>OU015744.1:11223811-11245091 GCA_907169655.1 Acomys percivali
TCCTTCCTTCCTTCCTTCCTTCCTTCCTTCCTTCCTTCCTTCCTTCCTTCCTCCCTTCCTTCCATATACTAGTCTTCCAGTACCACATAGGTTTAGCACACATACTATGTCCTGGGCCTTATGATAAATAGGATTACAAACATGAATTGGACCCGATCCTTCTTGAAGACTCATAGTCCAGTTAGAGAGGCAAACTTCCCACAACATACCATTCATAGATGTGGGCACAATACGAGGCTTCCCTCCCCCCACTGATCTATCCATGAGGGAGGAATAATGGAATTATTCCCTGGCAGTGAATAAAGACCCTGAGCTGAGACAAAGAGTGTAGAGCACTGGCCCTGGTGAAATGGAGGGGTGGATGGGCAGCGAGGAAATGCCCAGCAGAGAGGAGAGGAGAGGCACAGGCAGGAGGACAGACTGTGAAGGCCTGCTGGAGATCAGCATGCCGGCCTCAGAGCTGTAACTGACTTCCCCAAGCTAGGAGTGGTCCAGGTCTCAGGAACCTGGGGAATGGGTGGATGGGAGAGGTAGGAGGGGCCCCGTGGGAAAGAGTACACCCGAATCAACAGAAGCATCAACAGTTTAATTGAGAGTTTTCAGTAGTGGTTTCATCAGATCCCCGATAAGCCCTCTAAGGAATGTAAAGTCAGAGGGCAGATTGAAGATGGCACAAAACCTGGCTACGTGTGGTACACAGTAGGGCCAGGCTTGCTCTGTTCCAAGAACATAAGACCCCTTCCCGCCCTAGAGACAGTAGATGCCACATTCCACAGTGACACCACCATGGAGTGCTTGCCAGAAGGAAGTGGTGTGGACTCTGATCGGCAGAACCTCTCCATGTTGTGATGGGGGAGGAGGAGCTGAAAGAGCAAAGCAGGACAGAAAGACAGACAGATGGGGCATGGGATGGGGATTAATGTGTCAGAACCTGAGAGCGCCTGTTCTCTTGGTCTCTGTAAAGCGGTGGGAAAAATTATCTACTTTTCACAGGCTCATTGGTCCCCCAACACTTCCTCCTGATTTGGTTCTGCATTTGCCCCTGGATTTGATGGAACTGGGGGAAAAAACCCCACATTTCTCAGCACACAGATGCCCAGCTGCGTTCTCTGTGGGGTGTGGTTGGTAATAATTTAATTAGCCCAGCTTTTTTTTTTTTTTTTGGGAAAAAGTGTTAATTAGTTTTTGCTTAAAATACACCATCTTGATAACCTCTCCTTCCCCACTTGTCTCCCCTGAGTGAAGCCCCAATTTTCCAACTACACCTTGCAGCAAGTCCTAGCTTGAGACCATTGCTATTATTACACAGAAAGGAAATAAAAAAAAAGATAATTTGTAGAGTCATGGATTATGACACATGATGAATATAACTCTCGTATGTCTGAGAGACGGAGAAGGTAGAGCCCAGGATCCCACAGTGACATTTGCAAGGCGCAGCCTCTGACTGATGTGAGACCTCAGGTCTGCCGCCTTAGTCCCCACCCCCTGGAGCGCTGCGGAGATGGCTGTTGAACACAACGTGGAGGGTAAAAGGTGTGGCCAGGGCATTCTCAGACAGATGGGAAGAGCTCTCGCCAGGTGAGTCCATCACCCCTAGACTTGTCCAGCCACCTGCCACAGGAGAAGATGGTGGCCACTCCAGTGCTAGTGTTGGTGACCTCCACCTTCTCCACCAGCCAGCCTGAGTAGTAGCCGCTGCTGTCGTGCTCCAAGCGGACCTTACGCAGCTCTCCCAGCTCCAGTGTCTCCAGGAAGAAGCGGTCCGTGCTGCCCCGCTCGAAGAGGTTGCGCATTTTCTGTTTCAGTTCGCGCTTGCCCGTGTCCCCGTTAGCTCCAAAGATGGTCACGAAGACGTTGGCATCAGTGCCCGCCCCTGGTTCGTAGCCTGTCGTCACGATGACCTCGTACTTGACTGGCACCAGGCTCTGGACCTTACTGGCGAAGCTCTCTGTAGTTTTAGTAACCTCAAATACCTTGAAGTACTTCCTCTTCCTCTTGAGGGGGATGAGACAGTCACAATTAAAGAAGTACCTGACAGGGATAAAGAGCAGATAGACATCAGCTCTGGAGAAACCAGCAGAGGGACCCACAGCCTCGAGTTCCACCCAAGGTACCGAGGCCGGATGTCCCATTCTTCCAATTGCTCCTTGCTTTTTCTAATTCTACCCCGTCCCCAGGCCCATTCCTCATATTCTGCTTGAAATCTACAGCCCAAACCTGTTGGTCCTGTCTTTCAAATGTGCCCAGAACGAGTGTTTATAGGCAGTTAACCATCGCTGAGGAGTGTATGCGTGTTAATAAGATCCTGTCCCTTCTTGAGAACTTATAGCCAGTGAATGGTTCTGAGGGGGAGGGGTCTCATGAATCCACGCCCCTCTCTGAGACCAGTTTGTCCACTTGTTCAGCTGCTCATAACTTTCCTAGGCTCTGCTAAGAAACCCCAATTAAACTCACTGGCTCACCAGTCCAGATGTGGATGGAATAATTTCTTTGTTCTGCCATTGTTTTTTTTTCCCCCTCACCTCCCCAGAAAAAGTTCCGCTTTTTCTGCAAGGGGGAAATTTAGTTTGAATAGTCCCCCACCAGACACATAGAAACGAGGCCAGCTCTGGCCTTCTGCCTTGTGGTAGCCTGCAATAAAGGCAGGATCTGCACCTGCTGAGCCTCCAGGAGAACCTCCCACAGGTAGGATTTATTCCAGCACCCCACCGGTGTGAGAACACACGCATGACCAGCCCAGCACCCATGCCAAGCATCTGTCTAAGTAATAGCCAGCAGAAGTAACACCAGCACTCATACCCTAGGCACACCAGTACACACACAGAGACAAGTCCAACATGTGGGACCCACAACTGAAGTAACTAGCAAGCACCAGTTCCCTTCCTCTATGAAAACATCAGTGAGTCCTCACATAGGCAGGGGCAGCACCAAGTCCAGCAAAGGATTGGTTTCACAGGTTGACATGGAATTGGGAGCCTCCTTACCTCAGTTTCCCAAGTGTTGGAATTGTTCTGGGTGCTGATTGCATCTCTCTCTCTCTCTCTCTCTCTCTCTCTCTCTCTCTCTCTCTCTTTCTCTGTGTGCTCATGCACATGTTGACACACACATATAGAGGTCATAGGTCAACCTTAGAAGCAGCTCTTCAGGTGCTACCTACCTGAGTAGGGTCTCCTTTCTGAGTCAGGGTCTCTCAGTGATTAGCCTATGCTGGCTAGCCAACGAACCTCAGAGATCTGGCCGTCTCTACTTTCCCAGCTTTTCCTGGGACTCAGGCTCAGGTCCTCACGCCTGCGTGACAAGTACTTCCTGGCTGGGCCATCTCCCAGCCCCGACTGCACTCCTTACCACCTTCTCTTTTCATTCTATATTCGCTTGCATCTACCTTGTCTTCTTCCTTCACCCTCTTGTTCTCCTATTCACCTTTCCCTCTTGCATGTTCCCTGTTGCTCGAATACCATTTTCTGATATTACTCTGCTTATTTACTTTCCTCTCTCCCTGAAGCAATTAATATCTTAGGATACGGCATTCCATCTGTATTTCTTACCACCTCCAAATTTTTACAATGGAGGGCGATTGCTTTCATCTGAATTCTATTGTATTTTTATAAGTCTATGTATTGTTTACAGCCACTGATGAAAACAGGATTTTACTGTTGTAGCAAATTTGAGAGCAAGCAGACAAACTGAGGTGGTTAGCCACACACTCAGGTTAGTGAGGATAAATGACATATTGATCTTTCCACAACCTGCTACTACCCGAATATTCCGAATACTAAGACTGAATAAATATGCATGACTAAGAGTAAGATTAAAAGCATCTAACCTACAACCAAATGCATAAAACCCAATGCAGAAACACAAGAAATAATAAAAAAAAAAATCAAGTAATGCAACTCCTTAAAACCACTAATTCCACCATAATGGACTGCAATGAGAGCGGATGAGATGTAATCCTGGATAATAATTTAAAATGATTATAAGAATGTTGTACAAAATCAAAGAGGGCATGAAGAAATCCTGAAACGGTCACAAAGAGAACACAAACTACTGAATAAAATAAAAAAGTTAATATAGGATGTTAATAGAAAATCCAATAGAAAGAAATACTATTAAAAAAAAGAATGGAAAAGAAAAGCTCAATAAAGGAAAAAACAACGGAGAGCTTCACTAATAAAATTAATTAAGTAGAAGACAGAATATCAGGGCTTGAAGACAAAATAGACAGAACATTCAGACAATTAAAAAGATAAAATAGTAAGAAAGCACAGCCGAACACTTGAGACCTATGAGAAGCCATAAAAGACATAAACATGGATGATGTAGAAGTTCAAACTAAAGGCACAGAAATCATATTCAGAAAAAGCATAACAGAAATCTTCTCAAACTTAGAAATAGTGATGACCAACTAGACACAAGAGACATTGAGAATACCAGACATACAGGACCAGAGAAGAAATTCCTCACATTATACTTTAAATAAAGCATTAAGATTACAGAGATGAATGTGGAAAGCCGCAGGAGAGAAGGACCTAGGAACACACAAAGGCAACTCCATCAGAGCAATAGCAGGTTTCTCAATAGACATGCTAAACTCCATGGACATGGGCATGGACAGTATGTTTGAACTCTTAAATACAGTAACTCCTGATGCAGATTAGTATATCCAGCAAAACCATCCTTCATAGTTTAAAGAGAAAGAAACACTTTACATGACAAAATAAACTTAAAAATTCATGGCTACTAAACCCTGAATGAATCTACTTACCGTAGTGACAGAAATAACCACCATGTCACAGGAAAAAAAAAAAAAAACTACACTAGAATAGTATATAAACAAATAAGAAAAAGGGAAACCTCAAATATCACAAAACAACAAATGACAGTGTGAAGCCTTTTGTAATAACTATGAATACTATGATCTTGGTCCCCTAATCAAAAGACACAGACTAGTAGATTGGATTTAAAAGTAGGACCCATCTATTTCTTGAAACCCACCTCCCTGGAAAAAAAATGAGCACAGCTTCAATGTGAGAGAATGGAAAATTATATTCCACACAAATGGAATTAGAAAGTAAACAGGTGTAGTAATACTGATGAAACAGGCATCAAAACAAAATTAATTATAAAAGATAAGGAAGGTCATTTTATATTGATTGGAGGAGGACAGTCCACTAAGAGGATATGGGAATTGTGAAGCTCTATGCGCTGAGTATTGACACAGCTTTATAGAACAAACACCAATGGATGGAAACGTACAGATATTCTCCAACACAATAACAGTGCCCCACTCTCACCAACAAACCATCTGAGAAACAAACCAGATTAACAAGGATCATCACAGCTAAATGGCACCGCACATCAAATCAACTTAGCAGAGACATACAGAATGTTTCAACCGAACATTACAGAATATGTGTTTTTCTCAGAAGTCCATGTAGCTTTCCCTAGAATAGATGACACTTGAGGACACTAAACAAATCTTTAAAAATACAAGAAAATTCAAGTAATTTCTTATATCTTGCCTTTTCTTTTTAAGTTTTGAGATTACAATTCAATTAAACACTTCTTTCCGTTTGCTCACTCCAAACCCTGCCCTCCCTACTCTCCTCCATTATATCCTGTCTTATTGCAATGAAATAAAACAAGAACCAAGAGAAGTGACAGAACAAAACTCGTGGGGACTGAGCAGCACAATACTGAATGATGAATGAGTCACCGAGATCAAGAGGGTGATTAAAAAATTTCTACAATCAAATGAAAATAAAAATACAACATACTAGAACTTGTGGAACATGAAGAAAGCAGTATCGGGATATTTTATCTACAAATGCTTACATTTAAAAACCAGAGAAGTCTCAAACAGAGAGCTTAGTGATGCACCTAAAGGCTTGGGAAAAACCAGAGCGAGTCAAACCCAACGCAGTAGACGGAAAGAAATAATAAAGATCAAGGCAGAAATGGACGGAATGGAAACCAAAGGAATAACACAAAGAATCAATGAAATAAAGAGTTGGTCCTTTGAAAGATAAACAAGATGGACAAACTTTTAGCCAAACTAAACAACCGAAATCAATACAATTAGAGTTTAAAAGGGAGACATCACGACAGACAACAGTGAAATTCAGAGGATCTTTAAGGCATACTTTTAACGCCTCTATTCCAGCTTGTAGGATAGCTAGATGCTAAGGGTGCTTGCTAACAAGCCTGACGGCCTGAGTTCAATCTCTGGAACTCACATGGTGGAAAGGGAGAATCACCTTCCACAAGTTCTCCTTTAACGTGTGTGTGTGTGTGTGTGTGTGTGTGTGTGTGTGTGTGTGTGTGTGTGTATTAAAAAAAGAAAATACAGAATAGATCCATGTCTAGATATGCAAATCTACAAATATTAAACCTAGATGATATAAACAACTTAAATAGATGTGTACCAGGCAATGAGACTGAAGCATAAACGTGCAGCTTCTCAAGCTCAGATCCAGATGGTAAATTCACTGGTAAATTCCACCAGACATATAAAGAAGAACTAAGACGGATATTTCTCAATGTAGTCCATAAATCAGAAAGAAAAGGAGTGCTACCAAAGTAACTTTAATATGGTAGAATCACCCTGAAATTAAAACCAGATAAGAACACACACACACACACACACACCACACACACACACACACACACACACACACCTCCCTGATGAACATAGACAAACTACCTTGTAGAATGTATTCAATCACACATCAAAAATACCATGCACCACCACCAACTGGGCTTTGTTCCAGGGAAGTAAAAATAGCTCAACATCATAAATCAAGAAATGTAGTGCATCACATTATAGATTCAAGGACAGAGATCACATCATCATCTCAATGACTGCAGAAAAGATTTTCTGACAAAATTCCAATATCCCTTCATGATAAAATCCCAGAAGGAACTAAGGCAAGGACAATGCAATAAGAATTATCTATCAGAAACTTATATTTAACATGGCATTATAGAGGAAGAAACTCAAGGCATTTCCACTAAAACCAGGAAGGAGACAAGAGTTCCCAGTCTCTCCACGTTTATTCAATACAGTCTTTGAAATTCTTTGTTAAAGCACCAAGACAGGAGAAAGAAATACAAGGAACACAGATGTACATGAAAGAAGGAAGTCAGATGATGTGCAGATGATGTGATGTTATACATACTGCACAGGACACTAATGACTGGCATATCACTCAGAATCAATGAACACCATCAGCAAATCATCACAACAGAAGAAAGCGAGCAGAAGACCTCTATACGAAAGCTTTAAAAGACCGAAGTGAAGGCAATGGAAGACAGAAAATCTTCCCGTGCTCTTGGGTCAGAGAATTAATTTAGTAAAAGTGGATAGAGATTTATTGCAAAACCCATCAAATTCCCATGACATTCCTCACAAAAATAGAAAAAAAAATCCTACAACTAACACAGAAGAGTACAGAAGGCCCTAGCTTGCACAGAGCCATCCCAAGCAAAATGAACAATTCTGGAGGTATGCTCATAACCACTTTAAAGATATAGTTCAGAGCCGTAGGAACAAAAGCACAGCACCACAGAAAAACAGGGTAGTGGGAAAGATTTAAGGACCCGTATTTAAATTCACAGCTGTAGACACCTAATTTTATTTATTTTTTTACCAAGATACCAAATAACATACGCTGAAGACCAGACAGCCATTTCAGAAGATTTTGCTAAGGAAATTGCATATTCATATGTTGGAGAATAACGTTAGATTCTCATGTCTAACTATACCATAATCATCTCCAAATGGATGAAAGACCTTAATTATGAGACCTGAAACTCTGATACTGTTGGGAGACAGTAGGAGAAGGCTTTGAAGATACAAGCACAGGCTGGGGTTTGCTCAAAAGGAGAAACTCAGGGAAAATGCCAATAATTGATCATAGGAAATTGAAAGTACAGTGGGTGCTGGAGATTTGGGTCAGAGTCTTAGAGTACTCTCCAAGGTTCAATCCCAGCGCCTACATGGTGGCTCACAACCATCCATCACTCCATTTCCAGGTGATCTGACACTCTTTCCTGACCTCTATGGACACCAGGCATGTGTGTGTGTGTGTGTGTGTGTGTGTGTGTGTGTGTGTGTGCACATGCATACAGCCAAAACACTCCTACATATAAAATAAAATAAAATAAAATAAATCTAAAAGAAATTAAAAGCACAGGAAAGGGATGAGCAGGGAGAAGTGACAGTCCATAGAATGGGAGAAAATATTTGTTGCTTCTATATCTGCTAGAGGGTTAATATCCATATTATATAAAGAACTTTGGGGAAAAAATCTGAATTCCAAACAAGTAACAGTGTAGTCAATACATGGACTAATAAAATAAGCAGTTCTCAACAGATAAGGTAAAAGTGGCCTAGAAGTATAGGAGATGTTCAACATTCTTAGCCTTCACGGAAACATAGTCAAAACTACACCGAGAGTTCCCTATAACTCTGGTCAGAATGTCTATTACAAAGAAAACAAACAGCAACGAATGCTGGTGAGAATGTGGGGAAAGGGGAAACCTTTACACACTGCTGCTGCAACGTAAACTGTCCAGCTACTATGCAAGCCAGTATAGGGCTCCTGAAAAAAAAAAACTAAACTAAAAATAGAGGCATTGCTCCTTAGATATAAAGTTTAAGGACTCTAAGCCAGCACTCCACACCTGTCACGGTGGCCACACTCTGAAACCAGTCTGTCAACATGAAGCAGTGAAAGAATAGGGCATGCACGCACAGTGGAGTTTTATTCAGCCACAAGGAAAAGTGAAATTGTGTCATTTTCTGGAAACCATACCATTAAGAAAATAAGCCAAATTACAAACTACAAAAACAACATTTCCCTTCATTTACAAACTCTAGTTTTAAATATATATATATATATATATTCATAAAATCAGTTATGTGTGTACATATTGTGAAAATAGAAGGAAGATTCAGAGAAGGCAGGCGGCTGACAGAAAGGGCACAGGGAGAAAGGAACAGCTATGGTAAAACTTCATGATATACTTGAAAGAAATTGACTTTGCAAAGCTTACTATATGTACTGTGAGTAGATGCAAATAAAGAATTAAACATTGCTTACATCTGTTCATTTATTTTATATGTACATACTTGGACGTGGCTAAGCACATGCCATGGCATACATGTGGAGGTCAGAGGACAACATGTGCCAGTCAGCTCTCCCTCTCTCTGCCATACGTGGCCGAGGCATCGAAGCAAGGCTGGCAGGCTTGGTGGCAAGCAACTGCCAAGCCAACCCAACCCTCTGGCTCTTGATGCCAATAAAGAAATTTTAATTAGAAAGAAAGCAAGAAAGAAAATTTGAAGGAACAATAATGAAAGTGCCTCACAGGAAATGTTTGTTCTGTTTTCAGATCTCTCCTCCTCAGATTTGTCACTTGACGTAGTTGGATTTGTACTTTTTTCTTTTTACTTACCAGAATATCTTCAAAGGAGATGTATATTCATTGTTCAGTTCAAAATTATTCTAAAATGTGTTTTTGCATAGATTCAGTAACATTCATAATTGGATGTAAATGCACAAATTGTATGCTCACATGCATGGGTTTCCAAGAATGGTATCTTTCTTCCTTTCTCTCGGCTGTGCCTTCTTTCTCCCTGGTTCCTACTGCAGCACCCTACTCTTACCTCAGATAACCCTCATAACAGCCGAGGGTGCAGCCTGCCAGACTTCCTTCCACCACTGCTGACAGACCCACGTACACACAGACATATGGGGACATCAGTGTTCTCTTTTCTGCACTGCGTCATCGTACAAAACGTGTTTCCCTGCATCTTGGTTTCCTCACTTGGTAATACTTCCCGGGAGTCGCTCCAAGTCATCTGGTACACATTTAGATCATTATTTTAAATGGCTGGAAAATTCCCCGGTACAGATACAAGGACACGTTTCCTAATAGACGGCTGGAAACACGGCCCAAACCAAGACCTGGGTCTCAAAGGCGGTAGAGTCAAGGCTGTGGCTGGACGTAGAGAGGGTGTGGATAGGGTGGGCTTGCCTATAAGACTAAAGGTGAAAACAGTGAACAAAAAAGAAATGAATTGGCTTAAAACCCAGGTATAGCATGGCCACCCTTCTGTGAGTGCTGTGCTCATAAGGGATCAGCAAAGTAGAGGGGAGAATGAGGTCGTCAAAATACTCATGGTGGCTACACCTGATGGGTAGGACCTTACGGAAATTTTGCTGCCATTTACCCATTTTTGGGTCTTATTTGAATTTTGTAGTGATTATCTATTGGATAAACTGTTTGACAAAACAACATATATCTTATGTTTTAAAACACAGACAAAAGCCCCTATGTGTCCTTCCACTGGAACCTTGAGGGTATTAACAATGAACAAGAATGCCAGGAAGGCTGTGGATGCAGCTCACTAGTAGAATGCTTGTGTAGCACACACATGGCTGTAGGTTCTACACCCATGAGCATCCTACACACACACACCTGTATACACACATACACACATGTTTGGGGAGAGAGAGTTAAGTGATATTACCCTATTCAGAGGGTTAGTGCATTTCTGAGATGCCATAGGTTATGAAATAAAAAAACCCTAGTGCCAGGCGAGGTAAACTTTTCTTCACACTGTTGGTCAGTGAGGACCTATAGACTCCCAAACAGTACGTGTTATCGCCACTGCTCTCCTTTACTCCCTGAAGCAGGGCGGTAAGACCCTAGCACTGCAGGCACTACTTACTTGAGTCATAGGAGATACTGACACCTGGATGCTGCTCTTGTGTGAGCAGTGGCCTCCTCCCCCTAGGAAGGAGGAGCTTCACTGTGTGGAATGAGCAGGGACAGTTCCAGGAAGCAACATGGTGGGAGGAAGGCCAGCAATGGCCCTGGGTGAGATGTCCTAGAAGCAGCCAATGGCATGCTGGCCTTGTAGGCTGCATATATCTCTGTCTTATTTCATGAAGTAAGCCTTGGCCTTGGAGCCATCCTGCTAGGCTTTCTTGGATTCTTCTCAGCCTCTCCCAGGCTTTCTAGTGCCTTAAGGCAGTGGGTCTCAACCCTTCAACACAGTTTTTCAGGTTGTGGTGACTCCAACCATAAAATTATTTCATTGCTACTTTATAATTGTAATTTTGCTATTGTTATAAATTTCAGCATAAATATTTGTGCTTTCTGATGGTCTTAGGTGACTCCTATGAAAGGGTCATTCAACCTCCCCCAAAGGGGTCGTGACCCAGAGGTTGAGAATCATTGCTTTAGGTTCCTTCCTCGTTTGCCCTAACCTTACCAAGTGGTTTAAAATAAGAGTTGATATCTGTACCCGTGTTGCCCAGGTAACTAAGGTTCTTACTCTCTCGGAAATGGCTGAATCTCCAGAAGACTCTGATGGTAGAAATGCAAAGCCATAGGTATCTGGAAAGCAGGTGTGCTATTAAATTGCCTCTCTGGCTTGTTCTTTCCCATAAGACACCTCCTCACTGAGACCTCCTAAGCCACTGGCATACAAGCATCATTTCTGTGTCATAGAAGGAAGGAAGGAAGGAAGGAAGGAAGGAAGGAAGGAAGGAAGAAAGGAAGGAAGGAAGGAAGGAAGGAAGGAAGGAAGGAGGGCAGGCAAGGAAAGGCTCCACTATTGGCCACTATGTGCCCTCCTTGGTGTTCTTATAGGGACATCTCCCTGGACTGAAAAGCAGGAGACACCCAAGGTCACTCAATCGAATCCCCCGTCTCTGGTAGTAGATACACAGTTCAGATGACTCTAGCACAGTGGTTCTCAACCTGTGGGCCCAAACCCCTTTGGGAGAGGTTGGGTGGCCCTTTCATAGGGGTCACCTAAGAACATTGGAAAGCACAGTCATTTATACTGCAATTCAAAACAGTAGCAAAATTACAGTTATGAAGTAGCAACAAAAATAATTTTATGGTTGAGGGTTGCCACAACACGAGGAGCTGTATTAAAGGGTCGCAGCATTAGGAAGGTTGAGAACCACTGCTCTAGCAATAACAGCTGCTTTTTTTCTGTCCTGTTTTATAGGCTTATATTTATGACCAGGGTAGCCATGGCCTTGAAGGACACAACTTCCCACACACTGCCCTCTCTCACACATGCGGTTGAAGTTCCCACTGTACCCCAGGCTCAGCTCTGTACATACACGTTACCATACTCCATCTCGGTGATGGTGATTGTCTTGACATGCCAGACTAGCTCTCTCTTGGGGATGAAACGTTCCTCCCTGGCCAGGTGGCCCACACAAAGAGAGGCGATGTCTCCCAAGAAGATGCTGTCAAACTCAAACGTGTCTGTGGTCCCCCTGCAGGAAACAGAGGTGTGAGCAATGAGCTGCCTGTGCATACTGGTGCAGTACACATTTACTGAGAGCCTACTGCGTTCCCGGATGGTATGGAAGGAAGGACTTGCTGTCAGCTTAGCATTCCTTGAGGAATTCCAGCTAGTTTTAAATCGAGACAATGACAATGAAAAAGCATTGCCCACAACTTGGTCCTGACATGTGGATGGCAATGCCACTGAGCAGGCTGAAACTTAGCTAGGTTTGGAGCTGCAGTGGGAGCAGAAGGAAGAACCTCCTAATAAGGACATGTTTGTGTTTTTAAATCATACAATGGGAGTAAGGGGTATTGGGGAAACTACTTGGATCGAATTAGGGCCCATGGGGGCACAGTAATGGGGAACATAGGGCTGCCCAGTCTATGGTGGTCTGCCAGTACTAGTCTATGGGGCTCAGACTCTGTCCTCACAGAAGGAGAATTTGAAAAAGAGGCTTGTGGTAACCAGAACGGGGTATCCTGCCAAGTTCGCCTGTTGAAGCCTAGTCCCAAGTGGTGGAATTTGGAGCGGGGCCTTTGGAAGGTGATTAAGCAGGTGAGAGTGGAGCTTTCAGGAATGAAATCTTGTAAAACAAGCCCCAGGGAGCCCCTGCACCCTTCTGCTGCATGAGGACACAGTGAGAGGAATACCCCCTCCCCAACCTGTGAACTAGGAGACAAGTGTCACCAGACACTGGATCTACCGGCAGCCTCAAGAAGATGGGGACGATATTTCAGTGGTTTGTAAGTCACTGCTTCATATGGCAGCTTGAATGGGATAAGACAGAGGAAGTTGAGGGTGGGAGAGGAGGGGGTGGGGGGGAGGGGGTGGGGGAATGGGGAGGGGGAAACCTTGTAGTTCTGGCCAGAACAGAGATGAAGTGGACACAACCACTGAGGCCTCCCAGAAGAAACATGGGGAGAGCTCTGGGTGGGGATGTGGGATAATGCTCTCAAGGGAATCACAGGCCTGGCACACAGTAGGCACTCTACGACCCACTTATAGATGACCCAGTGAGGGTCTTTGGCTCACCCTCCCCACCACCATCCCATCGCACACCCTTCTTCTTACTTCCGAAAGGCCCGCTGTCTGCCCGAATTTTCCACAAGGAACTCCTTAGATCTGTTCTTCCTGCCTTCCAGGATGAGCCAGACATTTTCCCTGGTCTCGCCTCCGTTGCCGGTTTCTATGACAATCTCGTAGGCTGCAGGGAGGCCGTGGGAGAGGGTCAGCAGCAGGAAGCACCCACTGGAGCAGCAGGAAGCGGCCACCTAGGGGACTTTTCTCTGGCCTTGGCCACAGTCTGGATGTAGGAGGCAGGTTAGCCTTGCTGGGACCCGGGGCACCATACGCAGAGCTGGGGACTCTGGGACTGCAGTGGGCAACTTCTTTGCTGGCGGATATGGGAACGTAGCAGCCACAGGGAAGGAAGCAGGTGGTATGGGGTGAGTTTTTCAAGAGTCTGGGTCTCACAGCTGAATGAGCTATTAAACTAAAATGCAACATAGAAACCACATGTCCAGAAGAGGAGGGAAGAGAGGCAGGCTTGGCTGCAGACAGCACAAGGCAAAGACCCAGCCAGTTAAGGGCCCCAGACAGCATTGAACTTACTCTAGCACACAGCCGGGCCCCACTCCCATCAGCCTTACTCTCCGTGCCTTCCTCTCCCCAGCCTGGCTGCACTGGCACCTCTCCACCAACCGTCATATAAGGAGTGCCAAGTGTCAGGGGTACCAGACCGGTGACTAGAACTCACTTTCTAGCCCCAGACATCCAGCCCAACACTGACCATCTGTAAGACGGGGTCCGATAGCATTGTGGCGAAGGGCCCAGATGCCCGTGGGTAGGAGGAGATCTGTTTTCATGCCTTCTCCTGTCTCAGCTCCTAGCACTTACTCTCTTTCTGCCTCCAGCCTCTGACTACCCAGCTCCTGCTTACACTCTGCCATGTCCCCTCTCTTTATATGACACTCACTCTTCACCTCCTTCTGCTTATGTCCGTATTTAAAGTGGTGGCCTGGTCCCCTGCCACTTCCGTTCCGCCTTGCCTCACTGTTATTTCTTCTTGTTTTCCTCGTCTTTGAGCGTTCGATATAATTTCATCTATTTATTATTGTTCATTGTGCCCTCTTCCTCTTCCTAAAGGCAGATATGTTCATTACTGAATGCCTAGCTGCCAAGAACTGTGCCTGGCACATGGTGGGCCCCCACTAAATGTATTTTAAATCTTAATCATATTTATTTTATGTATATTTAGTACATGTATGTCTATGCAGTGCATGAGGACGCTGGAAGAGGGTGCTGGGTCCTGTAATTACAAACAGCTGTGAGTCACCATGTAGATGCTGGAAACAGACCCTGGGCCTACTTCAAGAGCAGCAAGTGCCCTTAACCACTGAGCCATCTCTTTAAGCCCTCCCCCCACCGCCATGTCAGTCCATAGTTACTGAATGAAGAAATGAATAGCTAAGTGGACCAATCACTAGGAGCCTCATGAGGAAGGAAGCCCTGAGCTCTTGGTGTTGCAGGATAGCGCTGTGATGCCGCAAGCAGAGGATAGAGGGAAGGTTCCCAGGCAGAGGGAGGAATGTGAGTGAGGACACAGAGGATGCATGTCATGTGACCCAGTCCAGAGATGGAGCCAGCCTATAGGAGCACTCATTAAATGTTTGTCTGAGATGGTCCTTATGCATATAGAATAAACGGATAGGTAGACAAGACTGACAGGAACACATGACAGCCATGGGAAAAATGACAGGAGAGGAAGGACAGTGTGCTTCTGGTCAAAATCCAAAGTTTTACTGCCCTCCTTTGTCAGGACTCTTACAGTCTGGGGAGCTCCCTATCATGTGCTGGGATGGGCTGAGAGCCTCTCCCCAGGGATGTGCTGTTTCCTCTTCTTTGGAGGCTATTCAGCAGTAAGAATCCAGCTTGGTGCTGACAGCAGCCATCTATCTTCCTGGGATCCAGATAAAACTCGCACTAAACATACTGTGGGAAATTGAGCTGAGAAGAGAGTCACACTGACACAACTGGTGCCTCTGGAGACAGCAAAGTTAGAACCAGTGCCACCTCAGGTTTGCAAGTGCTGGGAACCAACACATTTCTTGCATCTAGCAAAGATACGGCTTCCAGGCATGTGCTACCAAGAGTCCTACCCATTCCTAGAAGCTTCTCTTTCACCCTGCTGAGCCCTTCAAAGGATGGAAGCTTCAAGAACATACATGTGAGCCAGGCGTGGTGGTGCATGCCTTTAATCCCAGCACTCAGGGAGGCAGAGGGAGGTGGATTGCTATGAGTTCAAGGTCAACCTGGTCTACAAATGGAGTCGGGCCAGCCAAAGCTGTCCTGTTTCAACTCCCCATCCCCACCCCGAAAAAGAACATACACGTATGGATGGATTCTACTGCCTGGTGGAGCCGGGATGTTCTGTCCCCAGGACTGGCCAACAGAGAAATGTATTAGAGCTAGAAACAGTGCAGATAAATGGACAAAGCAAGCCAACCCAAAGGTCAAGAGTAGTGGATAGAAAATGAAGGCCTGGCTGGAAAGGAAGGGCACCCGTTAGCTGGAGGGCATTCCAGCAGGAGAGACGTGTGTTTGTGCGTGCATTTACACACATGAGCATGTAATCTGGAAAAACTGCAACCCGATAGATGTCTGACATACGGACACTGCCCAGGGCTCTTGGCATTGGATATGTGTTGGAGTCAGCTGCAGAGGTGAATGCCTTCAAGACGGCTGGAGCTACTTCTAGGAGTGCTTGAGAGAACTGGAGATGGAAGCCAGGAAACAGGATGCTGGCTGATATGGGCAGCTGATAGGTAGATCTGCTGTGCCAGCCAGGCCAAGTATGGAGACGGCATCCTAAAGCCATGCAGCGGGCCTTGCATAACCTTTCGGAATGTTTGCTTTCCTTACTTTTTGTCACAGAGGTGTAAACTGCACCCTGCCTTCTCCTTAGGATGGATGTGGGGTTTCCAGGGCTTAATGAAAATATGGTGCGGAACGCATTCCCGCAGATGAGGCTTTTCAAGACTGAGTACCCCAAAAAGACCCAGGGTCACCAGAAGGAAAACCCCAGGGTGTGGGAATGTCCTCTGAAGTCAGACTATGGCATGACACTTATGACGCTCACTGTGGATTTGTCCTGCCATTAAATGAAGGCAACTGAGAACTGGGGTAAAGGAAGATCTGTGCATGCCACCTCCAGGACCAGCTGCCACCTGGGAACAAAGATATGGCTGGCTCCGTGATACTCCCCGAACACTCGTGGGTTCGGGCCCTCTGCGGGCTCCCTGTTCATTCTCCCCTATTTTCCACTGACAGAACTCCCCCACCCTCAGCCTGAATCCTGCAAGCATCAGCAGCTATTTGGCTGTTTGGAAATCTGAGAAAGAGATATGGCGATGGAGATGGGATTTACAGACTCTTTCTCTCCTAAGCTCCATTGGTCTGAGCAGTCTCCTTTGCTCATCTTGGCTCTGTGCGAGGAGCTTAGGCTCCTCCCACTGAGAAGCTCTTTCCATCATAAGGGTCTGCGTAAAGAGAGAGCAGCATCCTGTCACTGAGTATCAGTTCACTGAGCCCCAAGGTCCATAGTACCAAAGTCACACAAACATGGGTGACACTGTCCTGAACCTGTGTAGGTCACAAAGCAAGGTATATCACTCATAGTATCCCAAATAAACTGGGCACCCAGTAACTCCTTAGTTCAATTACGGAAGCAGAGAGCATGTTCTCTAATCAGGCCATGAGTTCTCGCTCTTACAGAAAACTCAGCAGATAGGTGCTCTGCCTCCATTTGCGTGTGCTCCCAGGCACACAATGCTCACCACCTCTCAAGGCAGCTCCTTTAACCACTGGGCAGTTTGATGGTAGGTAGCTTTAAAGTCGAGAAGCACACGTCTCTCTCATAGTGTATAGTGGTAGTGCAAAGAGCTTCCCGGTCAGGCCCAGGTACCCTTGTCTCTGGTAGAGCCATGAGGCTAGTGATCCCAAATAAAATGCAGGTTAATGTGCTGAGATCACATGGGAGGGCCCAGCATGGGTACCAAAGAAACGTCTTCTGAAGCTTTGATGGCCGTTCACCTTGGGAATTAGTCACTCCTTTCTTCTCTGTATCCTTCATGGGAGGGAACAGCACGTGGGGACCTCTGCTGTCCATGATTTCTGTTTCTAGAAACTCTAGGTTGGCAGCCATTATCACAGGCAGCAGTTGGAACCGTCCATGACATAAAAATAGCCCAAGGGAGCTAGCGTCACTGGTACCCAGCCTGGCCCCTGGCTCAGGGAAAGCCTGTCCCCAGTGGGTTTTACTTCATTAACACTCATGACTAAGGGCCAGGAGCGCCTTGGCAGTTCTAAGAATTCAGTGAGTGGGGTTACTGAGGAATCTCCCCCACAGCCACACGGAGGCACCTCTTTCCCACTTTGTTCCCTGCCTCCTCTAGACAGCCCTCCCTCAGCTAGGAGAGTCAACCCTGGTGTCATGGCGGGCTGGGCCCACACAGTCCCACTACATACTGGTTTCTTCCAGCTCATCATGGATCTCATTGTTGGCACATGCCAAGTCTCGGACGGTTTGTCTGTCGCCCTCGCTCTTGGACAGCCAGGAGTCACACTGGAAGCGGAAGGTCTCGTCACGGGAGTTGTCCTTCACGTCAACATAACTCAGGTGCCAGCCGGGAAATATCCCTGTGGAAGAGAGAACTTGGAATGGAAGGAATGGAAGGTGCCCCCTTCTCCCTGTCAGGACCTCTCTTCTTCCACCCATATCTGTGTGACCCTGGACAAGTTTCTTGTCCTCTCTGTGGTCTGCTGTCCTCGTTGATGACGTGACCAGTTGGGCTTGGTGGCTTTTTTTTTTTATTAATTTATTCTTGTTACATCTCAATGGTTATCCCTTCCCTGTATCCTCCCATTCTTCCCTCCCTCCCATTTTCCCCTTACTCCCTTCCCCTATGACTGTGCCTGAGGGGGACTTCCTCCTCCTTTATATGCTCATAGGGTATCAAGTCTCTTCTTGGTAGCCTGCTATCCTTCCTCTAGGAGCATAAGGGTCTTTGTAAAGCACAGAGAGGACTCATGAACAGTGTTTCAGCTTTGGGCGCCAAGAAACTGCACTACTTTGCTCCTGCAAAGTTCTCCCACGAGAATCTATCCAACATGAATATTTCACCAAGCAGAAGGCGTATTGCTCCCATCTGATCCATGGTGGGGATCTTCTAGACCTTTCTAGAGCTCCTCAGCTGAAGGATGGCTTCTGTTGTTTCCTGACCTGTGTTCACTAAGCTCCTGTCAATGATCATTCAGCATTGGTTTAGGTATCAGCTCTCCCAGGAAGCCTTCCCTCATGTTCCCCATCACTCCAGAGGCCGAATCAGGAGTCCTTCCCCATGCTCCGTGGTACCCTGCATCAGCCTTCGGCGCACTTTCAGGTTTGTGTTGCCATTATTTACATGTCTCTTCCCTGTGACCAGGCCTGTGTGAGGGCTGACTGTCTTTATGGAGCTTGTTTTTCTAGCACTCAGCCATACAACTGGCAAATCACTAGTTGCTCAATGAATGAACACTGGGTGGATAAATATGGTTTGCGTTGGGGTTCTTGGCTGAACTGTTCAGCAGTCTTGGATGGCCCAGAAGCTGCCATTTTTTGGGATGTGTTCCTGAATTTGACACATCCTGGGCTGATCATGAACACAGAGCTGCTCTGTTGTAACTGGCAGGGCTTTTCTCAGAAGTGTCCCCACCACAGCAGAACTGGCAGTGTGGGCTAATGAATGTGGGTTTGCCGTGGCAGCTGTGTGTGCCTTACACTGCTTCCATCACTCTCTACTCAAATCCCTTGAGACAGAACGTGGAGCATCACAGGTCCTACAGAGAGATCCACCTCAGTGCTCTGGCAGGCTAGATGCTAATGTTTGCTACTCATAACATAGCCATGAGGCAGCCCTACAAGCTGCATGCAGTTGGGCCTCTCTCACTGACATCTCTGTTTTTCAGGCCACCTAGGGCTCCAGAGACTTTCTACTGTGACAAAAAAAGCCTTTCTGTCAGATCAGACACCATGCAAAGCAACACCTCTGGAGATCCTGCCTCTGCTCCCAAGAGTACATGAAAGTATAGATTCCAGGATGCTGATGCCAAGCTCACGCTTGGGATACATATGCTGGCGTTATATCAATTAAAAAATATTGTTTGAGAATCTCATACATAAAGTGTTTTGATCAACTCTATCCCCACCCCTACATTGCAACCACTCTCACATTCCCTCTTCATACTCCACACCATGTTTCCCTCCCAACTTGATGTATCCTTGTTTTGTTCTTTTTTAAACCCACTTAGTGCTGTCACTATTCGAGCGTGTGTTGGTCCATGCGCTGAACCATGGGTATCCTGATCATGGACTGGACCTGAAGAAAACAGAGCCTCTCTCCCTTAGCACCCACCAACAGCCCTGGAAATGGTGGGACTCTGAGTCCCTGCCCAGCCACACTGGGATCTCGGCTGGCTTGCTCTTGTACAGGTCTTATATTCCTGAAGTCACAGCCACTGTGAGCTCATGTGCGCAACAGCCCTGTCATATACATAAGATACCATGACAGGAAGTCTTCCACTACCCCTGTCTCTTACCATCTTCCTTTCCCACCTCCTATGACAATGGCTGGACCCTGGATGTAGGGGTGTGGCCTAGCTGTCCCATTGGAGGTTGTCACTCTGCATATTTTCTGCACTTTGGCTGGTTGTTGGTCTCTGAATTAATCAACGTGCATTGTATAAAGATGCTCCTCTGATGAACGGTGAGAGAGATATACCAATCTACTAGTAATAAGGCAAATATTTCAGAGGCAGTTTAATATTGTGCCCATTAAGCTAAATTCTCCCCTAGGACCTGTAGCTTGCCCAGCCATGGGTTCTTGGCCCAGGATCACAGTTCTGTCCTGTGCAGTAGGTCTTAAATCCAATCATAACACCATTGGGTATCCTCAAAACACTGTGTCACTATTGTAGCCGTGGGCATATCATGCTGGGCAAGTCATTACTGTGTCTCTCAGTGTTCACGGCTGAGTAAGACCATTGTTGACTTTTCTCTCTCAACACAGCACCTTCTGGCACTATGAAAGCTATCCATCAGGGAGGAAGGCTCCAGGTACTAACCAGCTTGATTCCTCTGAGCTTTACATGGCTCAAAGTGTCTTCAAAGTAGCATCAAATTAGCAATGCCAGTAGTTTGTGTTGGTTTGTGGGTTTATGCCCCCCCCACTGTCCAACAATGTGAATGGAAGTACCCCACACCCGGCACTTGTCTTTATGCTTGACTGCCTATGACATCTGGAGAGGCATTACTCCCCTGCACGAGGTAACTCCATGTAGACCCTTTTTATATGCTAAACTACACTATTTTAGAAAGCTTCTATAAGTGTGAGCTTTCATATGGCCTTTTCAAAGATCTTGGAGTTGGTTCTCTCTCACCATATTCCTTGGGTTTTGTGAGATCAGACCTTTGCTGAAGAAGAAAACAGTGTGAGCTAACAGAAGTGAGAGCGGAAAACCCTTCTGTTGAGCTGTACAGTAGGGATTTGAGGTGGTTTAGTCACAAACTTGCTCTGTAGTCGACAAATCTTTTTCAGCATTCTACACATTATGGCCAGTTCCATCTGGAAGTTTACAGATTGGCTGTGTCAGGCATGGTCCTTGGAAGCACCACGAAACTGATCGCAGAACTTAGCAAGTTTCCAGGTATGCAGAACGAAAATGGTGAGATGAGATGGTCGGAGACATTTTCTCAAGGCTTCTCCTTAGAACACAGAAAGGAAGCAGCAGGCAGAGAAGAGAAGACACGTGGTTGATTGTGTTAAAAGAGATCCAAGTGGGAGAGATGCTGGGCTTTCCTCTGCCCTATGCACTGCCATGAGCAGTGTGTGTGTGTGTGTGTGTGTGTGTGTGTGTGTGTGT
>OU015744.1:11260603-11279574 GCA_907169655.1 Acomys percivali
CCTGCCTCCTGCCTCCTGCCTCCTGCCTCCTGCCTCCTCTCTGACACTGGCCTATGAGGTTTTGCAACTTGTCCCAGCCCATGTGACCCATTAGACAGAAAGTAAAGCTCCTGCCTTCTTGGCTTTTCCAGATGTCATGTGACCAACACTGCTTTGAGATCTAAAGGCCCTCAGTCTCTGGTGTCCTTTGCCCTGTTGCTATGCTGTGGGTATGGAGAACAAAGTGAGGCACATCTGGGCAGAGCTCCTCAGGTACTGTTAGTGGTCTCATTTGTTTTGGCCATGACTGAGCACAGAACAGGCAGTCAAGGGAAATGCTATTTGCATGTGGTGTAGGAGATGACCAAGGCCCAGAGAAACCAGGAGATGTCTCCAATGTCACCCAGCAACAGACCAAAAGAGGGCAGTGTCCTGAGTCAGTCCAGCCATCTTTCCAGGCTACAGTTTCCTCCAGTATCCGAGCGATGACCTCCTACATCCTTCACTTTCATCTTTCCTGCGTCTCCCACTTGTAGGGCACACACACATACCTTCACCCCAATGTTCACAACCATGGCATCCAGGAGGTCAAAGACACGGGAGGTGACACCATCGCCTCGGTCCTTGGCAAGCCAACAGTTGCAGCGTAATGTGTACTTGGTACCCTGGGTGGGCACTGCCAGGCACAGCTCCTCTACCAGCCAGCAGCTCTCAGGGGAGGCTCCATCATGGCCCAGCTGTGAGGCACACCATCCCAGTGAGGATCTTGGCAGAGCTGAGGAAAAAGCCCTCCCTGTTCAGGGTCCTTTCCCTGCCTTGTGCTCTCACCCCCTAGTACTTCCTTCCAAAATGCTGGACACTTATTGGCCATGGGGCCTTCCATGGAAGAGAGGATACTTAACTCGGTTAATGAAAACAGGACCTGTGTGGGCCTGGCCTCATCAGATGAGCTATTTACAAGAGACAGTGGGTGTTAGGAATGGAAGAAGTCAGAGACATTGAAGACAAGGAGAGAGCTTGTTCCCTACTGGCCTGGAAGGACATGGACAGGTTTTGTTGAGTGCCACAAGGCAAGGACTGACAAGGAACTAAAGGCCTGACTCCTAATCAACAGGAGAATGGATCTGGCCAACAGCTAGTAGGCTTGGAGGGGATGGAGGCCCAAGAAAACATCACAGGCCTGGTCACACTCCGCTTTCATCTTAGGCTGCCTAGAGAAGCCCCAGCCAAACTCCGGACCCAGGACAGTGCACCGACACGAGTTGTTTTCAGTTATGAACTTAACAGTAACTTGTTACACAGCAACAAGAGAATAGGTACATGGGATATCTCTACTGATCAGGCAGAAATGGGAAACCTGGGCTCATCCCACCCACTGATGGCGGAGGCTGGAGATCTGCCCCTAACTCAGAGGGGCTCTGGGTCATTGTTCTGTCTGTTCCTAGTTCCCCACCCCGACATGTTGGCCAGTTTTTCCCCACTCTCCAGGGGGGAGTCACCATCATGGGGACCCAGGGCCAGCACCTCTACTTTCTTGATGATGCCCACATCGAGGCCACCGAGGTAGAACTCCTCCACAGAGCCACAACTGAAGCCTCGCTTCCCCTGGGGGTAGTCCAGCCAGATGCGGTTGGTGCGCTCATCATCTTCCCCAATGAGCAAGACAAAGGCCCGGCTATCAGTGGCCGCGTCCTTGTGCTTCCCGGTGGTCACTGACACATAGTAGGGGATCACTGCAAGAGACAGATAGTGGGGAAAGGGGTAGCTTCACAACAGGCCATGGGGGCAAATGTGCTGTCCCTGTGGGCTTTGAGAACTTGATCTTAAAGGGTCCTCTCCTTCCTCCCTTGCTCAAGAGACCAAGTGCAACAAAGCCTTCCAGATGGGCTGTAAGCTCATGGTGTTGTGTGTCTGTCCTGTGGGGATGAGGCAGTCAATAATGCCCAATGAAGACCCAAGCGAGTGTCAGTGTGCTCCTTGGAGTGCCAAGCTTCTGAGAGCCTCATTGACCAATTAACTTATTTGAATCTTTCCCTCCTGGACAAGGAAGATGAAGGACAACTTTCCACAGGTCTGGGAGTCACATGCCTGAAACACTAAGCACTGTTGAGAAAGAAGGTCTCATGGAAAGCAGAAATTGGGGGATGCTAACCAAAGTGTCCTTGGAGGCAGCCATTCCCAAGCCAGACCACATTGGTTTGGTCAGCAGACAAACTCATTCAGGTCATGTGGCTTAGATTCTAGAGACTCAATCAGGATTCATTTTCCTTCCACTAGGGGTGCTCCGAATAGGTAAGCCGGCAGTTGCTGGGTAGGATTCTGGGGTAATTATTTTAAGGGTCTGCCTCTCCTGGAAGGAGTGTCCTATTCATTCTGTGTGGGATGTGGATGTAAGGGCTCTCAGCTCCCATCTGGGAAGGCTACCTTGAGTAGCCTTTAGGGTGGTGGGGCCAGGGTTTCCAGGTTGTAGGAACAGTGCTCCTTAGGCACCCTGGAGCTGTTGGGTTAGCTTTAGATGGGCCTTGGAATTTTTATGCACTAGAAAAAAAATGCTGAAGTTGTTTAGGCGATGGTTTCCAGGTCCCTGTCATTTGCAGTTAGGAATCAGTAAGTGAAGAAGCCTCCTGGCCTGTCATTCAGTTGACAGGAGTCACTTTCCTGCTGCAGTGGGCTTAGGATATGTCATCTGTATCTCTCTGGAAGGTATCCAGGACCAGCATCTCCCGGCTGGAGCCCCTGGCATGGCACTCTACAAGCACTTGTTTAGCTCCCCTGGCCTCCACACAAGTGGTCACAGAGCTGTGTGGAGGACAGCCATGTGTTGGTCCCATAGTTTTTCAAACAATGAGAAGGTGGCATGTAGGGAGGTCTGGTGTCTGACTCCATAGACCTACACCATGCTGTCCTGGAGGGTGACATCATGCTGGTCATGCTCCTAAATCTAAGATGTTAGGACCTTTAAATGTTCAAGAAATAAACGTAAAACTGTATTATCTCAAAAATATGATTGGTGAAATGAGTTTCTCAAGGACACTGCTTCATGGCGGAAGCAAGCACAAAGGCCAAGAGACTGACTTATCCAAAGCTGGTTTTATTGTCAGAACAAGAAATGGATCTTGAGTCCCCAAACAAGCAGCTTGGGACCTCTTTCCTGGACCCAGGAACATACCACATGATTCTTTGGGTGGCAGATTCCTGTTGATCCTACTTTCTGTTGGATTGTCCCAGGTCCCCGGGCCAGAACTCAGGTTCTGAGTGTCCCTGGGTGGGGCCAGAGTTTAAAAGAGCACCCTTCTGGTGGATTAAGGAGACCATCACCACAACTTGATCCATTGCTTCAACTGTAGGGGACTTCTCTCCGCCTGCTCACCTTACAGGACTGTTGCATGTGTAAATGCCACAATGTACAAATCTCTAGATCCACTTCAGCAGTGACAGTACAGTGACAGCCTGTCTAAGAATAGCTTAAGGCCACTTTCCTGCACCCGTTCATCTTCCAAAGAGCTCTCTGCTCTGCTTACCTGGGCCATCCTGAACATAGTCAACCATGGGTCCTGTCACTGTGGCGATGTCCACGTCTGCCATCTTGGAACTCAGGGCGATCTCCCAGAAGTCAGCAGGGCTGCTGCAGTTGCTACTGCGGTCCCCAGTGTATTCCTGCAAGGAAAAGCACAGCCTAGGTTCACGGGGTAATGCAGGCACCTTCTGCTCCAAGGATCTTCCTGGAGCATAAAGTTGACCACAGGCTGTGGTGGCATGGAGGTCCCAGCGCCCCCTTGTGGTACCTTCTCATAAAAGAGCCTCTCCAGCCGCCCATCCTCCTTCTTCAGGGATAGCCAGCGTCCGCACAGGAATAGAAACTCGTCCTCGTTGGTATCATTCCAGATCTCCACCTTCTCTACATACCAGTCTGCACACCATTTGGTGTTGTCATGGCGGAGCTTGATCTTGTAGATGACGCCTAGGTCAGCGGCCTCAATGATGAAGGTGTCAGCCTGGAGAGACCAAGTATGGAGACTTGGCGGGGACCTCATTTTAAGCCCTCCAATCCCATTCTCCTAAATTACTGGGTTGAATAGAAACTCCCAGATGGAGATCCCCTCTAGAATGGAACCCCAAAGATCAGTGTTTAGTGTCCATGTTCAAGACTTGCTTCCTTACTGGCCCCATTATACAGTCCACTCATGTATGTCCCCCTTTGGAGAAGATCACCTTTCCTGGATTTCTTTCGGGATGAACCTTTGGGTGTTTGAAGAAAATGTCTCATGAAGTGGGTCAAATACACAAAGGCTATGGCCAGTGCAGATGAGAAATGTTGGCCCAGATCTGTTAGCCAGAAGCTGCAGCCACTGAGTTCACTAGAGTCCAACTGAGCACAGCGTCTACTTGGCTGCTGGGGTGTTAATGGAGGATCTTAACATGTGCACTACAGTGTTTGCAGCAGGACAGCTCTGACAGAGGAAAGTCAGAAGCCATCTGGGGCTTCACCCCTGTGGGAACAGCAGAGTGATTATGGAATAACATTCTCCGTGGAGTAGGTGGTTACAAAGAAGCACCAGCCTCTGATCCATTTGAATATCTTGGTGTAGAAAAAGATTTCCACTGCATCCTATTGAATGCTAAAGGCCAGATAAGGAGTAATTAGACAGAGTCATGGCTTTTAGGAGTAATTAGGCGTCCATGGTAGGTGGGGGCTGGGAACTCCCCTAAGCCTTAACGAAGCCCAGCATAGCAAGCCAACTGGGCACAGTTGGGCATCTCACTCAAAACTATTTTATAAGACACAGAGATATTAAATAAGTTGTCCAAGATAATATAACCAATTAGCATTAGAACTATCATCTAATTCAGGAGATCTGAGCCCAGTGCCTGGATACTTGACCAAACATGTACCTGGTCTAGAGCCAGTGACCTCATGGGAATTCACTTTGGCTTCTTCCCTTTCTATTTTTCTAAAGTGGAAAGAGAAAGTTAGGACCTCTCCTGTACCTAACTAGTTACATCTCTTTTGATTTGTGTGTGTGTGTGTGTGTGTGTGTGTGTGTGTGTGTGTGTGTGTGTGTGTGTGAGTGGGGGAGGGGGAGGGAAAGAGACTTGTAAATTATCTTCTTCAATATGATGTGCATTTCCTCTTTCTCAGTGCAGAGGTCTAATTGGGAATCACATTATTATTCCTGATTCAGAAGCAGGAAAGTGAAGAGGCTGATGGGTCTTATCTAGCTGGTGATAAGAGTGCTGGGACATGCCTTCTGAGGGCCCAGCAGCAGTCTGGGGCTCCTTCTTTGGGCTTGGCATATGGGGTCACCAGGCATTACAGAGCCGCTTACAGGGACACCTGCTGCTTGTTCCACAGCTAATTCCTTCCTCATCAGTGGCAGGTGGGTCAACACAAAAAGGCCTGTCTGGGTGGGAGTTAGGCTCTTGGGACATGCATGTGTGCCTGCACGGGCGCGGCCATTGGCAAGGCAGCAGCTGGACCCATTCCATGACTCTTCTGTTTGGAGATGCCCTGGCCTGTGAGGTTTCAGGTAGGCATAGGCACATGGAGAGGAAGGAAAGGAACCGAGCGTCCAGTGAAGGGTGTGGTGGGAGCACAGGGAAGGGAGGGGAGCTGTGGTGGGAGAGGGAAGCTAGCTGCATGGAGGGAAAGTTTGAGTGACTTCACCCTTCCTGTGATCACAGATCAGAGCTAAAAGCACTGCAGATCCTTGACTGCTTGTCTTTCAAGCCTTTTATAGTCACAGAACCTTAGTAGACAGCATGCATGGCCCTGAATAGGCAGGTCAGGGTCAAGGTGAATCTACCTGGGTGAGCAAGTGGCCCTTTTGTTCCCTAGTATTATTCATATTGTCCCTGAGGGCCCTAGCTCTGTACAACACACTTTAGCAGGTATATATTTGCTTCCTCATCCTTGAGTCAGGGAAACTAAGGCCAGTGAAGTTGAATCAGACAAGGAGATGAAGGCAGAGCCAGGCTTCCAGGCCCTTAATCAAGTCTCTGTCAGGCCAGCCGCTGCCACCGAGCAAGCTCTGAGCTGGCTTTCCGAAGAGGCCATTCCCACATAGAACACAGTCTAGAGCTCAGGCTGAACTTCCACTCCACCCCATGGACAGGACCCAGAGAGGTGCATTGGCTGGAAAGGTGGACCATCTCTGCTTACAGAGGGAAAGCATTGTCAAAAGCCCAGAGGAGGATGCACGGCACCTCACAGAATACCAAGATACCCTCGGGACCAGAAGATCTGGCTCTCAGATGGCTGGACCCAGAGAGGAGACAGTTAAAATGAACCCGATGTCTCTCTCCTACCGTTCCTTTCTCAAACTTGTTGGTGCGGTTCTCCGACTTGCCAAGGTACCGCTCCCCGGTATCCCCAAGGTCTCCGTAGATGGTGATGTAGACCTTGGCGTCTGTCCCTGCCCCAGGAACATTCCCTGTGAAGATCTGCACCGAGTACAGCACAACTGCCCATCAAGTTGGACAGACAGACAGACAGACAGACAGATAGACAGACAGATGGAAGGAAGAGAAAGGTGGCAGCACATTAGCTCTAGGGAGCAGTGTTGGCTGGTACACAAAGGTCTGCCCCAGGCCTGGAAGCAGCAACGTCTTCCTTTTGCTTTTTGGCTATGCATGATCAGCCGCACACTGCGTGGGGTCTTCAGTCAGAAGTCACCCTTCAGATCCAGACTCAGGAGGTTCTCAGAGAACCAAAAGATGGGGTTTTTGGAGTGCCCTACAATCCATTCACCCTTTCAAGCCAGTCCAAGCTGACTGGCTGCCTTAAGTAAGACATCACTATGCCACCAAGCCTTTATGCTGTGATACTGACAATGCAAGGCCTTGCAATTTAACCACACCAGTTCCTTCTAAGTGGATTGGAGGTGTGTGTGTGTGTGTGTGTGTGTGTGTGTGTGTGTGTGTGTGTGTGTGTGTGTGTAGTAGTAGTAGTAGTAGTAGTAGCAGTAGCCGTTTTCAAATAATCATCATTGTTCTTATCATGATTTTTTTCTTCAGCGCACCAGTACCACTCACCTTGCCACAGTACCCTAGACAAACTCTTCACCCCAAAGCCAGTGACTGATGCCTTCTCCTTTGTCCCCATGGTGCCTGGGAAAGGGTTTAGTGTCCTGGGTGACTAGTATACAGGGATCTTGAGGGGAATGGAAATGAGTGTGGCATCTTAGTTTTCTCTGCTGATGCGGTTCAGCACGGAGAACAAGATGGCTGCCTCCCCAGCCTCCACCCTGTGGACAAGCAAGTCCTCTACATGCTCCTACAGATGCTGGGAAGGCTGTGCTCCCTCTTTGTATCTTTTTGCCCTGGGAAATTCAAGGGACCAGGATGGGAAAAATCTTTTGGGGTAGTTCTTGGAAACTGGGAGGAGGGAAGGTTCCTGCTGTACTGTTTTTGGTAACCCAGAGAAGTGACCCAGAGTGCATTGGTGCTGTATGGCAGGGTAACTAGGGGTGTGTGATACCTATCCTGTACTAAGACCTATTCCTGTGAACACTGGAGACTTACAAGACCTTTAAAATGGCTTCTCTTTGCTACAGTGACTGAGATGAGCTTTCTTTTCAACCCCCGCAAGCAGACCCACTGCCACGTCTAACTCAATGTGCTATAGACAGCACAGTTAGGGACACTGTCACACCCCCATATGGCTCCTGATGTGCTCCTCTTGCCTTTCTTGGGTCCCTCACCTTCCAGGCAGACCATGGCCTCTAACTTCTTTAGTTTCACCCTCACGCTTCTGCTCTCACTTTGTACAACCTGGCATTGTCTTCCTTGACATCCTGAGTCTCTATCTTCAGTCCGGGTCCCTGGGCCTCAAATTTCCAACTCCTGCCACCTAGTGGGCTACCTCCACTGCGACTAGACACCAGCATCACAAGCTCACACATCTACGTGGGAGCTGGTCCCTCCCGTATCTACACCTTATCCAGACCTACCCTTACCTTCCCCCTCATCATAGCCCATTCGCCCTCCTTCTCCCAAGTTCCTTGTTGTTTCATGAAACTTGATGGACACAGCCATGTCCCCTGATACAGACAAGGGTCGGCCACCAGTCTTCTGTGCTTCAGCTTCACCCTGCTCAGCTTGGCGCAGAAGCAGCCAGCATGTCATGGACCTCAGTAACCGATGATGAAATTGTCTCTTTGTTGCTTAAAAGTGGCAGCAGTACCCAAGTCTGTCGGGCCAACACCAACATGAGGTAACATTAGGAATCTTGTCACAGCTTAGACACAACAGTTGATGACTGTCCTCTCCCTGCCACCCTCCCTCCACTTCTGGCTGCATTCAAGCCTGTTCCGCGTGCGAAATTATCACAGGTGGGTGGACCTGCTAGAAATGCCTTTTCTAGGCGCCCTTGTCCCAGACTGAGATGAATGATCTTCTAACACCCCCACCACACCTCCTGCTGCTTTCTCTGGTCCTCTGGGAATTAAGAAAACCAATTCAGCTTCTAGATGCTGAGCAACACGGGTATACAGAATCCAGCTATTTCTGGATCCTCCTCCCTCCCATCCCACCCAGGCCACACAGCTTGTCAAGGAAGAGGTGTTTCCTTAGAAACCTCAGAGCGGGTTCTGTGAAGTACGGTTTATACGGAACATCCTGAGAGTGATGCTGGGAACAGCAGCCCGGGGTGTCCATCTGTGGTCCAAATAGAAAAAAAAAAAGATACAGTTCCCTAACTGACTAGCAAAGAAAATTTGAAGAAAGGGGATGTGAGTGGAGAAAGATAAACTCTTGGACAAGGTGGCTCAGATTAAAGAAAAGCAGGGGCTGTTACCGTTTTACATAAAAAGGAAAACATGTTTGTCTCTTGTCTGACTCTCATTAGCAAAAAGATCTGTGCCCCACCCCCACTGGCTTCCTAAGAGAATCTTGAGTTCTACTAGAATCCTGGGTTTTTCCAAAACCATTTGACTTGGTTTGCCAAGCTCTTGGAGCTCCTATGGTCTGTATAGACTGCCCTGCTAGGGAGAACCATGGGCATCCTTTGTGTATTATCAGGAGTAGCTTGCTCAGAGCTGAGTGGATGGTCAGTGCTACCCATGCGGTAAGGGAAGGACACGTGTGTGCATGTACATGCGTGCACCCACAGTGTAGTGAGAGAAGGCTGGGGAGTAAATCTTGAATGCCAGTAGGCACAAGAAAGGACCGACTCTAAGCAGACTATTTAGGGAGATAGGAAGATCACTAGAATATGGTGATGTCACTGAGACCAAAGGAAGAAGCACAAGAAGTGGGTGGTCAGGATGATTCAAGCGCTGCAAAGAAATAACATCCACGGCTGACAGGGAGCAGCTCATGCAGAAAACACAACCTCACGAACCTGGACAAGCCTGTAACCTGGACCTAACCCCCAGAAAGAAGCCTTGTCAGGAGATTTCTACCTTGTTTTCTTTCTTACAAAATGAGTCTTTTATAGTACAGGGTTTCGAACCAGGTGCTCATGTGTTAGGCAAGTACTCTCCCACAGAGCTACACTCCAGGCCTAGACTGTCCAGCAAGAATAGAAAGGTCCACGCCACACCAACTAGGGCCAAATGAACTGAGCAGCACAAAGCCAGGAGCAGGGTAATCCAGGTAGTGGGTGACCTGTTGGGATATATCATGCTATACAAGTAGGAAGGGATTTGAGCACAAAGCTTGCTGTGAAGTGTGCCAGACTCTGAAGACTGGTGTTGTCATCTACCAGCTGTGTGAACTTGGCAATTTATGTAATCTCTGTGAGCCTTAGTTTCCTGGTGACAACATATACTATGCTCCTGTGTGGAAAAGGCTCAACCTGGCAGGGGCAGGTGCTCTACAAGGAGGAGGGCTGTGGTCCTGGCGCTACTTGTGTGACAGAGGCCACCTTTCCTGCTTACACTTACTGTCTAGAGGCTCCTCCACTTCCTTGTAGACTTGTCTTAAGGATCCATCTTTCATGTACTTCTCAGTGAAGATGTCATAAGGGACCAGTTCTCGGATGGTCTTCTTGTCATCCTCAGAGGTGGCAAGCCATCGGTCGCACGGGAAAGTCAGGGTCTCTGTGCCCTGGGGGGCGAGGAGGAAGGAGGAAGGAGGAAAATTAGTCTGTAAGGAGGGACCACCAACTCCAGAGATCTCTAACATGACCAAGCTCATGGTAGACAAACACAAAGGAGATGTTGCCTCACAGAGAACCTTCCTGGCCCTATTTCAAAAATCAGCCTTAGAGACTTGCACAACCACAGCAGGAGGAGTTAGATTTTGAAGCCTGCACTTCTTGAGTCACTTAAAATTCAATATCTGAACCCTCTCTCAGATACATGGGGTCAGTGGGTGAAGAGAGGGCTTCATCTTGTCACCGGCTGTTTGCGGCCTCCTAACTGTGGAAGTTTACATTTACCTAGTGTTCTCCAGGTTGTTCAGGTTAGGTTTTCTTCTGGAGCTGACCACCTACTAGTCCTGTTGCTTTGGGACTTGGGCCAGAGACATAGACCAGACTAGATTGCCTAGACCAGTAGCTCTCAACTTTCCTAATGCGGCAACCCTTTATTACAATTCTTCATGTTGTGGTGACTCCCGACATAAAATTATTTTTGTTGCTGCTTCGTAACTGTAATTTGCTACTGTTATGGATAATAATGTAGATATCTGACTTGCAAGGTATCTGATATGCGACCCTTGTGAAACAGTCCTTTTACCCCCAAAGTAGTTGGGAACCACTGGCCAGACTCTTCTCTTTGATTTCTGGAAGATTCCACCGTGGACCTGAGCTAGTTCACATGCCCCGGAGGTGGAATTAGCCAGCAAGCCAGCATGCTGTGAAAAAAATCAGATGAGGCAGTGGGACAGACCCATCTCAGACTTACATCTTTATCTGGGAGGAGCCTGCGGATGTCCACATGGGAACAGTGCCACCCGGGGTTTATGCCTGTGTTGTCATGACCAATGCGAATTTTTTCAATGATTTCACCCACGTCTTCTAACTTCAGAGAGGAGAAAAGGCACTACGTGTTAGTAGAAAGGCTTCAGTCACATTGCATATCCTTGGGGGCATCCATGTTCAGATCCTTCTGAACTTCTGGGTGTTATTACTCTCCATGTGTCTCTACTGAGCAGCCAGGCCAAGCACATGACACACTGATGCTACTTTCCCTTGGTCTGGAGATGGTTGGCCCTGATTTGGCACTGGGGTCTTTCAGGGGTATCCTCTGTTACCTCTGCCACTTTCCACTACTATGGACATAGTAGCCATAGTAGCACATTTTCTGAGAACTGAGTTGGGTCTCAGAAGAGGAGATCTTGTACAGCCTGTGCTCCTGTCTCGCTAGGCAGGCTGTGTTCTAATCTTCCAATTCTTAAGAGCCCCAACACTTCTGTAATTCTTTTTCTCTATTGCTACAAATTCTACTCCCTCAAACTTATAGACAATGGTGTCTTAGTCAGCCAAAGCTGGGATCGTGGCTGGGGCAGCCCACTGAGATCCTGACTTAAGTCAAAGACCACAGCTTGGTTCTTTTTGTCACTTGTTTCCTAGCTTTAATGGCCTGGTCATGCACCATTCTACTCTATAGAGTGACAAGGATGTCACAGCTGCCACAAAGTTGCTACCCTCCCAAGATGCTCCACTACCTGTCATCTTCTCTGAATCAGAGAACAGAATCCATGGCCACAAATGGTCCTTAGAGGCCCTGTAAGCCCAGAGGGCTGAGTCACTAAACAAAGACCAATGCTTCTGGGTGATGTAAGGCCTGTAGAGATTTTTAATGGATCTTATTGTTCTTTGTCAGAGAGGTGCAGATGTCCCAAGTGAAGGCTGTGGTCCACAGCATCTCAACTGGCCACCTGACTGCCTGAAGTGGTCAGGAAATGAAGGGTCCTCTGGCTTTTCTTCCACCCAGGGGCTTCTTTTTCCTCACCTCTCCCATAGGCTTTAAGGTTTGAGACATGTGGCTTCAATGGCACTTTTGTAAACTAGGTTGCTTGTATCAGGGGACCATCTTGGCTGTGGTACCATAGACAGCAAAGAGGTCTTCAGACAACTGCTAGTCAGGGGTGTTGGGCCTCAGAGCTGGGCTCAGAAGACACAGGCATCAGAAAAGGCGCTGCCACCCTCCCTAGGGAGGGGTGAAAGCATTGTCCAAGAAGGCTCTGGAGCTGAACTCCCTAGCTTGCTGTGTAATGCCACCTTTGTAAGTTTCAAACCTTTCTTGTTCTGGGTGCTTATGTGTGAGGACTATTATACCACCACCCTATAGGAACTGCCACGAGGAGTCAACGACTTAGAACATGGCAGACATCTCAGAAGAGCTCAGGAATCCTGTCAGTGTTCATCTCCCAGGCAAGCCCTCAGGGTGGACCATAGAGACCAGCAGCAGTTTGCTAATGGCTGATCCAGAGTCAGGACTGGATGGTGAGTTGGGGACTGAGAGATGGACGGAGCATCCATCAGAGTAGAATAGAGAGGGTGAAGATGTAGGCAGGGAAGAGAAGCTAGGAGACAAAGTCTTTTCATTTGTTCAAGCTCCCTCACTCCCCTAAGAGCCACACAGTTGAGAAAGAAACACCAACAGCAAATTAACTAGTACATCATAGCTGCCTACTAATGGAGACCTCACTGATGAAAAGTCCCCAGCATTTCTGTTGAGGTGTAACCTGGGCACTGATGATGTCATGCTCTGTGATGCACCCACACAGTCTTGTGTGGAGAGATGTTAGCCTGTGTAGATGAGTGAATCAGTTTTCCATAACAGACCTCCTACCAAAGCTGACTGCTCCCAGAAAGATGGGGGGAAGGGACGTAGATTTCCAGGGTAGCGCTGGCTGAGGATAAGAGCAAGCTAGACACTTTGTTTCCCATCAGAATACAGGCATGCTACCACTGGTCTCCATAACCTAGCCAAGGTTCCTGGCTCCTCCTCCAAGCTGGCTTCATCCCTGTCCTCTTCCTAAGTCCCACCATGATCCTCCTGTGCTCCCAAGCTCCATGTTCCCATCATGGACTATTGGGCATGATGTTCACCTCCCAGAAATGCCTTTCTTCCTTGTCCTGAGAATGTCTACTTCCATGCTTGGCTTTGAGCCATCTCCTCCAGGACCCTTTTCCTTCTCTGAACACTATCCACTTGGGAGTCTACCGTGGGGCATAAGAACACACATGCCAGAGCCAGTTCCCCAGGTTTCATTATGGTTCCCCTGCATGCTGGCTGTGTGGTTTGGGGAAAGCCACTAACTTTGCTGTGCCTCAGTCTCCTCCCCTTTACACAGGGCCAGTATATCACAGAATTGTTACAAGGGTCCAGTGAGTGAACATAATTAAATCCCATATGTCTATGCCTCTGACCCATAGGATGGTGACCACCACTAGATTTTCCGTCTTGTGTGAAGGGCTGGGCTCCTCAAGTATACCACAAGGCCCTTGCAGGCAGAGTCTGGGCTCTTCTGCTATGTCTCCTGCCCAAGCTGCTCATAGGAGAGGACAGGGAAGGCATAATGAGTTGCTCTGCAGGCACGAGGAAGTTTCAAAGTGCTAGAACCCACATTTTCAGCAAACATGAGATGACAGAACCCCTTGCCCAGACATGATAGGGGAAACACAGCAGCTCTGTGTCCAACTGGCTTCAGCTTGAAAGCCAAGCAAGAGACACGGCTCTACACGATCCCCTCTGAGAGATTTACACCACCCAGCGCCCCGGCTCCTGCCTGCCTGGAAGCCATGCTGCACTTATGGGAGAAACTGGAAGATGTCCCACTGGTATGCCTTTTGTTTCCCCAGGTGCTGGTCACTTCTCCTTACCTTTACTCGGGACACGTGTTCTAGAAGGCCCGGCTAGCTTTATCACCCTCCCGTCTGGCTGGATATAGAGAGGCTCAGTGAGGCTGGGCAAGCTAGTCATCTCCTGTTGGCTGTGGCCCATCTAGATGAAGGGCTACACCAACCCCACCCCTCTGTGGTGGTGCACGGAGCGAGGTACCTCCACAATGAAGCGGGATGCAGACTTCCTCTCAAAGAACAGCTTCTGCTCCCTCTTGTTGGTGCACAGGAACTTCTGCCGGGTGCACACGGCATCACAGCCGTAGATGACAATGAAGATGTTGGCATCGGTCCCAGCAGCGAAGACATCGCTGGTGTAGAGGGTGATCTCATAAGGGACAACTGAGAGGGGTGGCAGAGGGCAGGGCCGGGCGTGGCAGGAAGACAAGATAAGACACAGTAGGTGAGGTCAAGTTCTTTACAGCATCAGCATCTTCTGCCTCGTATCCAAAATCAGGCCCCGATCCTTCACACAGTGGACTTTACTACAGCAGAATGGCCGAAGATATAGATTCTGAAATTTGGAAATCTCAAGCCGAGATCTAGGACCTAACTTGATGATCAGTGTAGACTGGACACATTATCTAGGAGCCTTAAAGTGGCCCCAACACGAGGCTTAGCAGCATTCTGTAAGCCAGAGCTTTAGATTTCAGAGGCAGACCGTCAGTCAGGTGAGCCAGGCTGCAGTGGGACGCCATTCTCTCCTCATCCTGCTCATTGCTCTCAGCCCCTCATTTGCTCCCTTGAACAATCCATGTTATGCCTGGCCTCTCATTTGGCTTCCCTGGCTTTACAGATGTTTCTTATAGGGGAGTGGCCAGGAGGAGGAGAGGGATTCGCCTCCCCCCCCCCCATAGCTACAGGGCTATCGACCCTTAAAGGAGAGCAGGCACATCAGAGCTGTTGACAAGCAACTTCCCAGTGCAGCTGTTCTGTGACAAGTGGCCAATGTGTTTCCATGTGGGCTGAGGATCTTCTCCTCAGGAGCTCTTGGAGGGATTGAGATTGGAGGGATTGTCTATGGGGTCGGTCTAATTCACACCTCACACTATGAAGCTATTAATCTAAAAGAGCAGTGTCAGCTACAGGGTGAGATTCATTAGCAGGTTATGAAGGGTAAGTGAGCAGTCAGCAGTGTTCTGGGTGTTTGTTTGTCTTTTGTTTTGTTTTCTTGAGACAGGGTTTCTCTGTGTAGCCTTAGCTGTCCTGGACTCGCTTGTAGACCAGGCTGGCTGGGAACTCACTGAGATCTGCCTGCCTCTGCCTCCCTGAGTGATGAGATTACAGGTGTGTGCCCAGTGGTCAGCAGTATTTTGAACAAAGAATACAACTGCGTATCAGAAAGAGTGAAGTAATTTTTGTGACATGTTTGTTTGTCACACATGTACATGAATGAATATACTCATTATAGATTCTGAGAGAGAGAGAGAGAGAGAGAGAGAGAGAGAGAGAGAGAGAGAGGGAGAGAGGGAGAGAGGGAGAGGGAGAGAGAATGAGAATGAATACAGACTGGGAAGAAGGCTCAGTGGGTAAAGTGTCCGCCATGCAAGCATGAGGACCTGAGTTCAGAGCCCCAGAACACACATCAAAAGCTAGGCACCACAATCAGGATTTAAGGTGAATAAATTAAAATTTTTAAAAAATTGAGTTTAAGCTAGGCACTGTGGAGTCGCATGCCTATAACATCACTAGCCCTGTGGGCTAGGTCAGAGATGGGCGGACCCCTAAAGTTCAGTAGCTAGCCAGCCTAGCCAAATTGCTGAGAGCATCCGGTTCAGTGACAGACCCTAGCTTGAAAAATAAGCGGCACAAAGCAATCGAGGAGACACACAACACTGATGTCTGACCTCAACATCCAGCCCCAGAAGGGTCCACAGGCAAATACACCTTATTTTGTGCTCTTGGATCTTAAAGGGAGCCGTCCATATTAGGAGCTACCTGCTCTTAGAGGATCCCAACCTTCTCCAGATGAGGAACCTGCCTCCATTGTACTAAGTAGGATTCCCTGAAGAAGGACAGAGGCATCCGTGCCTGGGGCAGTGCTAGTCTCACCCACTGGGAACACATCATGTGCCAGATCCAACACTATACCCTGGACAGTCACTTTAATCCCCACAGTGCCAATGGAGCGGTATCATGCTGATTTTATCAGAGAGAGCAAGGCGCAGAGAGGTGAAGTAACGTGTTCCAGTCGTATGGTGGAGCCTGGGCCCAGACTTGTCTACAAAGTCTACTTCGGGGTGAACTGGAGAAAATTACTGCTGCCCTCCCACAAGGCACAGGGCGAGGTGGTTCATGGACACTTCCAGATCCCTGACTGGAACAGCTGGAGGCCGTTTTCCACTGTCCCTAGGTACAAGGCTTCCTCATGCCCTGGAGCTCCTCGGTTGTGGGTCCTCTCTCACCCTGACATATTCTTCAGAAGCGTGTCTGATCCAACCCCTTCCTCCTAGGTTCCTCTTTGGTTGCAGATCAGTTCTTTCCCCAGCCCACATCCCTTTTTAAAAGGCAAATGTGACTCTAAGATCCACCTGTTGTGGGTTACGATAGAATGCTTTGCCAGTTCATATAAAAGGCCTGAGCATCCACTGGTGTCTGCAAGGGTTCTGGACCCAATCCCCCAAAATACAGAGGGACACTGTGTACTCAGTCAGTGCAGAGCATGGCCTGATGATGCAGGCCGGGAGCTGGGTGCCCTGAATACTGCATTCTCTCACTCCTGCTGAGTGCTGAGTGTTGAGTCTGACCAGCACAGGCAGCTCCTGGGGCAGGGGCTAGACTCAAGCCTTGACTGGTGCTAAGGTCACTTCAGTTCAGGTTTTGGACCAGAAAATCTGCCAGTGTCCTTGGTTCCTCCTTTGACTGCTTTAGCAAAGCAAAAGCACTTTGCTGACCCATGCTGTTTAAGTGTGAGTTGTTTGAGGGAAAAAAATTTTAGTACAGTTCATTATTTAGCCAGAAAAAATTGAATGTTCTGTGTGGGTTTCATATTTCACCAAATCCTGACAGATTTTCACAGTTGGGCTGATTTCACTTCAGATGTTAGCACCGAGCGTGGACTTAGAAGCACATGAACATGAGGCGTGAACGTTTTCATGACAGGGAGTCACTCATCCACCTTCCCCTTTGATTTGTCCAGTGAAAAGAATTATATTTACCCTCAAGTTCTACCCCCACCCCGTCAGCAGAGAATCTCAGAGCAGGGGTTTTTCTGGCTTGGTGGAATGTAATGAGGATTGTGACCGGGTGGGTCATGGCTCCTCATGACCACCGGTTTAATACAGTCACCCTGCATTGCTGTCTACTTTACAGATGAGGAAACTGAGGACCAGAGAGGCTAGACGATGTATCATCAGCAGCAACTGCTGGGTAGAGTTTGGAATAAATCCCTTATTATTTAGTGATGGGGAGGGGTGGTCCAGGACTAGGCAGGCCCACAGGACTCCCTGAACCCCAGAACTCAGGACATCTGAGGAAAGAGCAAGAGAGATGAACAGAATCTCTGAGGTTGGTTTCACCCAGGCCAATTATGGAGGAGGACTAGGGGCTGAGTTGGAATAACAGGTTATGGGGTCCCCCAGGAGGGCCAGCCTTGCCGTGAGGGTTCCTACATGGCGTGTAAAGCCTTGTCTGAAGTTCTGCATGGAAGAGGTCCCGGACGATGGCTCCGTCATCCTCATTCTTTGCCAGCCAGCGGCCACAGGGAAAGGTCATGCACTTTCCAAGAGATGGGGCGTCCACCTCCACCCAGTCTACAAACCAGCCTGGGGCCTTGCCTGTAGATGGAGAGAGAGACACACACAGCCCATTAAGAGTAGGTGCAGATATGGTTTCCTAGAGGTGAGCTCAGAGATCCTTCAGTAGCCTTTCCTTCTTGATGTTGACACCCAGAGCTCCACCAAATCTGTAACACCGTTTTGCTGACATCATCGTCAAGATGATGCTTATGAAGATGTGCACTTGGCTAAAAAAAGCTGCATCACAATCTAGGCTGGACCAGTGAAAGAAGTGACAGTGGCAGAGCATCAGCAGAAGGTAGCTCTTGCCATTGATGGTCTTGGGGAATTACTGAGAGGGGGTAACAGGAGGATGGGCAAGTCTGAGCAAGGGATGCAAGGATGCTGCCCAGGGTGGACAAAGCTTTGACAGGAGCTTAGGGATGCTGTGTTCATGCAGACTTTCTCATCTCATCATATGTTAGAGATGGTACCCATAGCTCCCTGGTTCTGTCTGTGATGGATGAAAGATGAGGCAGCAAGTGCTCAGCCTAGGGAAGGAAATGAAAGCCAGGGTAGACCTTATCCTACAGTCTACAGTCTCTGCTTCTAGGATGGGGATCCTCCTCAAGCTAAGGAATGGAGCTTTGGGGAAAAGCAGAGTCCTACTTTACTACGGAAAAAATGGACACATCCTTTGTCTGCTTTGTCAGTGGGCTCCATGAAGGTTTAGCTGGCTCATTGGTTCCTATACTGGGGTCCTTAGGTAGCAACTGTGTATGAGCAAGGGACTAGAAAGATAAACACAGTCTCAGAACTGCCAAATCAGAGACACAGTGGTGGACCCTGTGTCATGTTCTAATGTCCCCTCCCACTCTGGGTGATGTCAGTGCACCCTCAGCTCAGAGGCTCTTTGAGCCATTTTGGGGCCTTTCTAACCCACTTGCACATTAAAATCTCTGAGGTTGGGATCTGGAGAAAGGCTCCCAAAAGCAGCTGTGTCCAGGTCCCAGTGCAGATCAAGCCCAGAACCTGTGGCAGCCAGGGCTCCACTGGGCGAGTGGGGCTCAGAAGCCCCATTGTTATGGAAGACGTGCAGCCCACACTGTTGACTTGTCCGTGGGCTCTTTAGTGCTATCAGACGACAGAAGGGAGGGAAACCAGACCTGTGTTGTCATGGCCGATCCTAACTTTCCACAGGTCTCCCAGATCCAGTGTCTCCACAGTGAAGATTTCAATGCTGTCCCTCTCAAATTTGTCGCTGTTGGTCTTGGAGGACTTCAGAAGGGTCATTCCTGCCGACCAGATACCCATCGTGACTTTCCCAACCTGATCTCACCCACTGTCCTTTTTTCTTCCTAATGATGACCAACCTTCTGAACTTCCATCAAACCATCAAAGGTGCTGTAATGCCCACAATGAGTGTGTGCATGTGTGTGTATGTGTGTGTGTGTCTGTGTACACATGTGAGTATGTATGTATGT
>OU015744.1:11279584-11324162 GCA_907169655.1 Acomys percivali
GTGTGTGTACACATGTGAGTATGTATGTGTGTATGTGTGTCTGTGTACACATGTGAGTATGTTTGTGCGTATGTGTGTGTGGTCTAGTTCCTCCTTCAGAATGCCTCCTAACACTCTGCTTTCTGGCAGACTAATGTAACTGCTCAGGCAGGCAGACAGACAGACAGAGATCCTGTCCTGGTGCCTGGCTTTGCCTCCCACCATCCATTGCTCCTGCTTGGTGTCTCTGACTCACTACCTCAAACATCAGAAGGAGGTGACCTGGTGCTTTCCCTGCCGAACTCCTGTGAGGCCCGAATAAGACCACAATGATGAGTGTTCAACAATGTGATTACATCAGAAAGCCCCAGGCAAGAAAGGCAGTGGACAGAGCCCTTCACCTCCTTTGAGCATCACTCAGGAACCATCACAAGCCCACTAATCATCAGCTATGACCTAATTTGTTCATTATACACCATTTGCTTTATTCAACCTGCTAAGCAATAGTGACAGTTGATGTTTTTGATTGCCACTTTGACCCCCAAATGTTAAGTGTTCTGAAACACACAGCCCTGTAAGACACACAAAGCTTTATCTCTATTTTACAAATGGGGAAAACGAAGGCACAGAGTGGTTAAGCAACTTTCCCCTGATCACAAAGCCAATACTAGAATGAAAATTTGAAGTAATCAATCACGCTCCACAGCCATGCTTTGAATTAGCACATCACTGACTAGAATGGAAGCGTCTCACAGTCAGGAACTACATACATTAGTTCCTCGGTGGTGCTTGGCCCAGGGCTTCAAGCAAATGCATGAAGACCGTCTGAAGAATTGCTTCCTCTATAGACTTGGGCAGAGTGGCCGGGAGAGGATTGAGGGGAAGATGACAGCACTAAATTGAAGGTGCCACCTGTCCTGAGTTCCTGTGTAGCTTCTGGAGTGACTCTGGCCTTATAGTGAGGAACCCTGACACACCAAGGGCTATTTACTAAACACGAATAGTCCTTTCTTCCACATGATTTTTGGGGTACAGTTAGGGCAAGAGCAGGCTGGCTGCAGGCAGAAGAGATGCCTTTGTGTTGTGGGGCCCACTGCTGTGTAATGCTGTGAGACGGGTGTGCCCAGAAAAGCCCTGCGTTTCTTTCTTACCATTGTCATCTTGTGTGCCAAAGAGCGTGATGAAGACATTGGCATCTGTTCCTGCATTCTTCTTGTCCCCAGTCTTTATGGTCACCGAAAACGTGGTTGATTTATCTGCCAGAAGGAGAGGACAGAGATGGGAATCATAGATCACCTGGGGATCCTAAGAAGTGGAGGAAACGTTACTTGATCTGTGCTGTGTGGCTCTGCCACTCCAGTTAGTTCTCTGTATCAGTCCTATACCCGTGAGCCCCTTGGTCAACAAGAAACACGTCTGTTCTTATGGTTAGTTCTGCAAATTGCTTTCCTTGCAGTGCTGTTAATTCCAGAAACTCCCCCAACTACATAGAAATGCCTCTGTCCTGGTTCCTACAGGAAGCTGCCATGGTCTACAGAGGTGGCACGTGGTCAAGGAGACATGAGCTGACTGCGCTTCAAAAGTCAGAAGTTCTGCTCCGACCTCTCCGGGCCCTGTGGGGTGTCAGTGAATAGAGATGGGCAGCATGGGCCTCGAGCTACATACTGCTGATATTTTTTTCCTTAGATATATGCCTCAGGAGCCTAAAGATGCGCCTAGAGGGAAGACAAAAGATAAGTCAGAGCTAGCGCCATCGTGTTGCTGAGTAGCACAACTCACAGCTGTGGACCTCCTTGTTTGGAGCCCTATGCTAGGCATACAGGAGCACCCCTCCCCCAACCTCTACAATCTCTCCATGGAGGGAGAGAGGGCAGGGCAGCTAGAGTGCCAAGGAAGAGTCCAGAAAAGGAAAAGGATAGAGCGATAGAAGTAGGGAGGAGGAAGAGAGAAGACGTAATGGGGGAAATCCTCTAAGAAACCTTTTTGTTCCAGAGCCAGGTTGTCAAGGGGGTTATTGTCACCATGTCCCCCTTCCTCCTCATCTTCACTGGGTAGCACGTAGGACTCATCCACTGGCAACAGCTCCCTGGACAGCTGGCCGTCATCCTCCTCAACAGCTAGCCAGCGCTGGCATGGAAAATAGTACCTGTAGCGGTAAGGAAGATTGGGGTGTCTCTTTGGAAAGATCTTAAGAATTATCCGCATGTCTGCCTGGGATAAACAACAAACGCAGAGACGCTCTCAGTCTGCGACACATTGGGTTGGAAAATATGGCACGAGAGGGACTTACGAGACCGTTGTCACACCCTTCTTGGGCAATCTGAGTCCAGCTCCTGTGGCACAAAGCTGCACAAGAAAAGTGTTCCAGAGCTGTGAATGGAGCCCATGGACTTTGACCGCATGAACCAAGTGTGCTTATAAGAGATACAGAGTGTGGCTAAGAAGCAGAACATGACGTCACAGCCATTGAGGGAAAGGATGTCCATGAAGGTCCCTCCATGGAAAAGCAGTACCCAGCACAATGGAGGGGCCTGGAGAGGAAAGGGGACCAGGAGGGGATGGTTGGGTTACTAAGGACTCACTCCTGCAATTCAACTTTCTGGTCCTATCTCCTGTAGGCTCCAGCCAATGCCTGTGTGATCTTGAGCAAATCCCTTCCTAGGATTGTCAGATTCGGCCAATGGTGGGCCGGGACTCCCAGTTACACTTGAACTTTGAACAAACAATGGGTGATGTTTCTGTGTGTGTCCTACCTGACATCTGGAACATGCTTGTGTGGCTAAGGGTGGGGGGGAGAAGCTCTCTGTAGGAAATTGCTAGTTCAATCTCTGTTGCTCTTGTTCCTTTCCTTCCTTCTCTTTCTTTCTGCTCAGCTCGGGCACTCATGGAGGCTGTAGGCCGGAAGCTAAGCTCCAGAGCAGCTCAAAGGGTCTGAGAATGCAGCAAACTCGACAAACTGGGGACCATTGCTCTCCATCATGATCTGTTCTCTTTGCCCTGATGTGAAAAGGCCCTTTATGAACTAGTCCAGTTCTGGGGTGGACAGTGGCAAGGCTCTCCTCTTGCTGTCCGTGTCCTCAGCACCTCCAAAGGTTACAGAAGCAGACCAGAGGGTGTGACGTCAGCCCCACATTCAGAAGGGTAGGGAAAGGTGTTTTATAATGATAGACTAAGAGGACAAGAGTCACTGCGCTGGGGCGACACAGAGTGGGGTAGCCATGAGAGCAGGGCTTCTGTGGGAACCGGGCACTGCTCTACTTCTTAGCCTTTAAATGTGTGAGTCAACAGGTTAAACTTTAACTCAATCAAATGGCTTAAGGATAGTAGGCTGAGGTTCTAAATTATGTGAGAGATGGGGTGGGGGTGGGGGTGGGTTGGGAGGTTTTGTGGCAGAGACAGTGATAGGCAGCAAGGACAAGGACTGAGACAAAGACAGAGACACTCACAAAGAAAGAGGTGAAGGGTGTGGGCGCAGAAGGCAGGAAGGAAGGCTCATCCCTCCGGCAGGCACCTGCTGAGCACATGCAGCACCAGAGGAGTGACTGACTGGCTTTGTGGCGTGTCATTGTCCCTGAGACACTTGCAGCAGGATTCTGAAGGCCGCCACACTCTCACAGCTGCAGCTGCAGCCAGCAGAGCTCCCCTTGGAATCTGCTTCAAACAGGCACAAGCAGATCTGAGCTGGAGCCAGGCCAGGATTGGGGATTTAGCTCTCTTCCCCCAGGGCCAGTGATCACACACAGAAATTCAGGGGGACTGGGCCGAGTGACCGTTCTGTCTCCCACAGGAGTAAGTCCTGCTCAAACAGGTCCCTGGAGCGAGAAGATGTAGCAGGCAGGAACTTTTAAGGAGTAAAGGAGAGAGGCAAGCAGGCATTCTGGGCCAGAGGCAAACTATATTGCTCAGACCAGGGTGGGGCAGGAAAGAGCTCTGAGCTGAGTGAGCAAAGGGTTAACACGGCATCAAATCTTGGGACCAGTTTAAATCACACACACACACACACATACACACACACACACACACACACACACACCTTACTTGAAAGTGAAAATTGAGAAGATTGCACACTGTGCACTTTTAAGTGTAAATAGCCAGCCGGGCCTTGTGGTACTAAACCTGTAATCCCCACTGCCAGAAAGGCTGAGGTAGGAGGATCAGAAGTTCAAGGCCAGCCTAGGTAACTTAGTGAGACTCTGCTTCAAATTAAATGCAAAAAGAAGGCTAAGTATACAGCTTGATGTACAGTGAATGCCCCACATAAGTAAGTAAATAACTATAGATGGTATTCCCACATTTTTGTATAGGTACACAACAGATGGTGATTCTAACAGCGATAGCCCTAGTCTGGGGCTCAGGAACTTTGAACTTGGCTATTACTTTACAGCCAAGCTTTCTTCTAGATATGGAGGCACCATGGTATTAGCAGCAGAGAGGAAGTAGTCTCTTACATGTGCCACTGTAAGAACTGATAACAAGTAAATAAGTCAGATACACAGGGATCCAGAGAAAAGAGTAAGGACAGCATACCAGGGGTCCATGAGGCAGTGACAGCTAGGCGGAGACCTGCCTAGATGCAGGGAGAGGGAGGTCTGGGGTGGGAATGCCAAGAAGGGGATGGCCAATGTAAAGGCACCAGGAAGATCCTTTTTTTTTAAGGAAGAATAACAAGAACTGAGAAAAATAGAGGTGGGCCCAGGGCATGCTGGTATAGAATTAAGAGCTAGGAGAGGATATTGAGAGATTATACAAGCCACATAGAACATGCTTGAATTCATCCTATATAAGACAGGAGCCTCTGCAGGTCTTAGAGCAGAGGTCTGAAGATTCTGGTCTGGGTGACACAAGATGGCAAGTCAGGAGGCCGTGCACGGAAGGGTAAAGTGGTAGGATACCACCACGGACTCAGACTCATGCTCTTCTGAGCCAAGAGCTACCACATTCTACTAGCAGATTGGGGCAAAGGTATGAGACAGAGAGGGACCCAGGAGAACCAGGTGGAAGGGAGGTTGCTGTCGTGGTCCCCAGGCAGGTGAGGAGTGATGTCAATGTTCTCAAAACCCCTGATGACTGGGAATTACCCTCTCTACCCTGTAAAGGCTGGGAGAGCAGAGGGGAGGCTCTGGGACCCCACTCTAGGCTAGCAGTCTCTCTCTCTAGACCTGCTGCTGTGACTCTGTCCTCTGTACTCCAGTGAATTTCTCTTTTCCCTCCAAGATTAAGCTGTGCTCAGCATCGGCATGAAGGCTGTTGAGCCCAGCTCATTACTGAAGAAGGTTTCTTATTAATGAAGCACAAACCAGTGACATGTGCACAGAAAGGGGTGGGACAGGATGGAGAGACGAGGCAGGAAGGAAACAAAGGGCAAAGCAAGACCAGTGAGAGGACTCCCTGCCCAAGAGCAGCAGAAACACTCTCTGCTGGACACAGCCTTAGCCAGAACCCGTAGCCGTTCAGAGTAGAAAATTGTTGCAAATTATTGAGATATACAAAGGAACAGTTGGACAAGAAAGGAAATGTACCCAGGGGGCAGCACTTTAATTTCTAAATATACAGTCCCACACATATTCTTTTAATGGTAGAACAGTCAAACACTCAAGTGGAGCCCCCCCCCATCCCAAAATCACTTAATGTCTTGATTTGAAAAAGGCAAGAATAGTTGGTATTTTTAAAGGATAATGAAAGAAGACAGATACTGACAGATATTCAAACAGATTACAAAGCTACAATAATTTTAAAATTGTTGGGCTGGACCAGAAATGTCAAACCAACAGAAGAGGGTAACTAACCCTGATGGAGCAGGAGGGAAGTGGGGTGTTGTCTCCCCAAAGCCTGTCTCTCAACAGCACTCTGTCCCTTCCTAGCTCAAAAGCTTCTGACTTGGCGGGGACATCTTGGGAGGTAAGCAAGGCGGCGTCACTAAGCTAATTTGTTGGAAGAGGAAATGACAGCCGTATAGAGGTAATCTAGCATGAGTTTGGTAGAGGATCCACCCAGGTCAGGACTCCATGGTCCCTGGTCACAGGATGCTTTTGGCAACCAGAATACTGAGCTATCTGTGAGGTACGCTTCAGGTCTCCTGGGAATGACCACGTAGGGTCTAGAGGAAAGTAGGAAGAATCCTGTAACTCTGCGTCCTGTGTGGAGCCTACGCAAGAAAAGGACATGGCCCCAAACACAGCAGGATTTAGGCCAAGAAACATATTCAACAAATATTTATTTATTAAGTGCTCACATACTGTCAGACCCTCAGCAGTCCTGTTACCACTCCAAAGCCAGCATGCTTTCCTCTATGCCTCTGAACTCCACAGGGAGGGACCTTCTTTCAGCTCAGTTTCCCTGGACTCCTTCACCCAAGAGGCAGTGCGATCCAGAGGAAGGAAACACGCCAGAGCTCACACCAATGTTCTGGATGTCAAGTCCTGCTCTGGCACCAGCTGGTTCTGGAGCAAGGGCTCCTTCATCTACGGTGAGGACAAAACACCCCCTTCTCAGGCTAGGTCAGAGGGTGGCTATGAGACTCCAGCATGTACCAGTCCAGCCCATCACCTGTTTACATACCATAGGTTTGCATCTAAAAGTTGTTGGGAAGAAAAAGTTGAAAGAACAATAGCATGTTGGGGCATGAAATTCAAATTTCAGCATCCACAAATGGTTGGCACACAGCCCCATCCCCCATTTCAGCGCCATTTAAAGCTGCTGTTTTTGTTGTTTCTGTTTTGAAGCAGGGTCTCTCTATATAACAGCTCTGCTGTCCTGGCACTCACAGAAGTCTGCCTGCCTCTGCCTCCCAAGTACTAGGATTGGAGTGTGCATCTGCACACTCAGCTAAGGCTGCATTTATGCTTTCTACAGAGACCAAGTGCTGTTCAGAACTGGACATGTGTTTTGTGTGGCTCTTTTAGAAGAGTGTGCTGATCTCTGGTCCCCGGAGCATTAAAACCAGGTGCTCTAAGTTGTGGGTTAAATGAGAGGTTGAGGTAAGTGTTCCAGAAGACAGCAATCCCACAAGGCAAGAACCTCTGGGAGCAAGAGAAGAGAAGCAATGCTCCCTCAGATTCCTTTATGGTCAAACTCATCCAGGCATCAGCCACCCCGCCCCCTCAGAACACCTGGTCCTCTCTCCAGGACAAGACAAGCCCCAAGCATGACCTCTTCTTCCTCCCCTCAAGTCTCACTCACGTGACGTCATTATTCATGTCAGTGATGTCCACCCTGTCCAGGAACCAGCCCGGCCTGTTGCCTGTGTTATCATGGCGAATCCGAATCTTGGCCAGAGCCCCCAGGTCAATGGCATAGATGGTGAAGGTGTCTGTCTAGGAATAGAGAAACTGACTCAGAGGGGTACCGCATGTTCTTCCTCCCCTTGCCATCAGCTCTAGCCTCTCAAGCACCCAAAGGAAGACCATAAAACTCAAAACAACCAGAGCTAGAGTGTGGGAAAAGGCAGCTCCTTGGACTGATGTTTGCATTCTTCTGTTGTTGTTTTTTTTTTTTCCACTCTGCTTGCTGCTTAGGTTGGTCTTGAACTTGTCGCCATCCCGCCTCTGCCTCCCAAGTGCTAAGATTACTGGTGTACTCGCCTATGCACAGTTCTTTCACTATTGCTTTATAATCTGGGCCCAGGAAAGCATCTTCTGTCTATTATTGTATCAAAGAAGGTAGAGAAATGAGAAAAATAGTGACCTTGAGAGAGGCAGCGGAGAAGACAAGTGATTTGGCTTTCACTTTTTTCTTTTCTTTTGTTTTGTTTTCAAGATAGGGTTTCTTTTGTGTATCCATTGCTGTCCCTGGAACTAGCTCTGCAGACCAGGCTCCACCTGTCTCTGCCTTCTGAGTGCTGGGATTAAAGGTGTGCATCACTACCACCCCACTGGATTTCACTTGTGATAAGTATGTATGTGTGAGGAGGGCTACGCTAAGACCCTATTCTCAGTGTACACATGTGTACAGTTTCTTTCTACCCTAGGTTTGTGTTCAATACCTGCCATGAGCCAGGCCTAAGCAAACCCGCAAAGACTGGCAGAAAAGATGTGGGTGTGCTCCTCCCTTTGGTGGAAGACAGATGGAACATGAGCCATGCACAAGTCAGTGGGTCACCATATGCATCAGAGGAAGAAGATAAAACAGAGACCTGTTAAGTGAATGGGGTCTTCTGGATATACGTCTGAAAACTCTATTTTTAAAGAGTTGAAACCTTCAGAAAACTTGCAGGAACAGATATAATCATGGCCGGCTTTCTCTTCAATGCTGCCCACCCCCCAAAATACTTCAATGTGAATCCCTAATAACAAGGGCATTCTTGTTTCATACCTTCAACGGTCAGATTTAACACAATACAGTCATGGGCTCTTAGGAATAGAGACAGCGTTCTAAGAAACACGTTGCTAGGTGAGTTTTGTCACTACACAAACATCATAATTTGTGTTCACACAAGCTGAGGTGGTTCAATGTCACTAGGTGATATTCTCTTAGGGGACCACAGCTCACATGCCTTTCACTACCATCTGCAACGTTGCATGGCACATGGCTGTGCTATTATCCAACGTGCAGTCAGTACTAACACGGACCACACCAACTCTACCAGTCTGTTCTCTTGGCAATGCCCAGGCCCAGGAACACAATGGCTGTAGTTTTTCAAGGTGGCCACTGAGATGCAGAAACAAAACCCAGTACAGAATCATGGGAAGGATGCTGAAAGGAAACACGGGATTGAAAGGGTTGGAAATAGCCCATGGTGTGAGCTTGAGTATGTTAGTATATTTGATATGTGGTCCCTTCCTGTGTTGACAAGAGAATCTCATCTGAAGAGAGAGGCAGGATTAGGAGAGAGGGACAGGTGCTCTTTGTGGAATCTTGAAGGACCAGAAAGCACATTCTTTTTCATATTTCCTTTACACTTGGAAGAGTGAGGTGCGCACATTTCATTCGTGGTTTCCCTTCCTCAGAAGAGGCTGCAGGCTTCACAGCCACTATTTCAAGGTCATGGCAAGAATGTTGTCCCTGTCATACAACTACACCATACTTATCTGTCCGGATTAAGTTATTCCTGTCCACCAAGCCTCCCCAAAGTGTCATCTCTCTGTTTTGTGAGATGGAGTCTCACTAGGTAGTCAAAGCTGGCCTCAAACTCAGGGGCTGGAGAATCGGCTCAGCAGAGAGCATTCATCCCTCTTCTAGAGGACTGAAATTTGATTCCTGGCCCTCACATGGTAGTTTACAGCTGTCTGTAACTCCAGTTCCAGGGGCTCTTAAACCCTCTTCTGACCTTTATGGGGACTGCTTGCACATGGTGCATAAACATACACACAAGCCAAACACCCATACACAAAAATGTAATTAAAATATATGTTTAAACCCTCTTATCTCACTTAGTCCTACAAGGCAGTATTCTCAGGCTGCCTCTGAGGACCAATTAACCTCTGGGATTTCCTTGCAGAAATCTGCCTCTGGCTTCTTCATAGTTCTCTGCAAAACACTGCTGCTTACAGAGGGGTGGCTGTAGCCAGGCCTCTGTGGCCTGAATGCAACCAACACACTCTTAGACACACAGCAGCCATGGAGTTTGCTGAGGCTGCCGTGGACAAAATATTCCATATCTGGCTCTCACCCACCCAGGAGCCAGAGAGTTCTCACTCTACCTGGCCCTGCTCAAACTTGTTGGACTTGTCTGATTTCTTCAGGGGCCGCTCCCCTGTGTCACCGTATTCCTCACCGTAGATGGTCAGGTAGACGTTGGCATCAGTGCCAGCCTTGGGCACGTTCCCTGTGATCACCTGGACCTCGTAGGTATTGGCTGCAGACACAGAAAGATGCAGCAACTGAGAACACTCAGAACCGCAAGTTAGAGCCACAGCCCATCCCTCGTACCCAGGTAGGTCCTGGAAGCAAGAAGGGTCTACAGCTACGTCCATAGCAGCCTACCCACTATCACCCAAGACTTGAAACCAAGAGCAACCCTCCTACCTTAACCCCAATTGTGACTATCTCAAGGTGTATGAGAGTTCTTCCCTAAGCCAATGTTTCCTCCCTTTGAGAGGCACAGGTCAGAGGCTGTGCTTGGCATCAAACAGTTGGGGTCAACGGTCACCTTACAGGTGCAGGTCAGGAGAGCTATTTATGAACCACAGTGGGGTCTCATCTACTCAGATTCTATCTAAGGGGCATTGAATCACCCTGGCCCCTCCCGGGTTCCTTTAGGGGAAATATGCATCCCACCCCACACCCCAGCTTTTTTTTTCCAGGCTTACGCTCAGGACCAGGCCGACCAGCTGGGACCAATTCCACGACAACTTCATTGTCTTCCTTGCCCCGGGCCAGCCAGCGGTTGACTTCGAACTTGTACTGTTCAATCACCTCCTCCATCCCTGGCCCATACTCCTCCTCTTCCTCCTCCTCCTCTGTCTCCTCCTCTTCTTCCTCCTCGGATGAGGACTCTTCCGATGACGACTCCTCCTCCTCGTCGCCCTCATCCTCCTCATCACTGCCTTTCTTCTTTCTCTTCTTCTTTCTCTGCAGCTTGGCCTTCAGCCTCTCCTTCTTCAGCAGCTGCCGCAGCTTGTCTTTCTCCTTCTTCTTCCGGGCCTCCTCCTCCGGCGTCAGGTTCGCCTCCTGCACCACCAGGTGCCGCAGCCACACTGCATCCACAAACCAGCTGGGCCCAAAGCCCTCACCTGTGTGTCCCAGTCGGATCTTGTAGATCTCACCCACATCTGCCGCTTCCAGCTGTGCAAAGTGCAGGGCAGTAGCTGACATGGCTCCTGCCATCCTTCCACCTCCCCCCCACCCATTAAAGCCAGTTCTGAGCTGCAGTGTAGAGTGGTCTGCGCCTCTGCTCAGAAGTATGGAAGTTCCCCCTCTCCCGCTATGCCTGCCTCTTTTCCAGGCTTAAGGGAAAAACATTTCTTTCTAACTCCCACAGAGTCAGTCTCCCTGTTGTTTTTGTTTTTGTTTTTGTTTTGTTTGTTTTGTTTTTCATCCTTTCACCCTTTCTCTTGCTTCTGTGTCTTCACTCATACAGCTCCCTCACAGCGCCAGGCCTGCTGTTATTCCCTTCTTACCCCCAACTCCAACTTATTCACAGTCCTGGGTCTCAGTATTACCTTAAAAACACACAGACAGAGCCTGGTAGTGGCGGTGGTGCACACCTTTAATCCCACCACCCAGGACTCAGAGGCAGGCTGATCTCTGTAAGCTCGAGGCCAGCCTGGTCTATAGAGTGAGTTCTAGAACACCTAGCACTACATAAAGAACCTCTGTCTTGAAAAACAAACAAACAACAACCCCCCTCCCCAAACCCAGCCAGCATCTTCCTGGTTTTTCTTTAGAAATGTGTGCACTATCACGAAGATACTATTTTGGCAGTAAGCAAAGAAACGTTTCTTTTTTGTAACAAATAACATTGTCACCCATTTCCTCAGAGGTCCTCATCCCTCATAGTTACCCATCCTTGGTTTACCAGACCCTTGAGCTCAAAAGGGGCTGGCCCAGGACTCAGCTGGCTCTGGTCCTATCTTGCCACCTTGGGCCTCTAGAGCCTGTGTTTGGTTTAAATATGCGGAAGGGAGTAGGGGGGGGAGCGGGAGGGAGGAAGGAATGGGAGGATACAAGGGATGGGCTAACAATTGAGATGTAATATGAATAAATTAATAAAAAAATATGTTGAGCAAGTCACAGTAAAAAAAAAAAGAAGAAAAAAGAAATGCTCCCCATGGACCTCTGTGTCTGAACACCCAGTCTTCAGCTGGTGTCACTGTCTTGAAGGCTGTGAAACCTTTAAGAGGTGAGGCCCATCTGAAGGGACTGAGTCACTAGAAGTGGGCCTCAACTTTTTAATAGCCTGGCCTCACTCCCTGCTGCTTTCTATGTCGTCACAGTAGATGCAACATGGCCTCACATTTCTGCCACTTTGCCCCCCCATGCCACAAAGGACCTTATCATTCTTATACCATAAACAGAAATAAATCCATTTGTCCTTAAGTTGAGTTTTTTTTCAAGTATTGTGTAACAATAATGAGAAAACAAACTAATACATGCTGTGAGTTCCTTTTAAGGACCAAGACCATCATTGCCGGTCTCTTTCCACGGGCCTAGTGCACAGCGGCTCATCTCAGCCTCAGACTGCATTGTCACTGTGCCATGTCTCACAGTCTCAGGAAGAGGGGAGGGCCTGAGGCACAGTCTTTGTGGGTAGCCTAATCTGAGGTCCTTTCTGGATGTCTCTCCCGAGCCCTTGATATTGAGCCCATCATTTCAAAGTCCTGCCAGTTACAGCATCTGAGTGCGAAGCATCGGAGACGCGAGGCTGCTGTTCTGAGTTACTCAATGTCCTACACTCTCGCTCCAGACCTAGGTGAGAACCGACTCCCCCAACTCCATAGTGAGGAAACCACAGCAGAGCTAACCCACCTCTGGAAGGGAATCATCAAGCAAGATGGTGCTTAGGGCCCAAATAAAGCAGAATTTCTCTTCCTTTGTTGCTTAGGGAATGGGAACTGTGCTCTGTTCAATTATGTTTCTATGACTGCTTACAGTTTCCCAGGTGCACATCTGACACTGGCTCTTTTATTGCAAAGGAGACTGTGGTGCAAGCCAGGCAGTAATTACAAGGCTGGATTATACCGACAAAGAGGCTGAGGAGATCTGGAAAGGTCAGATACATAGGCTCAGGCCTGTCAGTAGTGTTGTGAGGACATATGACCCAATGAGGGCCCTGTACCTGTAATATTCCAGACATTTGTGATCATGGGCTGACTCCAACTAAGCTAAGATCAAGGTGTTTATGGCACAAAACCACACATGGAGCACCCAGCATGATCATGTTTCCTTTGCACACACATGTGCCTGTACACACATATACATGCAAACATGTTTTCATGTCCAGCATAAAATACCCAACGGCCTCTGCATCCTCCTCCCATACCAACAATGTGCTCACATTTACATCTTTTTTTTTCCTTCTAGCCAAAGACTTGAAATGTGAAGGGAGGAAGCCCAGGGACATTAAAAACTCATTAGCAAACTCTGCCATCTCTCAGGGGCCTGACTGAGAAATATGGATTTGTCACCAGCCTGGGAGAAGTTCAGAGTTACAGCCATAGGCGAGGAGTAAGCAGAGGGACCCAGCACTGGCGCTATTATTGGTGAGATAAGAACAAGTCCAAGTCACAATAGAGCTTCTGAGAGAAACCTATCTCAGAGAGCACACCCCAATTCCATAGGCTGATGTGCCTGGTTTGGTTGGGGTGTGGCTGAAGCAGCACTTTTCCTGAAGGATCGATCACCAGATAATTCAATCATGGAGCCAGCGTGGGACCAGGAAGGACTCAGTCATTTTAGGCCCCAAACTTAGGTCCAAGAAAGAAGTTATCACTCAAGGTAGAACATGGGAAAGCGTCCATGTTTTCTCCTTCCCAGGCCACAATTCCACCCTTTGCTCCTTGCTTCCAGGGTCCCCGCCTGTCCTCCAGGTAGCACCTCCTATTCAGCTGGAGGGAGGCAGCGCATTCTCCTCCAATGGATGTTGGCCGAGGAAATAAGATTACCCAGCACATAGCCTTAGCGACTGACTGCCAGGCGTCTGCTGGCATCTCCTTTGCCTCTCTCTCACCCACCTGGAATATGTCCTTGGATGCCCGATCAAAAACTTTGGAGCGGCTGGAAAGGAAGAGCACTTCAGTCTTGCCTTCTTCCCCATAGATCTGCATGAAGACCCGGGAAGTGGTACCTGCACCACCCACGTCCCCTGTCCAGATCTCAACCTCATAGTGGACCACTGGTGGACACGAGGGAGAAATGAAGTGGCTAGTTATAACAACAATGGTAGCAACAATCCCTCCCCTCCCCCATGCGCTTGCCAAGCCCATCCCCCATGCCTGACCCTTCACAGGCATCATCTTAGCTAACGCCTCTCCCAACATTATGAGCCAACATTTCACAGATGGACAAGCTTAGGCGTAGAGGAATTGAGTAGGTTGTAGAAATGGCAAACCTATGCAATCAGACTGTTATGTCTAGTCATCCGTTACAACACTTGTGTCCTTGGAGACCAGGGATGAGGGAGACTTCATGCACCAGCTGACACTCTCTATTGTCTGCCTGCCTGCTACAGTTGGCATGTTTGTTCCCTCTAAGACTCTATTGATATCTAATTGCTATTATAAGATGTACAGGCTTTAAGAGGTGATCGTGCCATGAGGGCTCAACCCTTCTGGCTGAGATTGAGTCTGTCCCCTTCTTTCTCAATCCCTACCTACCATGTTAGAGTGCATCAAAAAGGTTCTCACCAGATGCCAGCACGTTGGCACTGAACGTCTCAGGGCATAGAACTGTAAGCCAAGTGGTTTGTGTTCATTTCACGTTATATAGTCTATAATACTATACACTACTATAGTATACTAATGCTACATTGTAGCAACAAAATAAATTAATTACAAAGCTAAAGATACTGGGAAGACACCACAGGGCAAGAAGAAGCAAAAGCTACATTTATTTTCCTTAATTTTAGTAAAGGACAAGAGGCTGGAATGACAGTGTTATTTAAATCTAAGCACCTATCAGCAGCATATCAACACATGCTCTGTACATAAAAGGCTGTCCATATTTTGAAATGATATATTTATCAAGGTGGTAGAAGGTGGTAGAAACATGTTATTGGTAGGTAACAGTTGAGGAACTGAAATGGATTTGATGTGTCCCTCAAGGACTATGCATAGCACCATGTTGTCTATCCGTGTGACTGCTCTAGGAATTGTTAGAAGACAGTATCAGAATTCTTTTTCAGGTAAAAGAAATCCTCTGTGTGTGTGTGTGTGTGTATGTGATTGTTGTGGTATGTGTGTGTGTATATGTGTGTATGTATGAGCATATGTGTGGTGTGTGTATCTGTGAGCATATATGTATATGTGTAAGTGTGTGTGTATGTGTGTGAGTTTGTGTATGTGTGTGAGAGCATGTGTGTGTGGTGTATATGTATGAGTGAATGTGTATTAATATGTGTATAAGTGTGTGTGTATGTATGTAAATGTAATGTCATCTTCTATCACTTTTTACGTTAATTTTTTGAGACTTGTTCTTTCTCTGAACCTTTAGCTTATCAACTTACTTAGTTGACTACCTGGCCAGTGAGATCCAGGGATCCACTTACCACACCATCACACATAACTGTTTAGTAAGTGCTGGGGATCCTAACTTAGGTGACCCTGTTTGTTCATCAGCAAGCCCTGCACTGGAAGTTTGGCTGTGGGAGCATGGCCTGAGCTTCACATTGCTTCTAAAGAGAATTCCTGTAAGAACGCTGTGGGACACAAGAGCTGCTCTCAGGAGAGCATGTGGCCATGGATATACAGTGGCCATGGAAAAACGATCTGCTCCACTGTCTTCTCCAGCCTCCAGCACCCTTGGAGCCTCTGGCCTACTATGAGTGAGGACTCACATGGACATTGGAAGACAGAAAAGGACCATCCTGACCTTCAGCTCCTCAGGAAAAACCTGTTCACAAAGCTTGTCCACTCGCCCCACCACTACCTTCTCGCCCTGCTCCATTCTTCCTAGAGTTCTCACTTCCCTATTGGACAGAAAGAGAGCGAGCACTCGCTCACAAGGACAAGGCTTTGGCCTGTTTTGTTAACAGCTGCCTTTACAGAGTCCAGGGCAGGCCTGCCTAGAGAAACCTCACAGACATTCACTGCGTACAAAGTCTGACCTCCTTTCCTAAGATGGAGACTATGCCCCAAATTTCCCACAGGGTTGAGAATACACATTTCCTAGTTTTCTTTCCTGTATTTCTCCAGGATAAAAGTTTCATCCATCAGGTCCTCATTTTTCCCATCTGTTGCCTCCCAGAACCACAGGACTAGGACAACCGGAAACCCTTGCCTCACCCCCATGTCTCCTCTCCCCATCACAGGAGGTAAGACTCAGGCACCACATGGCACCTCTTCCCTCCTCTGGCCCCTCCTTCCTCTGAGTCCCTAATTCCCCCTCTCCCATTAGACAAGAGGCCCCACCTAGCCAGCCCCACCCACCCCTCAACCCCGCCCCACCCACCCCAGTGCCTACATTTCTGGATCTCCACCACCTCGCTGGGGTAAAGCTCCACCTCCAGACGCCCATCAGCCTGGTTCTTATCCAGCCAGCGGTTGGCAGGGAAGGTGTACTGCTTGCCTTGGCGGGGCACGCGGATCTGGACGCTCCCCAGGAACCAGCCGGCATGCATGCCAGTGCTGTCATGCCCGATCACCAGCCTGTTGATCTGGAAGGAAACTCCAGAAAGTGTGTGAACAGCAGTGTGCAGAAATAGTCAAGCCTTCACCTCCCCTCACATGGGGCCTCCAGATCCATGGGAGAAAGCTCTATTCTGGCAATCAGGAACCTAGGGGTCAGCCTACCCAGGTGGTCTTTTCCTGCCCAGAGGCTCCATGCCCTCCTCCCTAATCTAACTCACTTCCAAGGTCAGTGGCAGAAGCATGTAAAGGGGCAGAGTCGGCAAGGACTTTGAAACCTGTTAGGTTTACAAATGAGACTGTGGCCACAGGGGCAGTGAAGTGCTCTGCCTGTCTGGCGATTGTCAGTGCTTCACATTGGTTTGATGTGAAGTAATAACAGCATTGTGCACATTTCCACACTGTTTCTTCGTCATCTGCATCCTGTAGGGTGATAGAATTTGCAGGCAAGGTCTCTGGACATGGCGGTCCTCTGTCTAGTCTGCTCTTACTCTTGGACCCAAGGAACATTGTTCTCTGGCCATTAACAGCCTATAGTCGCTTGCTTTGCTATTTGGCATGGCAACGTCTTTGCCTGTAGACAACAGAGATAAGCGCTCAGATGGTCCCATCAGCATCCTTACGTGTCGTTGGTTTCTCAGGGTGTGAACTGCTTTCATTTTTGTGGAGCCGCTGTACACAGGGTAACTTTAACATTAGAAGGGATCAGCAGATGGCCTCTGGGAACCCTTCCAGCCCTGAGCTCTTCTCTGTAATGGTTTAGAGGGTGACACTAACGTTGACTGTTGCTCACAGTCCACATTTAGACACTTGTCCACTCAAGCCCTGGTTTGTTTTTCACTTTCCCGCATCCTAAGCGCCTCTCTGCAGCTGTTGATGAAACACTGCCCCAGCTGAGTGTGTGCAGCGCAAGCCCCTGAAATGGCCAGGAGAACACCAGCTAAGATTATAATGCCTGAGAGTCCTCAAGTGCAAACAGGAAGAGTAAGGGCAAGGGCACGTGTCTGTTAGTAACAGGGCTTTAGGCTCCCTAAGGACAGGGACTGTCACTCAAGCATACATCACCTTGGGCTGGAGGTGTCGTCATTACTTAGCAGCATATACTTGGCCTGACTATAAGCATGTGGGTGTTTTTAACATATGCAGTACTAATAGCAATCCCCAGGCACCTCCATCAGTCAGAATGAGAAAACTGATGAAAAGGTTCAGTACCTTGCACTTAGCAGCTCAGTGGAAATGCTAGGCTCCCAAGCTCTTGGCCGCACTATTCACTGAGAGGGGTTCCACCAACCTGAGGACAAGTTTCCATGGCTTTCTACTGTCAACCCCTCCCCTCAGGCACCCAGACATCCTTCAGCAAAGGGAACAAAGTATTTCGCTTCACAATTATTGATTCGGCTTAAAATGTAAGTGCACTTAAAGTTCATTAACCTCAATGGGTAAGTGACTGTCACAAGATCTTTCCCTAGAATGTGGATTGATGAGAGAGGAGAGTTCCAGAACACCTGAAAGAGAGGGAAGCACCCACAGGAGAGGAGGGGTGGGCATGATGAGGTCCCGAAGGGAATGTCCCATCCAAGTGCTCATCAGGTGACACTTGGAGATTGGCAGGTGTGACACAAATCCCAGTGCAGACAACTTGGACTGTGTCCCCAATGCTAGTGTCATCATTTAAGCCTGTCTCTCCAGGTGAAGTCAGGAAAGAGTGTCACCTGGACCAGACCCTGATCAGGCTACTTCTTGACTTAGTGTCAACCTTGACCTATAAAGACTTAAGCAAATCACTAGTAGAGTTTAAGTGGCTCACAGGCACATTTCTAGGATGACCCTTGGCCTTTACCTGAGAAAACTCAAGTGCTGTCAATACAACTGACTATTGGTCCCAGTCTAGCTGAGTTTTCAGCCCAGCTCCTGGCTCTGGAGTCTTAGAGTGTAAGAACCTAATACTGATAGGGGCTGATTAGGAAACTCAGTTGTGTTCCCCATTGTCTGCTCTTCCCCTCACCCTCTTCTCTCTACCCTAATGCTGTCCAGCTCCTACTGACCATCCTCTTAGCTTTTCTCCCCACTTTAAGTCCCCTGTAAACCTCTGTTCAACTCAGTTGAATTCAGTTCACTCTGGCTCTTTTTTTTTTTCTGTTGCAGTAGTCTGCCTTCCCAGTTAGTGGCCAGCTTGCTCAGATGGCCTACAGCAAGGCCACATGAAACCTTGAGACACAGACTCTAGGGTTCAATTTCTCAAGGCAGCATTTCTCAGAAGTGCCCATGAAGTATGCACTTTTGAACACAAGTCAGAAGCACACTCAAGTCTGGGATTGGGAAATATTTTTAGCCCTTCCATTTGGTTCTTTCTTCTCTCTTTTCCCTCCCTGAACCCAGTGTCCTCTCCTCCAGAATCCCTGCTCCATCTATACTAATCCTGGCAATATAGGCAAAATCATTGGACGTAAAGTTACTAAAAATGTGTATTATGGCCCCAAAGAGGTTCTAGAACCATAACTACTTCTCATGTATCTGCAGATGCTCTGGCCATGGGGGAAATGAAATACCTCACTAACAGCCCTGAAGTATGCAGTTCTTTCCCCTCAGAATGGGCTCACCCATATGCATAGCAGCACAGATGTGAATGTTTATGTGGACACATACAGGTCAGTGTAGGAACACGGTGGGTTGAAATCACCTAATTCTAGGATGGACACTTACAGTTCCAATGTTCAAGGTCTCCAGTGTAAACTCATCAACTCGGCCACGTTCAAAGTAGTCTTTGAGGTTGTTGTCAGAGACGAGAAGAACCTGCTTGATGGTGTCAGATTTTTCTCCATAGAGTTTGATGTACACCCTAGAATCGGTGCTGGCTCCAGAGACATCCCCGGTCTTTACACTGATGTGGTAGCGGAAGTCTGAACAAGCAAAGGCAGAGAGAGACGGGGGAAGTTAGTCCAGGCTGTACAAGGAGTGAGGTATTGAAAAGGAGGGGACAATCTTCAGCAAGGGAAGACCCAGGCTAGGGGTCAGAACCCTGGAGTCTGGAACCTGGATCCTGTAACTGGGAGTAAGGGCTCCCTCCATCTCTGTGGAGTCCCCACATCTATTAAACCAGGGCCTCACCTCCTCCTATTCTGTAGGAGATGAATGTGCTGAGAGTAGGAAAGTAAATTTTAGACAAGAGCACCCACATTTCAGAGACAAAGCATCTCCAGAAACCCCCTGGTCCAGCTTCTGATGGGGGAGGAACTGGCATTAAAGGCAATAGTGCTTTCTAGTATTTATTAGTTTGGGCACACATTCTATGCCATTACTACAAGTGCTGTCATCCCAGCCTTGTGCAAAGCTCAGGTCAAGTGCTTGACACAAGGTGGTAACATGAAGTCATCCAGGAATAAACCCTTGATGTGTATTTAAAGCTACCCCTAATGGGACATCATGTAATGTCTCATTTTATCTCCCAGAAATCTTTGCACCAGCCTGTGTGAAAGGATAAAGAACACCAGAGGAAATGATAAGTAATGGAACAGCACGAGCCACACTCTAGTTGTCCAGGTAGGTCCCAGGGTTGTCTCTTAGACAAAGGAGAAAGATTTCAAGGCCCATCATCCATTGCTTCTTCGGGGGGCTCTTTCCAGTGGAATTAGGGGTCTTGAGGAAACAAGCTGAGATGCTATGCCTGGGGCTATCTGCAGCCTAGCCCTTGTCAGATCAGCTCCACCAGCGACATCCATGGACACTGGAAGAAACACTGATGAAAGATGCAGCAGAAACAGACTCTTCCTTATGCCCTTTTCTGTGCAAACCTTGTCCAAGGTTATGACGAGGAGAGCAGAAGGGTGGGAGCCCTGTCTAGTGGTGAGATGAGAGGCTGCTGAAGTGGGAAGAACTGCCATCTAAGGTAGAGACGCTCTGGGAACTGGTCCCGGCCACAAGTCTGAGTGTTCTGGTCATGGCGTGTCCTCTTGTCGGAAGCACGAGTGACCTCTCCTCTCGGGCACTTTCTCCTCTGGTTTTAGACTCTGTGATGCTGAGCCCAACACTGGGTATTCTACTTCCAGCTGTGCAATCTGACCTTAGTAAAGGTAAATGTCAGTAGCTATGTCTTCCAGACCTTGGTTTCCCCATCTGACAAATGGACAGCCTCAGCCCTGCCTCCCCTTGGGGGCTTATTGCAGGGCTCAGATGAGCTACACCCTGGAAACATGAAATGCTGCATTGTTGGGATTCTGGGCATATTTTTCTTTTAAATTTCATCTAAAGCTCATGGTAAAAACATGGGCATCTGAACACACATCACTAGGAAGGAGACCTCCAGGGCTCCAGGACAAGGCTCAGCCTTTAAAAGTCCTTATCGACAGTCCCTTCAGAATGCACCTCTGCTCACAAAGCATTGGTCCCTGTGCTTGGCGCCATCAGCTGGTGTTATTGTTCTTATTACTCTGTTGACACATATGCATTCAGAGCCTAACACCATGCTGCACTTGACCTGTGCATTCAAGCACAGACAATCAAGAGTTTTCTGGACCACAAGGGCCTTTTTTCTCCACCACTCTGAGCTACTTTTCATGAGATAAAGTGAAGATGAATCTTCTTTGAGCTGAGGAATGGCTACTGTCATGCCCAGTGGACACCCATCACCTGCCCATCAGGACAACTCACTCTTGAGTGTAGCATTGCTGTCACTGGGTAGCAACTCTCGAACCAGCTGTCCATCATCCTTGTCTTTGTCCAGCCACCTTGAGAGAAAGGGGATGGGGGAGTGTTAGGTTTTTTTTTGCATGGGATGGACAGACACTCCAATCATCACATCTCTGGTGCGGAGTCACCAGGGAGGCCCAGAGCTTTGAGTTCAGCAAAAGAGAGTGGGTCCCTGAGATCTCCTAGCAAAGTATGCAACCCAAACCAGAAGAGGGGGACTCTGGAGAAGGCTGGCTGCTGGCCGAGTTTGGAAAGATGACAAGATAATGGCCAGAAAACAAGAGATGAGCATCCCAGGGGAAACAAATATCCTGGGATGGAAAGTCTAGAAGTTGCTAAAAGGCCCACATAGACAGAACTCAGCAAGTGAGAAACAGAGTTGCTGGGTAAGGTCAGGTCACAGGATACATGATAAAAGCCCACTGCTGTTGTCAAACACATTTTCTCAGGGTCAACTGTGAGTTTGTGACCCTGTACAAGGGCTCTAAATGGGAGAAAGCAGAAAGGGGGCCCATTAGGATGGCCCAGCTCAGGCTGCTCAAAGCCTACAATAGGACAGAGAAGGTAGGATAGACTGACTGTACGAGGCACTGAGGGCAGGGCTGGGCAAAGTAGGTGCCATAAGGAGTTAGAGAAAGAAGAATGGATTGCAGTGACAGGGTTGGACTGGAATCTTCAAAAACAGGTGAGGTTTGACTTCACAAAAAGACAAGTCTGTGGCCTTCTGGGCTCAGGTCCGCTATCTGTGCCTCATCAATATGTCATAGTAAGCAGGGGCTCCAGCCCTCTGTTGGTGGTCTCCCAGAAGAAGAAATGGGGGACATCTACCAAAACACTGCCTCCTTAGAACACAGAGGCCACGCCTGAGAAACAAACCCTGTGCCAGCATAAGTTGTTTATAGGCCGTAGGCAGGCTAGTGTGTAACCTAGTGTTAGTCACGTTCTCTAGGGTGAGGCATGACCCCACAGAGAACTGGAACTCAGTGTGGGTGTCCTGGAATTGAGACAGCAGCAGAGAGGTTCTGATGTACAACAATCCAAACTGAGTTAAAGATGATGATGATGATGATAATAATAATAATAATAATAATAATAATAATAGTAATAATAATAAACCCAAAGTGGCAGTGCTTGCCTGTGCTGTGTGGGTGACTTCACATCAGCCTTACCTCTGAGCACACAACATGCATAATTTTCCTGCATATGTTATCACGTGTAATGACACCAGTGCAACCTGAAGCTCTTTGGACCCAATTTGAGACCACTGTATGTTGTGAATTACAGTGTTTTTTTTAATTGTACCTACAATTCCTTTCTGCTCTCATAGAAACATAATGGTTTCATCATGAAACACAAAGACTTTTAATGTTTTCCTACCATCATTTCTCAGTAAAATGCCAAATTAGAATTTATTTGGATTTTATTGTGTTAGAACATCTAAGTTTTATAGTTGATGTTTGAGTTTCTGACTTGAGTTTGACTTAAAGGTTGTCAGATGAATGTTGACTTGGTGTTAAAACAGAATTTCCAGCAACTTCTGAAACAATCCTAAATATCCTTCTGCCCTTTTGCACCATCTATTTGTGCAAAGCAGAGTTATCGACACTGACAGTTAGAAAGCCAAGATGTCAGTCAGTGAAGACTTTCACGGGACATGCCCCTTGGGCTAGTGTCCAGATACAAGTGAGTATATACCATTTGACTCTTTCTGCTCCTGGGTTAACTCACTCATTATGATCATTTCTAGTTCAATCCATTTGTCAGTCACAGTCATAGGAGAGGGGAGTAAGGGGAAAATGGGAGGGAGGGAGGAATGGGAGGATACAAGGGATGAGATAACAATTGAGATGTAATATGAATAAATTAATAAAATATATTTTTTAAAAAAGATATCAGTCAGTTCTAAAAAGTACTGAAAGTACTCTACAGACAATATTTAAGTTTTTTGTAAAAATAAACAAACATATATACTTCATTAGCAAATTAGATAACCAATTTTAAAAATAATTTTAAAATTGATTGTATCTAATAAATGGTAAAAAATATATGTATTCCAAAAATTGTATATATTTCAAATAGTTATTTTACTACAGATTTCTTCATGATTTAGTATCCATAATATTGGCTTTGTATAGATATTTTACTGACCTAGACACCCAGGATAACATATAAATTTCTTGGGCAAAAAGGGACCATGAACCTTGTGTTAGAGACTCACAGAGACCAAGCCCATTTTGTCTCAGCAGAGTATCTCCCCATTTCATGCTCCATGTTTGTCTTCAAAGCTCTTCCCTTCACACTCCTGAGCAGGCAGAGCTCTCTGAGCCTGTGGTGATGGAATATTCAATATTATAATAAAAATATCTCTTGCATTCTAAAAGACTGGAACTTTAGTTGGCCCTCACAGGCAAGGTTGGTAGTACATCAGTAGGGCACCTAAGACTTAAGTCTGTGATCCTACTGTGTACAACACACCCGTTTAACTTGCCTTTAAGAAAATAATGTAACACCAGTCTCACTTGCTTTAGACTTCCCATTAGCTTTTACAACCTAAGCAAGCATAGTTGTCAGCTTAGTTATCAACTCTTCATGCCGCTGACCCAAGAGTAATACGTGTGCCTTTATATGTGTGAGTGTTATGATAACTATTTGCTGAAAAATGAAAATAGGCTGAAGGCTGCCTTATAAAATGAATATCCACTGTAAATGCCGGAAGTGGCATTTGAACATATGGCTTCACGGTGTCTGCTTGTTATCTGGGTCAGCTGGGGTCAATGGCGATTTCTTGTAAAACTCTGTGTCCCTCATTCCTTACCCACGGACAGTCTGTGCTGCCCAACAAAAGAGAGAGCAAAGCCCTCTGCTAGGGACATGAAGACTCAGAGCCAGGGACAGACAAGTTCACAAGACAGAATTCAGGCCAGCACAGATTCAAACTCAGACAACAGACAGACTGGAATGACAGATGATACCAAGAGGGAGAAGCAAAGAATTCAAATCCTGGCTCTCTCTGGGTGAAATTATACCAAGGGTGAGCTTTTAAATTTATTTTCTTTAATGATACCTCTATACATTATTGGTGACTGAGTTTGCCCTTAATGCAGTCAAACAGACACACAAGCTTATAAAGGAAGTCAAGGCTTCTTTTCCTCCCCGCCCCTTCTGGCAGCTCAGGACTCCCAAAGAGCCAATGAGGCCACACCATGCTTTCTTCATCTCTTCTCATTTAGCCCAAATCCCAAGGGCCCCCAATTAGTGTTAGCTAACACTAAAATGCTGTTCACTCATGCAGGGTTTAGGGCTATGATGGAGAGATGAAACAGAGACTCCAAAACACACAGGTTCATGGTGGCTTCCTAAGCCTGGTGACACAGGATATCAAAACCACAGAGTGCTAGCTACAGGTCATGTAAATCGAACTATTGTGGCTTTCCCTTTCTCTGTCTTGCCAAGGTCACTGACGGCTCCCTTAGTCACAGAGCCTGCAGGAGAGATGGCTGGCACGTTGCCTGGCCATTGATGGAAGCAGATAGGTCACCAGCCACCAGAAAATCCCGCCTGTTGTTCCTTGTCCCTTCCATTCACCTAGCCCTAGTCCTTCCCAATTGGTAAAAGGCAACCATGACACATCCTTTTGTTGCTACCCTAATACTTTTGAGGTATTAATAGACGTAGTTTTAAAAAGCTCTTTCCTTTCAGCTTCAAATGCTTCAACCTAGTTTTGCCATGAGGTGTTGCTAAATAGATGTCAGCATGCTGGTAGCTTCATGACTGTCTCCTAGGAGCCCACAGGGGTCTGCACACTACACACACACACACACACACACACACACATACACACACACACATACACACACACACACACACACACTTGAAATGGCTCAAAACTGCTTTGCCCTCCCTACCATGAGAATTAAGCAGATCAGGTGAAAAGTGAATCCATGTGTGAGCTCAGGCCCCAAGTTAATCTGGCAGCGTGCTCCTCCCAGGTATTCACACAAGTGAATGAGAAACACTGGGCGTTCGCAAAATCTTGATATTTCTCCTTGTTCTAAAATGTCTCTGTTGACAACTTCAGGAATCACCAAGAGCTGCTGGCTGTGCACGGAATGCTTCAGGAAAAATCATGCAGGAAGTCCTCTCTCTTAAGTTGGATGAAGGGAATGCAAACAAAGTCAGGTTGGTGGCATCCTATGCATTGGTGACACAGGATTTTGGGGACCACAGACTGCTAGCTACAGTCCCTTAGTGAAGCCATTGGGATTTTCCCTGCCTGTCTTGTCAAGGTCACTGAGCCTCCATTGTCACAGGGCCTGCAGGAGAGACTGCCTAAAGTGATGTGACCAGGGAAGAGATGTGGTAAGACTATTCAAACTATAGTCCAAGTTGTACCCACATTCATTCTATATCTAACTAGTTCTCCAATAGCCCACCTAATTTCAGAAATGTCATGGGTTTTTTTTTTTCATGATAAAAACCATCATGTTGGCACTAGGTGTGCACCGGAGTGCCTCTGTCTACCAGGGGTGAAGTAGAAATGTGAAACTCAGCTCTACACATCTCCTACAAGGCCAACTCCTTCTTGTAGCAACTGCTACCTGTGCCACTGTTTTTCCTATAGTTCCAAGTAAGGGGCATGAGGCTTTCTCCAGTACAAGATGGAAGAAAGGGTGGCAAAGGACATATGTACCTGAGGCATGGGAACTCCACATTGTCGCTCTCAGGCTGCCCTTCCTCTCTCACCAACACTCTGTCGAGGTACCAGCCGCTGCCCGAGCCTTTGCCATCGTGTCTGATCCTCACTCGCTTCACCTTCCTCATCGTGACAGACTCAATAGTAAACTCATCAGCCTTCAGGAAGAAAAAAAAAAGTAAGCAAAGTCATGTAGAGGGTGGTTCCCTTGAGATCCAACACCAAGTGGGGATATACTCTGGAAGGCAGAAAGCAGAGCTGAAAGGATTAGGCACAGCTCTTTACAGATGCGCACAAGCTACTGCAGGGAACAGAAATATAAAATAGATGCAGCGATCATGTCATTGGCCCTCCCTAGATGGACAGAGTCTACCTGCAACCTCCTGGTCAGAAGGGCTTTAGCAGCATAGCCTGCAGGTGCCCAACCTTGGGTTGGCTCAGACAGAGTCCTCCATTTGCATCCCAAGGCTCACCTCTCCCTCACTAAGTAAAGGGTAAATGGAGGCAGGAAGAGCAAAGACATCTAGCAATCCCTTTCACCTGTAACTCCTCACCAACTTCACATCACTGAAGCACTGACTCTTTACTGGGCATCTACTATATGCTGTGAGCCACATCTGACCCTCATGCAGTCTATTGGTCCTTCATAATCATCATAATAGCAGGCCACAGGTAGGCAGCCTTTCCCTCCTTTTAGATACAAAGAAAGTGTGGCACAGGAGGGTGGAGTGAGTGGCCCAAGGCTGACTTTCCCTGGACCTATTTGGTTCCTTCTGCACTGCTTTACAGCCCTTGGGCTGACAGGAAATACAATTGATGGTTAGTGTAACATAGGGTCATACCTAACACATTATAGTGTGCCTAGCAATGCACCTCAGTTGTCTCACATCCATGTTCAGTGTTTTTCTTGGTTTCTCTTTTTAAAAAACTATATGAACAAGCTGCCCCCAGTAACCATGCCTAATACAGAATGTTTATTTTCTTCTGGTTTCTTCCAGCCTGGGTCCTCTAGGACACACTTGAGATGCCCAGTGTCTTTCCCAACCTGAGGGGTGCGTAGGAGACCACATTTTCCCTATGGTGGCTCTCTGGCCTCTAGCTGCACAGCACAGGGAGCCTTGCAGCTGCCATCTAGGTTAGCAAATGGCAGTGAGCCAAGTGCTCAGGTAGCCAATCAACCAGGCATTTCTGTGCCCTGAAGTGGCTCCTCCCTGGATTCTCTAGACTCTAATGCCCGCATTCAGTTATTACCTCATTGCCGAGGTCCCATCACCAGCCATCAGCTCTACTTTGAAAGCACAGGGAAGACACAAGGACAAAGACAGGGTGGGTTGGCACATCACTGCAACTTACATTGCCTTTCTCAAATAGGTCCGTGTTGTTCCTGCAGTTGTAAAGCAGTCGCTCTCCCGTGTCCCCCACATCACCAAAAAGGCAGAGGTAGACATTGGCATCAGTCCCTGCACCTTCGAGTTCCCCTGTGCACACAGTCACACGGTAGCGGGCCACTGACAGACAGAAACGGGACACCATTGGCTGGCTGCTTCTGTTCCCATGCCTAAGTTCTGCATCCACCTCTTCTGTCACCTAGGAAGTCACCCATTACCTCCCAAACCTCCCAAACCCCACTGCAGTGAGCCACTTGGGAACTAACTCATGCCAAGCCTTGGCTTAGACAGACCAGAGGCTCTTAATGACCATCAGTCATCAAGAACCCATGGGAACTGTTTACAAGAATTCACATTCCTGAGGCCCACTTCAGACTTCCCAGACCTTAATTTCCAGAGGTAAGACTCTTAAATCTGCAGGGAACAGAAATATGAAATACATGTGACGATTGCCACATTGTCCCTCCTCAGATGAGCAAAGCCTAACTACAGCCTCCTGATCAGAGTTATTAACGAGCCCCCTCTGTGGAGTCTGATGGAAAGAAGAGAGTGACACCTCAAGCTAAGGCTCAGTGGAAATGGAGAGAAGGCAACAGCTACACTGATGATGTAATTTAGAGACAATTGTTGGTAATGATTCAGAAAGGGAGAAGTCAGCTTTTGGTTTGAGCAAATAATAGAGAGAGTTGCCCATAAGGAATAGGAGGTTTGGGGTAAGGAAATGGTTGGGATCTGGGTGCCATGGCACATACCTTTAACCCTAGTGCTTAGAGAGGCAGAGGCAGGTGGACCACTGAGAGTTCAAGGCCAACCTGATATACGAATTGAGGCCAGGACAGCCAAGGTACACAGAGAAGCCTTGTCTCAGGGAGAAAAAAAAAAGAAAGAAAGAAAGGAAAGAAGGAAGGAAGGAAGAAAAAAAGGATGTGGTTGGGAATAGAAATCAAGGTTCTATTCTTATCGCTGTACATTTGTGATGCCAATAAGATATTTAAAAAACCAGAAGTAAGATGGCAGTTAAATATATCTGAAGGGCCAGGTCTTCGTGCTATGACTTTGGTCATCATAAGCAGATGCATTCCATTGAAAGCCATGAAACCTGGTGAGAGCCCTATGAAGAAGATGTAGACATGGACTAAAAGAATGTTTGAATATAAAATGGTCCCCAAATCCCCACACTTGTGTTTAAAATATTAACCTGCATATTTGAGATTTTATACAAAATGGAACCTGAGGATGAGAAATCCAAAGAGATCTACTTCTAAATACATCATAATAAAACTTCTAAGAGTCCAAGACAAAAGGAGATCTCTAAAAGGAATAACAGAAAATTGAGCACAAGGGATACTCACTAAAAATTAACAGACAACTTTTCATTTAAAACTATGGAAACCAGAAAGCACTGGAATGCTATATTCAATAAGCTGAAAGAAAAAGTCCATTGTTCATGGACTGTATATCCACTAAATCTACCCTTTGGACGAAAGATAAATTAAAGCATTCCAAAATAAACAAATACTACAAGAATCTTCCATCACTAAAAGACCATCTCTGTAACAAATATTAATGGTGTCTTCTCAGTAGACAGTAGACAGTAACTTGAGTTTACCTGGAGTATTATGAGTCATCAGAAAAGATAAAGTGTTAATGGCAAAGACACTGTACTTGTACTTTGTTAACACCTCCTTCTCAGACTTTATATAAAACACAACAGAGAACACTAACTATAAAATTGCACCCGTAAGTCTGTAATATGTAAGGACACAAATTCCCAATATTGGGAATCATATATGCAAGACAAAGATACAATTTATTTTTTTCCTTTTTATTAATTCATTCATATTACATCTCAATAGCTATCCCATCCCTTGTATCCTCCCATTCCTCCCTCCCTCCTGCTTTCTCCCTACTCCCCTCCCCTATGACTGTGACTGAGGGGCACCTCCTCCCCCTGTATATGCATATAGGGTATCAAGTCTCTCCTTGGTAGCCTGCTATTCTTCCTCTGGGTGCCACCAGGCCTCCCCATCAAGGGGATGTGGTCAAATATGGGGCACCAGAGTTCATGTGAAAATCAGTCCCCACTCTTCACTCAACTGTGGAGAATGTCTGTCCATTGGCTAGATCCGGGTCGGGTTCGATGTTTACTGCACGTATAGTCCTTGGCCAAAGATACAATTTAAATGACAACAGTTGTAGTTGTGCAGGGGAGTGAAGTTTTATATACCACTAAAATTAAGTTGACATTACTTTGAACTAGATTCTTCTAAGTTAAGCTATGGATTGTAATTTGGGGGAGACTACTTAAAAAGTAAGTGAAATAAAATGTAGTAAAAAGGCTGGCCCCACCCCTCGCCTGAGCAAAACCGGAGAGCTGGTCAGGTACAGGAGAACTGCCAGGATGGCTAACTCAGCTACCACCCAGGCCCAGACTCAGGACTTTGAGCTGACCCACCCCCACAGCTACCCCATCCATGAACTGCTGGAGTGCCTGAAGGGGCTGGGTATGCAGATCCAAAGATGCAAGATCTCCATGGCATGGGGTGACAACAGGATATCAGAGAGGAGTTGTGACACGACACAGCTTCCACGGCAAGATATTTGTTGTTGTTGTTTGCTTTGTTGCTATTGTTGTTGTTTTCTTTTGTGGTAGGGGAAGGAAGGTTGCAATGGAGGTGGGCAGACATGGAGGGGCAGGGAAATGAATGAGATTAGGGTGCATGAAGTGAAATTCACAAAGAATCAGTAAAATGTTTTTTAAAAATCATATAAACGATGTAAATCTTAAACATGATACATAACTCATAAATGGAATTAATGTTTAAGTCAAAAAGCAGAGCATGGCAGGCACCCTGCAGAGAAGAAAGCCCATGATGCTGCTACACACAACCGGCCAATGTAAGATGTATCGTTGACATGGTGAGGTGTTCTAGGGAAAGCTTGCCAGAAGAAGGTCCACACATATCTTGAGGTAGCAAAGAACTTAAGAATTTATGGTAGGTAAGAGAATTTATGAGATTAAGGTGAAAAGATCTTGTAAGGGGCCAGGTAGAACAAAATTCCCATCAGTGCCAAGGAGCAGAGGACCCATATATTCCCACCAGCTTGCCTAGGTATGGGGCAGAGAGAACAAGAAAAAACAATAGAGTTGAAAATTGTCATCAGTTGAACAACACGAAGTCTGTTATACAAAGACTGTGAAAATGGACGTGGATCTAAGTCTCTTATCACAAACAAATACACTTTAGCTCCTGCAACATGAATAGGGTGAAACTAAAGAATGCCTACAAAACTGACTTGAGATGAGACAGACTCATAGAAATTTTAAAAATGAATAATTTAAAAAACTACCCACAAAGAAAGGCCCATGCACAGACATTTTAAAGTAGATATCTACTATACATTTAAAGAAAAGAGATGTCATTTCTTCTGAAGATTATGTAACAAGAGAAGAGCAGGTTTATTGATTCATTTTTCTTCTAGTTGTGACTGAATACCTGACAAAGAGGAACTTAAGGGAGAAGATGCTTTCTCTGGTTCAGGGATTAAAGAGACAAAGAGCATCCTGTAGGAAGACTGAGCAAGAATGCCTCCCAGCTGTGGTAGCAAGTGCACGAAGCTACCTGCTCACAACTACATGGCCAAGAAGCAGAGAGACATAATGGCTTGTGTTTGGCTATCTCCTTTTCTCTCTTTTTCTCTGTGCACCCCTCAGCCCATGAGATGGCTCCACACCCATTCTGGATGGGTCTTTCTCAATCTGGGTAGGTCTCTCCCCCTTAGTTAATCTCCTCTGAAATAACCTCAAAACATATCCAGGAGAGTGCGTCACTCTCATAGGTGATTTTAAGTCCAGTCAGTTGGTGAGGAAATCAGCCATCACAGATCCACCCTGTGTCAACCTGACTTTTTAACACATCACTGCAACCCATTATGCTCCACTGCTGACCAAAATGAATATGCCAACCTCATAACCCCAAATGTATTCAGTCAAACTTCAAAAGCTACCACAAGCCTTACTGTTCCCTGGGTAGAATCTTGTACCTGAGGTACATTTTTGTCCTGGTGCCAAGTCCCTGAGTTGCTTTAACGTCATTAATGTCATTTAACAGTTACAGCCACTTTGTCCACACATGCCTTGTCTGTGATATTGCCTGAGTTCACACTCGTTTTCTTTCCTATGCATGTTTTCACTTCTGTCTGGTCCACCTTTTGCTTTGAATTCTCCCTGTAGACCTCGCCATGCCAGGGTCTGCATGCTATACTGAAGTAAGTAGTTTCTTCTCATCAAGTAAATCACCTCATTGCTTTTTTTTCTTAAATTCAGCCCCACTTGAGTTTTGAGGACATAGATAGAATGGAGCCAGTTTCTTTGTCAGAATCTAACATTCATGACCTCTACCCCACTTCTCTACATGGTCATCACTTTCTTCTGAATCCTTGTAAGCTTAGCCTTGTCTGTCATTGTTTCTGTTGGTACTCTGGTCTCCCTCACTCCTGCTGGAATAGCTTGCAGAGTCTGGCCTCCCTAGATTTCGCCTCCAAACTCAGCCATACTCCTACAAACCAGTCCCAAAGGCTTAAGAACCACATGCTCAGGTTTCTAACTACGACAGAAGCAGCCTTGCTCCTCCTAGGTACCGGCTTTCTGTATTTGTTGTTTTTCTCATTGCTGTGGCCAAATACAAAAGCAAATGAAGAAGAGGCTTGTGCAGACTCACAGTACAAGAAAATATAGCCCATCACAACAAAGATATAACCACAGGAAAGTGGCCCATGGCACTGCAGGAATGTAGTCTCACTGGTTCAGGAACAGGCAGCAGCAAGAAACTAGTGTTTAAATAACTATTTCCTTTTCCACTTTTGGTGCAATTTAACTCCCAGCTACAGGATGGGACCGTCTCAGTCAGGGTGGGTCTTTCTAAGCTAGTCCTCTCTGAAATGACCTAGGAGATGCACTCAGGGTGCATCTCATCTCCTAGGTGACTCACTCAAGGTTGTAAGGAAAAGGATGATGATCATCTAAGGGAGCTCATTCTATGATGCTCACACGTTCTTGGTACTAAAGGTGGTAATGGCATCATAAGAAAATAAATGTATACGGGGCTGGTGGGATGGCTCAGAGGTTAGGAACGCTTCTGCTGGCAGCTCTTCCAGAAGTCTGAAGTTCAATTCCCAGCAACCACATGATGGCTCATAACCACCTATAGTCAGATCTGATGCCCTTTTCTGGCACACAGGCAGAACACTGTATGTTTAATAAGTAATAAACAAATCTTTTTTTTAAAGAAAATAAATGCAAAGATCAATACATTTTATGAATATAAGTGCAAAATTCCTCAACACAATAGCTGCAAAACAAACAATGCAACATGGATAAATAATTATACACCACGAATTAGTGTGATGGTTCCTCAGGAAGCTGGGTGCAGATCTACCTCAAGACCCAGCTACACCACTCTTGGACACTCTGTCCTACTCTAGAGATGTTTGCTCATCTATGCTCACTGCTGTTCTATTCATAATAGTCAGAAATTGAACACAGCTTAGATGCTAACAGATAAATGAACAAAGAAAGTGTGGTACTTTACACAATAAAATATGGCTCATTTTTTTAAAAATAAAATAACGAAATTCACAGGTAAATGAATGGAGCTAGAACGAAAGCCAGACCCCAAAAGACAAATATAGGATGTAACCCCTTATATGTAGATATTAACCTTTAAGCCTTTGATAGGCATGCTACCATCAGTATAACCAAAGAGATTGTGTATAGAGCAAGGGGCTACGGGCGGGAAGGATTTCCCAAGAAGGGGGCCATAGAAAGCACAGTTATGGAGAGACAGAGGAGTGAGTGGGACAGGAAGATTGGAGAGCAGGAGGGAAGAAGTAGGTAAAGGAGGGAACGTTAGGAAGAGCAACTAACACCATTTGAGTGGTTACATGAAAAACTACTACAAGAAAACATCATATGTGTAGATATGTAATCTAAATGGGCCACTAGATAACGAGGAGACAAAGCCCCAACTAGACATCTTTTACCACCATGTGAAAAACTCCAGTCCCAGAAATGAGTTACACATAGCCGAATTGTTGGCCAAGAGGGCCCCATGAGAACCCCCAAATAACTCACACTATTCCAAGGGTATTGGTTTCTCTACACAAATTGATGGCAGGACCCTAGCACTAAAGACAACACTTACCTATCTCACTGAATGTGAAGAAGTGGCACTAGTGCCTCAGTAGAGCCTTCACCCCTAACTGACCAGTGTTTATGGTACTGGAAGGTAGTCTGCATGCTACCGGGGGAGAGAGGTAGACACCAACCCAACTAAAATCTTGCAATGTGCAATGGTGACCTGCCCGAATGATGTCATGATGCCACCATGGCACAAATAACATGGGAGTAACTAACCACTGTCTTATAAGATGTAATGCTTATTCCATGAGACAGGGCCCATAAAATGTTCAGAATCTGAGACTAGCTAGGCCATGGACCTAGGGTAAAATCAAACATTATTGTTTTGCTTATTTAAAAAAATAACAAAAATTACTCCTGATGATATTCTGCTTTATCCATAGGTGAGTGTTTCGCTCAACCATCATCAGAGAAGCTTCCTCTTTCCATAGATGGGAACTAATACAGAGACACAGTGTGCACAGAGTGAGAGACCTTGGAACGCTCGGTCCTAAATGGGATGTCTTCATCAAACCCCTCTCCTCAGGTATTAGGGAACTATGCAGAAGAGGAGACAGAAAGACTATAGGGGCCAGAGGGATGGGTCACACCAGGACTGATGCACACGTGAACCTAAGAGCCAGCGCACGTAGCCGCATGCACAGGGCCTACAGAGTTTCAGGCCAGATGAGGTCCCAGCACCGAGAGGGGAAGTGCACATGAGCTCTCATTCCTGCTTTGTTGACTCGGCTGGCCTCGAACTCACAGAGATGCACATGCCTCTGTCTCCCGAGCGCTGGAATTAAAAGTGTGTGCCATCATGCCCGGCTGAGTTGTCATTCCTAACTAGGAAGCTACCACCAACTCACAAATGCATACAAGGAAAAAAAAATCAGTTTTCTCCAATGGAGGCCTACTGGATACACAAACTGCATCCTAGGGTAGGCCTCATGCCCAGCAAAGATAGCCTAACAAAAAAATTCAATGGTGATTTGGGAGGTCTTTTTTTTTTTTTTTTTTTTTTTGGTGTCATTATTGCTTTGTTTTAGTGCATTTAAAAAATATATTAGTGGTCTTTTACGTGTATATTAGCTTGCAATTTTATGTATTATGGGTTTGGGTTCTCTGTCTCTCTCTCATATGTGTATGTGTTTCTTATGTTTTTTCTTTTCTAAAATTCTGCTTTGTTTGTTTCACATGCCTGTTTATTTCTAAAGAGAGAGAAAGAAAGAGTTGCATGGGTGGAGAGGTGGGGAAGATTTGGGAAGAGTTAAAAGAGAGGAAACCATGATCAAAACATATTGTATAAAATTATTTTCAATAAAAAATCAAATGTATAACTCAAATAAAAATTTTTGATAAATGAAAAGTTAAATAAAATAAAACACCTAGTTGGAGTTCACACATTCACAAAGAATGAAACACTATGACAAGATAGGATTTGTCCTAGGAATACAATTTGGTTTAACTTCTAAAGCCCAATTAATGTAACATGTCATACTAATAGAATAAAAACCAAAAATCACATGATCATCTCAATAGACACACAAAAAGAATTTGACATACCCTTTCATGATAAGAACCCATTTTTAAAGAGGAACAAAAGGGAATTTCAGCTCATAAAGGTCATCTGTGAAACACCTACACTTAAAAGTTCAACATGATTCTAGAACTTTTTGAGCAAGGCAATAGGCAAGTAAAGTTATACTGGTATCCAGATTAGAAGGGTCACAGCAAAGCTGTGTCTGCTCACGGATGGCATGACTGTGTATTTAGGGAATCATAAGGGACCAGCTAGAGAATGTTATTGTTGTTAATAAGTTCAGCAAAATTATAGAATATAAAATCAACATCTGAAAAATCTACTGTATTTCTATTCTTTCATAATAAGTAACTTGAAAATGAAATTAAGAAATCATTTCTGGGTAGGGGTTTAAAGTTTATTGCCTGTATTGTCCTTGGCTGGTGCCTTAGTTTGAGCGGGACCCCTTGGCCAAAATCTGCCTATCATAATGTTCTACTTGTAGGTTTCTAGGACCCACTGGATCCTTCTACATTGCTATTCTCCCATAGTTCTCTCATCTAGAGTCCCAATAGGGTGTCCTCCCCTCTGTCCCAGTTTCCTGGTAAGTGAAGGCTTTCGTGGGACATGCCCATTGGGCTAGTATGCAGATATAAGTGAGTTTATACCATTTGAGTCTTTCTGCTTTTGGGTTAACTCACTCATTATGATCATTTCTAGCTCAATCCATTTATCCACAAATTTCAGGAATTCCTAGTTTTTAATAGCTGAGTAGTATTCCATAGTGTATATGTACCACAGTTTCTTTATCCATTCTTCTAGCCAATGGTCAGAACAGTCTCCACACTTGAGTGGAGAGTGGGATATGACTTTCTCATGTACTCTGGTGCCTCACATTTGACCATGTCCCCTGGAGGGGGAGACCTGGTGGCACTTAGAGGAAGGACAGCAGGTCACCGAGAAGAGACTTGATACCCTATGAGCATATACAGGGGGAGGTAATCCCTCTCAGGAACAGTCATAGGGGAGGGGAATAAGGGGAAAATGGGAGGGAGGGAAGAATGGGAGGATACAAGGGATAGGATAACCATTGAGATGTAACAAGAATAAATTAATTAAAAATAAAAAATAAAAAATAATAAAAAATTTAAAAAAAGGAAAAAAAAAAAGAAATCATTTCTGGGCTGAGGACGTAGTTCCTGTAGAAGAGTGCTTGCCTAACATGCACACAGCCCAGGACTCAACCCCCAGTGCTGCATAAGCTCGGTGTGGTAGCACATGCCTATGGCCCTCTCACTTGGGAAGTGGAGGCAAGAGAATCAAGAGACTAAGGTGATTCTCAGAGATATAGTGAGTTTGAGGCCAGTGTACAATACATGAATCCCAGTCTCAAAAGAAAATGTATCTAAGAAGAAAAGAGGAAAGGAGAGGAGGAGGGGGAGGGGAGAGGGGGAGGGGGAGGGGAGAGGGGGAGGGGGAGGGGAGAGGAGGAGGGGGAGGGGAGAGGAGGGGGGGGAGGGGAGGGGAGAGGAGAAGAGAGATGAGAGGGGTTTTTTCCACTCACAGCAGCAGAAAGAATGGAATGACCAGGAGAGATGGCTCAACAATGAAGCTAAGGGTGCCCTCTGCTCTTCAACAGAATCCAAGCTTGGTTCCCAGCACCCACATCAGGGGGCGCACAGTTGCCTGTGAGGCCTTCTTCTGGCTTCTGCAGGCACTCAGGCATATGATGTACATGTGTGCATGTGTGTGCATACACACATAAAATAAAAGTGTAAATAAAAGTTTTTAAATGAAATATTTGGGAAAGAATTTAAGAAAACAAGTGAGAATTTTATACTTTGAATATTGCAAAATATTACTGAGATTAACGATTCAATAAATGTCCCACATCCACAGACTGTGTGACTTAGCATCGTTAATACAGCAATAGGCCCCAAATGGAATTACTTTGATGCAATTCCTATTAGAATTGCAGTTGAGTTCTTTGTAGAACTTGATAAGCTTTTCCTTAAAATCATGTAACATTGCAAAATAAACTTCAAGGAGAAAAACAGCAAGTGCCATGAGATATAGACAAGAGAGGATCTCCCATGATACTGATGAAAGTGTGCCCATCTTTTGAAAAATAGTGCAAACTGAACCACCAATCAGAAAGCATGCTTGGGATGGACCTACACATGTGTAACAGATGTGCAGCTTGGTCCTCATGTGGGACCCCTAAAGGCAAGAGTCCCTGTGTCTGACTCCGTAGCTGTCTTTGGATCCCTGTCCCCTAACTGGGCTGCCTTGTCTAGCCTCAATAGAAGACGCACCTAGTCCTACTGCAACGTGGTATGCTAAGGCGGTATGATATGCCTGGGAGGCCTCCCCTTTTCTGACAAGAAGAGGGTTAGGGTGGGAAGGGGGAAGGGAGAGGGGAGAGGGAGAGACAGGGAGGAGTAGAGGGAAGGGAAATGCAGTCAAAATGCAAAGTAAATTAATTAATTAACAAAAAAATCTAGAAACATAAAAAAATAGCTCAATAGTTACATTAAAAGTTAGGGGGAGAGTTGCTGTCTGACTCAGGTTACATATACAAAGACCTGAAAACATGTTTATATGAACACACGTCCATGAACGTCAGAGCAGTGGTCCTCATGGTAACCAGGAAGCAGAAACAGCCTAAGTACTCAACAGTTGAACATGTTTCCCCCATACAATGGAGTTTCAGTCATCAACTAAAAGGAAATTGTGAACCAGAAAGATGGTTCAGCAGGTAGAGGCACTTGTACACAATGATGGTGACTTGACTTGGATCCCTAGCTCTCACAAAGAGGCAAGATAGAACCAACTCTCAAGAATTATTCTTTAACTGCCAAACATCAACCGTGGCATATGCACATCTGTGTCCCTGCATGCGCATGAGTGCACACGCACACACACACACACACACACACACACACACACACTACAACATGGGGGAACCTTCAGCACATATCAATGAAACAAAAAGTTGTGTGATTCCATTTGTATGAAATGTCTCGAAGAGACAAAGCTGCTGAGATAGAAGCCAGATTAGTAATTGTCAGAGTCAACAGGTAGGTGGGGAAAAGGTATGGGTGCTAATGTGTGTGGGGTTTCCTTAGGAGTATGAAAATGTATCGGAATTTGACAGTGGTAACGGATGGATAGATCTGCCAAATATAGATCGAAGGCCATTGGCTTGTGAAGTTCTACTGGGTGAAATGAATGACAGGTGAACTTATCTTAGTAAACGGGTCATTTTTAAAAAGAAACATTATTCAGTGAAACTTCACCTAAAGGGAAGATGAAATGTAACAGAAATGAGACAAATCTCTAGGAAGTGTGGTGCACAAAATCAATGTTAATCATGGCCTCATTTTCATATAGAGACATCCGAAAACTCAGTCTGGCTAGGAATCACGTGGGTGGATGAAGTTGAAGTTGTGGTATCTGTGCCGAAACATTTGTCAGAAGTCGGGCACATGGCATCCTCCCTTCAGTCAAACGGGTGCAGGCAGACATGTAGAGCTTGGGTTGAAGTCCATGAAAACATCTCTTGCCCCCAACATTACCTCCCCACAGAACCACATTTCCTACCTTCCCCAGGAAACATTCAAGATTCAAATGCTACATGCCTTTATACAAGCAGCACTGTGAATGCTATGCTGTGCTCTGGATCTTATGTGTCCCCCAAAATCTCATGTGGTGAAAGCTCTGTCCCCAGTGCCATTTAGAGGTGGGGCTTCGGGAGTGACAGGACCACAAGGACTCCGACCTCATAATTCCATCATGGCTTCCTACCTTGGGCTACTCCTGGGAGGTGGCAGGAAATTTGTGAGGTAGGGCCTACTAGAAGTGGGTTTTAGGAGGCTTGCATGTTTTGTACCTGGCCCTTGCTCCTCCATCTCTGCCTCTCTTCCTGTTTCCTAGCTCTCATGAAGTAAGCAGCTTTGGCTTGCCACATGCTCCGTGCCATGACGATCTGCTTCCTACACGCCCAGGAACTCCCATTACACCCTCTGAAACTGGGAGCCAAAAGAAACACTTCTTCCCTTTAACTTGTTTACTTTAGCTTTTCTGCCCCATTGACAGAAAGAGGACAGGAGCATGCTATCAGTGATATGATGGGATAAAAAAAGGAACGGCAGCATTGGCTGGTGTGTGTCAATACAAGGAACCATAGGGAAATCAAAGCCCCAGCCCACAGCCCTGTCCTGGCCTGATGCGATGGTAAGACTTGCTTTCTTAATAGTATTGCTAGGAAATTCTCCAAAGCAAAATGGTAACAAACATGGGAATTCCTTTCCCAGGCATCCCGTCCCCTTTGTCCCAGAGTTTTAAGGTCTGTTCCATTGGAGGCCCTGATAAATCTTTACTCTCTAAAGGTCCCTCTGAGACCCCCAGCCACTGAGGTCTCAAATTCTGCCTGGAAAGACATCTGTGGACAATTGAAAATAATTATATTGTTAGTCATCAGCAGTGAGAGATGTTAAACAGATGGGCGACTACCAGAGCCTCTCGGGCTTTAATTTTAAAATTATGGCTCAATCAGATTAGCGAGCAGCAACAATATTCAGCACTCATGTCCAGTGGACTCTTGCCCACTCATGAGGAGTGTGTAATCACAGTGAAGAAAGTGGATCTCATTTATTCTGCCATCTCACCTACCTCCTGAGGGAAAGGCTAGGTGGAAATAAATTGTGAGTTGGTATGCACTTTATCTGCACCTCCAACCATTGCAATCACCCTAGAAAGGCCTGAGCAACTAGACATGACGTTAATTGCTTATTTGGCTGGCCGCTATTTTGTAAGAAAACTGGGAACACATAACTTCAGACTTTAAGAATTGCTTTTAAATTGGTATTTAACTCGTTGTACATGATTGCAAGACTCTCCATCAGAGGTTCTCTGGGAAACCATGCATACTATTTGTTACCTACCAGAGGAATGTGACTTTGCCTTTGGCTCTGTTTAGTGGTACAAGGAACAACACAGACCACCAGAGACCCGGGAGAAGACAGAAGGGTTCTGAGCACAAGAGAAAAAGTTCAAGCGCCAGAAAAGAAACAAGTGAATTCAAGGAATTTGAGTTAGTAGAGGCACCAGAGAACCACCAAAAACTTGCAGAAGGCATCAAAATGTTTTTATAGCCAAAACACAAGTATAGCCATTCTACCTATATTGATCACTAGCATTTTTCTCATTGCATTGGCTCTTTAACAGTACAGTCATGTATAGCCATGAACAAAAAAAAAAGCCTGTGTTCTATGCAGAGTGAACACAGAGTCTGTGGAAACGTCCTTCCTCCCAGGGCCTCTACCAGCAGAGCCCTTGCTTTCCCTCACTTGGATGGACTTTGTCTGTAGCTTGGGACAACAAATGCCCAGACAGGAAGTTTATCACAGCTGGGGTACTTCAGCAGTTTCAACCAAGCCCTACCAGTTCCCCCGTCAAGTGACAGCTTGAATGTATCATCGGTCCCCTAGATGCCTCAGCCTCTGACTGGTTTTACAGCCTTTTCTTCTCTGGAAAATCATCTGTGGGTTTGCTTCTCAAACTCACACCGAGAATGGAATGACCCTGGTATACCAGAAGGAATGTGGAGGCGAAGGCACTAGAGGGATCCGAGGATGGGCTGAAGCGAGTCATGTGATGAGAAGGCTGGGAAGGCAAGGGGCATGCTTGCTAATGTTCACACTACCTGTGTCTTGGTTCCATTTCTGTTGATGTGACAAGCACCCTAACAAGCTTTGGGTAGAAAGGGTTTATTTGGCTTATAATTCCAGGTTACGGTCCATTATTTCACGGAAGGCAAGGCAGGAGCTTGAGGCGCTAGTCACATTCATAGCCACAGTCAAGAGGAATGAGAGAATAAATGCATCCTTGCTTGCTGGCTTGCTTGCTTGTTACTTATTCCCACACAGTTTAGGACCCACCCACTGGCTGGGTATAGCAACTACCAACCAAGACAAATCCCAAAAGACATGCCTACAGGCCAATCTGATCAAAACAATGCCTCCTTAGGACTCTCTTTCTAACTAGCTGGCACATCAGGGGTAGCCCTGAGAGTCCAATCACCATATCTGGGGTCTGGCCCAAGAACACTCATTTCAATAAATGGGAAATTCGATATAAGTTGACCCTGGACCATGCGCTAAGAGATATTGCCTATTTTGGGCTGCATTGAAATCTCCACCTCAAATTCATTTGCTAAGATTCTAATTCCCAGTATCTCTAAGGCAATTTGGAGATAGTATCTTTAAGAGATAATTATGGCAAAATGAGGCTATAGCGATGGGGCCTGATCCATTATTCTGATATCCTTGTAAGAGGAAGAGCCTAGAACACAGATGAGCAGGCACCCAGAAGACCATCTGAGGGCACACGTACTTCTTCTAAGGGGATGATAAAGATGCCAGTAGATATGAGCCTTGCAGATATCTTGATCTTGGGCTGTAGATTCCAGAACTACTTGAAAACAAATTACTGTTGTGTAATCTACCTAGTCCCATAGTACAGCATTTTCTTACACAGCTGTTCCAGTAAGCCAATGTAATATCCCAGGATCATGGAACACCAAAAGTTGATGTCACCACTTTCAGGTGGGTCCCCAAAACCTACAGCAAGGGTCTGGAGATGCAAGAGTGAGTCAGGTTAATGTGTCCCACCCTGTGCCCTGGGGTTTCTGGGGACAGAAAAGAGGATTCTTGAGAGAAAACCATGCTTCAGTCAAGGCAAAGAACAGATAATGTTCTGGGCATTCAAGGTAAAACTAGCAGATGTTTCCTTAGGATATCCTCACTAAAATGAGAATCTATAAGTGACTTCAAAGATGTAGCCAAATAAAAGGTTCCACCAACATGTCTTGTGGAGAAGACAAGTACAGAAACAGCAAGAAAATTCTGGAAGCTTTTACAGCAGAAGAGTGGCACATCCTTATAATGGTGGCTCTTAGTGTGCTTCCTTGGGGCAGGGCTGGACAAGTATGTTCTGGGTCCTACTGCAGACCCACTGAACTGGAAATTCTGTTGCAGGGCCCAGAAATGTGTGGTTCAACTAATCCTCTATGCAATATGGCACCCTGAGAAAGCTGGTCAGAGCTGTGAGTTGAGAAGCATTGAAAAGCAGCCCATTTCCCAAAATGCTCAAGGATGAAAGTGCTAGGTAACTTCAGAAGAAGAGATGGAGGAGCAAAAAGTGTAAGAATCGTTAGAAGATTCAGATAGCAGCCAAGTCCCAAGACCCTCTTCCTGAGACCTGCACGTACAATGCTGGCATAAACACAGACAGATGCATAAGAACGGATGCATTTCTGTCTCAATGAACTATGCATTATATAAAATCTCCACTGGATGGAGGTCCTTTGATGTTAACTTGTGGAAAGAGAAATGATAGCTTTGTTTTCGAAGCAAATATCAAATATACAAAAGTTCTAACAGATGGAATGACCTAATTTTAGATGTTTGCTATCTGGAATATATTCAGCGTGTGTGTGTGTGTGTGTGTGTGTGTGTGTGTGTGTGTGTGTGTATTTAATTCCAATCAAGTTTTTTCAACAAATACACCCAAAGCTTCTACTAAGTATACAACTACAGAGTATTCAGAAGTATCACATGATCACTTGTGAACTGAGTTTATTGAACTACTTAGAAGGGCTCCAGGAAGCATACCTGGTTATAATTTTCCATGTGTCTTTCACTTCTTATGACTTTTCAATCAATATCACTTTGAAATACTCCTATTGAAAAACTAAGAACAGCCACAAAGATAACAACTAAGTTAACTTTCCTCCATGCCAACTCTGATTGATTGGTGATGTCTGCTGCAGAGCGGCAATGGCTACCAAGCTCAGGTCCAACTGAATGAGAATGTTATGATCATTTAGTAAGTAGTGTTTCCCTGAGAAAGTGATGGAGCACACTCTTTGCATTTGCCACTATGCTGCTGCTATATCCCAGAGGCAAAATGGCCTCCCTTTGGTCTTTTGAAAGTAAAGGCTGGACTCCAGCTTAAAAGTTTAACCCTTCTCATACTGGCTTCAAACAGAGATAAATGGTTCATTGGGTACCAGCTTAGTGTGTCATAAAAAAATCCCAGGTCAAGCATTTCTGTGTGGAGAGGACTCACCCAATTTCATAATGTGAAAGGTCAAGAAGTCCTTTCCTTTAATTTCTAGGAGGTTCTGGGTAACTTTTAGTTCCTCAAGGCTCCTCATGTCCTCTTGTGGCCAACTTGATGTCCTACCCATCTCCTTTTCCTCCATATCATACCCATCAGAGAAGAGTTCTAGCACCATGCCCTGGAGTGGATCCTTCCAGCCAGTCTTGAGGCTGGAACCTAATTAGTTCACTGTAGCGTTCAGAGCAGATGGTGCACCATAGACAAGACTGCCAGCCCCCCAGTAGCACACCAAGCAAAGCCCCAGCACCTCCCCACTACAGCAAAGAGCTCACTTACTTCCCATTATTCTCCGCACGGTTGGGCCCTCTGCAGTCATTTCCCTCACAATTTCATTGTCATCCTCGTTGGCATCCAGCCAGCGATTGCAATTGAAGTTATACTTGTCCTTATTCAGAGTATTCATCAGGGTCATCTGCAATGAGGTAATCTTGAGGTGAGCAGGTGGGGCCATCAGAGACTTTCAGTGTAATTGTCATTCTGCTGTCTGGTGTGCATCTCTCTCTCTCTCTCTCTCTCTCTCTCTCTCTCTCTCTCTCTCTCTTTGTGTGTGTGTGTTCTATTTTTATTTTTATTTTATCTATTTCATTCTTTCAAGGCTGAGTTTCTCTGTATAGTCCTGGAACTCACTTTGTAGACTAAACTAGCCTCAAACTCAGAGATCAGCCTGCCTCTGCCTCCCATAGTGCTGAGATTAAAGGCGTGTGCACCCCATGCCAGGCCTGCTATCTTAAGGAGACTAAGCTGTCTCCTGACTCTTTTTTTTTTTTTTCATCTCCTGACTCTTGAAGTAGGCAGGTGACTAGATTTCTGTTTTTTTCCCTGGTCACCTAGAAGCCTATGCTCACCCAATGTCTGGGAGACAGGACAGGATGCAAACCCCACGGACACCTGAGCATTTTCTCTGTCTGCTTTGGAGGGACTGTCCCTATCAGAACATATAGTCCATGTCCACCCTTCTCACCCCCAATACTAACAAATACAGAGACAAATATATGTGACATGATCGTGAAAGGAGACAGGACCAGGCCCTCCTCACACCTCAAGGCACACCTTACCTTTTCTAAATGCCATCCAGAGCCAGGGCTCTGCCTATCATGCCATGCCCGAATCTTATAAAACCTGCCAAGATCTGGAAGCTCCATCTGCATGGAGAAATAAAAAGGTCTGTGTTGACACAGTCATAGACATGCATCTGTCCTCATAGATGATCACAGGCAAGTGGGTATTCATTTGGGCTGCTTTCCCCCCTCTCCCCCCGTAAGGATGGGTTTGCTTCTTGCCCTACTCAAACATCCCATTCTCTCATGTTCCTGGTAACCAGTGGCTCAAGGGGCCAAGACAGCTACATGAAACTAATGTTCAGTCTGGGCTGGTGAAACCGAACAAAAATAACTGACCCACAGTGGGATTCAGCTGAGCGATCTTCCAGGAACATAATTCCTATGGCAGCCCTGCAAATTAGCACAGGGCCACAGCCCCAGGAGTTTAGCTGGCTCTGAGACAGACAGAAAGATCAGTCCAATGTTCCTGCCCTTTCCCCAGGGGCCTGAGTCTGGCACAGAAGGCAAATACATAAAGAGCAATGAACTTGCTGGTGGGATAGAGGTATCAGTCGGGCGCTCGGGAAGGTCCGCAGCAGATTACAGGTTCTTCCCCTCAAAGGTCGAGCAGCACTTCTGACTCTCTCTCTCTCTCTCTCTCTCTCTCTCTCTCTCTCTCTCTCTC
>OU015744.1:11324562-11338554 GCA_907169655.1 Acomys percivali
TCTCTCTCTCTCTCTCTCTCTCTCTTTCTCTCTCTCTCTCTCTCTCTGTCTCTTTCTCTGTCTCTCTCTGTCTCTGTCTCTGTCTCTGTCTCTCTCTGTCTCTCTGTCTCTCTGTGTCTCTCTCTCTCTCTCTCTCTCTCTCTCTCTCTCTCTCTCTCTCTCTCTCTCTCCATGCCTACTGCAAAGTTCAAAGCTGGATTTTTCTCTCAAATGCTCCCAAATTCATGTTTTCCCTTAAAATTGGTCTTTGTGCCCAAATGCAGCCAGGTTGAGCAATCTAAATGTGCTCTAGGCCTTTGAGGCCACAATTCCCCAGTTCACCCCACTTCTGAATGCTCCAAGAATTCCATAGTGCCTCTTTCCCCTAGACTTCACCCTAGACTATTTCAGATAGAAGGCCAGATATAAACTGTATTTCTTTCAGCAAATAGTCCATAAGTCATCACATTTGTCACTGCTGTGGGAGCCCAAAGTCTCCAATGTGCCTTTTGTCTTTAAACCTGGTCTAAAATCTCATGTAGAGAATAGGAATGGCATGTGCCTCCTCCATCTCCTTTCCCCCATCTCCCTCCCACCTGTCCCGTTTCCTTCCTACCTTGAACTTCTCAATGACGCCTGGTTTGAACCACTTGTTGTTGGGGTTCAGGAGAATTTCATCTGTCCGCCCCTTCTGCCCATAAATCTGGATGAAGATGGGTGAGTTGGTGCCAGCTTTCTTCAGATCAGTTGTCCAGACCCAAAGTGACCAAGGGAATTCTACAACACAGGTCAAGGTGCATCGGGGTGGGAAGAAAGAGGGGGGAAATCAAGTGATCAGGATTGGAGTTTATACACAATCATGCCCACTCTTATAACTCATCAAACAAGTGCAAGGTGTGAAGCCAAGAATGCTCTGCTGCTAAAAGCCAGGCCCCTTAGCATCTTATTTAATGGCTAGAGACTCGCTGTGTTTTAGCAGTGGGGACGGGTTGGCCCCACCATCCTATGACTGGTATATTCAGAGTTCCCTGAGCGGCTCACTCAGTTCAGCCTGTGCACACCACAGCATCTCCTTTAGTTTGGTGACACTGGAGTCATCTCTACAACAGTGTATGGCCTGCACTTTGCAGAACTGAGCTTCTGTCTAGAAGACCCCCAGATTCCGAGCCCCTCAAACTTACTTTTCAGCCGCTTCTTCCTCAGAGACACCATCTCATAGAGCTGCCGCTCAATCAACCCATCTGCTTTCTTCTCATCCAGCCAGTTGCTGCAGGGGAAAGTCTGCTGGATGCCAGTGAAGGGGCACAGGATCACCACCTGGGAAGGCAGATGGCAGGCGTCTCCTGTATTAGGTCCACTGGCGGACCCACCCATAGTGTTTAGCAGCCCCAAGTCCACAGGCATCTGTGACAGGACCTTCAAGGAATGCCATTTTCCATGCTACCTTTCTCATTAAATCTTAATAAAAAGTACCTCTTTCAAGAAATATTTTGCAAATTAAAAATAAACGCTTTTTAAAAATTATTACCTTAAGAAGAAGTCATTCATGATAGCTGCCATCCATCCTCCAATTCACTATCTCAAATCCCAAATCTTATCTTCTATACACTGCATCCTCTTTGGAAAGCACATTTTTTTTTCATGTCCATCATAAAATCTGTTAATCTGAACCAAATGGCCTATTCAACCCAATTAATTTTGTAGGAAAAAGGTGAAGCACATAAAAGCCAATCAGTTCATATCTAGAGTGTAATGTGGAGCCAAATGCCTTCCCCATAGACTTCATTTCTATTAACTCCTGTCTCCTAACCTTTACCGCCCACGCTCAGGGTTTGTGGGTTTAGGACAGGGAGCCCTGCCCTCTTTGGCCACTCATATTGTGGCTGTCAGAAAAAAACATGGCCCTGGCACACTACTGAATCTTTCTAGGCAAAGAAGTTGTAAAGTTTTATCTTCTTTTTAACCTGGAAACCAAGCTAAACCTGCACTGCTGGAGGATCTTTACTAATTATCATTTGAGTGGATCTTTGTTGTCCATTCTTTAAAGTGATCGCAGTTGACTGCACCTTCCTCAACTTGACTCTTAGCGCATGTTAGACAATGACAAAGTCTCAGTTCACTAGGAAGGACATCTGTGCCTAAAACATGCCTCAAACTACACCCAGCAAGCAAGAAATATCACCAAGGAAATAGAAGATTTAAACCTCAAAGGTAGTACAGTTGAATAAACAAAACCAAACTCTTGAATTCAACTGTTAGTACACATACACATGTGAATGTTTTCCACAGCCTGTAAAAAGCATGTCATAAGGGGTGTGTTTAGTGAGTAAAATCATATTAGAGTATGCTTTGGAAAGATGATTTTAATAACCATTAAAGCCAATGATAAGAAAGGAAACAAGTGTCAATGTCATTTGCATAGAACAATGTCATATTAAATGCTGGCAAGTCTATTATAAGAACATGTCAAATCGCAACCCAGCATCACTAAGTTTGGCCTAAAGAAGCAATGCAGTGTTGGCTAAGCAGTGGAAAGTGCAGTCAATCAGTGCACAGCATATCAACTTAATAAAAGAGAAAGATCATATGATGAACTCACTGCGGACAAAAAACAGCTTAAACACAACTCAATACCAGCTCAGAAAGCAACCCTTAACATTGAGGAAATAGAAAATAATACATTTAATCAGTTTAACAACATACACCAAACCCCTCAATCATAATTAACTAAATAAAACAATATAAGCAGTTATTTTTCAATACATAATAAAAAGCTAGAGTGCAGTTCACTGGTAGAATTTACCATGTATGATGCCCTAGGCTTGATGCACGTACACACACACATACACACACACACACACACACACACACACACACGCACGCACGCACGCACGCACGCACACACACATACACATACTATCTCACACACAATTAGAAACAGACCAAAAGTATACACATGCTACTGTAGATCTTAGGCTATGAGCTCATCATTTAAAAAGAAATAGTAAAGCTAGTGTGTGGGTATGGAGACTGAATACCAACCAAGCTGTGGTAATTCTTGCTGACAGACAGAGAAAACCTTCAAAGACTGTATGGAGAAATCAATAAAACTAATGCAGAGTTTAAGAGATGGTTATATGTGAAGTCAGTACATGGGAAGTGCCTAATCAGCAACAAACAGAAAAGATAATGTATAAGAGCATTTGTGACAACACAAACCGTAAGGCCTATATGATTATACCAACAAAGACATATACTATCTTGAAGAAGAAAAAATATAAAACTACGCTGAAAAAACAGTTTAAACACCTAAATTTCAAGAAGTATGCTGTGCTCATAGATAAGATGAGTTGGTATGTTTATATATATATATATATATATATATATATATATATATATAGTGTTTCCAAGGGACTCTGTACATCAGACATCCTGCATATACAATATTTACATTACAATTCATAACAGAAGCAAAGTTACAGTTATGAAGTAGTAAAGAAATAATGTTATGGTTGGGAAGGTCACCACAACATGCGGAACTGTGTTAAACGGTCGCAGCATTTGAAAGGTTGAGGACCACGCCTTGGCACTGCATCAAGTTGGGGAGTTTCTAAACTCTTATGGGATAGTAAATGATGACAGATGCCAATCTACCCTTTAAAAGGGGTCAGCTGGATTTACTTTGTGGTAGCAGAAATAGCACAAATGTGTAAAATGAAGACTATAAATGCTGTATTGGTGAAGAAATTAACTGAATCAACTCATGGAACAGAGTTAGAAAGCACAAAGGAGCTGGGGTTTTGTTTGTTTGTTTGTTTTGGAAAGCACTGGTTTTACTCTGAATGGAAAACAAATCTTCATTTCCCACTGAAAGTTAATCCTTGCCTCCAAAAATTCCTTAATGACAAGAATTATCAAGTAAACTCTGGCAGTTCTGGCCTGTGATGCTGCTTATTAGGGAGTCTCCCTAGGTTGCAAAGCGAGTTCAAGGCCAACCTGAGAGATGGTGAGATTTAGCCTCAAAACTTATAAGAGAGAGAGGGGGAGGGAGGGAGAGAGAGAGAGGGAGGGAGGGAGGGGGGGAGGGAGGGGGAGGGAGAGAGAGGGAAGGAGGGAGGGAGGGAGGGAAGGAGGGACTCTGAGAGGAGGAGGGAGAAGAGCACTGGAGAGCTTGTATAAGGTCCTGGTTTGGGACTCTGTATCCTCTATCCTCCCACCTAAATCTAAAATAGTTGTTAAATTGCCATAGTCTCTGGAAATCTGACTCAGCCAGTGTGTCTGGATTGAAGTTCAGAAATGTATTATTATCAAGAACTTCAAATGATTCTTAAGATCTACTCATTTATGTGTTGGTGTTTTGCTGGCATGTGTTTATATACCATGTGTATGCAGTGCCTGTGGAGGCCAAATGAGGGCAGCAGAGTGCCTGGGGCTGGAGTTACAGACAGTTGTAAGCCACTATGTGAGTTCTGAGAACCAAACCCAGGCCCACTGGAAAAGAAGTTAATGTTCTTAACTGCTGAGCCATTTCTCTAGCCCTGTAGTTTTTAAATCCTTTAATAAATATTGTATATATATATGGAAAAATCTACCTCACAAAAATAATTCCTAGCTGATTTAAGAAAATGGAGAGGAAAACCAAAAACTTACCAATCTTAGAAGGGATGCAGAAACTTGTTTGTTTATTTAATGTGTATGAGTATTGGCTTGCATGCATGTTTGTGGGCACCCTGAAGACCAGAAGAGGATAACAGATTCCCTGAAATGGAGTTACAAATGGTTGTGAGACACCATGTGGTGCTGGGAACAAATCTCAGGCTCTCTGGTAGAGCAGCGAGTGCTCTTAACTGCGGAGCCATCTCTCCAGCCCCCACCCAGTGATTTCATAGCTTTAAGATAAATAGACTTCTTCCAACACAACATGTGGAGGAATGCTGAGTGGATGTATCAACTGTCAATAAAGTGCTGTTTAGCCAATCAGCTGGGCCGAAGGACAGGAAGTGGAAGGCGAGGCTTGCTGGGGATGGGAAGAGCAAGTTTGACAGTTGAGGGGAGAGATGGTTGACTGTGTAGGAAGAGGAAGGGGAGAATGGCCTGCCGAGCATCTTAGTGGCAAATGCTTGGGGTATATGTATTATATATCAGTTTAGACTAGCTTGTTTACCTTAGTTTAGGAATATACTATTAGTATAGTTTCTGCCCAGTGTAGAGCTGACAGCCTAAAGGTATGCTTTAGACTCTGTGTCTTTTATTAGCAAACTTAGGCTGAATGGATACATTTTTAATGTAACAAATACAAAAAGAATTAAACTTAAGGGAAAGTCTGATAAACTGATTATAATTTTTTTCTCTCCTCTTCCTCCTCCTCCTTTGTGAGACAGGGTTCTATTCTGTAACCCAGGTTTTCTGGAATTCACTATCAGACTAGGCTGGAATCAAGGCAATCTACAGGCCTCAGGCATATCCTTTAAAAAATTTTGGTGGCACTCACCTTTAATCCCAGCACTCAGGAGGCAGAGGCAGGAGGATCCCTGTGAGTTTGAGGCTAGCCTAGTCTACAAAGGGAGTCCAGGATATCCAGTGCTACACAGAGAAAACCCTGTCTTGAAAAAAAATTGATTGTTTCATAAGCCAAGGAGAAACACCAACACCACCAGGAGTCGTGTAGTCTGTAACTGGCAGGTAAGCACCTATGGTAACCTATGCTGTGTTGGAGACAGTCTCTACTCCCATAAGCCCCTACTAACAAGACAAAAGTGGGTGGGCATTATCTTATAGAAGGGATTACCATGTACTCCATAACTGGCTTGCTTAAGAGAAGTGGAAAATAGGAGTATTTTAGTGGGGGTCCTCTAGAGAAACAGAACTGATGAAATGAATAGGTACACATATACATATATGTATATGTGTGGGATTTATTAGAGTGACTTACAGGCTGTGGTCCAGCCAGCCCAACAATGGCTGACTACTGACAGAAAGTCCAAATATCCAGTAGTTTCTCAGTTCACGAGGCTAGATGTGTCATCTGCTCTTCAGTATACATACATCGGAATCCCAAAGAAGCAGGTTCTAATGCCAGTAAAGGAATGGATTTGCCAGAGGGCAAAAGAGCAAAGAGCTTCTTTTTTTCCTGTCCTTTATATAAGGCTGGCACCAGAAGGTGTGGCCCAAATTTAGGGATTTACCTCAAATGACCCAAAGAACTAAACCTCCCTCACAGGTGTGCCCAGTGGCTTGTTTTTAGTTCATTGCACATGTAGTTGAGCTGACAGCTGAGGACAGCCATCCCAACGATACAGGGTAGAGTTTGCACTTAAAGGTTAAAGAAGAAGTGGATGAAGATAGAATGCTCACATGCTGGCACCTTACCTTCTCGCAGTACCAGCCTCGGTTGACGCCCACATTGCCATGCCCAATGGAGACCCTGCTCAGGGGGCTAAGGAGGACAGCCAGATCGATGTGGAAGATGTCTGTGCGGCCCCTGTCGAACACGCCACCCTCCAGGAAGATTTTCCCACTGTTCTTGTTCCCTCTGGCTCCATACATGACCAAGTAGATTTTAGACTTGGTTCCAGCTCCACGGACATCCCCAGTGAAAACAGTGACGATATAGGTTATGGCTGGCATGGGAAGAGAGGCAGGGAGAGTTCAAAGTGGCTCTGTTGGACTATCCCTTTGTTCCCATCTTTGCTACAACACTACTCTATTACACACGTCCATGTCCCCTCATGTTTCACTCATGCAGACCAGTGTTCCTCACAATCTCATTTTGTTTTTCAACATTGTGCTAGTATATGTGAGGTTGGGGATGAACTGTACCTATTATTTCAGGAAACTGTCAGCACTCATTACGGGAAACAAAGAAAAGAAGGAAGTTGAGCTGCCTAAAAATAGTACTGATTATTAATGTTAATTACCGTGTGTACATTATTAATAGCTGCTAGATAAATTTTGTTATGCCTAATTTAATTATAATAGTCAAGTCCATTGATGGTGATTTATTTCTGACCTATCTGGTTCATTTAGCTCACTCTTTTGCTGAAAAAAAAAAAATATATATATATATATATAACTTTGGAGAGGAGGGCACTAACATCTTTCTCATCACCCCTAGGCTGAGGAAGAGGGAGAGGCACAGTAAGTTGAGTCATCTTGTGTTTTGATCACTTGGAAGGCTTCACAAGCCCTTGGAGTTCTGCAGAAGAACCACCAGGGCTAAATAGGGCAAAAATAACAAGGAGAGAGCACCAGGATTTGAACCAAAAACTCTGTTAAGGGCTTGTCGGCATCCTTTCATTCTTTCCCAGGGTTTAAGAACAAAGAAAACAGCAAATATGGCAGGGAGAGGAGAGAGGGGCAGGCACAGAGATGAAGATGTGCAGAAAAGCAGAAGGCATGGGTGTTAGCAAGAGTGAATCATGGGCGGAGGCAGTAAGGGAGACTTAGGGGCTGGGATGTGGTGGGGGAAAGGTGGGGAAACCGGAGCCAATTTGTAGCGTGGTCTGCATGTTGCACTACTGCACTCTAGCTGCATCGCCCATCAGTCAGGGGGAAAGGGCCTTCGGGGGAGGGGTACATTCTCAGATGGATACAGCATGCATGAGTTACCACCTTTGACAGGTTGAGTGGGGGACATTTCCTATGGAATTTACAGTAATAAGAGGATGTCAGGAGGCAGACGAAACATCAAGTCTGTCTCCAACAAACTGTGTGACCCTAGACAGCGTCCCAAACTTCTGTATGTCTCAGCTTTCTCATCCAAGAGTTAGCAAGAAGACAATGCCTATGTCTTAAGGGGCTGTAAGGATTAAAACACAGGAGGGTCACAAATTCTCCTCTTTTAATTCCCTCTACCCATAGCTAGTAATGTGTAGGGCCATTACCCTGTCTCCTCAGGCACAGTAGCCTTGGCTGCAACCCAGAGAACCAGACCATCTTCTGGGGAAGCAAAGATGTTGTCTTCAAACCCAGCTGACTCTTTCTTGAGCACAGTTGTAAGGCTACAAACACGGGCTCTGACTCTCAAGAAGAAAGGATGATTCAGGGGGGCTGCACTCTCCCCAGCCTACCTGTGGTCTCGGCTCCGCCCACTAAGATGTCTCTTTGGATTTTACCATCATCTTCATCCAGGGCCAGCCAGCGGTTAAGGGGGAAGTCATATTTCCTTTTGTTCCCAATATCTTCAATGATAATCTAAGAAGGAGAAGAGAGGAGGGACTGTGTCTAAGTGACATTGAGGACACACCTGCCAATCTGTCACCCATTCCAGTCATGGAGTATACTCTAAGAATGCACTTGAAACTCCTCACACCTCAAGGAGAGCTGGCCATGGGACATAGCTCTAGGAAATCCTAATAAAGCCATCCAGGGATGAATGGCAACCACCCCCACTTGAATCTCCAGCCACCAGTCCTTCACTGCCTGAAGGCATTTTAGGGAATTGAAGCAATAAGTGTATCAGGATACACTCAGTGAGTTGAGATGAACAGACAAGGGTGAAGGGAGCCCGGACTTGGAAACTGGCATATGATCATGTCTCTCTGTTGAAGGTTGGACTTCTGACTTTGCTGGTGACAAGTGGAGTCTCTGTAAGGAGGACTGTGGGCTGAAATTTGGACAGGGAATCCTGGGACATGGTGGTCATGTCTGAAAACATCAGGAGCTGCCCGCGAGGCGAAGGTAAGTGGCCATAGATGAAGCCTCTCCACCAAAGCAAGCATAGGCTTGCTATGTCATCAGGAACATACTAAAGAGCTGACAGTACCTTCCAAGTACCCTCTTGGACCCAGATATAAGACAGGAAAGACAGACATACTCTATGATGAACAGCGAAAGCATATATCATAGGGCATTTGTTTGGTGTGTAGGTGTGTGTGTGGGTTTGTGTGTGTGTTTTGAAAAGCAAAAGCCATTGTCTGGAAGGAATATTCTCGACCTATCAACAAGCCCACAAGAAAAGCAAATCTTCTGAGAGGCATGAGGGAAATAGAGTGATGAGTCCTTTTGGGGAGATTAAGGCCAGAGAAGGGACCTGTCCATAGTGGAGCCCACTGTATTCTGTCGCTGCAGGGGCACAACATACCACAAGGCAAGACTTCCCAATGAGAAGGCCAAGAAAGATAAGACATCCGCCCTAAAGTAGACATGAAAGGGTGAAGCTGCCAAGCAGAGACAACTTCTATTTATCCTTCCTAAAATGAGCCACAGATATATTCAGTGACCCTGGACTACACAGCCCTCACCTCCTCTTACACAGCCTCAGGACACTTGAGTGAAAATATGGAGTGGCCTTGAAGTCATTATGTTTAGGGCACTATGGAGTGTCAGCTGTGACTAAATATCTCCCCACTCAGAGCTGGAGTAATTTCATATAGCCTGCATGAGTAGCATTCTAGACTTCACAGATGATGGAGCCACACCTATGCAAAGCAACCAGGAGCTTCGTGGTAGAGCCTGGAAGGATAGTTGGGCCCTGGCTGAGTCAGATGAGAGAACCAGGATTCTACAAGTCCGAACAAGGTCAGTCTTGAAGTCAGGCCACCAAGAGGTCAGCAGGGGTGGTCAGGATGTAACGATTAAAAATGAGATGCCAGACAACAGATATGATATGGAAAAGTTTATTGTAGGAGCGTGGGAGAGCAGGAAAGGGGAAAGGCACCCCAGAGAGAAAGAGACAGAGACAGCAAGAGAGAGGAAGAGAAAGAAGAGAGAGAGAGGGGGGGAGGGAGAGAGAGAAGGGAGGAAAAGAGAGAAGCAAGAGAGCGGCAAGAGAGAGATGAGGTGGGCTTGTCCTTTTTATACCTAGGGCAGTCGACCCACCTAGAGGCCGGCAGGTAGTGACGTCATAGGTTGCTAGGCCGACTGGGGGCAGTGTTCTAACACAGTGGACTTAAACAACAGAGTGGAGGGAGGCAAGTCTAGAGTGTGAAGTTAGGCTCCACTTCAGGCCTCTGTGGAGCCAGACACCCCCCTCCCATGCCTCAGGCTGCAGACAAGCCCCTGGACCTACCTTGGACAGGAACCAACCTGCCGAGCCCCCCTTGTTATTGTGACCCACATTGATCTTCATCAGCTGCCCCAAATCCGGGGCATCCAGCGTGAACTTGTCTTCAGCTCCCTTTTCAAAGTTGTCCTTTTCATTTTCCAGCCTACGCTCCCCTGAATGCACAGAAGCAAGCAAGGGAGAGGGGAAAAAAAAAAAAACAGACGAGAAGAAAGAAGAACCGGAAGCCTTAATGGTCCGCCCACTGAAAGAGCTCTCACAAAGTCAAGGGCGGCTCCCTGCTGGGTTCTAACAGCTCCTTACATCCCTCCAGCCTCCGGAAAAGCTGCTTGCCTCCTGTGTGCCTTGGTGCCTGGATCTCATAACTGGCTTTCTCATTTCAGCCTTATTCTGCAGTCTTTGCCCCTGTGAGCCAAACTGTACCCCTATCCTAAGACTAAGGTCCCATCTTGCTTTTGCCCATTGCTTGTCCTAAAGCAGTGAACAGTGACCATGGCAGTTGGTATAGCGGCTGCTCCTGGGATCCTGGCCCCTTTGCTCACCTCGCTCCCCACCCCCCATCCTAGACACAATGCCAGTAATTAGCAGCAGGCACTGTGTCTGTCATGGGTCTTTTTCTCTTAGTCCTTGCTACAATCCAAGAGCGATGCACTATTAACTCGCTCCTGCAAATGAAAAAAACTGAGACTTAAAAGTAAACAATTTGTCCCTTTCTCACCTGTTTCTCTGCTTTGCCATTCTCTGTTGTCACATTCCCGTGACCATAAGCACATAAGTCAGTCTTTCTCATCCCTTCAAAGCACCAGCTTTTTGTTCAAATCTTTCCATGGTTTCTCTTTTCGAAACTTACATTTTTGACATCCAGAAATATATAAAATAACTACCAGCATTCATACTACCCACCACCCAGGTGCGGCTCTTGCCAACATGTTGTCTAGTTGGTTTCAGCTCTTTCATGTTTTTGCAAAAGATTTATTTGCTTCTATTTCATGTGCATGAGTGTTTGGCCAGCGTGTGTGTAAGTTCACTTTGTGTGTGGCTGGCACCCAAGGGAGCTGGAAAAGCGTGCGAGAGCCCATGGAGGCAGAGGGAGCCCTGAGCCATCTCTCCAGCCCTGAGACCTGTCACCCCCTTTTTTTGGTGGGGAGGGGGAGCGGGGAAGGGAACAAACCTGGTAGACACTTCTAGGCTTCCCTGTTCGTCACTCTCTCCTACTCACCACCTCTCCTTGGTGTGTACCATGCAGAATCATTAGCACATACATGCATCTCTATGAGACAAAGTCTACTTCATTTGCCATCTCTGACTTCTACATAAATGATGGCATAGTCTGTATCTCACTACCTCCAGTCCTTCATCATCAACAGTGACTGTGTCACGGGGTGTCTGTGAGTGAGCTCTCCTGCATCCCCACATGAGGCAGCCCCAAAGCACAGCAGGAACCAGCAGTGCCACTGTTGCACACTGTTAAAACTGTGCTCTGCACACATATGCATGGACAGTTGTTAACTCGGTATGGTCATCTTTAGTTTGTCAGTCAACACTGCTCTCTAAAATGCTTACATAGTGCTAATTTCCACCAGCAATATATGGCATTTCCACTGACCATAATCACTATTAAAATCTGTATTTTAAATTAATTCTGTGTAGAATGGTGTCTCATTGAGGTTTTAGTCTGCATTTCCCTACTTTTTTGAGACACTGACCATGTGACATATACATATATATTCTGTGTCGTTTAGGCAATGTACCTCGGACATTCTTATTCTAATATCTTTTGCTCCATCTTTTATTAATTCACTATTTTATATATTATATTCCAACTTCAGTTTCCCCTCCGTCCTCTCCTCCCAGCCCTCTTCCTCACCTCCCCTCTCCCTAGTCAATCCTTCTCTCTTTCCCTTCAGAAAGGGGCAGGAGGCCTGCTGTCATCCTTTAAACATTTCTTAGACTATTCTGTTGCTTGTTTTCTTTTGTGTGAGTGTGTGTGCACATGAGTACATGTGTAAATGTTTGTGTGTGCTGTTGTAAATTGCCTAAATTAAAATTAAAAGATACTATGTTAAATTTTCTTTCAAAAATTCTGATTTTTTTTTTTTTTTACATTTAAGTCTTTAGCCCATTGGGAAGTTATTTTTGTGCAATGTGGAGAATAAGAATCTAATTTCATCTTTTCTCAGATGGCTAGACGATTCTTTATTCTGCTCCATTGCACAGTTTTATTTGCCCTTCTTCTTGTACCATACTGTTCTAGTTCTGAAAAGAATTCTGATTGGCTGGTGATATGGCTCCGTTCATAAGGCCATTTGCTACTGGGCTGGACAATCCTGAGTTTGGTTCCTGGGATGCACACAACGGAAAAGAAGAGCCAACTCACAAAAGTTGTCCTGCCACCTCACCTCCACACGTGTCTCACCGCCACACGTTTCACCTCCACACGTGTCTCACCCCCACACGTGTCTCACCCCCACATGTGTCTCACCCCCACACGTGTCTCACCTCTACACGTGTCTCACCCCCACACGTGTCTCACCTCCACATGTGTCTCACCTCCACACGTGTCTCACCTCCACACGTGTCTCACCTCCACACGTGTCTCACCCCCCACACGTGTCTCACCCCCACACGTGTCTCACCTCCACACATGTCTCACCCCCACACGTGTCTCACCTCCACACGTGTCTCACCCCCACACGTGTCTCACCTCCACACGTGTGCCATAGCTAACGTGCTTCTTACACACGCTAAAAAATATTGACACTGTCTTAACTTCTGACAGGGCAAATATCTAACACTGTTGTTGCTTCTGATAATTTCTATTTATTTTTATTTCTTAACCCTACTTGATTTGTGTGTGGGGAAGCATGCACACGGTGGAACGCAGTGTCCATCAGAGGATGGCTTGAAGAAGTCAGGTCTTCTTTCCACCAGGGATAGAACTCAGGTTGTCCAGTTTGGGACAAGTACCTTAACCTGCTGGGTCACACTGTTTCCATTTTTCAAAATTATTTTGGCAGTATCTAGCTCTTTATGTTCGACATTTTAGTAGCAGCCTAAGCTTTGGGTGTTGGCTTTTAGGAATTTGACCACAGTAGCATTACTCTTATAAGAAGAACCAGTAGATCATGACATCTTAGTAAATTTGAGTCTTTTCTCATCAATGGGCGCACCTCTTCATTTGTTTGTATATTCTTATCCTGTTTTTTTAAAACTCTATTTCCCAGTTCTTTACAGGCATTCTTACATACTAATTTCTAATGTAAATACTATGTTCTACACTAAATATTTAAATTGTTTGTTGTTTTAATTTTTTTTCTTATTTATCTTTAATCTAGCATCTTTAGTAAACTTTTGTTTTTTTGTTGGTTCTGAGGATTTTTAACCTACATAAATCTTCCTGGATTTGGTGGGTGATGTTATTTATGAAAATGAAATCTTGTTAATGGTTCGTTGTATCTCAAACTTATAATCCCAGCACTCAGAAGGCTGAGGCAGAAGCATCAGTGTTATATCACAAGACTTAGAGAAAGGGAGAAAGAGAAAAAAATGAGACAATGGAAGGAAGAACAAAGGAAATGGAGGGGAGTGGAGGGGAGGGAAGGACAGGGGAGGGGAGTGGAGGGGAGGAGAAGGGAGGGGAGAGGAGGGGAGGGGAGGAGAGGAGAGGGAAGAGAAAATAAAAAAGAAACAAGTTCTTTTATCATCAATTGTTATAGCTTTTATTTTTTACTGCCTTTTTCTGGCCTTAGGCATTCTAGTAGTGTGATGAATAGAAATCATAATTTGCCCAAATAAATATAATTCTGTATTTTCTTTTATAATGTGATACTGTGAGAAAAATGAATGAATAATGTGACTAATGTTAAATTGCTGTTGACTTACTGGAATAAACCTTGCAAAACAACATTCTTATCATTTATCTATATGTCTATTTACAAATTTCATGCACTAATATTTTATTTAGGCTTTAAGATTTTTCTTTCATAAATGAATATACCATATAGATGACC
>OU015744.1:11338954-11361441 GCA_907169655.1 Acomys percivali
GGTCATCTTATACACAGGAAAATATGGTATATACTTCTCTCCTAATTTTACCTGCCTGGTATTTTCATCAACTTCATAAAATGAACTAGATGCATTAGCTCTTTTTATTTCTTTTGAAATAATTTATAGATGATAGACATTAACTACTCTTAGATATTTGGTAGATATTTTACATAAATGATTTGTGGGCCTGAAGTCTTGGGTAAGTTTTAGTGGATGTTCTCAATTGCTTTAGTTCTGGAAACCGGCTTCTGCAAGCCCTTGAGAAAATCAAATCTTATAAGATGCTAAGATGAAGGGCCAGGCTATGACATCCAGTGACATCCACAAGGTATGGACCCCAGCTTCTTATCACGCCACAGGAGAACCCTGTGCTTTTACACGTATGACTGCTAACACAGAGAATTTGGATTGGTGGCCAAGATTCTTCCAGGTCAGTTCTTGTGAGACTCCAACTCCAGGACAGAGAGGAGTGCTCCTCCAATGATGCAGCTGGAAGATTCCCAGCCACTAAGTTAACACACCTCTCCAAAGTCGGCCATCTTGCCTGGCTGCATCTTTTCCGGATACTTAAATGGAACATCTAAGGAAAGGCTTCCACACTTGCTATCAGCACTGTCAGCATCCTGCAATATATGTCAGATGATGATGGTGATGAGAATATGTCAGATGATGATGGTGATGAGAAGGTGATGGTGGTGGCCATGTTGGCCGTGGTGGCCGTGGTGGCCGTGGTAGCCATGGTGGCGGTGGTGGCGGTGGTTGCGGTGGTGGCAGTGGAGGTGGTGGTGGTGGCGGTGGTGGCAGTGGTGGTAGTGGTTGTGATAGTGATGTTGATGTCAGTAACATGCCTTTCTTTTAACAGTGTAGTTTGCATACATCTTGACATTGATGGATATGGATAGTGTTACTCCAGCTTCTTGGTGAGATTCCCCCAGAACACTTCATGCTGCTTGATTCATTTCCAAATTTCTCCTTTCATATATTTAAGCTGGATGTTTTATTCATTTTTATATACTTTGAGAATATCTTTTATGAAAGAAAATCATGTTAATAGCTGAAGTTGGCCTCAAACTCAGGTTCTCCTGTGTCTCCTTCGAAGTCCTGGGACTCTAAGTGTGTCTGGGAGGACTGCCTATTCTTCACTGATGGGTTTCCTGCCCTGTGATAACTGCATTTACTTTTCCCGTCAGCCATGTTTTCTCCCTGCTTCTTTTGGATTGACTGGGTGTTTGGATCTTTATTCTCTTTTATTCATTCTCTTCACTTATGGGTTATATATTTATGATTTGGATGTTTGCTTTTATAATTTTAATGTCCACACTTAGAAGTATCAGTTCATAGTTCTAACTCCTTGGATGTGGGGAGACAGGTAATGGACAAAACTCTTCACAATGCTTTATCCAATTTTCTCCTCAAATGTTGACCTTAAACATTTTGGATAAACATTTTTCTCTTGTCCCTTGTCTTATGTTCCACGGCTCTCAATGTTTTGTTCACTTTTGTGTGTGTGAAGACAGGCTGGTCATGAACTCAATATGTAGCCCAGGCTAACCTCAAACCTCTGTTTCTATTGCTTCAGTCTCCCAAGTGCTGGGATTTGCAGCCTTCCGCCACCAGAACACCCAGCAGTACATCCTGGTGGCTGTTTAACCACAAGCATAGGACACATATCCACTTCTCTTTGCTAGAATAAAAAAAAATGTTAAATTTCCCCCACACCTGAAATAAGTTTACCTGGCATGGAATGGATAGTTGACATACACTCTTGCTGAGAATATTAATGGTGTGATCACATGAATTTATAACCTCTGTTATAAATCTTGATGACAGGAGTTTTCCATATGTCTGGAAAACTGCTATCTGACCTGCCAAAACTGCATCCTCTCATATCTTTCTCTTTGGTTGTGGTTTTACATGGTACTATAGAGTCTTTCATAGGTTCTAGTCTATGAGTCATTTAAGTGCTTTAAACTGATGATTCAAATTTGTTGAATATTTAAAAATAAATAGAAATAAAAACTTTTGGCCATTATCCATTTGAATATTTCTTCTTGTCTGTGCCTAACATCCTCTGTTTCTGGAACTCCTACCTGACTTCTACCAGATCCCACTGGCTCCCCTGCTCTCACGGCTTCTCGTGTCTCCTTCTCAACACTTTCTCTCTGGGCTCCACCTGAGGGTTTTGCTTATATACTTCATCTCACTCAACTGCAAAGTGCTTGTCTTCAGTAGGTGTATTTTCACTCCCTGTGGTTTTGTTTGGTTAGTTTTCCTAATGTACCTGTTTTTAATGGTGTCAGATCTTTTTTATTCCTTCTTTCATGCTGTTAAACCATTTTAAAAATTTTAAGTGATAAGCTATCCCACATCATGCCATTGTCTGAAACCCCTGGGGATTTCATTCTGGTTGTTGTGTGGATTACAGCTTTGTCATGGTGGACTGTGTCCTTAAGTGGTTCATACTTCTGGAAAATAAACTCACTCTAAGACTTCATTTGTGGGAATCTTATGCAGTCTTAGAAAGGTTTTTGCAGAATGCTAAAGGAGATTTACTTGTTATGAACCAAGCATTCTATTTTGGTTTTATAGTGTGTGTATGTTTTGAGACAGGGTCTGTTATATAGCCCTGACTGAGCAGGAGCTCACTGTGTAGACCAAGCTGGTCTAGAACTCACAGAGATAAGCCTGCCTCTGCCTCCTGAGTATTGGGATTAAAGGCATATGCCACTATATTCAGCTTAAAGCAAATATTCTGTGTGAGGGGAGAGGGGTTCTGAAATTGCATCAGACCTCAAGTCCAAGGATAGCATAGATTTTCAGGTGTTTGTTTTTAATTTCAAGTTTTTGCAGGGATACAATTGACTGTACCCAGGAGCCGTTGGCCTGCATTTTCTCTGAAGCTGTCTCAGTGATCCTAACTTCATCTGTGCTTCTAATTTCTATCTCTTGCCTCATTCAAGACCTACACCTCATTTTCTGACCCCCCAGTGAGCATAAAAGCCTGTCTTCTAGATTGATGAGCATGAAAGCCCCTTCCTTTTAAGAGCCATAGGATCAATTCATAGCTAATACTTTGGGTTTGAGTTTCTCCTTCGTGTCTGGTACCTGAAGAGTTCTTTTTCATTCAGCAACATATGTTGAATGCTTTGGAGCATTCTACCCCAAATTTACACATCTCTGTAACTTTTCTGGCTCCTGTGTTATCCCACTAGATTGACAGAAGTAAGAGAAAACCACCTGCTATTTAGGGCCTAAGATGTTTTTAGGTTTAGATAGATGTTTTAATTTGACAGAGGTGAGATATGATAGATAGGAAACACCATGAATGTAACATTCATACAATCCTTGACTGTTTCATGGTTCTTGCTATATGTAATTTTTTATTTATGTGTAATTATATAAATGTATATGCCTATAAAATAAAATAAAATCTTTTGAAAAAAGAAAAGAAAAGAAAGGAAAACCACCTGTCTTGGTCTGTGACCAGAACTTCCTCCCAGTACCTGCAGCTGTATCTGTGTGTAGCTTCTGCTTCGCCTGGGAGCACGTCTACCCCTTAGACTACTCTGGTTTACCCCACTTTACTACATTAGATCAGACTACACCCCACTACAGCCCACATAAGCAGAGAGGTCATGGCAATGAAGGCAATAAAGAAATTAAGTGAGAATGAGTTCCTGGGGATGTGAAATTTGGGGTTATTCATCATTTAGAATGCAATTTTAATCAATCCAACCCCAGGCATATCTTGGCAGGAAGTGGTACTGGGTATAGGGTGGGAGGAAAAGTTTCCCATCCATTACCTGTGTCCCCGTACTCTCCAAAGATATTGATAAAGACATCAGCATCTGTCCCTGCACCAATCACATCACCAGTGTACACCTTGACTTCATACTTGTTTCCTGGGAACAAGGACAGAGAAAATCTTGCCTCATTAGGGTCCTGAGAAAACCACAGATACATACATAGCTACCAAAGCATCCATCCTCCCCACAAATCTCCAGAAGACAATGAATCATCAGCACTGCTGTCAATAACAGCGCAAGAAAGAAGTCGCTTAAGGTTGGCACCAAACGGTCATCAGTAAACTCTGTGTCATACTGAGATCATAGATAAAGGAGACTTTCTGTTTTCATCCAACATATTCCCAAAGGGCCACCCGAACCAACACCCACCATCCTATCTTCTCTGAACTAGTGAAATGATTAACTGGACCCCCTACTCACCTATCATCTTTTTCTGTCCATTTTCCACACTGTATAACAATATCAAAGTTCACTGGGTGGGATTGGATTCTACAGATGAAAATAAAAACTATACATATCAAGCCCATAGTCAACGCAAAGACTAAACTAAAATAATCAACAGTGGCCAGCAAAATGCATGTTAAAAGACCCACATCTGCTTCCTGTGTTGTTGCTGCATTCACTAGACAAAAAAAATCAATCCATTGTAACCCAAAACACAGCCCCAGCCATGGCCTCAAATAGGGTAGGGTCAACACACACTTGACAGCGTTCTGAGCTCTGACCAGGTCTCACCATCATGAGCCTGCCTTGGGGAGGAGAATAAAGGTCAGAAGATAGTGTATATGGTTAGGGTAAGGAAAGTCTTCCAGGGTTTCTTGGATGGCTGAAACAGTTCATCCTTCCCTTTGCCCTTCGTATGTGGCTTTCTAGGTTTCATGTAGTAAAAGAAACCCTACCAGATATGTTATGACCAACTTACCAAGCTGTTTAAAAACTAGTTATTCTAGCCAAAGCTCAGAAGGCTGGCCCATCTGCCCACTTCCTCCCTAGACCCTGCCCTGTCCTCCATCTCCAGCCTCCAAAAGTATTTGTCCTCTGTCTTCTCCAACTATGCCAACAGCTGTGTGGTGACGCTGACTTTTGCCACCAACTGCCTTGTCCTGTCTATTGCCTGAAAGTCATTTCCTCTGTGGCTTAAAAAAGGGGGATGCGTCCAGGACATCCTCCCTCTATCCCTCCCTTCTTCTCTCCCTTTCACATCCCCTAGTGCACTACTGAACCTACAGGCAGTGTGTTGGAATGCAAACTGAATCCAATTTCCTACAACATAAAGTCCCAGGGAGGTTGCTGAGAGCAAAGGACTAAGGAGAAAAGTGTAAGCCTGCCCATTTCCCAGTATTCTCCGTAGCACAGGATCATCTCAGAGAGGTGACATGACAGAGCACCTGAAAGGGGTGCACAGAGGACACCCCTATCCCTACAGTGCATGACTGGCGAGAACATCAAGCCTGTAACAGGATGTCACCTCACCACAATCCTCACTCAGAGAAGCCCCCAGAGGAAGAGGCAGCGGTCCTCTGACCTCTGATCGTTGTCCCCAAATAGAAATTTCCAGGAGGAACAGTTGCTGTCAGAATCTACCTCCTCTTTATTAACCATGAACACTCCTTGGCATAGCAATTGGAACCAAAGCCCTCTGGAAGACACCAGGCCTGGGGAGCCTATGGGACCTGGCTTGACACTTGGACCTCAAGGTTCCTGGAGAGTAGGTTAAAAGACAGACCATTCCATGATGGTTTCTAGGTTATGTGGCTTATAAGGAAAGCGTTAGTCAGAGCCAATTGTTTCTCATCACCTCCAAGCTCCAAAGGCTCCAAATAGCTGTGGTTGCCTTCTCCTTGTCAGGGACGCCCTCTAGGACACCAATTCAATTCACAACCTGCCTCAGTTACTTTTCTATTGCTGTGCTAAGACACCACGACTAAGGCAACTCACAGAAGAAAGAATTTGCATGGGGCCTATGGTTCTAGAAGGATCAGAATCCATCATGGTGGGGAATCACAGCAGGAAGTAGCAGAAACGGATGAGATTTCACAGCAGGAAGCACAGAGCACTAACTTGGGAATGATGGAATGACAACAAATCTCTACACTCTCAAAGCCTGCCTCCAGTCACCTCATCCCTCAGGAGTCCACACCGCCTATGTCTCCCCAAACAGCTGCACCCACCGGGGACCAGGTATTCCAGTGCCTGAGTCAATGGAGGACATCTCATTCAAACCAACCTTTGCCAGTACCACTCTAGGGCTCCCAGCTCACAAGGCAAGAAAGACCCTGCTTAGTGGTAGCGAGACGGAGGTTAGTGAAGCTGATAGTGCCAAGATGGCAGGGCCTCTAAAGGCTGTTTCCAAGCATCTTGCAGTAAGAAGAGGCGGTGGGACTTCACAGGGACCCAAGCACTGTGGAGCAGGGGTAGGAAAAGAGTGGCAAGGAAGCATTTGTAGAAAGTGTGTTCTGAGTTATTCCAGAACACAGACTTGACACCCCTGGGCGAGGTTATAAGGAGGGCAATTTTAACTCTTAATGATTTTTGAAAAACAAAAAAAAATTGCAGCAAAGGAATGGGGTGACTTTTGGGGTATCTCCCATCCCTCAAGAATCCTAAACAGTTACTATGTGCCACGCAGTGGGGTGGAGAGACATCACTCAGAGACAATACAGCAGAAATGCCATTGGAAAGACTGTGGGGATACCAATCTCCTGGACATTGGCTGAGGAGAGAAACCAAGGCAACAAGGGAACTATCTTTTTTTTTTTTTTAAGTGTAAAGTGCCCAATAGGATATGTTTTAGGAGTTGTAGCCATTTGATCTCCATTTGATGACTTGGTCAGCACAAGGCAAGCCTGGCGTGATGCAGGAGCCAACAGAGGGCTTTGAGAATACTGTACCCATGCTCTAGGAGAGTCTGAGGAGGCAGGAGATGCAGCCAGAATAAAGCAAGCAGAGACAGGCCAAGACCAGGGCTCAAGAGGCCAGAACTAAGGAAGCTTCAGGGTCTTTCCTGCTCTAGTGACAATGGATCTAAGACGATGGATAAGGAAATGAGGTGGGCAGTGTGGGAGGGAAAAGGTGGGCTGTCTTCTGGCCTCTCTGGAACTTTCTATGTTACGATAGAGTTATGAGTCTCTAGGTGGTTTCAAGGGTAAGAAGAAGAATTTTGAAATTAAGTGACTGCTGGTCACACCTAGGAAGGAATAAGAGTGGCCGCAGGGATAGAGAGGCTCGCCTCACAGTGCCACTGTTTCAAATTAAGTGGGCAGTGACAATCACTCAGTGCTTTCCTCCTTCTCTCAAGCCCCTCTTTAGCAGAGCTCCATGCTGTCTAAGCTGCTAGTTTCCAAAGCAAGGCCCAAGGGCACGGCACCTCCAGTGCAAGCCTAACTGGTGACTCAGTGGAAAACTGACAGAAGAGCAGGACTGAGCTAAAGCAAACAGTGCAGGATGTGGAACCTCTTCCACAGGCAGATGTGCCTGCACATGATGTTACATGTGGACATAAAATGTCCCCTGCAGCCTCACATTTTGAGCACTTGGTCCCTAGATGCTAGTGTTTTTTAAAGAAGATTATGTGTGAAACTCAAGAACATGTGGCCACTAGGTTGCCTCCAGAGCGATGGTTATCTGCTTGTGGTTCAAACCCAAGCTCTCTGCTTTCCAGTCAGCTCCTGCATGAGGAGTTCCCACCAGCATCCAGCCGTTCCGTGATGCTTTCCCCACTGGAATGGGCGGAAATCCCCCGATACTGGGAGAAGGTAAGCCCCTTCTTCCACAAATGAGTTCTGTCGGGTATTTTGTCACAGAGAAGTAAAAAATAACTAACACATGTGGGCTTTTGTATGTAAAATTCACCCCAAGATCTGCTCATCCCTAAGATGGCAAAATGTTCCCAGCCTTGGATGGAGGGTCATATACTGAGGCTGGCAACCTGACAGCCTGAAACTGTCCAGAACAAAGGGGAGGGACATAGAAGGCCTGAAGAAACCCTGCCCAAGGCCAGGAGGCAGCGGTAAAGCATGGAGAAAGATGTTATAGAGGAAAGGCTGAAAGGGGATGCTCAAGAGTAAGGTCACATCCATGATGATGCCATGGGGACCCACTTTCTTGGGTGGGTGGTACTCAGTGTACAAGCCTTTGCCGTGGTCAAGGCACTTGCACACCTTTGAAGCCATCTGCTCCAGACCATATGATACATGTAGGACATGTGCAGTCGTCACTGTCATTTATAGACAAGGAAACCAGAGCTTCAGAGTGTGGGGTGGCCTGCCCAGGATGCACAGCTCTGGACCATGACAGTCTCTTGCCTTTGGACTCAAAGTTCTTCCAAGATGCACCTTGGCCTCCCCTGCCCTGCGCAGAGTTCAGTACACATTTCCTGAAGAGTGCCGGTTAGGATGTATTTTAGGTGTTTGTAAGCCTTTCGGTCTCTGTTACAACAACTCAACCCTGCTGCTATGGCACAAGTGCAACTGTGTGCTTCTGACTAGGGGTGGGTGAGGAAGGCTGAACTTAATGGAGCATGAAGAACTTTCTGGATGACAGAAGCTGCCGGTGAACTTGTGGTAGTGGTTATATGGCTGTATACCTACCTACCTTTCCCCAAGTCATTAAATCCCACTAAATGGACAGGTGTACATTGTATCTCAAGAAAGCTCTTCAACAGCTTTTTTTTTTTTTTTAACAAAATGGGTGTAACAGTGTCCCAGTAAAGTGTTCCTTGTTGATGCTTTATTGGAATCTCATGTATACCATAAGTAGCATTCTTCCTTTGGCTTCAAATATATGTGTGTGTGTGTACATATATGTGTATATATATATACTCATATATGTATGTAATATATTATGTATAATATATAATTATTTAATATATAATAAAATACGTTATATAATTATATATTAGAATATATAATTTATATATAATTCTTTGCCCACATAAACACAGGTGGCAGCTGGGTTTGGTTCGTGGGCTATAGTTTGTTCCCAGGTCTCTATGTGTATGTCAGGCACTCAATCCTCACATGAGAGCAGAGCTACTAGGTCACAAAGTAAGCTGTACCTACCAGATAACAGGCATTTTAACCAGTGACTGAGCTGCCTAGGACTCTGAAGACTGAGGACTAGGCCCTTTCTCTGGAGCATGTCTCTGGGGTGATGACTGTTTGAGACCAGCTCTCTCTGCCCACTATGCAGCAAGAGTGGGGACAGACTCTGTCATGAGCTCTGGTGCCCCATATTTGACCATCTCCCTTTAGTGGGGAGGTCTGGTGGCACTCAAAGAAAGAATAACCAGGCTACCAAGATGAGACTTGATAGCCTATGACCACATAGTGAGGGAGGAGGTCCCCCTCGGTCTTAGACCCAGGGGAGGGGAATAGGGTGAAAGCAGGAGGGAGGGAGGAACAGGAGGATACGAGTGATGGGATAACAATTGAGTTGTAATCTGAATAAATTAATAAAATTTTAAAAAAGAAAAAACAACAACAAAAACAAAAAAACTAAGTCTGGAAACTCAATATGACACATAATGACAGTACCAGTGCACCCCACTCCACACACACCCTGCCTTTCATCCCTGTCCTGGCTCAGAGCTAGCTGGGAGCAGAGACAGAAAGGGGATGGGAGGACGTTAAATTGGAGAAGGAGAGAGAGCCCACATGGGACAGGCTGTGGGAACTGCCACTTGAGCCAGCTCTAGAACTGGCTTGTGGTTTGCCCATTTGGTGTGCTACTTGTAAAAACCGAAACTGACTGCCCTTTCAGCAGGGTTACCGTAAGGCTATCCAGGAGCTTTGTGCAGATAAGAATCCTTTCCTCAAGACACTCTGGTGCCATCTGTTGGACAAGTGTATTGAGCACACAAACATATAGCTGATGTGAATTGTCTCCTTCAAAGTTGTGTATTGTTAATCGACTACATCTTAAGCCAGCAACCCTACCATGAGGGCAGCAGCCTCCCTTCGCTAAAGGTCGGTGCAAGTTCAGAGAGGCTAAATTAATCCGAGTGTTACTCTGAACAACACACAAGGAGGGATGCAGAGCCCGCCTTAAAACAGTGCATAGCGCCTTCCAAAGCAAGTACGACTCAAGCTGTGATGTGGAGTTAGAGTCTGTTTGTACCTCACAGGCCTCTTGTCCTGCTTGGTGGATGCACATACGTGCCTGGCCTTGCCCTGTTTCCTCTCTGCAGGCTGGAGGCAGAGTTGTACAAGAGCTGCCACCCTTCCAACAGGAAATCTGTCCCCGAAGGCCAGCGGAAGCGCCTGCGTGGGCTTCCCGAAAAGGCAGAAGCTGGCAGGCCCTGGCTGCCTAAGCCTGGTGTGCCAGCCACCCCCGCAGCCTCCCCTGCACTGTCTGGAACAGTCAGCACACAGCAGCGACACAACACATCTCCAGAGAGCACCCTGGCGGAGGGGGAGGCTCCAGGATGAGGAGTTGGCTCCCCAGTTCTTGGTGTACAAGTACAGGTGAGCTTGGAGAAGCTGGGGGCATTCTCCCACACCTGTTGAGTACATGCTTGTGTCTGAACCTTGTAGACCTCGAAAAAGATGTCTCACACCAACACCAGCTAAGCCTAGGTAGGATCCCTGTACATGGTCACCTTTTTAAAAATTTTTCCTGATAGCCACGAGTAAACCCTGTCCTTCTCTTCCTACTAACTGTCCCCGAACATGTGTACAGACCGGAGCCACAGCCTTTGGGACTGCTGCGGCAGAGCTGGGGAAGCTGGTGGTCTCGCTCACTCCACAGTCTGTAGCTCACACTAGCTGAAGTGCTGCAAGGGAGAAATCACAGGCTGCAGTGCGGGGGAGGAGGTGAAAAAACGCAGAGGGAGAGATGGGGTGGGAGTGGGGGTGGGGGCGGGGAAGGCTCCCTGGAAAGTGGGGGTGTTCTCTCCCAGCCAGACAAGGCTGATGCTATTCCAGCCTGCAGGCGTGGGCCAAGGAGACTAGGTGGGCTGGCAGCAGTGTGGCAGCTGGCCACAGGCCCTAGGATTCAGCTCAGAGACCCTTCTCCCTGTCCCTGCCCCAGTGTCTCCCCTCATCTCCAAGTCAGTCTCCTCTATAGTACCCACAGCTTATGGTGTGCATTGGCAGCTCCTGGGTTCAGCAACCCCAGGGGCTCTTCTTTGCTTTTCCCCCACAATGCCCTTCTTTGCTTTCTCACTCTCTCAGTCTGGCAGAGTAGTGTTTCTGTTTTTCCTTAAAATGGTCTCTACTTCACTGCTATTGAAGACATACCCAACCAAGGGCCTCTTCGTACTGAGGACCTTCGAAGGGCCAGTCACACCTGTCACCTACCATGCCACATCTGACTGGAAGAAAGGAGGTGAAGGAACTTGACCAAGATCATACTTTGAGAAAAGGTTAGGTCTAAAATGGAACTCCAGAGATGCAAACAAGCAGGCTCCCACATGCCTATCAGCTCACATAACACGCTCAGAAGCACCGGCTCCTGAGCTCACCTCGCACCATCCTGAATTCCCAGTGTCTGTGGTACCCTTTGGTACTTACATGCTCAAACACAGGCTCTGAGTTTAATCACACCACAGCCTGGTTGACAGTGCACTGAAACATTACTTGGGAGAGGGAGAGATGGCTCAGTCAATAAAATGCTTGTCTTGCATGCATAGGGACCTGAGTTTGACTGCCCCCCCCCCGGGAGCCATGTAAAAGAACTAGGCAGGGTGATGTATGCTTGTAATCCAGCACTTGAGAGGCAAAGATGGGTCGATCTATGGGGCTTACCAGCTAGCTGGCCTAGCCTAGTTGGCAAGCACTAGACCAGTAAGAGACTCTTTGGTGTCCACATACACATGTACCAGTGCACACATTAACACACACACACACACACACACACACACACACACACACACACATTAAATGAATGAGTAAAATGTCACATGGTCTATAAATACACAGTATATCTTCCCAATAAGCTCTTAACATATACTCCATCATTAACAATATAGTACTCTGAGACTGGTGTGGTGGCTCATGCCTGTAATCCCAGCACTCTGGGAGGCAGAGGCAGGCAGATCACTGTGAGTTTGAGGCTAGCCTGGTCTACAGAGTGAGTCCAGGACAGCCAAGGCTGCACAGAGAAACTGTATCTCGAAAAACCAAATCAAACCAACAACCAAACAAACAAAAACCGTACAGGACACCATTAGAACACAGTGTAGAAGCTTCCATTCCTTGAGGTTCCCCTTGCTCCCCCCATCCCCCTTACCCCGCCCCCACTGGTGCACGAGCTCTACAGAGTTCTCTTTACGTGCCTCTTGGTGGCCACACGCCCTTGTTCCCACACCCGCTGCTCTGAGCAAACTTCCCTAAGCACCTTTGCTCCTTCCTCCCTTAGGAACTATGCTCTTTTGTCCTAAATTTCTCTGCATTGCTGCAGTTTATCTTCCCAGACACTTCCCACCTGTGGCATGAGGAACAAACTTTTCTCGGCTTTTCTGGGAGTCAAGTGATTGACATATCAGACAGGCAGAAGTGTGAACATGTGCAAACTGTGGGGCTAACTGTGTGATGTCTGCACATAACAGTTTACAAGAAAGGAATGGTTCTGTTCAGTGTGCCTACAACAAGCCTAGCATTCTTTTGTTTTGTTTTGTTTTTGAGACAGGGTTTCTCTGTGTAGCTTTGGCTGTCCTGAACTTGCTTTGTAAACCAGGCTGGCCTCAAACTTACAGAGATCTGCTTGCCTCTGCTTCCCTAAGTGCTGGGGTTACAGGCATGTGCCACCATGCCCGGCAAGCACAGCATTCTTATCAATACTAAAATATCCAAAATAGGAGACTGATGGGTGAACTGTGATGTTATTATGCTCATGGGCTACTATGCAATAATTTAAAATAATGGTTAGGTTAGGCAATGCTGTACTATGGCTATGTGTTATGGTAAAAATATCTCTTACATTCTAAGAGACTGCAACTTTTGCTGGACTTACAGCCAAGTTGATAGTTTACCTTGAGGTCTCTTAAGACTTTAGGACTGTTTTTCTATAGTGTGCTCAGCCCATTAGGTTAACCTCCTTTTAAAGAAACAAGGTAACAACCAACCTTACTTGCCTTGGAATTCCCATACAATCCGCCTTTACAACCTAAGCAAAGGTATAGCTGTAATCTTAAGCCATATACTCTTCCGTGCCCTTGGTCCAAGTATAATGTACATGTATGCATGTGTATTATGATAATTCTTTGCTGAAAATAGCAAATATAGGTTGAAAATGTCCTTATAAAATGAACATTATCATTCAGTGTTGAACACAATATATGGGCATCAGTTGATAGCGTTGTTCTGTTTGTTACCTGGGTTGGTTGTGGTCAGTTAGCGTCAACAATTAAATCCCTTGTGAAACTTTGTTAAAGATTTCAGTAACGTTTCCCCTAGTCCTTCCCCATGTGCTGCTTCTGTGCTGTTCAGTAGAGAGAAAGATCCTTTGTTAGAGACAGACACACAGACACAGACATAGAGGGACAGATAAGACAATGTTTGGGCAAAGCATCTGACAGGTTCAGCCCTATACAAGGGACAGGCAAGGACAGTGGAAGCCACAGGGAGAGCCAAGTAGAGAATTGAAATTTGAGCTTGCTCTTGGTCAAATGCTATCAGTGTGAAGTGCTTTACTGATTTCTGTCCAAAATGTGACACCAATGCATTCTCGGTGACTGCGTTTATTATTAATGTGTTCAAAATGACTATACTGCACAGCAGCATTGAGTGAAAATATGGCTACAAATCTGAGTCTAAATCAATATAATACATTTAATACATTCATGAATTCAAATTTGGGGGGTGGAGAGGGCAGGAAGGAAATTCACAAAGGCATGACTCCATAGCAGTCTTGCACAGGGTCTGGTTTCCAGCAATGGGCTTACTCCTGGCTCTGTGTTTACACAGTGGTAACTGTGGAAACATCACCTGTAGGTGGGGATAGCAATAACACCTTCCTCATAAGCCATAGTGAATATTAAATGTGCTTTATGATAGATAGATAGATAGATAGATAGATAGATAGATAGATAGATAGATAATAGGGTAAAAATAGATGATAGATTGATAGGATAAAAGATAGATGATATTTAGATAAATAGATAGATAGATAGATGTCAGACAGACAGATGATAGATAATTTTTTTAAAAAGACTTATACCTGTCATGAGTAAGTGTCAAACAAAAATTGCCTAGTAGCATCTTTGGATGATAAGATTATGAAAATGTTTATTATTTTTTGTGTATTTTTCAGTAGCTTGAGTTTGTAGGCCGTGTTTTTTCCTGTCATTGGAACTAAAGACTAAAGCCACCTACTGTCGATGCTATAGCCCTAGCCTCTGGTTTAAAAGAAACCCCTGGGGATCTCTGCCACTTTCCTATGCTTTTGTGTTGGCTTTAAACCAAAGATCTTCAGGAGGTTGGAGGGAGGACGGAGGACTGGGTGGTGGAAGAAGGGGAGACTCAAGAGCCGAGGGATGGATTTCCAGCCCCCAAGAAGTAGGCATCCTTCTGAGATGCTCACTGGGCTCACTCCGACCCTCACCTGGGATCCAGAGGAGGGCTACCAGAAGCCACTGGTGCTGGACTGGGCACACAGGTGGGGTTAGGGCCAAGGCAGACTCTGACCACAAGTTCCTATTTCCTTGGCTACAAAATGTAGAACAGAAAACATTCTATTTCCATAAATGAAGGGGTTGTTTTCAAAATACCCATTTAAGAATCAAAATAACCATTGGGCAGTGGCGGTGCACACCTATGATTCCAGCACTCAGGAGGCAAAAGCAGGCAGATCTCTGAGTTCAAGGCCGGCCAGCCTGGTCTACAGAGCAAGTTATGGGAAATCCAAGGTTATACAGAGAAACCCTGTTAAAAACAACAACAACAAAAATCAATATAACCAAGTTTGGAGAAATCTATAGTTTAAAGCCTTCTGGTTTAAAGTTTAAAGTTCTGGTTGTTCTGAAGGAACCTGTGGTGGGGTGTGGTCCTGGTATAAGCAGAAGCCTCGGTGATGCTGGGGCTGGAGAGACATAGGAAAGAGAAGCCATTGTTTTCCCAAGGGCTCTCACTCTGCTAAAGGCCTAGCCTTCCCATGCAAATCAGCCTAAGCTCCGCCTCCTCCATGAAGCCCTCCTGATTCCCTTTCCACTTTGCTCCTATTAGCCTAAGGCACGCCCACTTAGAGCGTATCAACTCTGTCCTCTGAAGCCTCTAAGCTCGGAGGGAGAAAGAGAGATTTGCACACATCCACCGTGAGCATGGGATTTGATGCACAGAAATAGCAAAGCGGTTCATTCATGGAGTCACTGAATGAATATGCTTAAGAGCGATGTGAGCCAGCATCATGAGCCCAGGGCTCCCGCTCTGCCCCACAGTCAGGCTGTGTGACCAACAGCAGGTTGCTTGGCTCCCCTGGGTTTCCATTTTCTCTTCTGTAAAGTGGAGGAGGAGGAGATAAAATCCTTTTTAGTCCTAAAATTCTCTTTTATGCTTCACCAGAGCCTCGTTGTGAGAGGTTCTCTCTTCCCACTCTTTCCGGAGACGATCTTCTGCAATGCTAGGTGGGAGCAGATGGAGTGGGCGGGAAGACGCTGTAAGGTCAGGGGAGGTGACTGCTTCGGGCCTGGCCCTGCTCTCCCTGCCCAAAGCCCTTTTCCTGTGGGAGTGGAGCCCCTTCCACGGGGTTACAAGGAATGAATGACGATACACCCTCGGGCAGCACCCACTGCCAACAGAGCCCTGGCAAGGTTGGAAGCTGGGTGATGAGGAAATGTCAACGAGAAGGAGGCAAGCTGGGAAGAGAGGCTCTCCCTACAGGCGCCAGATGTTCTGGGGGCTGAGAGCCCGTTCACAGTTGTCTTTAGTCTGCCCGGATCCAAGAGCGGATGATGGCGCTGATAGTCCTTTCCTGAGGGGCCAGAGGCTGCAGACTGTGTCTCTATCACAAGAACCTGTTCTGAATGCCCACTGGGCTGCTTCAGGCCTCCCTACCACCTCCAGGCTTCATGCTCTGGTCCCCAGCTGGCCTTAGAAGAGAGAAACTGATACTGCTTCTGTATTAGTGACTTCTGAATCCTGTGACTACAAGGCCTAACAGAAACAGAGCCAAGGAAGAAAGATTTACCCAGGGCTCACTGTTTCAGAGGGTTCTTAGAGCCCACCGTGGCAGGGAAGCCACAGCAGTGCAGCGCAGTACACAGAGGTAGGACCACATGATGGAGGCTGTTCAAATCACAGTGCCCAGCTGTAGCCTTCCAAAGCCCTGCTCTAGCAATCCACCTCTGCCCGCCTGGCCCCACCTCCCAAAGGTTCCATGGCCTCCCCAAACAGCGACATCTGCTGGGGAACAAGGGTTCAAAATATGAGCCTGTGGGGAACATTTCAGGTTCCAAGAGCAGCGCCAAGTGTTCAAGTGAGGCCAGTACAGCCCTCAGGTGTCTGCTAGTGTTAGTGGGAATGGTAGACTGGTACAGCTAGGCTTGGACCACAGAGAATAGGGGTCCATGGGGGTAAGAGGATGAAAAGAAATGAGGGAGAAGTGTTTACAGCAGGAGAAAAGCACCAAAGGCAATCTCTTCCTGCCCTATACCCACCCAGACTCTGTACATACTAAACTCCAGAACACCAGCTCCAGCCATTCCACAGAGGAGATGTGTATAGGAGAGGAGCTGGAAAGGGGCCCCAGGCCTCATTGCTACTGGTTTTGGAAAGCCAAAGCCAGAACATGGGGTAAGCATTTATTTTGTGACCTTCTGCCTTAGACCTTAAAAGTTACAATTTGATTATGGTATTATTCCCTGGTACCTAATACGATTATTTAGTTATTCAATGGTGTCTAAAAGAACTTGAGAAAGGCCATAACTACTGATTTCCTTGGCAGAGCCTCACAGCTGTTTCTTTGCATCAGTTACCTAGTAACTATCATTTGGCATAGGTGTAGGTGCCACACAGTCCTCTGGAAGGTCGTATCCAGTGCGGGTCAGTATAGTTTGCAGGTGCCCTTCTAATGCTAACCACACCCCCTGCTTAGTCTGTCCTCTTCTCAGATACACCCCAGGCACTCATGTGGTCTTCGTGAGACTTCTTGCATATCTATCTCCATGTGTCAATCATAGTGTAGTGCAGCCCTGGCTGAAATGAAGTTATAACCTAGTTACTCAATGAAATGCCACACAAAAAAATAGTGGTGGTGAGAACAGACACAATCCATTCCTACCTGGCCTGAAGGTCTGGGCCACTTTTAGCCTCCAGACTGACAGCTCTGTTGGCCATAACAGAAGATGTGGAGGGGCAATTAGACTGACAGCTCTGATGAAATTCCTGCCTACCCTTCCATCTTTGAGAGCGTGCTTGTGCTTCTTGATAGAACCATTCCCAAGGAAGCATCCCCTGGGCTCTATGAAGCATGTGATGAGACTCCACGCACATATAGCACAAGAGCAGCTGTCCTTACTATTAATCCAACAATGACAGCGAACTGTGTCTCAGAAGGCTTGTTCCCAACAAAGCCTAAGAAATAGGTACCATCTGGGAGTCAGGGAAGAGGAAGCCTGGGTCCTCCAGACACAAGGACCTTCTCCTTCTACTCATGACAGGGTCCAAGTGTCACAGGTTCACGAGCTGTTAAGCATGGATTCCCACAGCCTGCATGGTGAATGTCTTCCCAACCCGGGTTGAATGTGACTCTGCATCTCAGAGGCCTGTCACATGCTCTGATGGTAGAGCTTCCACAAAGGGATGTGACGTGGAATTGGTACTAGTTTAAACAAAACAATCACCTCTGCTTTTCAGAGTGGAAGCCTATGTAGGTTGGACCTAGACTGTGTCCAGAAACTACAAGTAACAACATGCTGACAGTGAGAAAGGCAGGCAAGGGCTGCCCTACGCTGGCCTTGTTTACGCTGCCAAGACTATACAGACTCCTAAGGCAGACTCTTTAAGACCCACTTCTAGGGCACCCCAAATCTACCCAGAGAGGTAACACTGTCTTGCCAAACCTTGTTAACCTCAGACATCCCTGTGTTGTCTCCGTCAGTACTGACCCACACCCTACCTCAGCCTCAAGAATGCGTCCTGAGTACCCGCGGATCAGTGAGGGCCTGAAGTCCCAGCCTGTGTAAATCTGCATCAGGCTTACCAACTGCCGGTAGGTCCTGTACCCAGGAATGTCACAACCGAAGTGACAAATCATAGTAGAAGTAGGTGAAATCAGGGAGTGAGAAGCCTGGGACAGGCCAGAAAGACAGCATGAGAGAAAACCAACACAGTATGGAACCTCAAGGGATATCTAGTATGGCCTCCTGGTAAGACAAGGAAGCAGAAATACAGAGAGCATAAGTGACTTGCCCAAAATCACACAGTGGCTGATATGTGATAGCAGACCGCAGAGCTCTGCCTCCCAGGAGAGAGCTCCTGGCAGCTGTCTGTTGCTTCCTTTATGGGTAAAACATCACACATAACCCTCCCCCCATATGCACAAGCCTATTGCCAATTGATGCTCATACAAGCCCTTAGGAATCTATTGAGGTGGCAGATAGTGGGGCGTGGGCAGGAAGACACCCCAGTGCTAATCGGGAGTGGCCTGAGCTTAGAGAGAGACATAGACACATATTTGGTCATTAGAGTCAAAGAAGCAAGCAGCCATCCCTGCAGTGTGGTGTCTCTTAGCTATTTATCCATCTCAAAACACCTGGGAGTTACATCCCACACTGTCAGCCCGAGAGGCTTGCTTTGGCAGCTGCTAAGGAGGATGCTGTGTCTCAGTGTGTGGGAGCCTGAACTTGGCTTCAGGCCCAGGGCCTCCATCGGTATGGAGATGGCACCATAGCTGTTCTGCGCCCCCCCCCCAAGTCTAGGTTGTAAGAGGGTGAGCCACTCCAGACAAGATACTAGGACCCTTCCAGGAAGAGAGTCGGGCATTCCTGATGATGGGAGGGATGCTGAGAGGCAGATGGAAAGATGGAAAATTCACAGCACTTCTGAAGCAGTTGAATGGCTAAGCCTGAGTTCCTAGGCATAATAAATGCAAATATGCTGGAGAGGTGGCTGCCAGCCTTCCATAAGTGCCAGAAGATGCCAGGTTCCCTGGTCCTCCTCTCTAAGTGGAAAACAATCCTGGAGATGGCTGCCAAGTCCCCGTGCAAGCTCCACGTGTGCCTGAATTGCTTAATTACGTGTGATGCCTGCCTGGAACATATTATTGCAATGCTGGGGAAGCCAGCCAGTATGGGGTCCCCACCGCTGCTGGTTCACATGCGGATGAGTTAGGAGAATTCAGAATGTTTCTCCAGTGGCCTGGGGTCCTGGGCAGGGATTGAAAACTTGGAGTGCAGCAGATGCTTTCTTCTTTCCAGGTCAATAGAAACCCTTGACTTCAAAGTCAACATGATGTAGTTCATTGTTAGGAACATTTAATGACCATGCAGAATGAGTCAAAAGAAGTGGGCCACCAAGAGATGCTGAGTAGACAAAACAACGTTAGAAAGAAGAATAAAAGTGCAGGTCTCACACTTTCTGATTTCAAAGCTTACTATAAAGCAAGAGGAGTGTACTGACTTAAGAATGAATATACTGACCAATAGAACAGAACAGAAATAAACTTCAAATATACAGTCAGCTATCAAGAGTGAAAGGCAACTGGGTGGGTGGGAGAAATATTTATAAATCTTATATCTGATTAAAGGCTAATACTTAGAAAAGTAAAGAACTCCTACAACTCAACAAGAACAAAAATCAAACCACTTGATATCTAAGATATGAGCAAAGGATTTGAATGGATAGTTCTAAAATAAAATGTGAAAATGTGCAATGGAAATGGAAATGAAAATGAAAACCACAAAGAGGCACAAATTTGTGCCTACTGCATACTATTATCAAAACGATAAGCACTGGTCACGAAGTGGGAAATTGGGAGTCCCAACACTGTAGTAGGGGATGCAAAAATGTTGCAACTATCATCCAAAATGGCATGGTGATTCCTCAAACTTCATTATAGAATCACAACGTGATACAACTCTAACTCTAACCTACCTCTAGGTGTGCATCCAGTGGAGCTGAAAGCAGTAACTTGATCCATACTCCCGTCTTCTCAGAAATTTTATCAACAATGGCAAAAAGTACTAACAACCTGAATGTCAGAGACTCTGCCTCTCTGCCTCTGTTTCTCTCTGTCTCTGTCTCTGAGATAGATAGATAGATAGATAGATAGATAGATAGATAGATAGATATAGATGAGAGATGGAGTATGTGTGCATGTATGTCAGAGTCAGAGAGATAGAGATAAAATAAATTAATAAAGATACAATAAATATTCAATTAAATACGATTTTCCTTAAAAAGAAATCAAATTGTGACATACACTACTGGGTAGATAAAGCTTGAAGGCATTGTGCTAAGTGAAATAAGCTAGATATGAAAGGAAACTTATTACGTAATTCTACTTACATGAGGTTCTTAGAATCTTCAGTTTCAGAGAAACAGAAAATAGAACTGAGGTGACTGGGGCCTGGCAGGAGAGGAGATGTGTGGAGTTAAATAACGACAGAGTCAACCCAGACCCAGGAAAATACATGTGCTATATACTCACTTATAATTGGATACTAGGCCAACATGGATGTCCTCTGAGAGTCTTCGCTCAGTGGGGGATTGAGACAGATGCTGGGACTTGCTATTGGGACTCCAGGTGAGAAAGGTATAGGAGAATGGGGAACTAGAAGGATCCAGTGGGTCCTGAAACCCTACAATAAGACCATCAAGGCTGGCAGATCTAGACCCAGGGAGCATACACAAACTACTGTATCAACCACGGACAATGCATGCAGTAAATCTAGACCCCCCCCCATTCATATCTAGCCAATGGACAGTGCATTCTCCACACATGTGTGGAGAATGGGGACTGACTGACTCTGACATGAGATCTGGTGCCCCCTGTTTGACCACTTCCCCTTGGTGGGGAGGCCTGGTGACACTCAGAGGAAGGGTAAGCAAACTACCCAGAAGAGTCCTGATAGGCTGTGATCATATGATGGGGGAGGAGGTCCCCATCTGTCATAGGCCTAGGGGAGGGGAGAGGGTGAAAGAGGGAGGGAGGGGGGATGGGAAGATGCAAGTGAGGGGACAACAAGCGAGACATAATCTGAATAAATTGTTTCAATGAAAAATAAAAATAAATAATGACAGCGTCTCAGTTGGGGAAGATAAAAGGTTCTGTAGATGGGTGGTGGGGTTGCTTATAAAAACAATAACAACTTGAATGTGCTTACTGCCACTGAACTACACCATGGAAATGGCTGAAATGGTCATTCTTTAAATGCATGCTGCACTACAACTAAAAAAACGAAGACAGAATGATGGAGTCAGAGACTTTCTCAGTCTGACCTGGAGAACCCCCTCGCATTCTCCAAACCTGAGCTCTGTCCGGGAGAGCCCGTCACTGAAGAGTGGCACGGGCCAGATGCTGTCTGTCAAGCGAGGTCTGGAGCAAGGCAAGCGGAAGACTCTGCAAGAGTATGTCAGCTTCAATGTCCAAAATAGCTTTCCAATCACCAGTGATGCTGCTTTGCAGTGGTGAGGGGCACTCTGGGAGGCTGATAACCGCCTGCCTCTCAAGAAGGGCTGGATGGAGCGAAGGTGAGAGAGGGACACCCAGGACAGCAGGAGGTGTCGCAGCTGACTTCAGTGACTCCATATAGCTCTCATAAAGCCAGGCCAAATTGCCCTTGATCTTCCCAAGACATAAGCAGGAGGCAACAGGGCATAGGAAGACCCAGCCCCCTCAGCCATATCCATTTGTCCTTGGATGAAGCTCAGTATAGTTAACACCTGCTAGGACCTTCCTCGCTTCACCCTCATCCTTGGCGATATGGGACCAGTTAATCAAGACTCTTCAGAACAGAGGCAATTACGGTTGACACCCCATGCCCCACTTTCTCTGCTTTCAGAAGAATCAGTGGTATTTCCCCAGATGAACTCTGTATACTAGGTCATCTGGGAGATTCCAGTATTAGTAGACTAGGCTTATCTAATATATTTATGCCACTGTGTACTGGTGTGTACCTGACGTTTGTAGCTATGAAGTGCAGTGTTCTTTATGGAACTGCTACACCTTTGTGTTCCAGACGAGCTGACAAGGCTATTCCAAGGGGAGTAAGGAAGAATGGTCACTAATGCACACCGTGACTGAAGAGGGTAAGGCCCTTGAAGGTGGAATGTGCGTGACTAAGGTTGGTGTCAGCAGGGTCTGCAAACTGCCTCTCATGGCAAGCTGCAGGAGCAGAGTTGAATCATTCTTTCTTAGTGGCCAGAAGCTTCTCTCCCAACAGTGCTACCCTAGACTATTGTGTGGCCAAAGCAGGAGTTAAGATAAGAAGATGAAAGTGGGAAAATGCCAAGAATGGGAGGAAAGGGAGAAAGGAAGAGATGGTGTTTGATGGGGATTAACCCTGACAGATTCTGTCAGTGGCTCAGGATGTGTACATTTTGAGGAGAATCTGTGAAACTCACCCCAGAGAAAAAGACAGGCAAAGAGCAATGAGCAGGCAATCCCCATATGCATGCATGCACGTGCACATGTGCACTCAAGAACACACACACACACACACACACACACACACACACACACACACACGGAGAGAGAGAGAGAGAGAGAGAGAGAGAGAGAGAGAGAGAGAGAGAGAGAGAG
>OU015744.1:11376909-11389825 GCA_907169655.1 Acomys percivali
ACACACACACCCGGCAGGTAGCCCATACCCTAGGGAGGACCAGATCCCGCAGCCCCGGCAGGCAGCCCGTACCCTTAGCCTTGTAGTACTCGTGCTCAAGCTCATCCTCGTCATCCTCCGAGTTGTAGTTCAGCAGCTCCTCCTCATATAGGCCCAGGAAGTCGATGTCTTTCTTCCTCCGCTTCTTCTTCTGGGCCATCATTTTGCCACCTGCCTCTTCTGGGACCCTGTAGGCTCACTGGTCCGACCCCACAGCCTCCTTAGACCTGTGCCTCTCGCTCGCTGAGCTGTGGAGCCCTCGGTCCTTCCTAGGGCCTCAGGTCTGCATGCGGCACACTGGCTTGGTTCCTGGGGTCTCTTGGGTCCCCATCCCAAGTTTTGTCTCACTTCCCTCTTCTCTGGTCCCCCAGCCCAACACAGAGCTCTTTCCTTTCCTTTCCTTTCCTTTCCTTTCCTTTCCTTTCCTTTCCTTTCCTTTCCTTTCCTTTCCTTTCCTTTCCTTTCCTTTCCTTTTCTTTTCCCCCTTTCTGTCTCCACCCTCTCTCCCTCTGCACCTGCCCTGGGGCTTCTCCTTGAGCCCTGTCACTTATTCATGAAAATGAGAAAGTTGCCCTCTTTCCTCCCACACGCACCCCTTAGCAGAGACTCAAGTGACATAATGTCACCTGGCCTCACAACGGGGAGGGTGGCACTCACGACCCCTCCAGGCCACTCCAAGGGCAGGTAGGGGCCCCTCAAGGTGACACCTGAGCTGCACTGCCTAGGCTAGGGTGGGTCCTGAGGAGGGCAGAGCTGGGGAACGCACTGAGCTGCTAGGCCCAGATCAGTTTCTCTGCATTATTCACGAGTCGATCACCTTACCCAGAAGGCGGGCCCTCACTAGATGGCTCTCGGTTTCCATTTCCCAGAAGAATGCCTGCTTCTGGAAGTGAGCCTCCTCCGAGGAAGTCCTGCTGCCCCTCAAAGCGTGGAGCTGACCCACAAAGCAGTTTAACTTATTATGAGTTACTGCCACTGCCAGCCTAGAGCCTGAGACCTTGGAGGAAATCCACCTATCCTCAGGTGGCCCCGGAAGGGAACAGATAAACCAAGCAGGACGCCCCTGCCCAGAACAAGGGTCAGATGTAATTTCCGAACCTTAGTCAGCAAGGAGAGCTTCCTGTGGCCATTAGAGTCCCCTCCTTGCTAATTTTCTTATTATTTTCAGGAAGACTCCTTACAAGCCGGTTTGTAAGATTTCTATATAGATTTTTAAATGCTACAAAATTTCAGTTCACTTGAAACTCTTGCTCCTCTGCCCTTGCAGGTGAATGTAAGGACAGAAATAACCCCACCTGTGTTACCTCCTGGCTGTGCAGCCTGGAGCACAGCCCAATTTCCCATCCATAAAGAGGGAATAATGACCCAGTACTGGGGGAAGTCTTCACTAGTCAGAAGTTTCTAGAGAACATTAGAGGTTAATGAATGTCTGTAGTTCCTGCAATAGATTAGACCTCTGTTTCTCTCCCATATTTGTATGTTGGATATTGACATGAAAAACAATCTCTGTATCAGGGAGAAGCTCAGAGGTGAGGCCCTGCACGGAGAATACGTCATGGAGGTGGGGCCCCTATGAATATGATCAGTGCCTTAGTTAGAAAAGAGACACCAAGAGCTGGGAAGATGTGTACGGCAGTAAAGTGATCACTGTCCAAGTATGAGGGCCTGTGTTCTGTCTCCCCAAATCTACACACAAAACCAAGTATGAAGGTACACACCGGCAATCCCAGCATGGGGAAGGTGGGGGCAGAAGGGTCCCTGAGCCTTGCTGACAAGCCAGTCTGTCAAACCAGTGAGCTGAAAGATCATCAGCAACTCAAAAAAGTAAGATAGAACCAGGTAGTGGTGGCATACGCCTTTAATCCCAGCACTCAGGAGGCAGAGGCACATGGACTTCTGAGTTCAAGGCTAGCCTGGTCTACTAAGTGAGTTCCAGGACAGACAGTGCTGTTACACAGAGAAGCCCTGTCTCAAAAACAAAAACAAACAAGTAAGATGGATATTGTTTTTAAAAATTGAATGTCTACGTTGCATATGTGAGCGTGGGTGGGACCTGGAGCACACATGGCTTCTAAGGTCCTGCATCCCGGAAGTCACTCCCTGTATCAGCACCATCAGCTCTCCACGCCCATAGAAACCCGGCAGAGGCTGTGGGTTCATGGCGGAGCTTCTGGTCCGCGGAGGGACCCATTACTCGTGTCCATCACAGCCCATCTCTTAGCTCTTTGAGAGTAGGCGAGCGTCCCTCGTGTTCACTGAAGCGTTGCTTGGGACCTTTGGTGTGCCTGGCATACATTGGGTCCAGTGAACGGATAAATGCATGCACGCCGAAGATTGCAAGGAAGTCACTAAAATAACAGGTTCAAGACTCAGAGCCTAGAAGGAAAGCAGTATGGACTGGATAGAATTCACCTTAGGTAGAACGCTCCAGGGTGGATGCCATTCTTACCACACACCTTTCAGAGGGAATGGAAGAGAGGGCCAATGGACATGGATGGGAGCAACCGGCACTGAAAACATGCCCCCAGAATGCTTCTTTATCCTTTTGAGGTACCCAGCTCTCTACCAAGGGAAGGCGGCTCTGACCCCAAACATCTTCGCCAGGGAGACAAAGCTTATCTCCTCCCCTTACTCTGCAGAGGTGGTCTGGAATCAATGGAGGCTGAATGAATAAGAATGGTTTAATAGTGGGCGACATACGCCCCCTGCTGGTGCCGTGTGGTTTGACTTCTGGAAGCTTGAAGACTGGAAATAATAACCAAGAAAAATCCTTTCGTAGGGACAGAGAGGACTCACACACATACACACGTGTTCACGCACACAAGTGAGCACACATACGCTCAAAATTATTTTTGATTGATGATCTACTCAGAGACAGTAACAAAGCTTGTTTTCAATGAGATACCCTTCAGATGAAATGTTTATTGGAATTTTTTTATTGTAAGACTTTGAAATTAAAATATTTCTAGAGAAGCCAATAGCAGTAGAAAACATAAGTTAAAAAATAATAATGATCTGAATCAAACACTGGCCTTGACATAGAGCAAAGCAAAACCTGTTATTCTGGAGCCAGGGAATGTAAAGTGTTCCCACACTTGGGGAAGGAGCGTGACTCAACAAATACATTCCACACAACCCAGAACCCCACTCCTGGACATCTACCTAACTATATGTCCATTTTCTGGCATGACAGAGTTGCTGTACTTACAGACTCAGGGCCGCCAAAGCTGCCTACACACGAACAGGTCAGTCACCAGTCTAGCATGCAGGGGTGAGGCACTCACGAGGTCCCAGCCCCAGCCGTGATGCTGTTAACAACTTCCTGGGGGAAGGAGAGCCAGTTTTCTTTAGGGCGTGGCCCCTTCCTAGTTGATGGCCCCACGTCCAGTATCATATGGCCATCACAAAGTGGACTTGGTGGGTTATGAGAGGCAGCATGGAGGAAGTTGGGAGTTAGAAGTGGGAGTGTGAATATGATCAAAACACATTGTATGTGTGGATAAAACTCCCAAAGAGTCAATAAAATACATTTTAATGAAAAATAATGTCTACCCAAGATTTGTACACATGTATTCAGAGACGTTCCATTCATAATAGCACTAGGAACATCTCAATGCCCATCAGCTGGCCAGTGGGCAAGCAGATTGAGATACATCAATACAGAGGAATGCCGCTCAGAACTGAAAGGGGAGTAAGCAGGACTGGGAAACAACAAGAAAGTAGAGTGGACTAGGGGTGTGACTCCATGTCCGAATGCTGCGCAGATCTGGATTTGCTCCTACAGAGGGAATAAAAGGGGAGATGGGGACCCATGCTACACATGAATCTCAATCAATGTTAAGTGAGAACCCCAGGAGGAGGCTTTTATTGTAAGGTTGCATTTATGTAACACTGTCGGAAAGATAAAGATTTGGGCTTAGAAAACGGGCTGGTGCTGGCCAGAGGCAGGCATGGATGTGGGGGCGGGGCTGGGGGTGGGGGTGGGGGTGGGGCTGGACCATTAGAAAGCACAGGAAGATGCTGCAGGACCTCCCCAACAGGACATAGAGTCCTCTGTGTCTCTCATTCTCTCAAGTGTCCTGTTGTGTCTGCCTTCCAAGGCCACAAGTCAGTCTCCCTGGCCTCAGCCTATTATACAGTCCTGGCCATTGGCTGAATACACATGCCAGTCTGCCTGGCTTCAGCATAGGACACAAGCCTGACCATTGGCCAAGGCTCTTAAGTGTGGAGATCCTGCATACAGTTGGCAGGAGAGAGGACTTGGGCATTCTTTGCAGACCCACCTCTCATCTCAGGCAGAGCCAAGATCTAGACTTGAGGAAGCAAGAATAGGTCTTGGTGCCAAATGTACCCTCTTATCTAGATTTCTCACGAGCCCTCCCCCACCCCCCCACTCCACCATCACTAACATCACAGCTCCTTCCAACAAAACTTAAGGCTCTCTAGAACTAACAGAGAAAGAACGTGACTCTCAAGAAAGGATGGCAGGGTGAGCAGACCACAGTGTGGAGTAGGAGCGCTGAGCATTCCTAAATGTCAAGAACCTAATCCTCACAGCTGTCTCCCACCTGTGGGCCCTGACTTAACCGTGTGCTCCTGATTTCTCACTCAAGGTGCCAGCTGGTCTTATATCTCAGGATGTATCCTTCCTTATGCTAGCGCAGTGCTGTGTGGTGGGGGTCTTCCCTTCCCCCAAGAGATGTGGGATTCCACACCCATTTTGGGCAAAACTCACTGGCTCCAGCTGCCTGAGGTAGCAGGGGAGCAAAGCTTCTACTTCTCCTATCAAGCTCCCGGGCTAAGTGCAGGATTTTACTTTAAAAATCTATCAGGTCAAATCGTTCCCTGGTTTACATACTCCAGTGATTTCTCACCCCCTTAGAATTAAATCTTGACTTCTCCCAAAAGCCCTCCGGTTCTTTCCTCTCTATCCACCCGACCCCACTCCCAGCACTCAGGCACCTCCCAAGTTCCCCCAGGTACGCTATACTCCTCTTTCTGAATGGCTCGCCCGTCCTGATGGGACACCTATACTGTTGCCCATCGTCAAAGGCAAACAGCCTCCCTTCTGTCTTCTCCAGTGCTGCTCTGGTCCCAACCTCACACCTCTCTCCATGGGACTGCACCCCCTGGTGGCCACCCACCTCCTCACACTCCTGACAGAATCGACGTTCCCAGAAAATGCAAGGACTCTCCTCTTGGTCCATTTTCTAGAAAACAAATTGCCAGTCCCACTGCTCTTGTTTATGGTCTCCAAGACCCGGTGCTATGTACCTCTCCAGTGCTTCCTCAGTCCTCTGCACCCAGCCTACATGAGGGCACTCGGGGGAACTCTCATGCCCCTATCCCATACACCTGCCAGTGCCCTGCTCTTCTCGGACAGATCCAATAAAGAATTTAAGACTCAGTTACCATTATACCTGTGAAACTTTTATTATCTGTCTGGAAGCTCTTGTTTGCTCTCACCTCTGTGATAGTACACAGCTTGCTGCTTTGAAATCACTACTGGACCCACTCACCAAGCAAGCGAGACTCATGTCCAGCAAGCAAGACCCAATGAATGTGAAGGGGGAGTTCCTGCCCCTGGTGGTAGCTGAAGTCCGAGGCAGACTTGTGGCTTTGCAGCTCACTATCTGTTAATTTTGAAGTTCTGCATACACTACAAATGACACTGTTTCCACCACAGGAGCCCACAAGGCACAGGCTCCTCAAGAGACTCCAGCTGTTTGCCCAGCTTCCTTTGTCACTGAAGAGGTGGCATCCTTCTACCTTCCTGCTCTCCCTCTCTTGCAGGCTGCAGGTTGGGACACACACTAGTCTGTCTCCTGCAAAACTGAACCATTTAACAGGAGGGTTTGCCCATGTGCCCTACAGATAATTCAAGTTGGCTCTTCACATGACTGTGACTTTCTTCCCACAAGACTCCCTAGAGTCTGTCCAGACATACCACCACTCGGGATAGACAGCTCTAGTCTCACCTCTGGCCTGCAGTGCACCTCCATTCCCATGCCTTCTTTGTTCTGATGGGCCACTCTCTTCATCAAAATCCCACTTAAAATGACTCCTGCTTGATCTTTGCGCTACATGTTCCTGAAACCAAACCTCAGAATCATGGCCCTCCATCAATCAGGCCAACTCTGTGACTTGGGCTGCCTCAGTGTTCCAAGCAAGAATCGGGTCCCAGTACCCCGGAAATCCATACTCACTCTGGCAGGTCCTGTGAAAACCCCTATTGCTAGGCTTGGCATTCAGGGGCAGCATAGCAGCCACTGCCACCCTTGCCACAGACAGGATGGGGCTCACTGCATAGTTCCTTCCATTAAAGATTCTTTAAAACAATCACCCTGGGCATGATGGTCCTCCATTTTTTAAAAAGATTTATTTCTTTATTTTGTATATAGTGCTCGGCCTGTGTGTACACCTACAGGCCAGAAGAGGGCATCAGATCATGTTACAGATGGCTGTGAGCTGCCATGTGGTTGCTGGGAATTGAACTCAGGACCTCTGGAATGGCAAACAGTGCTCTTAACCTCTGAGCCATCTCTCCAGCCCCTATGGTCCTCCATTTTAATCCCAGTACCCAGAGGCAGAAGCAGGCAGATCTCTGCAAACTAGAGCGAGGCCAGCCTGGTCATCATAGAAAGTTCCAGGGTAGCAAGGACTAGATAGTGATACTTTGCCTCAAAAAATAATAGTTCCACATGCTCTGCTGTCCCTATTATGTCTTTGCTTTGATAAGAGCCCAAGAGGAGTCTCCCTGACCTTCTGCCCATCCATCTGGAAATGCTGCATGTAGTCCAGTGCTTCCTTTGGGAAGCAGCACCCTCTGCAGCCTCGTGCCAGGACTAGACTCTCCAACTTGCTTTCTTGCTACACAGATCTCTCGCTCCTTCAGCAAATAATATCACCCTCAGGGAGGACCAATGACTTAGACTTCTGTGCCTCCCCTCAGAAACCATTGCTCTCATCAAAATGGCCCTCCCTACTCACCCAGCACATCCCTGTTTATTTGTCTTCTTATTTCACTAATCTCTTGAAGTATCTCATTTATGTCCCTCTGTGCCACCCTTACTTTGCTCATCACTTCCAACCCCACAAGCCTAACCACCAGCAGGAGCCTCGTGGATGGCTATGGCCAAGCCGCAGCACTCTGCTCCTCAGCAATCCAGCACTCCTCATTGCAACCGGGGAGAGCTTTTTCAGCTGTGGATGGCATCTTCTTTGTCTTCCAAGGCCCAGCTGACTCTGAACCCAGGCCACCTCTTGACCCCAGAGTCGTTCTTTGTCCAGCTCTCCAGTTTTATCTCCAGCCTATTGCGTTCTCTCCCTTTTCTGGTGGGAGCTGTGCAGACCTTCCTCAGGCTCTTAAGTGTTCTCTCTCCACAGCCAGGCACAAAACTGATTCTCTGAGCTTTTTTGGCATAGGTAACTCTCCATGGTGCTGCATTCCCAAAGCATTAAGGAGTCTGGATCACTGCTCAGAAAAGAGTTGTTGAGTGAATGACATAGCAAGCAGCATGCACTTTATAAATGATGTTGAATAAATAAACGTAAAATATGATCATTTCCATCCACCCCTAGATAGTTCACATATTCATTAACTCAAAACTTTTATGGAAATCGCCATGTTATCACTTGAACACTGTTCTTCCACTTGTGGGGCTATTTTGGTAGACTGTGGGCTCTTTAGGAAGTGGGGTCTAGCTGGCAGAAGTAGGTCCTTAAAAGTAGACCTTTAAAACTTATACCCAGCACTTTGTTCCACCACAGGTACCTATTGCTATGGCCTGGGCTGCTCTTCAGAGTGCTCTCTGGAGCATGGGCTGGAATCTCCCCATTTTTAGAAACATTCCTGTCGGCTATTGTGATAACAATACATCCCTCTTCTAACAGAAGAGCAACAGTTCTTTCTCCTCCTCAGGTATATGATAAGATGTTGCCTGGGTCTCAGGCTTTCTCAGAGGCCCTGATGAAAGGACAACAGGAGTGTTAATTCTGTGTCCTTGTCACTCAGCAAGGTCCAGTCTGGGGCTAGGGCAAGGACCTCAAAGGAGTTCAGATTTTGGTTTCTGGGGGCCCAGCTTTCACTGCAGAACGCTGTGGTTATCAATCCTAAGGCAGCTGTGTCTGAGGTATCCTGTGTTTTCTTTGCCAACAATGTCTGAGTTAGCTCTCTGCTGACCTTGACCTATTCTCCTTCTGCAAGTAGTATATAAAATCTTGTACTTCTTAATAAACTTGCTTGGCATAAGACATCAGCTTATGCAGGACCTCCGGGTCCCAGCTTTCTCTTCTTTATTTCTCATCCCCAGTCTTCACCCTCAACGCCTTTCCACTTGGGACCCATATTTCTGTGGGTTTGGGAAAGACCCTCAGAGAGCATCCTTTGGTTCTATAATGCTTTGGGTGTTTAACATCATGTAAGTATCAAAGTGAAACACTTAAGCATCTGTTGCCAACAGCTGTCACCAAGTTCATCTTAGAGAGAAAATGGTCCCCTTCTTTGGATGATGGAGACTCGCAGGTGATCTGTGATTTGGGCTCAGTAGGAGGCAAAGCTTAAAGAGCTGTGAAAAAGAAATGGTAGAAATGTTTTCTACACTGTTGGTCGTGAGGTAGGAAGATGAGGAGAGACAGAGAAGGCACAGGTTGAAGAGATGGATGATAAAGGTGAGGCGTGTCCATGTTGGAAGGTCAGCCAATGGCTGGACAGTCTGCATAGGAGGCTGCTCACCTGGAAGTGAGTTCCATCCCTCCCCCATCACCTCTCACTCTGGAGTCCCTGATGTGAAGTGAACATTAGACACCACGGAAAGGACCACGTCCAACACCTGGATGATCAACATACATCAAACAGAAACAGCCCCACAGTGGGAATCTGGAGAGAGAAAAACATGAAAAATGTGAGCCCTTAGGAGTTTTCACGGGGAACACATCCTTCCCCAGGGCCATTCTGGGGGCTGGAGGTTATCCTACCTACATCTCACCAGGTCAAGTGGCTTGCATGAGTCCAAGATACATCTTTTTTGGGGGAGGGATTGGGTTTTGTTTTTTTGGAGACAGGGTCTCTCTGTGTAGCCTTGGCTGTCCTGGACTTGCTTTGTAGACCAGGCTGGCCTTGAACTCATAGGGATCTGCCTGCCTCTGCCTCCCGAGTGCTGGGGTTAACGGCATGCACCACCACATCTGGCCCAAGATATATCTTCATGTAATTCTATTAGAGGTGCACTCTAAGAAATTGGCATTGAAAAAAGTTTTGTTTTCATTATTCTATGAGGGTAACTATTGTCCAGAGACCTCTGACACAGCTTCCAACTATAGCAGTACAACATTGTTTAAAGCAGTGGTTCTCAGCCAGTGGGTTGCAACCCTAAGAGGGTCACATATCAGATACCCTGTATAACAGATATTTATATTACAACCCACAACAGTAGCAGAGTTAGTTATGAATTGGTGACAAAAAATAATTTTATGGCTGGGGTGTCACCACAACATGAGGAACTGTGTTAAAGTGTTGCAGCATTAGGAAGGTTGAGAAACACTGGCTTAAAGACCATCAGATGTTAAAAAAAAAGATTGTCAGAGCTGTGAGGTTTAGTCTTATGACAGGGACTTAGAGGTTGCCCTTGCTAAGGCACTATCTCTGTACTAGGACCTGCAGGTGCCCAGTCTGTAAGTGAAATCTTAGCATCTCTGCCTTCAGGTTATGTCTGTCTCCTTTGGATCAGATTTCTGCTCAGATCTAGGTAGACCTGTCTATCACTTAAGGAGTAGTGCCTGTCTATAATGATATAGGTTAGCCCTACCTAACCCCACTAACCCCTATCTAAGACTGAATGTATCAATGCAAGAATGAGAAGGAAGTTTTATGCCAACTTTTAAAACATCTTGTTCCAGATCCTGGGATGACACCTGAAAGTTCCTATTAATTGTCCTAAGCCTGTGGTCACCTTGGATTTCAGAGACAGTGACCTTGCAGGCAGATAACCCATTATGAGACCTCCCCATAAATGGGAACAGTCACCCTGACAGGGGACATTATCCCCCCATCTCCATCCTTAGACAGAATCAGCTCGAAATGAGAACAGGATTCCCCCTTATGCAACGACTGTGGCCACAACTTCCCTGAGCCAGAGCAGCAATATTGAGCAAGCAGACCGTAGTTTACCCAAGGCTGTCTGCCTTTGCATGCTTCTTTCTCCTCCCATCAAGACTGTGGTTTCTTGTGACTTAAACGTAAAATGTTTGGACACTTAGTTCCCAGCTGAATGTGTCTGTAGAGGTTGTAGACACCTTAGGAGATGGACCTGGCTAGCAGAGGTGGATTATTGGGGATGTACCTTTGAGGGCTCCATCTCTGGTTCTGCTTTCTGTGTTTTGTCCATCAAAATGTAAAGACCCACTGCCATGCACTCTATCCCACCAGGGACAAAGCCACTCTAACCACCATGCCTTCCTTGTCACTGTGGATGGTATCCCCTTAGACAGCGAGCCTCTGTTTAAATTGCTTCTCTTGGGTATTTGGTCAAAAAAAGGAGGGGAGTTGTATTCGTTACAACACTCGTGTTAGTATCCCCAAACATAGGGTTCTGTCTTTTTAAAAGAGTTTGTATTTTACTTTCTGCATATGAGTGTTTTGCCGGCATGCCTATATGTACACCCATTGAATGCGGGCTGGGTGCCCTGGAACTAGGGTTACGGATGGTTATAAGTCACCATGTGGGTTCTAGGAATTCAACCCCAGGCACCTACAAGAGCAACAAGTGCTCTTAACCACTAAGCCATGTCTCCAGCCTAAGGGTGCTATTTTAAAGATGCTCACTCCTCCTTTTTCTTCCCATATGGCTATGCTAAATTTAAAACTTCTTGCCTTTTATCATTATATGTCCATGAGATCCATAGGGCAAGTGGCCAGACTTGATTTGTTGAGACACCCAAATTTAGCAATCCATTTAATTTTTGTCCTGTTTTGGTCTTCAATCCTCTTCCTGTAAGCCTGTGTCCTACCCTGGCTAGATGCTAGCTACATCTGCCAGATGTCATCAGGTGTCCTGAGCATCATGTACCTCTGACAAGCTTAAAGAAGTGTTCGTGTGTGCATGGGCTCCTTTAAACAACCGGCAGCCTCCCACACTGACCACCTAGCCAGCCCAACCTACATGCGAGCACAAAGGTGCAGCCACAGCTAGTCTTTGCCAAACCATTTGACTGGTTTTATTGAGTAGAAATTGAAGGGCCTTCAAACACAGTGACAGATACTGATGATGTTATTAGGTCTGGTTCCAGCCATCACTTCAGAATCATTGCTCAGGGACAGCCATATGCAGCTATAATTATGCTGTCAGAGTTTATGGGAACCCAGTTTCCTACTACAACAACAACAACAACAAATAGGCTAGAGCAAGTCTCCAAATGGCAGAGCATTTCTCTTCAGGGCCAGGAGCAAATGACTCATGACCCAGCAAATGCTGCCTCCTCCAATGGAGAAGCTGTACCACACAGTGTGGTTAAAAAAAAAAAGGCAAAGATGGAGAGAAGAATAGCTCAGGGAACTGGTGGCAGCCACTCAAGGATCGATCAGTGTTACCAACCTAGTAGGAACAGACTCCTGCAGATTCCTCAGGGAAATGGTCATCACCCCAGGGGAAGACATACCAGGCATGGATGACAAGTATCTGAGGGCAAGTGGCTGGCCTACATAGTTCCTCTAATGTCTCCAGCATCTGTTCTAGCTTAATTTTTTTTTGGGGGGGGGGAGCAGTGATAAGACCAGATGAACTGCCAACCAATCCACATGAAGCACTCATTAAAAAAAAAAAAGCTATTCTGCAGTTCAGGAAATATACCAATTAATATATGGCTTTTCCATAGGAAGGTCACTCAGGTCCAGAAGGGAATCTACAGATCTCCAAGCCCCTATGACATCCTTAAATCATGTGAGCACAATGTAGCAGCCTTGGAGAAGGCTGGCTGTATCACAGTGACCTTATTCAGAAAGCAACAGAAATGTGAGTTGGCTGGCTTTGAGGGGGCTGGCAAGAGCTGCCACTGGGACCCCCAGCCTCCTCTGCATGACCGCAGCTGGACAAATGACATTCTTTCCTCGCTTTTGCTTTATTCAGACCTGTGGCCTTGAGGACTGTCACCATGTTCAGCTGCTTCCCCTCTTCCCACTGGGTACAGTCACTTGGGCTGCTGGTTCTAGTGTGCTGGGCTTGGTCTCTGGACTGGACTGAATACCAAAGCAGATCCCATGCAGATGTTGGGCAAGGGTAAAGGCCAAGCCTGCATCACCTGGATCACCAGATCATCAGGATTTCCCCAGCAAATAGGATGCCATAGGGGCTAAAGAGGACACTAGCCACCTCCTCCTGCCCCAGCTCCTCATGCCTTGGGAAAGAGCAGGTATCCAATAGGGATCTTCCATCATCAGTGACTTGGGGCTTGACCTAGACTCCTCCCACTGTCCAGCCTCAGCCAATGAGAAAATGGATGGCAGAAAGCAGAAAGGCTCAGCTGTGAAGAAGGACACTCTTATGTTTAAGTCCAGAAACCAGCCCCATGTCAGGGGTGTAGCTTAGTGGGAGGATGCTGACCCAGCATGCATGAGGTCCTGGCTTCAGCTTCTTGCACAAGACAGAGAAGGAGGGAAAGAAAGAGAAACCAACAAGGGCCTGAGTCACCAGGCTGAGTTCCAGTTGATGTTGTCACCTGTATAACAAGGAAGCCATGAGCAGGGCAGACATAGCAGTAAGAGAATGTGTGAGCCCCACTCATGGCCATGGGTGAGGGCTCTTTGGGGTTAATATAGACAGGATCTGTTCTCTCTGTGTGTCTCTGTTTGTGTCTCTGTCTCTGTGTGTGTCTCTGTCTCTGT
>OU015744.1:11389835-11408873 GCA_907169655.1 Acomys percivali
CTCTCTCTCTCTCTCTCTCTCTCTCTCTCTCTCTCTCTCTCTCTCTCCTTTATCTCTTCTCCTATTCTTTTTGCCTGAAAAGGAGGAGAATAGCAGGAAGGAATTATCAAGTCAGAGGAAAGTATAAAAGGAGTTTGCTCATCTCAGATAATGAAGATTTCACTTACAGGAACTTCAATAAACTGAGGAACAACAATGTCCTAAGCACCAAGAGTCACATAGAACTTTTTAATATGGCATCTCTGAGGATGGAAATAACCCTAAAATATAATGTTCCTTTGCCTTTCTAAAGATAGTAGACTGGCACTGTTTGGAGGTTTTCATGTCTCTGTGTCTCTGTGTCTCTGTGGATGTCAAGGATGGAGGGACCTCAAGCTGTCCTGCCCCTGGGTTTATTACAACACAAGTTCTTACTCCTTCACCAAAAGGCCCCATGCCAGCTGGTGACCTCTGAGCTGTGTAATGTTGTCTTTGCTAGTAGGTTGTTAGCTGCCGTGTCTTACTTCAGCTAGCACCTGTTACCTTCCTTGTTCTATTAGAAGCCAGATCCATTCCCACTAAAACTGAATATAAGATTAAAGCAAATTTCATGAGTGACTTGCTTTCTGCAAAATTGCCTTTGAGAAGGGGTTTACAGCATGTGTTTATGAGACTCAAAAATCTATCACCCCAGTCCCTGACTACCTGGGCCTGAGGGACCATTCCAGTAAATGGTCAGGGTAAGAGAGTAGAGTTACAATGACATAGCAACCATTTTCTCTCTTAGTGAGAATTCAGGTATTTGTGAACTTTGTGGTCCAGTGTGGATTTTCTAAGTTGCCATTGGAACATCTTCAGAGCGAACAGTAGGACCTTTGAGTTTGATCAGAGTGAGAAGTTGAAGCAAATCTTAGTTCTAACTAGCTGGTTCCAACGTAGCCTTTTCCAACTGCAGAGAGAAAGGGATTAGTATAAGAAGATGGGGTACTGTGGCCTTCATTGCTGGGGCACGACCTCTTAGTACCACCTTCCATGTTGGGGGGATCATGGGAGGTGGTCCCTGTGCTAGAGGATGTAGTGTGATGCCTGGGTTCAACAAAGCACCAACCATAAAATGACTTTTACATGGGTCCCAAGCTCAAGAATTACTAGTCCCTTAGTTCTAATTACAAAATACACCCAATTCTAAATGTAGATGAATTCGTAGTTCAGATATACTGAGTCTGAATCCAAGAAGAAATCTGTTACTTTGCCTTAAAAAAATATTTCATGGTGGTTTTTTTTTTTCAATGTTCAAAATGTGCAGACATAGAAAAACTGATGGTACTTTTAAAAAGTCACATGCCGAACTCAGATGTTTCTAGAGCAATCTACTCACCACAGGCAAAAAGAATGCAACAGAACAGGGCCACGAATCAAAGGACTTTCCAGGACAGTGGTCCCCAAGTGGAATCCCGGGACTGTGAAGCTACCCAGAAGAGCCTGAGACCCTAGTAGCTCAGATCCCACCCCACAAGGAAGTGACATGGGATGGAGTCCAGAAACATCAGAAATCTCTTTATTGTTCCCATGAGCAGACAGAGACAAGGCCACTGCCTAATCTAGCATGATGACTCTCAACTGGTCATCCAGTTGAGTGCTGGTAACCACTCGGGGAAATCTCAGGGCTCCTGGGAGCTCTCCTCAAGCCTACTGCACTTGCCTGTGGGAAGTCAGGTGTATGACAACAGGGTCACTTTATAAGAAATCCTAATGTGCACAGGATTGAGAACCGCAGTTCGGGAGGAGACAGAATGCCTACCCCAAAGCTGTTGAATGACCTCAGAGCTAGAGGAGGGCTGCCATGGCTCTCTGGCTGTTGTAGCCATGTTAGGTGATGGCAGTGAGTATTTTCCCCTTCTGTCTTTGAAATGGAAAAAGTATTTATAGGAGATTATGCAGGGAAAAACAGAATCCACCAACAGACTAGCAAGCCACTGTCACCAAGCTCATGTGTCAGCCAGTTCAGCTAAGCTCACTGGCAAAGCTAGTTCAAATTTGCACTTGCTATCAGCAAAGGGGCCCAAGTCTCCAGACAAATATTGTATGACACAAAGGCCTTAGTGCAGCCAAATGCTGGGTAAAAAATATAGATTATGATGGGAGGGATGTGGGGTACACTCTCATTTCAAAGATTTTTGGGTTTTTAATTTGCAAGATGAAGATGCTCTAGAGGTTAGTGGTACTGTGAAAAATGGGTTTTCGTTTTAAGTTCATTCTTCAGATTTAAGGCAGGGCTTCTATGTCCCAGGCTGGCCTTGAGTTTGCTATGTGGCCCAGACTAAACTCAAACTCATGGTCATCCTGCCTCTGATTCCTGAGTGCTGTGATTATAGGTCCCAGTCATGGATGCTCTGAACACTACTGTGTGGCTCTGTGTCAGTGCCAGGGGCACAAAGAGGAGCTTGGTTCCAAGCGTTCCCTCAGAGAAAAGACAAAGCATCCACAGAGGGTCTGGGGACACTTAGCTATGAGCTCTGAGGACATCCTAATGCAAGTCAGTGCTGGTTGCCACAGAAGCAGAGGGGTGAGTGTGTGACCCACTTTATAGAGGGGATGTAGCAGAAGGCGTGGCCTAACATCATTTGCAAAAGTGCCCAGATAAGAAGAGGGAGAAGCGGGGGTGGGGGGGCCACTCCAGGTACAAGGCCCTCTTCCATAAAAGCACAGGATGAACAAAAGAAGGGGGCCCCACAGAGGCAAGAGGGCCTCTAGAAAGAGAGAGAAAGACTGCTTGTGACATGGCCTATGTGGCTTGATTTAAAAAAAAAAAAAAAAAAGGCACCAGCCAAGGAGAATATAGGCAGTAAATTTCAAACCCCTACCAAGACCTAGCTGATGAACAGGATATTCTCCACCGGTGAGTGGAGAGTGAGATCTGACTCTCACACGAACTCTGGTGCCCCTTTTCTGACCACGTCCCCTGGATGGGGAGGCCTGGAGGCACTCAGAGGAAGGATAGCAAGTTACCAAGAAGAGACTAGATACTCTAAGAGCATATATAGGGGGAGGAGGTCTCCCTCAATCACAGACATAGGGGAGGGGAGAAGGGGGGATGTGGGAGGGAGGGAGGAATAGGAGGAAACAAGGGAAGGGCTAACAATCGAGATGTAATATGAATAAATTAATAAAAAAAATAAGCTAAAAAAAAAAGCCCTGAGCTTTGCAGTTCAGGAATCAATGGGCCCCCCACAAAAGGTTTTTTGAGGTGCTAATTCTCAGAATATAAGAGGCTCCCTCAAAAGAGCCTGAGTTCTGGCAGTGGCAGAGGTAAGTCCAAGGAGACAATGAACTCACGGGATATTTATGTTGAAAGTGGATTAAGTAAACAGAGTGTGAAGAAGTAAGATGTCTGGGCTGAGACCTGGACTTACCCACCATCTGTCTGTGCTGGAGTGTGGCAAGCATTGTGTAACACTGTGTCCCTGGGGCCTCGAAACACCCAATGCTTGAGGGCCTACTCTATTCTAGATGATGAATCAGAGCCTCCAGGGGCTTTGGGGGCTCCCTAAGGTCATATGTCTACTAAACTATGGGGGAAACTCTGAGGCCAGACTCTTCTACCTATGTCAGTGGAGGACAGACAGACTGAGGTCTGAGATGCTGTGCAAGGCCAAACTCAGAAGGACCCAGTGGGCATGCTCCTGGTGCTCCTGGGGAGGGCTGGCCTGCAAGTGAGGACAGCAGGGATTGGTGGCTGCCAGGAGACAGGGTTTCAGCAGGAACTCTGCAGCTAAGAATGCCCTGAGGAAGTGTCACAGAGGATGAGGCATTGAGAGGCTGGGCCGCATCAGGAAGAAACAGAGCTGGAAAGAATGTGAGGACCTGGGCCTCATCTTGTCAAGTGTTACATGGCTGTCAAGGATCAGACCCAAGGCATAGCGCCTTCTTTGGCAATGGCTGTGCTGTTCAGGATTCAGATTTCACTTGTATACGGCTCCTCCTTCTCCTCTCCCTAAATAAACAGGAATGTGGTCTTGAGAGCCCTCCACACGTCGTGTTTCCTGTGAGTGTTTGAGAGAGGCTCTTTTTAGCATCAGTGCATGCATATAAGTGCCAGAAGGGCAGCTTCAGTCATCACATATCCTGACAAAATGAACATAAATCTCATACAATAATACACAGTAATGCGTAGCTGATGTCAACAGGAGGTTTTCCAGCCTCTGCTTCCTTCTCAGACTCAGCAACATCTAGGGTTGTTCATGCCTCTCAGAGCCTGCGCAGAGATGCAGGAACAGTATCATCAGAAGGTTCCAGAAGGCAGCTTGGCCTTGAGCCTCCTTCCTTTCTGCCTGCCTAAGCATTGAGTCACCTACTTGTTGCTGTGGCTGGAACCTTTCAAGTCTGGAAATGCATTTAGTACACAGGAAGACACAGTAACTGCTTAGTTCGTGGGGAATTGATGTCCTTAAATTAGAATTTAACTGGTAGTCTGCACTGTGTGAAGGAATAGAGGTAGGGGGGTCCCAGCATCAATACCCATGTCTCGTTGGACCTTTGACAAATGCTAAACATACTAACTGCTTTAGAAAGCATGTGGTCTAAAAGTCAGGAGACTGGGTGAGTCTCATGTGAGTCTCCAGCTTGCCATGTGCCCTGGGGCAAGTCACTCATGTTGTCACTTAACATGGACCCTTTTTCAAATTTCTCCTCTTTTTCCCCCAAATGCAGATGTGGCCTTAGTTCTTCTCCAGGGGAACAGCTTACCAGGCATCAAATCTATTTTTAGGGGTCAGGCCTGAGAGAAGTACCAGAGAGCAGAGGCTGCCTCCTGGACCCCAGGTTTGGAGTGCAGTCTGTGGAGTTCTTCAGAGGCCTCCACTGGAGGTGTGGCCATGAGCAAGTCTCTCACCTGTACCATAATAGCCTCTTTACCTAAAGGGATCTTGTCATGATGATGGGATACTGTGATGATGGGTAAAATGGTCAAAGCAGGACCTGCCGAACAGAGAGCACAATGAAACAGCACCTTTAATTGCTAATACTGCTTATAGCTGAGGTCCACACACCAGTTTTCCCTCAGCAGTCACTCTGAAAATCCTTTCTAAGCCTCTAACTGAAGAGATGAGGAAACTGAAATCCTGAGTGACAGGAGGGAGCTGCCTTGAAGTGCATAGGCAGGAGTGCCACCATAAGCCAGGAGGATGTCCTAACCCCCTCACACATGGTCATGGGATGCATCTGGATGTGTCATTTCCAGCTCCTGTGAGGTCCAGCTAGGGCCAGTTCTGAGCATCTTCAGCTGGAAAGACCCTGATGTCTGACCAGGCTCTTGCCCACCTATTCCCCAGGTAGAGAGATTTGTTCCTAGCAGACACTCAGCAGACACTGATGTCACTTCTTTACTCTGGGCCTGTCTCCTTAAGTGGGACAGGTCTGTCCTTATGAAGCCTTCTAGTTCTGATGTCCCATGGTTCAGTTAGCTGTATAAATCTTAGTTAATATGGGTCATTCTCAGAACTCCATCCTTGGCAGAAATAGCCCAAGCCCAGAAAGCCATAAGCACCCCTGTCTTTGTGTGGTGGCTCCTGGTTTACCCAAGTGTGCTGCCCTGTGTGCTTCAGCAACTGCTCCATGACCCCACATCCCCAAAGACAAAGGATCTGGGCCTCCTGGGGGTCTCCCAGTAGCTGGAGCTCAGAAAGACAGTATCCAAACACGTGGGTGTGGAGTGAGACCCAAGTACCTGCAGGCCAGAGCCCAGAGGAAACAGGCTCAGAAAAGTCAGAGGCTAGAACTCGAGTTGGTCAGAAGCCTCTGGGCCAGCGCTCTCTTGTCTATCTTAGCAGGGCCTGTGCTGGAACCTGACAAGTGAGGTCAGACGGAAGGTCTGCCCAGGGTGGTCTCACAGCTCCTCCCCAGAGTGGCATGCCAGGCTGAAGTGTGGATGTGATCTGTCTGCTTCCCTGCCAAAGACAGAGCTGATGCCTCTGTCAAAGAATCCTCCTCAGACCACAGAGGAGTCCTCCCCAGACCACAGAGGAGTCCTCCCATCCCACAGAGGAGTCCTTCCCAGACTACAGAGGAGCCCTCCCTAGACCACAGAGGAGTCCTCCCCAGACCACAGAGGAATCCTCCCATCCCACAGAGGAGTCCTTCCCAGACCACAGAGGAGCCCTCCCTAGACCACAGAGGAGTCCTCCCCAGACCATTGAGAAGCCCCTCCCCAGACCACAGAGGAGCCCTGCCTAGACCACAGAGGAGTCCTCCTCAGACCACAAAGGAGCCCTCCCCAGACCACAGAGGAATCCTCCCCAGACCAACCACAGACCAGATCAGAGCAGGCTTTTTAGAGATGGCTAAAGAAGGGAGGGAAGAAAGGAAGGAGAAGAAAGGAGAGAGGAAGAGGATGGAGGGAGGGAAAGAGCCAGAGGGAGGGCATGCAGACTAAAGTCTTCCCCACACAGACATTCCACAGTTCCAAGTGACCATTAGGCATCTTCGCACTTAGGGTGGGAAAACATAGTAGGAAGCAACTGGAAGGACTTTCAGATGCTGATGGCATGAGAACCCCTCAACCTAAGCTGATTCCGCCTAACCGTGGACTTAGTGACAACAGGCATATGCCCTGGGTATGTCATTTTCACAACAGAAACAGCAGAGATGTTGGTGTCAAAGCCCCAGCTAGCTGCCATCCACGAGGCTCACGTGACCAGGCACTTTCCAGCTGACGATCCCTATTCAGGAATACAGTTTTAACAAGATTCTGCAGTATTCAGGGACAGAAAGAGGAACAGATCTTTATAAATAACTCCTGATTAAAATGGAACTGAAAATAGGGAGACAGAACAGGAAGTGAATTTCTAAGCACATACTGAGTCAATAACATTGGCTTGAAGATCTTAGTGCAAATGGCTGGTCTTGTTTATTTCCTTCTTGTCAATGTAAAATGCAGGCTGGAACCTAGAGGCACCAAGGCTGTGTGTGTCCAAGGACTGTTTTAAGGGACATGGCTCTCAGCTCCTGGAGTCTTAGGGAGATGCTAACACAGGCCTTGGTTAGATATCCCTGAAGCCTTTTGAGCTCAACGAGGTGGTAGGACCAGAGCACCCAGCCACTGTCTGTTCCCTGGAAGAAGGGCTGGCCTCTGAGCCCTGAGATTCTAGGTGGTGATTCATGGCTGAGTCCCCGGGATGAAACTTGGGCAGCCAAAGATCTGAATGAGACCTAGACCTGTGCTCTTTCCTGTTAAGTGAAGGTGTCACCTGCTAAGTCTGTTCTTAGCTGCAAGCAGGGCACTACAGTTGGTGTTCTCTGGGAAGTCGAAACTGAGAGGAAATGTGCTTATGAGGCCCCTGTCCCCTGAGAATGGTCCAGCAGCTAAACGGAGGCACAGAGTAGAGGCTTGGGACAGAGCTGGCTTTGATAGACTCTATGCCTCCCTCCCTCCCCAGGACCCACGCACAATCCCTAAATCCTTAGGGAGTGACTGCAGACAGAACGGCAGGAGGATGGGAAGGAGGATGGGAGCTGAGCCGCCGCCGTGGTGGACCTGTCTTTCAGCAGTCATCGCAGGTGCCTGTGTGCACGCGGAGGATGCCGCGGCTGTGCATGCGCAGAAAGGTGAAGATCTCCGAGGGCATGGCGTGGAAGCCAGGCTTGGGCTTGATGTTGTCATAGTAGTGATGTGTGATATAGAAGCCAGAGGGGTTCATGGGGAAGGCCCAGAAACCGAACAGGTGCACCTCCTCGCAGAGCTCCAGGGCCGCGGTGACCAGGATGAGGCCAGTGCTGATGCGCCTTGCGCGCACGCCTAGGCTGAGCCAGTAGCGCGACACGTTGGACAGGTACTGTGGGTGGAAGAAGTAGACCCGCTGCTGTGACTGGAAGTCGTCCAGCATGTACTTGACACGGAAGGACACGAGGGTGTTACGTTCGTTGTAGAACGCTGGCAGCAGCACTGAGGCGTTCTCGTACTTCTGCAGCACTCTGAAGAACGGTCGCCGCCACTTCTCCAGCTTGTGGAACCTGCAGGGTGGCAGAGTGAACAGCAGCAAGCCCTGTGCGTCCTTGTCCTTGCAAGCTATCCTCTCCACCCGCGCCCCCGGCCCCAGCTTCACACTAGCATCCCACCTCACACCCCTCACCTCCCACCTTTCAACCTACTTCTTTTCCCCCACATAGGGCTGACAGGGCCACCTAGCCTCCCCTCTTTTGCCTCACCTCCTTTCCTTATTTGTTTTGTTTTTTGTTCGTTCACGGATGGGGGCACACATGACAGAGTGTGAGTGTGGGGAACTGCCAGAGTCAGTTCTCTTCTTCCATCACCTGGGCCCTGGATACTGAACTCAGTCCCTCAGAACAGGGCCGGGAGAGGGAGTCTTTACCCACTGAGCCATCTCATGGCTCCCAGGAGAGTGGCCGTTCTCAAAGATTGAGGGTTCTGTTGGTTGGTTTGTTGGTGGGTTAGTTGGTTGGTTGGTTAAGTGGGCACAGGAAAAGATACAACACAGGCTGACTAGCTAGTGTATGGCTATGGGGAAACAGAGGGTAAGGATGGCCAAGGAAGGTGCAAGGGGCTTTGGCCGGGAGGTGGAGCCACATACCATGCCCCTGCGCTCTTTTCCCTAAGATTGGCAGTGACCACCAGATGATCAGCTGCCTGGCCTGGCTGGGCCTCTCCTTAGCTTCTGCCTGCATGTCCTTTGCAGTGGCAATCCCTTCCTCCCTGTGCAGCCCTCTCTGGTCTCTGAAGGCTCCTGGCTATTGGCGTCTGATACAACTTAGCAACTCTTCCCCCCTCTGTTCCCTCTTACCCATCCTCTGGCCAGGCTGACTAGGAGCAGGAATCTCAACACACTAGCTCCTGCAAACCCCTCAGGCACATCCACAGACAGGAGGCAGGTGAGAACTCAGATCTTTGCGTGAGCCACGCCCCACGCCCCCCCCCACTCCCCGATATCTAGACACTGCCTGCCCCCAGAACCTGAAGAGTTACTCACCACTACCAGGTAACAACTGCCCAAAAGAAACACAATCCAGGTCCCACGTATGGGAGTTAACAAGAAATGAGGTACATTATTTAAAAATAAATTTTTATATTTTATTTAACCAAATATAAAAGACGCTATCACTTTAGCATATTTTTAATGTAAAAACCAACAAGATGTGTTAAGTCCCTTTGTTTGCATTAAGGCTTTGGTAACCAATGAGTGCTTCAGGCAGACAGCTGGCCTGTCTCCACCAGTTCCAGTCATATTCTCAGTGCCCAGTGGTTGCAAGTGACTGGTGGCCACCAAAAGACAGCTCTAGAAAGAGGACCACTGACCTGTCAATTATGATGCTGGGATTCACGGTGACTACATCTGTCTTCTCTCCCACATCTGTGGTATACATCCCTGAGATGGGGGGCAGGTTGCACCTACAGAGAGACAACCTCACATAGTTAGTTGGTCAGTCACCTGCAGGTGGCTGGGAAGGGGAGGGGAAGGAAAGGATGTGTGGATAGGTCAGAAAGAGACAGAGGTCACCAGCTGGGCAGGACTTCTATGGCTGGCTAAGACAAAGGTCTGTTCTGTTCCGCGTAACAAACATTCAATTCTTAGTCTCACCCAAGTCATAACCATGGAGATGCATTCTGAGACTATCACTGAAAACATGTTCCTGAAAGCTGTGGTCGTCACTGGGCCTCCATAAGGGGGTGTAAACAGAGAGATGCAGAAGCATCCCCTTGTCTGGAGACCCAAGACTTCTCCAACACATTTGTATCCCAAGTTACAGGATCCTGTTCTTTACCAATTAATGTAATCCCTTTAGCCACTGATAACCTCTGAGGCTGGGACTTGAGTTTTTGCTGTAATTCAGACAATCTCATAATGAAGGCTTTGGTTTGACTTTACACAACTTGAGCTGTGTGGCTGTTTGGAGAGAAGATTCTCTCCCAGGGCACACTCAGAAACCTTTAGACTGTTCATGCACATCTGCAGCCAGTCCATTTTGTCGGAGTTCATTGTTATCCTTCACCACATTCTGAGATGCTGCAAGTTGGCTAAATTTTTTTAATGAGCTCGTTCTTTTCCTTTGTCAATTCATTCAGAGATAGTAGGAACAACCAAACAGCATCCTCATTTTCTTTTGTTTCCTACAAATTGTCAAAGGTTTTACATCCCGAGTCACCAAAGCTGTTGTCTTTCACAGTTGGTAAACCAAGATAATCAAAAGCACTTGTCTCCTTAAGTTAGTAAAATAGTTCACACTACAGGCTTTCAGCACTCTCTGAGCCTCAGTAACTATAGATGTTGGCAAATTGAAAAGCCTAGTGCAAACACTTAAAATTTTTATCCTTATGTTTCTGTTGCCCTAGAACCATTTCCAGTTTCAAAATATGTATCATTTAGGTTCATATATTATAGAGGAGTCACATATAAATATGTGGGATTTACTAGAATGGCTTACAGGCTGTGTTTAAGCTATCCCAACAATGGCTGTCTGCCTATGTAAAGTCCAAGAATCCAGTAGTTCAGTCCTTAAGGCTGGATGTCTCAGCTGGTCTTCAGTACATGGCAGAATCTCCCAGAAGTAGGCTCTCACGCCAGTGAACAGGTGGACTTTCCATCGAGAGGGAGGGCAAGCAAGCAAAGAGAGCGAGCTTCCTTCTCCTATGTCCGTTCTATGGCTGCCAGCAGAAGGTGTGGCCCACCTCAAAGATCTGGATTAAAAGTGGGTCTTCGCCTCCCCACTTCAAACGATTTAACTACAAAAATAAAAATTACTCACAGGTGTGCCCAGCTACCTCGATTTTCAGTAATTCCAGATGAGGTCAAGTTCAAGTTGACAACCAAGAATAGCCAGCACAGAATGAGAAAGAAACATGCAAAGTGGGTGTGGTGGCACATGATGCAATCCCAGCACAGGAGACCCGGCAGGGAGATGGCAGTTTGACGCCCGCCTGGACTTCTGAGTGAGAATTTGTCTCAAAAAGGAAGGAAAGGAAGATGTGCGTGGGATGTGTGACAACAGAACTTGAGGAAGAGATCAGAAGATGCTGCAGAGCTGACAGACCATGAGCCAAGGAATGCAAGCAGTGTCTAAGGTGGAAAAAGCCAGCTGACCACCCTCTAGAGCATTCGGGAGGAGACAAGGTCCGGCTGCCATCTTAATTGTAGCACCTAAGCCATCCCATCTCCAGATTGTAACATTGTAAACTTTGTCTGTTTCAAGCCACTGGCTTCCTGGTAATTTGTCACACTATCGTGAAGTTATTCCTACAGCCCCAAATACACCAAACTGAACAATAAAGTGTCTATGGTTCCAGTTGGCAGGTGTCAAATGTCACCCGTGAGTGACACCAAGCTGCGGAGGAGCCTGGAGAAGGGTGTAGGTGGGGGCAGCCAGGAAAGGAAATGGTGAGAGCAGCTGGTGCTTTTAACTGCTGAGCCATCTCTCCAGCCCTTGAAACTCCCGTTTTAAATCCATTTTCCTTGCAGAGATAACAAGGAGAGTGAGGATCCGCACATGAAAAGAGGATCACACCACATTAGACAGGAGACATGCAAAGACCCCCTCCAGCCCATTAAAGCCTGTGTGACACATCCTTCCTCCCACCAGCATTTGAGGAACGGGACCACCCATGTAGGTACCCGCGGGGGGGGGGGGGGTGGATGTTGGGAGCTCTACAGGGCTATTAGTCTTAGGGCCTCCCATCCAGAATGCCATTTGCTTTTTACATGCTCTCCCAGCTGTGGAAACTAGAAACTAGAAGCCCCCGGGGCCCCACAATCTGAATAAAAGTATAAGGCTAGAGGGGTGAGAGGTCCCCGCATCATGAAGGTGTGCTAAAGCAGAGCACAGGGGCAGAGGCACACGTGGGGGAAGGGCTCAGAGAGGAGGGCCTTGGAGGCAGCGGGTGCACCTCCAGGCAGCTCCCTTACCGGAAGACAAAGTCAGCACTGTTGATCTCCTTCCCGCAGCCGCTGTTCTTCAAGATGCCTCCGTTGCCCACCACAGCACACTTCTTAAACTGAGATCGGTAGTAGGGCATTTCCTAGAGAGGAACGAACACGCATGGTGTCACAGCCAGTGCCACCCCCCCCCCGAGGCTTCGCCTCTGCCCCCCCCCCCCCCCCCCCCCCCCCCCCCCCCCCCGTGAGCTCTACCCAACTAGGCAGCTTTGTCTGGAACACGAGAGAAAAGGGAACCCATCTTACAGATGAGGAGAGGCACTTGCGCCATGAGGAGACTCTTCCTCCCATTTCTGACACCGAGGACTGTGCAGGGCTGCTTGGCCCCGTCCCCCAGCCGCTATCAGCCAACCAGCAGCTGAGGGTCCCCCAGGAAGCCACACTGCATCAGGAGTTAGGCTCAACCAAAAGGAGCTGTCGTGATCCTCTGTGGCACACGTGAGTCTGTGACCCCTTTTCCCTGTGGGGATAGGTCTAGAGGACCTGGTCAGGGAGAGCTCTGGGGTTCCACAGTTACGGGGGGGGGGGGGAGATATTTCTAGGCTCTACCCAAAACTCACAGAATCGAAATCTCTAGGTGGGCAGGCGGCCAGAAAGCTGACCTTTTAAAACCCCAGAGACACCTATAAGCTAAGGGAAGCTGCCATATGCCATCACTCAGGGGCTGGGAAGTCATGGGCCACATCTGCTGTATGACCACCAAGACGAGAATAACATTAATATTTTTTTATGGTCTGAATCCACTCAAAGGAGACATGAGACATGTGAACATTATATAAACTTCTGATGTCTGTGTCACTGAGGTGAAGACTCATGATCATGCCCACTTCCATGCTGGGACCATGGTGGTAAGTAGTGATGGTGATCATGTGACCTGCAGGGCTATTTACTATCTGGTCCTTTCCAGAGAAAGGTGTGATGAACCTGCTGTGTCTCCTGACCTCAGTAATTCATGCCCTGGCTCTCCAAGGACCCGTAGACCACCTCAGGCTACGTCACGTGATGCTATGACTTGCTTAAGATGCATGTTTATCTGCCACCTGCCTCACACTCCGGGCCTTGAAAGACCCCTCTCGGTGGCTCAACACCACCCTTTCCAGCTCTGTGCTGTGCCTTCCACTCCTTCCCTGAGCCCAAATCTTGCCAGATGACTCTGGTATCGGCCATAGGACGTACTGAGAGACTCTGGTTTTATCATTTTAGCACCTCCCCTGACCTGCTAAAACATCCCAGAGCTCTCCTTCCAGAACATAATCATGAACACACCCTTGCCACCCCCTCTTGCCGAAGCCACAGCACCCCAACACCACAGAACTGTGTGAGCCAGCCAAAGACTGGCTTCCCAAAGACTGCAGAACTTGAATGTATACCAGCTCTCAGCCCGTCCAAATGACCACCACCACTGACCAGCCCTACCTTCATACAGCATCTCTGATACTGTAGATGTATTATGGGCAACCAAACCTGCTACGATTCCCAGTGTCGTAAAGAAACTGGTACTTTAAAGGGGAAAAAAGATCACCCAAGTGCTACACTAACAACTGGCCAGGCAAGATGTGCTCACAGGAATAGTAATGGCAAGTCTGTGTGGAGACAAAGAACCGTGTTCTCACTGGAACTGAGTCCTGATGCACAGAAGAGAAATCACAGCTGATACTACAAGCCTGGTCCAAATCCCATGGCTGGGAGGTCATGAGGCCCAGTGAGGAATCTATAGCTGTTGACATACTAAAAGGACATGATGTGCCCATCAAACTGTCTTCAAAATAATTATGTTTCCCTATAGATAAGTGTTGCTGTCAGCTTTGCTCAGAGAAGCTCCTTTTGCACTGGGCAGTATGCATAATTGCAAAGATTAATAACTAGACAAAGTGCTGAGAATAAGTGATAATTTATGGGCAGCCATAAGTGGGGCATGCATAGCATCTTCTTAAGGCTCAGGGAACAAACATAGTGGGAAGAGAAGAGGACACAATGGAAGAAACATAGCATGGAGTGGAGTTTGGTGGAATGCTGTCTTCTGGGCATCTGGGCAAGGCATGAGGGTGGCACTTTTGGATTCACAGTGGCCGTGATTACTACACAAGACTGGACCAGCCAACATGCTGTCATGGAATGGGGATGGAGCCCTCCCTGAGGATCCATAGACAGTTAGCGGCTGCTGGGTAGGATACTCATGGGGTAGTAGCCCAAGCTCCTGTATGCAACCACAATAAAACCCATTGAGTTACTGAAGAAAAAGTGGATGAGAGGGGACTAGTTGGTAAGGAGGAGGGGCATTGGAGAGGAACTAGGTTGGCAGTAGTGGCAGTGGAGGGACTATGATTAAAATACATGACTATAAAGCCATGTGTGAAAACAGCATAACAAAAACAATCATTATGCATAACTAATAAATGCTAAGAAAAGACCTTCTTACACAATGACACCAAGGTTATCTGATGTGGTTGACCCTCAGGCCTGGCTGTGTCTTGGGCCTGCTTTCTGGTGTCACATGCTTTATATGCATTTTTTTTTTCTCTTGTGCCTGCCTCAGGGGAGGGATCAAGGTGCAATTGATCCCTCTTCTAGATAGCTGTGGAATGCCCTCAGCATGCAACGATAGAGGCAGAATTTTAACCTTTTTTGACCCCAGATCATTAAAACCATAGCTAGTTAGCACTGTCATGCCCAGACAGGACTCCCCAGGAAACACAGTGGATGGGCTACTGGGCTGCAGACCACTGGCTGCATGAGACCAGCATCTGCATGCAGAGTGCAAGGCATGCTGTGCAGATTTGGGGCCCTGCCACAGAGACTGACCACCCACGGCTCCCCTGTCAGACCACCATGTAGGGGATGTACCTTGGGAAACATTTTGAAGACCTCCTGGTTGATATGATAGAAGCCACTGGAGTCCACCTCATACCTGAGATTTGTCTCAATCGGGGTGTTCTTCTGGGTGGTGAAGAGAAAGCTGGGGGCATTGCAGCACCTGGACAAGGTGGACCTGCTAGGCATGGAGACAGGAGTGACACTGGGCAGAGCATAGAGGGGACCCTTCCTTTCCACCCCATTACCACACTCAATTCCTATCCTCCTCCTCAGCATCTTCATGGTACCTGCCTCCCCCCCTTGGACCCAGGTTAGCTTCCTATTTGGGAAGCTCTGGCTGTCGTATTTCCATGATGGCTCCTGTCTTTGAAGGCTGTGGCCCAGACTAACCATACAATAACCTACTTGGGCTGGAAGGAAAAGCTGGGTGCCAGGGCCTGAACCTCTCTAACTCTCACACAGCACTCAGCATGGGCCTGTTCAAACTGTGCTGTGACAGCCAAGCCAGCCAGGCCTTGACCGGTGCCCACTCAGCTGCAGCAAGACTCCCCGCCTCAGAAGTCCACCCAACTCCAGGACATGTCCTTCCCACATCACTCATCCAATGATCTGAAGCCAGAGATCTTTAGGGTCTCAGCCCCCATGGCCAATACTCAACAAAGATCCCCCCTTATCTCACATCCCAAGGCCCCTATGGCCACCCAAAGTGCCATTTCTGTTACTCAGAAGCTAACTTAGGAAGAGGGTAGGGCCAGACTGGGGACTCTGGATTGGTACTAGCTGCCTTCCTGCAGAGGGTGGAACATTGCTCCTAAAAGAAGATTCAGGAATCCAGTATAAATATAAAGGAAGAAAAAAAGAGGGAAGTGAGGGAGTGGAAGAGTGAGAGAAGAAATTTAGTTAGTTAGGTAGGTAGTTAGGTAGTTAGTTAGTTAGAAAGAGTCCTGACATTTTTCTCTCAGAAACAGTCAAAGCTGAGCTGTAGAGGATTAAAGCTCAGACACCAAATTTAAAAGAAAACATCGAAAAGCCTGAGGGAAATGCGGCTGTTGTTTTTCTCTCTTCTCCAGGCCTTTCCAAAAGAGCTCTTGATAGGGTTAGCTCCTGGGCAATCTTGCCCCCTGTCTTAGAAACTTAATGGGTTCTGGCTGTGGCCACAGGCACAGATCACTGCCTCCTGGAATACTGGAGCCAGAGCCTGGAGTACACACTGCAGGCTCCGTCCCTTGCAGTGTCCAGAGAGCCTTGGGGGATGGACCACCTCCTCCACAGAGACCTGTGATGACCACTGGCAGGCCCAGGAGGTCTGGAATGTTCTCAGAGCTCTAGGGTGGAACTGTGAGTTGACACTTAGCATCCAGAGGCCTGGTCTCTGTTTTCTGCCTTGTTTCCTGCAGCTGTGGACTCCAGGCAGCTATCTCTCCTCGCTGGGCCTCGATTTCCTCATTCATAGAACACAGAGTTGGCTATTCCATGTCTGACCTTCTATAAGTCTCTGACTCCAGCTTGCCAGAACCAAAAGGTTAAAGGTAAATACTTTTTTATGATTTCACATCTTGCTCGGAAATCTTCACCGGGAAATCACCTGGCTCCTAGTCATGCAGGGCTCTTTCTGTGGAGAATTTGATTTTAGAATTGACTAAGGCTTCCAAAGGAAGGCTAGAGCCTGGCAAGTGAGCCTGTCATGTCAGTGTTGTTTTAGATGGGACCTCTGTCCCAGCTCAGCCTGGCCCACATCCTTGCACGCCTCACTGGCTCGCTCTGTGCTTGCTGTTTATCAGCTTCCGTGTTTTTAAACTCCGCCCCAACCCCACCCCACCCCCCAGGACATCTAGAGAGAAGATCATGAAGCTGTGCTTCAGAGGGCCAGATTCTGGATCTGTCTTGCATGCTGTGGTACTTTGCCCAGGCTCACTAGAACTTTCAAGGTGTGCGTGGTGGTGGTGGTGGTGCGGGGGATGGGGGGTGTCTCCTCTAACCAGGCCTAGGATTCGGCACCCTCAAAGAGGCCTCTGACACCTGTTCGTTGGGGCTTATTAATATCAAGGAGCTATATTTCTAAAAGTGTGCCGCTGCATACTCCTACTCTCACACACTATAAGCTGAGCACTTGAGTGTTAGAGGCAAGATTATGAGTTTGAAGCCATCCTGGGCTACACAGTTAGACCCTATCCAAAGAGAGAAGGAGGCAGGAGGAGGAAGAGGAGAGGAGACTTCCTGACCTAGAATTACCACAAATTGGAAGTATTGATAAAGAAAATACAAATGCTTGGTGACACCTACTTCCTACAGCCTCCTGTGTGATACTCCTTTGTGCCAGTAGCTTCTCGGTTCATTTAAACTTGAACCTGAGTGGCTGGGACCCAGTTTAGACACAGGTTGCCAGGACCACATCAATTTCTTAGTGTAAGGTCTACCCGCCCTGGCATGAGACCACAGCTGGCAGGAGGCTAGTAATGGAGAAAACCCCAAAGCTCATCATTAACAAAAAAGCATTTTTGGATGCCTCTCATCTGTTTGATTCCCATAGGAGAGCCTGGAGATACAGCTACTGCCCCTCCCAGAGCTTATTGCCTGTTAATTGTGGTTAGACAACAATTAAAAAAATCAACAGCCAGGGCTAGAGAGATGGCTCAGTGGCTAAGAGCACTGGCTGCTCTTTCAGAGGACCTGGGTTCAATTCCCAGCACCCACATGGCAGCTCACAACTGTCTGTAACTCCAGTTCCAGGGGATCGGCACCCTCATTCATATGTACATGCAGGCAAAACACTAGTGCACATAAAAAAAAGTAATAAATAATTTAAAACATTTTCAGAAGGAAATGAAAATCAACAGCCAGGTTCAGATGTCAAACAGAAACATGAACACAGGGGCTCTAAGAAGGTGGGTAGAACTGCTGTCCCAGGATGGGGAGGTGGGGATAATGAGATTGTAAGGGCTATGAAGAGACCTTAAGCAAGTACAACACCTCTTGGAGCCTTGGTGTACATCAGCCTGAGCTAGAAGTGACTGGTCCAACCTTGTAAGGTCACATCGAGGACCACAACAAAGCATGGGGGATACCAGCTGGCCAAGCTGGCCTTGCCACTGTCCATATTCCTAACCCCCTTGAGGCCAGCTCCAGGTATATGCCCACTGAGAACTAGGTGTTACAGGATGATGGGCAGCTGATGGGCAGCTGAACAGATGGCAGTGGAGAACTACACCAGGAAGAAGGAAGGCAGACGATGTTGCATACTTGAAGAGGCTGGCTTCAGAGGTGTCCATTGCCCACTTGCATATCTGGAGGCTCTTCCACCTGTCAAACAGGTCAGACTGCTTCACCCTGTGAGAGCAGTGGACAGGGGCCAGGCAAGAGGTAAGGTTGCACCGTGTGTCATCACTGTTTCCAAAGGCACTCTCTTCCCCTCCCCTGCATGCCAGGTTGGTGGCTGGGGTTCTACTTCCCTTATTCTTGGTGTGAGCCTAATTCTCAAGGCAAGTCAGAAACCCAAGAGCTGTCCTTTGTGTGCAAACTGTAGAGAGTCAGACATTCTCTACCCTAATCCTGCCTGCACTAGGCATCAAACCTGAGCCTTAGAACCAGCTCAAATTATTCAAACTAGCTGATCCTAAGCCTGTTTCCCACAGATCTCACTCAGGCTTGCCCCTCACTCTTGCCTCTGGTGGGCACTGAACTCTGCCCTGCCCCACCTGGTATGGCCCTGTATGTGTAGTATGCTTCCCGTTTCTAGGACTCTGTCGTTATAAGACCCCTTAATGTCCAGCTGTGGCAGTGCACACCTCAAATCCCAACACTTGGGAGACAGAGGCAGGAAGTTTGTGCATTCAGAGCCAGCCTGAGATGTACAGTGAGTTTGAGGCCAGCCTGCACCAAAAAGTGGGACCCTGTATTAAAAAAAAAAAAACCAACAAAAACCTCAACACACACACACACACACACACACACACACATGCATGCACTCACGAATGCACGCACAAAAATTCTACCTTCTTACTGTCAGTCACACCATATTTACATAAGTACTTTCACCTCAGGCAAGTCCATCTTTCCTATGTGCTTCCCCTCAGAGGCTATCGCTGTTCTCTCTGAAATCACAGTCTATATGGAAATAAGACCCTAACCCTAACCCTAAGCCTAAGCCTAACCCTAAGCCTAAGCCTAAGCCTAACCCTAACCCTAACCCTAACCCTAACCCTAAGCCTAACCCTAAGCCTAAGCCTAAGCCTAAGCCTAAGCCTAAGCCTAAGCCTAAGCCTAACCCTAACCCTAACCCTAACCCTAACCCTAACCCTAACCCTAA
>OU015744.1:11408883-11452436 GCA_907169655.1 Acomys percivali
CCCTAACCCTAACCCTAACCCTAACCCTAACCCTAACCCTAACCCTAGCTGGCTTTAAGCATCTCTGCACCAGGATGTTCCCGGTCACTCACAGGAAAAGGAGCAAAGTCACCCCTGAGTGCCCATGGAAGCGTGTATACTCTGAGACTTCTCGGATCATTTAATATGTCACCTAACCCTTGTCACCTCCTAAGAGATTCTTCTTATTACCATCAGATGGCTGCCATTCCTTATATTTCCACATGGTGTTATCCTTAGTGGGTGGGCGCCCAGAGGTGGATCAAACAAGAGAAAGATATATACAAGGGACCTGCTTCCCAAAATGGGTCCCATGAAACTCTAGCACAATATGATGCCACGTGAGGTGACTATAAAAATGAGACTTTCCCATGCAATTTTATATTATTTTCAGACCCAAATATATTCATGGCCAAATGTGTTTGGGAAAGCTGATTTAAAGTCTAATACTTTTCATTTACTCTGAGACCTCTCAGTTCCTTTAATAAGTTCTTCTATGTTGTTTATTTCCACACATCAACTTTCCAGAAATACTGGATTGTGGGAGCCTCGTTTTCACCGAGTAGCTTATAAGCCTGGAATCCCATGAGCACTGAGAACACAGAACAGAGTAAGCATCGATCACAGGCAGGACCGGGGCTTCTTTTGCTCGGTTGGATGCAGTTCACAGCCAAGGCCAGGCAACAGGCAGATGTTCAATGTCCAGGCTGGGGGCCTTTAGGAACTTGCAGAAGTCCTTGTTCATCTACCCCTGTGCATATATGAAGGAGAGTTCTAGAAAAGGTGCCAACTCGCTCAACTATGGTCAAAACAAACAAACAAAAAAATAGGCTCGTTATATCGAGGTTCACTTCTTCGTCTGATAGGAACTGGGAACAGTTGTCCCCAAACAAGGCCAATTGTTGCCTACACGGAGGACACATGGCAGGTGGAGGAAGGGGTAAGTGCAGGACAAACAGATGATGGAATCAAAGGAATCTGGTCTCAGGTGCACTCCAGACGCTTCCTAGCCAGGTGACGGTGTCCCAGGCACTAACTCTCTGTTCTCTCTATTTTCTCATCCATGAAATGAGCTACAATTGGTTTTTTAGATTTAACTTATTTTTATTTTATGTGTACGAGTGTTCTGCTACATATGTGTATGCACACCATGTGCTGGCATGGCCAGAAGAGGGCGTTAGCATTCTTGGAACTAGGGTTAGGGATAGTTAGAAACCTCCACGTGGATGCTGGGAACTGAACCCAGTTTCCCTGCAAGAGCAGCCAGTGTTCTTAACCACTGAGCCATCTCTCCAGCCCTTCATAGATTTTTTTAAATTATTAAATAGAGATGACATAATAACAGCCTGGACAGATGCGTGACACACATGAAGTGGGCATAGGTTGCTGTTATTTCCCAACCGATTTGACTAGGCTCTCTCCCAGCCCCTATAGCTTGTGTAAAGCCTACATGTTCCCATGCCTCACCCCTGACCTTTCTCCCTATGTGATAAATACCACAGGTCAGAAATCAGCCTGAGCTGCTCACTAACTCAGTGCTGAGATACAGCAAGCATCTGGAAGGGATTTGCTGAGTGTAACAACAGACTATTCATCTCCTTGATGAATCTGAGTTCAATTCAAGTCTACTTACTGAGCACCTCTACACAGCCAGATGTGGAAATATAGTAGCAAACACTGCATCTCCCTACATGCGTGGAGATCCCAGAGCAACAAGGAAGACATATTGGAAAGAAGAATAGACTGCCTTGTCTGGAAGTGGAAGAAAAATAAAAGACTAGGGAAGTGGCTGCCACATGGTTGGTTGGAAGCTTTCTCAAGGAGGGGAGCCTCGCACAGGATGCTGAAGTAATGTAGATGTGAGCCACACTACTGTCTGAGGGAAAGTGTAGCTCAGAGTGAGTACGAAGGCCCTGCGGCAGGAGCGTGCTTGGTAGTCAGAGAAAAGAGCTCTCACCTCCTGTTGAAGGCAAGCCTTCCTTGCAGCTTTCCCAAGTCTCCTGCAGCAGCCCCACCATCCCCCCTCAGCCCACAGGACATCAGAGAATAGATGCCATCACACAGCGGTATCCTGGCCCATCACTGCTCCCCTCCCCTTACCTCCTTGCAATCCAACTCCTACCCCCAGGATTGACTACTGACGCAAACTCTTCAGAGAGATGCATCATTGCCAATGCTCCAGGCCAGGGCCCCAGAGCTTGACTGTTCCCAGTATCCCGACCTTATTCTGGGTGTCTCCCATGCCCTTGTCACATCCAAGGTGAGGGCTAGACACACAGCCTTAAATCCTGGCTCCATCCCCAACACACAATGTGACCTGGGAAAGTCATCTAATCTCTCGGGACACTCAGCTGCTTTGTCTGCGCTCTCTGCCCATCTCAAAGGTCGTTGGAGACAAGAAATGGAGTCGCATGTATAAAAAGCACTGGAGGTTGCTGTACAGATAGACGCAGAGCCACCTTCGCCTTCAAGATGAAGGGCTGACCCAGACTGTCTCTTCTTTCTCTCATGGCTTCACCAACATTCCAGAAGAGAAACAAAATTGTTCAAACTTGCCAGGATAAACATAGTGACGGTCTCTGTGGAAGAGAACGCTCGACAGGCCCACGGAAAGAGGAGGGGCTGAGTCAAGAACAGGATGACAAAGTCTGAAAATTCTAAAACCAGGGGCAGTGGGCCTAAAAATGAGAACCAGTAAATGACCACGAGCCATCAAGGCTGGGACTGGAGTTCAGAGTTAGAGTACACACCACCCACCCTGCATGAGGTCTTGGGGTAGAACACCCGCCCCATCCCCACCCTGCTTGCCATCGCCGGGACTTAAGAGAAAACAAAAGAAAAAGAAAAAAAAAAACCATCCAGTCCAATGCACACCCAGCAGATGTCAGATGAAGTGGGAAATCAGACCAGTCATTCCTTTCTAAAGCCTGTGGTGCATTCTGCACCATCTCAAACATCTTCAGAGGCAGAACTACCAGCTTCTAATCGCTTTCTGTCTGAATATGAACATGCAACCAGGGGTAATTGAATCTCGGTGGGGGAGACAGAACAAGATAAAGCACCAAGTAAGAACAGTGCAGAAGCTGTGAGACAGAGAGCATCAGAAGAGCTGGGGGGTGACACTGGGGAACTTTACCAGGATGGAGAAGCAAAAAGAAAAATGATGAAATTAAAAGGTACACAGAGACCCTGCCTCCCAAAGATACAGGTGGGGAAACAATTGAAGAAGATGCCCAACATCTACACCCACACCCAGAGAAAGAGAAAGGGGGAGGGAGAGGGAGGGGGAGGGGGAGGGAGGGAGGGAGACAGACAGAGACAGAGAGACAGAGACAGAGACACAGAGAGAGACAGAGACAGAGATCATTTAGGCATGAAAGGCCCCAAACCCTTCCCTCTCATCTACTGCATCCTGAGACTCGACTTGAAAACAGACAGGAGTAAGAAGAACAACACTGGAGTCAGCTCTGGGTTCTAAACAGGTTATTCCCGCCATAAAGGGCAGAGGTAATGCTAACAGCCTCGCCTTTTGTGGCGCAGGGTCTAGAGACACTGTCTGTAGTTGACAGAAGAAACAATTTACTTATGTAACCCATCCACAGAAGAGCTAGGACTAAGCAGTGTAGCCATTGGTAAAACAAAACACCTGAGGCTGGGCACTTACAAAAGAAAAAGGTCTATTTTGTTCAGATTTTAAAACTGAAAGCTCCAGATCAGATGGTGCCATCAGTTCAGCCCCTGGCAAGGGTGTCAGAAGCTGCCACAGGGTGTGGCAGAAAGCTTAAGATCATTAGGTGTCAGGGTTAATCATTTATAGCAACTTAAACCCACCCCCACCCCATGTATGTGTACATGCATGTGTGTGTGTATGTATTTGTGTGCCTACACACACACATTCAGATGCACAGGCATATTTGTGTAGACACCAGAAGCCAGTGTACTGTGCCTTCCTCAGTCACACTCCACCTTAGTTTTGAAGACAGAGTCTATCACTGGACCTGACGTTCACCAATTCAGCTAGACTACCCAGCCAGGGGAGTTCCAGGGATCTCTCGGCCCCGCCCCTCCAATCCGGAGGTTACAGTTGCACACATGCACACCTCGCTTTTGTGTGTGTGCTGGGCATCTAACTAGGCATGCGTGCTTGTGTGGCTTTACCAGCTGAGCCACCTCCCCAGCCCTGCAATCTAGCTTGTGGGGCCATCTTTAATCTCATCTAAGAGTGATGGCCCCAATGATCTAGTTGCCTCCCTCTAATCCCCACTTCTTAAAGTCCTGCCACCTCAAACCTTTAGCATAGGAACCCTTGGAGACAAACCACACCCAAACCACGGCACCCTTAAACTGGAGGAACTGTGAGAAGGGAGTTGGGCCTGAGAGAAGGAGGCAGTAGAGTCCTCGCCTACCGAAGGAGAAGGTCTGTGGACAGACCCGCAGCAGCACACGCATGCTCCTGAGAGGAACCATGGTGCTTACCAGAAGGAGCAGCTGAGCACCCAAAGGAATGGAGACTGGGAGAGAAGGCTGTGGCAGGCTCTGGGTTTGTAGTACTACAAGCTTTTATGATTTACCTCATCACCAGTGATAGCCTCACTGCCCTCCCTGGCTCCCCCTTATCTTCCAGGGCCTATTATGCTTGTCCACTCTGTTTGCACCCCAACCCCATCCACTTTCCCCGCCCACTTGTTCATTGTACAAGTGTATCTTGAGCCCGTGTCTAACTCTAAGATATCCGAGCTTAGGACCTGGCTTCGATGAGCCACAACCTGGTAGAGGACACAGACAGACTTCTTACAACTATTCTGTACCTGAGCTTTGAGAGGCACGAAGAACTCCCAGTCTAGAAAGTGCCACTTCTTGCTGGTGGCCATGCCTGCAAGCTGCTCTGTTTGGCCTCGTTACTGGATTCTGCACCAAGTCCAGCTCCAGAAGGGTAGAGAAGTGAGCCAGAGGCTGGCACAGGATTTCTCAAACAAGACCCCGTGTGGGTGTGGACATGGGCAGCCACTGAAGGTTTACCTTTAAAAACAGACACTCAAATGGCTAGAATCAAATCAGTTGAACAAGAATCAGTAATGGACATTTCCATGAAAAGTAATCGCAGAGTGATTTCTCATGTCTTTGACACTGTCAGGAAGCAGGGCGCTTTCTCTGTGGGCGGTTTCTGGCTGACTGGTTTTTATCATTGATTTGAGAAATTTTGGATCAAAATTGCTCCTACGGGAATCACACATCTCGTTGTGTACTCAGACAAAATACCAGCTGACACTCTGTGTGCCCGAAGGGACGTGTGCACATCCACCCATCTGTGACCATCCACAGATGGGATTTGACCTCTCCCCTGTTATTCAGGTCAGCCTTGCTGTGATCCACATCAGGGGACTAGGCTGGGGCACAGAAAAGATGGAGAACACCCAGATAATCTCAGGGCTACCTGGACAGAAGCCACCCTCTGAGCTCGCTAATATCTCCCAGTTTGGGAATTCAGGAAGGGAGGCACGGAGCTTGCTGTTCCCTGACACTCCACAGACTAGCACAACTGATGCCCAGTGAATGGCCCAGTCTTGCCCTTACTCCTATCTATACTTACCCAACTCAAGTCCGCAGACATGACAGCTACCGTGGAAGAGACAGTCTATGAAAGACTGACTAAGCCTGAGGCAACCATCTGGATTGCTGCTGGTCATCCCAGGAATCCCTCCTGAGGACGGAGACCAAGTATCCTAAAGACGTATGAGAACTGACACCAACTGTGGAAAGACCCAAACACCACCAAAGAGTCCCTGACCAGGGACAGGGCAGGCACAGCGATGTCTGAGGTTGCTCTTCACTCCCCACAGTGTTTATAGGTTCAAATCAAAGTGTCTTAGTAATTTCTCATCTGTGATGTAATGGGGACTCTTGCTGGCTGAATCCTGTCTCCTCAACATTCGTACGTGGATGCCCTAACCACAGTGTGATGAGGTTTGGAGAAGGGGTTCTTTAAAGTAAGAACTAGGGGGAAGTGAAGCCATGGGGATGGGCTCTAGCCCAATATGACTGGTGTTCTTATAAGAAGAGCGTAGGACAGAAGACATAGACCAAGGGGCAGCTGTATGACAACGCAGTGCAAGATGGCCATGAGCAAGCCAAGAAGGGAGGCCCCATGACACCTGCTCTTGATCTTCCTGCCTCTGAACAAGGAGGAAATAAATGACTCATCTGGGCTGAAGAGAAGGCTTGGTGGTATAAGCACTTGGCGTGCAAGCATGAGGTCTGGAGTTCTCACTTAAAATTCTGGGTAGGCATGGTGACCTGCCTACAATTCCAGGCTTGGAAAGATAAGACCCTACAGCAAGCTGGTTAGCAAGACTAGACATATCATTGAACTGTGGATTTGAGTGAGAATCCTGCCTCAGTGAATAAGATGGAAGAGCCATGAAGGATGATTCTTGACATCAATATCTAGTCCCCACATGCACACACATGCACACACACACATCCACACTCACACAACCATATACATACATGCACAAACACATACACATTCACACATACATATACACAGGCACACAAACACATACACACACACTTATACACATACACAAACATACACATTTACACACACACAGCAAAAAAATGGAAAAAGAAAAAAATTAAATGGCTTGCTAATGGAATTCTGTGATGGTGGCCCTAGAAAACTGATGTAGGGATCACCACAACATATAGAAGACAGTCAGTTGATGTGCTTCCTTGGTATTTCCTGTCCAGATCTTGAAGAAATTATGTTTTCTAATTTAAAGATTGGCTGTTTTTCCTTTGAAAACTCTGAGAAAACACTGCCAACAAGGGTTCTCCAGGATCCGAGTCAAACATGCAAGAGCCTCAAATATTTTAATCCTGAGCAAGGAGAAGCAGGGGCCTTCAGCTTCTGAATTTAGCTCGCAGCTAGGGCCTGGGTAGGCTTTCTCACATAACTCCTTGGAAGCATTCCAGAACATCTATTAGACCACACTCGTGTGCACAGCCTAGAATCCTGTCCACAGGGTTCCACAGGTGCCCTGTGACTTCTGATGCCACAGCTTCCACTTCCCCCTCACATGCTGACCTGCAAGCTGCTTTGTTCCCTTGGAGCCAGGACCCAGCAGGGACTTTCCTGCCTCAAGGGCTCATATCGACCGTCCCATTTAGTATCTTCTGGGGGCTTTTCATGCCAGTGGGAGATCTAACTTTCAGTCTACAAGGTCTGCTGAGATCTGCCTTGTGTTTCCTGTTCCCTTTGATTCTAGAGTCTGCCCACCCCATCCCACCTCCACATGCAACCTCCACCCTCTCCCATCCCAGCCCCACTCACATGGACAGCACCTTCACCTCCAGGATCTCCTGCCTCAGCTCCAGGCATCTTGTGGAGTTAAACTCTAAAGGCCCCTTGTAAAATTCAAAGTACCTGAGAACCAACAGGGACAGAGGTTACACAGAGGCCAGGTTATCTGTCAAGGTTCCTAGCCCAACAAATAAAGCAAGCCAACCCACCCATCACAGGACCAAGTAGGAGCAGCCCCACTGCACGATCAACATGTATGGGACCCAAGCCCAACACTGGAAGGCAGGTACGGGTTTCATTGCAGAAGAGTGGCTGTGAAAGAGGAGATCGGGCAGGTTCTCTGCACTTGAACAGACAGAGCTGGAGATCGGCAGCACCCACAGCCAAATCTGGGAGGCAGGCAGCTAACTGTCCCATTCTTTCCTGCCCCTTTTGCCTTTCGTCTCAGGACAGGGCACACTTGAGACTGTCACAGATTTTTCCATTCCCGTTCCCATCTGCTCCCTTGGTGCTCTGTGTTCCTGCAGTGTTGTCTCTGAGACATGGTTGCTCTTGTCCCATCTGCCGGCCAGAACAGCTGGTATGCCCATAGCCCTGGAGTAAGGAGTCAGCTCCCTGGGCAGGAGCCAGGTGATCCTTTCTTCACAGCCTCTCCCACTTCCAAGGTGGTTCTGCAGCTGGGGCATATGGAGCCAGAATTGTTGGATCCCACAGCAGCTTCGGTCAGGAATCAGGAAGACTGTAGGGCCTGCCACACTACCTGTGGGGTCAGTGGTCTCTTGGCAATTAACCCTCAAGAACCAGAGTGAAAGGGGAACCTAGGGCTGTCACAGAGCCCGAGCTGGGAACACAGGCATTCTTGGAGCATGTCCCAGCACCTTCCTGACCATGATGGTAGTTACCACATTGCTAAGATGATGCTACAGACATGCATAGATTTAAAAACCACAAACATTGGCTGGAGGGGTAGCTCAGTGAATGCTTGCCTAACAAGCAAAAGGTCCAAAGAAAGAAAAAAAAAGAAAGAAAAGAAAGCTCTATATAAAAGAATAAGCAGGCTACCAAGATGAAACTTGATAGCCTATGACCATATAGAGGGGGAGGAGGTCCCCCTCGGTCACAGACCTAGGGGAGGGGAATAGAGTGAAAGCAGGAGAGAGAGAGGAACAGGAGGATACAAGTGATAGGATAACAATTGAGTTGTAATCTGAATAAACTAATAAAATTTTTTTTAAAAAGAAAGCTCTAGATAATTAATTGTCTCCTGTTTCCAAAATCAACTCTCTCCATATCTTTATCATAAAAGAATTAGGTAGAGTTCATAAGAACTAAGAATTGAGGAGCTCTGGGATATCAAACTCACTCTCCTCTATTTTTCCCTCTTGTTTCTGAAGCCCTTTCTCTGTCTCTCTCATTCAGCAAACTCAACTTCAGAGCCTAAGTAAAAAGCTTACACCTTTGGAAACTCTCATGTGGCCCCTACCCCTGGGCTCTATACACTATGCCTTAATTAGGACAAATAATATATTATCATAATCTGCCTCTGTCTTTATGGCCCTTTCAAATGGTGAGCATATCAAATGTAGAGATTGTGTTTTTGTTATTTCTTTCTAGTCTGCACTACAAAAACATGCTAAAGACTACATTTCCCAGACTTCTTTGAGACTAAAGCCCTGGAAACAATTTAGGTTCAATCAATCAGAAACATTCTTAAGAGATTGATTCCAAGCTGTTCCTTGAGAAGCATAAAAAGGAACATGGGGCGGACGTTGTCCAGTTATGGCAGCAACTTCATGATTGCATCACAGATAGCAGCTTGCACCCCATTACTCAGTGTGATGGCTACTTTTTGTTGTCAGCTTGATTACATCTGAAATTAATTAAATTCCAAGTGACTGGGTATACCTATAAAAGATTTTTATTAAATAAATCATTTGAGGTCAAGAAATCCACTTTTAATCTGGATCTTTTGAGTCAGGAAAATCCATCTTTAATCTGGACCACACCTTCCAGTATGTCTTTGTCACTGTTATATTCCTATGAAGAGACACCATGACCAAGGCAGCTCTTATAAAAGAATACACTTAATTAGGGGCTTGCTAACATGTTCAGAAGTTTAGTCATTATCATTATGGTGGGGAGCCTGGGGGCATGCAGGCAGGTACTAGGGCAGTAGCTGAGAGCTACATCTTGATCCATAAGTAGAGAGAGAGAGACTCTGGGCTTGCCATGGGCTTTTGAAACCTCAAAGCCCATCCCCAGTAACACACTTTCTTCAACAAGGCCACACCTCCTAACCCTCCTAATCCTTCTAATCCTTTCAAATAGTGCCACTCCCTAGTGACTAAGCATGCAAATATATGAGCCCACAGGAGCCATTCTTATTCAAACCACGACATTCCACTCCCTGGCCTTCATAAGCTTGTATACAAATCATACTGCAAAATATGTGTTCAGTCTAATTTCAAAAGACCCCATAGTATAGCACAGTCTCAACATTGTTTATAAGTTCAAAGTTTCTTTAGAGACTCATGGTAATCTCGAAATAAAAAAGCAGATCACATACTTCCATCACACAATGGCATGGGATATACATTACCATTCCAAAAAGGAGAAAATGTAGTATAGTGAGGAAATATTGGAATAAAACAATACCTAAAACCAGCAGAGCAAACTCCAAATTCTGCATCTCCGTGTCTGACGTTAAAATGCTCTTCAACTCTTCAATTCCATGTCTCTTCCCTGGGCTGTTTCTATACCCAGTCTGCAGCTCTCCTCAGAGGGTATCCCATAGCTTCACAAAATGGACTCTCCAGACCTCCATGCAGGAACATCCCTGACACACACCTGGCCTTGATGGCTTTCCTTAGCCATGGAAGCCAACAAGTTCTGCTGTTTAAAGGACCTGGAACTCAGCCACTTCCTTCAATTACATTCACATCAGCTTTCTGTTGTTGGTTGCTTCCTTCCTGCTCAAGCTTTTCTTTCCTTTTCACAAGTTGGAAGCTTAGCTGGTGAGGTCTTGCTCTGAGGCTACTACTCCCTTTATTTCATTTAACATTAGGTTTTTCTTTAAACCTTTTATCTCCTTGAACACTGGATTTAGCTCCGTTACACCTCCTGGTGCCCCTTCTCAAAATGTACATATTGTATTGGAGTAGAATGAGGTGGTTTGAGTAAGAATGGCCCCATAGACTCATATATTTGGATGCTTAGTCACTAGGGAGTGATACTGTTTAAAAGAATCAGAGGGATTAAGAGGTATGGACTTGTTGAAGAAAGCATGTCACTGGGGGTGGGCTTTGAGGTTTTAAAAGCCCATGTCAAGCCCAAAGTCTCTCTCTTTCTCTCTCTCTGCCTATGAATCAAGACGTAGCTCCTAGATACTGCTCCAGTATCTGCCTGAGTGCCACCATGCTCCCCACCTTAATGATAATGGATTAAACCCAATTAAATGCTTGCTTTTATCAGATCTGCCCTGATCATGAACTTTCTTCACAGCAATAGAACAGTGACTAAGACAGAAGTTGGTACTAAGAGTGGGCGTTACTGTGACAGGCCAGACCATGCTGTTTGTTGTAGGAATATGGAAGATTTGGGAACTGTGGTTGAACACTTTAAGTGGGGCTGACAAGGTCATTCTAGTCAGAGCATGGAAAACAGTACTGCTGAGAGAGATGTAGATTATGATGGCTGGGCTCAGGAGGACTCAGAGGACAATAAAAGTGGCCTAGAAACTGTTCTTGTGATATTTTGGAAAGGAATGTGGCTTCTTTTTGCCCTTGTCCAAAAAATATTTGCCTCAAGCTAAATTGAAGAGTTTGGGATTAACGGAAGTAACAGAAGAGATTTCAAGGCAGCTTGGTATTGATTGTGTTGTATGATTATTTGTTTGAGTACGTTGTGCGTAGGTGTATCTCTGTATAGTCAATTGTTGGTTGCTAAACCAGCAGAGAGCTAAGTGCTAGCCAGATCTTGGTAGTGTTATTTCTGTGGCCCATCACCAATCTTATATATTTTTAAAAAATATTCATCCTTCCTCACTTGCCTATTGTTGTAATAAAGATCTGATGGCCAATAGCTGTGCAGGAAGTGAAGAGTGGAATGAGAGAGAGAGAGAGAGAGAGAGAGAGAGAGAGAGAGAGAGAGAGAGAGAGAGAGAGAGAGAGAGATGCTCAGAGAAGAAGTGTGGGAAATGTGCCAGCAGACATGTGGAGGTGGATGGACCAGAGTGGAGCAGAGAGGTAAAGCTGGCTGCATGGCAGGACACAGTGCCAGGATCAGTGGGGTTACGCTAGAGGGCTATCTGGGAGACTGCCCTAGGTAAAAGCTTTAAAATATTTAAAAACTTCAGTGTCATTATTTATACTGCTGGTGGGTCTGAAATTCCTGCTATAGTTATTAGTAGTCACTCTTAAGTGGATCTGTAATGAAAAGGAGCAAGCCAGTAAGCAGGAGCCCGCTCCATGGCCTCTCTATCAGCTCTTTGCCTCCAGAGTCCATCCCTGCTTGAATTCCTGCCCAGGCTTCCTCCAGTGATGGACGGCAGTTTGAAAGTGTAAGCCAAATAAACCATTTCCTTTTGGTCATGGTGTTTCATCATAGCCATAGTAACCCTAACTAGGACATGGTATGTATGAATGATGTGGAAGAAGAGGACTTTTGATCTGCGCCTGCTTGGCCTCACTCCCATGGACAGTCCAGTCCTTCACAGGCATTAGAGTTTACTTCTTCATGATTCCAACGTACACTGAGGATCAGATGAGGCATCCAGCCTCGTGGACTGAACAACTACAGGACTCTCAGACTGTCCATTGTTGGAGTAGCTGGATCACAGTTTGCAATCCACTCTAATAAACACCCTTTAATATTATCTGTATATCCATTCCTTCACTAAAGTCATTATATACTTCCTTGTTCCACCAGAGAACCCTGATTAACACACTCATCCACTCCTTCATTTTTTTCTCAAAGATTCTGAGCTAGGAGTGCCCTCAACAAATCCCTGTCTCCTTTAACTGGCTGACAAGCATTCTGTTCCCTCCAACTAAGAACAAGGGGTCAACGTGGGGCCACCACACAAGCCTATGACCTTGGCTCTCACTCATGTAGTTTTCCAGTCACATGGGGAAAATACGATCTGCTGTCTTGTCATAAGCAGTCTCATTTGCAACCAGCCCCTTCAGGTGTCACTAAAGCCAATGAAACCGCAGGCTAAGTAGTCATGATCCTAGACTACTAATAAAATCTCCAGGTACAAATGTTGCCAAGATAATTAAAAATCTAGAGCAGTGGTTCTCACTGCTGAGATTTGGGGCACATGGGGGGGGGTCAGATATCCTGCATATTAGATATTTACATTATGATTCATAATAGTAGGAAAATTACAGTGATGAAGTAGCAATGAAATAATTTTATGGTTGGGGGTCACAACAACATGAGAAGCTTTATTAAAGCATCACAGCATTAGGAAGGTTGAGGACCATTGGTCTAGAGTCTTTGGGGGTCTGGAGACTTGAAGATGTACCTCCAGTGTCTACAAGCTGACTGCGTCACTTCCTCTCTCTATGTCTCTTTTCTCTCCTGGTTTGAACTAAGGCAACATCTTCCAGCCTACCCTCTCCTCCACCCAAGCATCCTTCCTTTTGTCCTCCAGCCTTTATTTGGTCCTCCTTTTTCCTGAATCCCAACATCACTCAGACAGGCAACCGAACAATTCTGAACAGTCTTGTGTTGTGCGTCTAGCAGCTCTTAGGTTGGGAGGGTTTCAGAACTGGGCTCACATCCCTTGTTAGCCACTGCTTTCGCCTGAGTTTCTACAGCCCCCCAGCATCCACAATTGAAATCCCAAACCTTGAAATGATGGGATTAGGACGTGAGTTCTATATTTATAAGGTAGGTAAGTCATTGCTACTTCATAAGTGTAATTTTGCAACTCTTATATAATCATAATGTAAATATCTGATATGTGACCCCCCACAAAGAGGTCACGATCCACAGGTTGAAAACCACTGCTCTGGACTTTTAACATAGGATTTAAAAGACTCTATATTTACAAGGTTGAGCCTTTATAAAATGGGACTGAGGTTTTGTCACCTCTACACCATGAGAATATGGGAAGAAGGCACTGTCTATGAGCCAGGACATAGCGCTTTCCTTGAAATTTGGACTCCCAGTCAAATCTCTAGAAATACATTTCATTGTTTGTAAGCACCTTGGTCTATGTGCTCTGCGTCACTAGCATGAATGGACCAAGTTAGCCATTTTAGAGCCGGTCGCCATGTCACTTCTTAGCCCCCATGACGCTGTTGACATTTCCAGGAAGTGTACTACGTGCTCCCCCCCCCCCCCACTGCCCTGACACTGAAGGGTACCTGCTGCCAGCAGATACCACAGGGAGGCCCAGGGAGTGTGACACTCGCTTCTCTCCGCTCAGCTGCTTGAGAGCAGAGCTGAGTCAGGGATGAATAACGCAGACGTTTCCCCACCATCTGCTCTGGTGATGCTGCCTTCTGCTGAGCTCACTAACCCTCCTTCCTCCTCCTGCTGATGGCTACAGCCTGTGCCAAGTCCTGCCTGGGTGTTGGATGTCCTTGATCACCCTTCCTCGGCTAAGCACCTCAAGCCTGAAGACTGTGCTGGGTGTGGTGACACACACCTTTGATCCTAGCACATGGGAGGCAGAGGGATGCTGATCTCTGTGAGGTCCAGGCCAGCCAGGAAGCCTTGAACCCTGTGTCCTGCCCACCCTATAGGAACTACAACCTCATGGTTCCGAGAGGCCATGCCAGACTAGCCTAGGACTGTCTTTACCATGCCACATAACCTAAGCAGAACCATTATCAGACTCTTTCCTCACCCAGATACCACACACTGTGCCATCACTCCTTCCCCTAACCAGCCTAGGGCCAGGTATAGACTACCTCAGACAGCCTCTACATCACAGCAGCAGGCCCATCCTAAACCTAGAAACCCTACCTTGCCAGTTTCTGCCCTGTTGGCCACTTGTCCACACTGCCACCATGCATTGTCTGCCTCCTAACTGGCCGCAGTGTGGCGGGCTGTGCCCTTGTCTCTAGAAATCGTGAGTATAAAAGACCTTCCCTCATGACAGGCATTTGTATGTTTATATCTTACCATTCCTAATTAACACAAATCCTAGGCGCCTGAAACACCCTCGGCCCCCCCCCCCACCCCACCCTAACCACTCCATGACTGTAACTGAAACCTCAATTTTGCTGTCAGGAAGAGGAAATTAACAATTCTTGCTTTTTTCTCCCACCCTTGCTGGCCTCTGCTTTTAGGGGTGCACTATTCCAGCCTGGTCTCTACTGATGATGCATTTGATGACACAAATTCCAAGGATCATTGCCACACTGAGAACCCCAAGATTCTGCCTGTGAGAGGAAGCCTGGAGGAAGATGTGCAAACTGGGTGTGCTCTAAAGCCACAGAAAGCACATACTTTTGTGTTAGGGAAGAAGCCGACATGAGAGTGAGAGGTGCAACATGCAAGGAGCACACTGTGACCTGCAGGAAGAATTATATATGTATGTGACAGTGCCTGGGGAAGGGATGGCCTGTGGGGAGGACCTCGCAGCATCAAGGAATGGAGATAGTTTTAAAAATGCCTTTTCTGTGTTGTTTCCTGTTGGGGAGTTATGATTCTTTAATACTGAAAATTGCTGATAAATGTTCTTTGCTTATAAGTTACAGACCTCCCTATAAATACCCCCAGCTTAGCTTGCGCTTGAGGAATCTGACCAAAGCATCTCCCCTCCCCCACGCCGCCTTCTCAAACTCCCTAGGCTTTGTAAGCAAGCGAGTCACCAGCTCTTCTTTCCATTCCGGAAAGACTATCTCTGGTCAGCTCAAAGGAGAGGGACCTGGCACCATAGTCGGCATCTACAGGTATAAATAGCCTAGGAGCTGTGTCAGAAACCTAGCTCCTCTGCCATTTGATTTCCAGAGGCAAGCGGAGGCTGGCTTTAGGCTGCATCCATCCTGTCTCTGCCCTTGTGCCCTCAGGTACCTTATAGAGGGGGCTGGTCTGGTCAGCAGGTGACAACTTCTGTAAGGCCCTCTCTCTCTCAGCCAGCCTGGGAACGTGACCCAGGCAAGCTTGGGAAAATGACCCAAAAAGAATCAAAAAGAATTGAAGGCCAGCTCAGCTTCAGTTTCTGAGATCAAGGTAGCCAACCGAGATAAACAATTTCAACTAAGGTAAACAATTACCATCTGAAAATTCTCTGGAAACTCCCCAACACACCTCCCTGCAACAGCCAATAATAATTAGACAAGCACCCTTAGCGACCTCCAGAGCCAATCCTAACATAGGGCACACGGCCCCTCCTAACCTTTGTGGTTTTAGCCTTTAAAAAGTCACTGTTACAGAGACTCGGGGTGCGCCCCCTTCCTCCCTCCTGAGAGAGTGTCTGGGGCCCCCTGACGTGCGTCAGAAGTAAACCTTGTGCCTTTGCATCAACATTGTGGTTCTCAAGTGGTCTCTCACAACGACCCCCCACCCGGGTGGACTCTAGGGTCCAACACTTCCACTGTGAGAAGACGGATGAAGGGTTGGAGGGTCCTGGTTGGCTAGGTGCAGTTTTCCTTCTCTCAGCCGTATCAGGGCTTTACTGCTGTGAGATGAGGCCCCTCTCAGCATGTTGGAGCAGGCTGGGTGAGAGTCCACACTGGACCACTAATCTGCTCCAACCATCCCCTTTTTTAGGAACTCCCCTGCTCAGTATCTTTAGTCTGTCCAGGGCTGCATCCTCTTCCTAGGGTGTGAGGGTAGTCACAAAACTCCAGGCCCAAGTAACCACTGGTTCGTGTGGGATGGGGAACACTGCATTCTCTTTCCAATCACTCTCCACCCAGCTGCAGATGCTAGTGGTATCTAAGAACCAGAAGCCCTGGGGAGGTTTCCTGTGCCATTTAAGAACACAGCTGTCACAGCCTATCAGTCTGGACCCTTTTTTGTCCTCTTATGCCTGGGGTATTTTAAGAAAACTGTAGACCGGCTTCCACGTCCATGCGCAATAAATAAATTAATTAATTAATTAATTAATTAATAAAAAAGTCCTCTAAGCCCATTAACTAAGCCACATGCCAGCGACATGGCCTATGGGAGTGAGAGTGGGGCTCAGTTTCGGCACCACCTGATTCTCATCCTGCCAAGCTGTGGGAAACAGCCTCCTCCTAGACCCTTAATCTGTCTCATTTAATTCTCTTAACAACCCAATGAGACTCGCTTGAAATTCAGGCTGCAATCAGCAACCCCATTTGCCCAAGGTCATCCGGCTAGTAATTACAGCAGAAGAGAAACCTCAGGCTTCTGGGGGCCCAGAGCCCAGGGTCTTCATCACTTCAGTGCACTCCCTTTTCCCACCTCCCACAGCCCTGGCTCCCTGGGGGCTTTGTCAGTAAGCAACCCCCTTCTCTCCCAAAGGCGACAGCCCTTCAGCAAGATCCGCGCTATTTCCAGCACAAGAACAGCTGCTGTCTAGAGCCAGCACACGCCCCATCAGCAAACGTGCAGAAAGCAGCCAGAGAGTTGCAGACTGACAAGTACCAAGCCTGTGTCTCCCCGGAGAGGTGCAGAGGGACGCAAGGCTCCCTACTGCCAGCCACCGAAGGCCATGACTGCCCGGAAAAGGAGTTGCAGGGGCCCTCTATGTCCAATCATCAATCTTTGACTTAACCTGCTCTCTCTGGAGTGTGATTTCCCTATGGCAGGAATCATGGAAATAAAAAGGTCTAAAGGCTAAAATAAACAGTAGGCCTGGTGATGTGGACCTGGTGGCACAGACTTACAAACCCAGAGACCAAGGAGGCTGAAGCTGGAGAGTCACAAGTCCAAGGCCTACAAGGGCTACAGAGTCACTTCAAGGTCAGCCTGGGAAACTTAGAAATATTCTATGTCAAAATCTTTTTAAATTAAGATTTAAAGAAGAAGCCGGGCGTGGTGGCGCACGCCTTTAATCCCAGCACTCGGGAGGCAGAGACTGGTGGATCGCTGTGAGTTCGAGGCCAGCCTGGTCTACAAATTGAGTCTAGGACAGCCAAGGCTACACGGAGAGACCCTGTCTCAAAAAACCAAAAAAAAAAAATAAAAAAAAAAATAAAAAAAAAAGATTTAAAGAAGAAGAAAAAGAAGAAGGAGGAGGAGAAGGAGGAGGAAAAGGAGAAGGAGAAGGAGAAGAAGAAGGCGGCTATGAATATAGTTTGATGGCTGAGTAGTTGCCTAACGTGCAAAGCCCTACATTCAACCCTCAATACAGCAAAATAAGAAATAATAAGTTAATGAACAAAGTAAATGAAAGCTTACAGGTTTGCTGTTCTGGAAGTAGCTCTTGATGTTCCTGTGGTCGGCCTGTTCTACTACACTACTCCACACAGTCAGGACTGTCATTACTGCCATAGGCTGGGGTCTGGGTACCAAACTCAGAGGCTCCATCCTCCCTCATGGCTGCAAGGTGGCCTTTTCTAAGCCATCTCAGAGAACCCTGGAACCACTCCTGGTAAGGCCCAGCTTTGCCCTGGCTGTTCAGTATGTCATGGACCATCCTGGGCTTTGGCTACCATCTCCTAGTGCTAAGCCGAGATCTGCACCAGAGTCACCTCCTTTTCCTCTATCTCCCTCCAAATCTCTGCCTCCATAGTGGCCCTCGTCCCCAGCGCAGCACAGGCTGTAATTTGTTCTGCCTGTTTCACTGGCATCTGACTCTGGGTCTGGGTTGCTCTTCTCCTGTGTGTCTTCCTCTTTACCTCCACCAGAAGCCTACCCGGCCAGCATCCCCAAGCCACCTTCCTGCCAACCCCTTCCTTGTAGCAACATCCCCTGGGCATGACCCTACCTACCTCCCCTAACCAATGACTTACACATGTTTTCTCATGGCCTGCCTGTGCCCTCCATTGGTGGGGATGGCTCACCTCTTCCACCCAGTGGAGGTTTGCTGGGTCTCCACTGTGTGCCAGGCTATTTCATCCCTGGAAAGATCAAATAGCCAGGCAATGCCCTTTCCCTCATGGAGCTTCTCAGCATAGTGACAATTAAAGACGAGTGCTACAGACACAACGCAGGTAAGGAGACAAGTGGGTCAGTGAAGGCCTCTCCAGACAGTGAACACAGGGAGAGACACAGCAGATGTGCAACCAGCATATAGCTGGCTCACAGCTGGCCAGTTCTTGCTGGGACCCCCACCCCCCCATCACTTACTATCCAATGACAATCTTGGTGTCCACCAAACAAGGAGAACGCAGGACAATCAAGGCCGCGTGGAGCCTCTAGGTAAATGTATAGCTTTTAATTGGGAGCAGGGGGGGCACTTGCAGTGGCCTGACTTGATTATCAAGTAGACATTGGCTTCCTGGTCCAAGCCCAGCCTTCTTTCCTTCCTTTCCATTCTCCATTATTTCTGTCCTCCTCCCTTAGCCAAGTCCTGGTGCGAAGTTCTTAGAGACAGCAGAGCATGCAAGAAGAGCCAAACTACGAGGGAGGAGACTGTTGGGCGTAGGGGAGGGGGTGCCTGGGAGCCAGCTGGTGTGATGGAGAGACGGCTCATCAGACAGAGCTGCTAACTGAGCCAGCCCTGTATTGCCTGGGCCAGGATAGGATAATCCCGGGAATTGTGAGTTTTATAACAGAATTTATTCACAAGGCGGTTATGGGCTATGAAGATGGGTGAACAAGCGTTCAGCTTGTGGGGTGTAGAGATACTTGTGGGATGAAGCAGGGTGGGCTGAGGTGTGGAGAGAGGTAAGTGGAGGCAAAATGAGCAGTGATCTGCACTTGTGTAGTCCAGCTTCCTGGCCCTGCACAGAAGGGGTGTTTAGGAAACACTGGTATGCCATGATCTGTCGGTGGTGTTTTGGCTCTCTGGCACCAAAAACAACACCCACCAAGTACCTGTATGGGCTGCAGTTTGAGAGCTGGTCGCTTTGACAAAAGCAATCTTCAAGTCCAGTACCAAAAAGACCTGCATGCCAGAGGCATCAGCTACAGCAAAGCCAGTAGGAGACTGGTAATGTACTGCTTGGCTCCATGGCCTTCAAAATCAAACCAATCAAAAGCCAGTGGAGCTAGAGGGTGCACTCAGGCCTTCCCTCAGTTTCAAGGAGACATGCCCCAAATATGGGGGGGCGGGGGCAGGTCATCTCTCCGAGACAATGGCCTGGGTTAGGGGCAAAGCTGGGATCAGGCCCTCCAAGAATATCTATTCAGGGAGGCTCAGCAATGCCTGAATGAGACAAAGCAAGCTGTGACAACCATACCTGTGCGGAGCATTTTAACCTTGGGGCCTTGGGCCTGCTCTCAAGCGTGTGACCGACCTCCTCCTTATGGACTGAACAGTTGAACAAAATGCTCTCCAGTTTGCAGGAGCAGAAACGGAGGCACAGAAAGTTCATAAGAGTGAACTCAGGAGTGCCTAGGAGACCCTACTGAGGTTCAGTTATGATCCCTAAAACTCAGAGGTTGTCAGCCCATAGTGCGTCACCTCCCAGCACAGCCCCCACTTCCACCAGCATCTGCCTGGAGCCAGATACTATCAAGCTGTGGGAGGCCAACGTCAGGTGTGTGGGATGAGAGGGGGAAGATACCATATTTGCTTTGCTTTGTGTGTTTCCCCAGCACCCAGCCAAACGCACCCTGCCAAAGCTGGCTCTCCAACTTCTTCTCGCTGGATGCTTCCCAAGAGTCCTGTCTCTCTTTTCGTGCCCACTTTACTTTTCTAAAGAAGTGAAAATTCACCAGAAAACTTCACACTCAGCCAGCCTGCACCCCCAAGCTTCCCCAAGGGGCAGGCACTCTTACAGCAGGCAGAATGGAAGGGCACACATGTGGGCCAGGCTATCAGGGGGACTGGCTGTCCAGCGTTCAGCCCTACTGCTGTTCCTGAAGTTCCACCTTGGAAGCGAGATTGTCTGAAATGCAGAACCACCCAGGTGCAGACAGAGACAGGCATCTTCTATAACAATCAGGAAAATGCTAAGCTCAGAGGGCTCATGGGAAAATCCCCCTTCTGAGAAGTGGGGGAGAACAGAACACAAAAGTGGGGAAGGAGATGGGAGGGGTGAGGGAGTGAAGGAGCCTGATTTAAGTAGACCGCCTCTCTGCATGTTTTCCCCTGGGGAGGCGGTCTACTTAAATCCATGTGACCTTTTTATTTTGGCCCAACAGTCAAGAGCAGGAATAGATAGATGGTCACATAGGCAGCACTCCCCGTCATGGGTGACCCGCCCCCAGCCCAGATGAAGAATTCACCTCCCACCTCCCACCAGAGCTGTGGCTACAGCTGCCCCTCCACCACATGCCACCTGGAGGTGACTCGGTCCCCTCACCTGAAACATGAGAGAGTAATAGTGCCCAGTGCAAAGGTGTAAGGGTGAGAATTACCCGCAGTAATTCACAGATTGTGCTCAGCAAACAAATGTCTGGCATACAACCACGCCGCCGCTGCAGTGATGGCAGGCTGAAGGGAGGGTCTTCGGGACTCAAGCCAAGTCTCACCTGCTCTGGGCAGCGCCTCTGACTTTCTCACTAAGCTCCCAGGGCGCTTGCCGCCAGCATCCCACAGTTTAGTGCCTAATTATACATTGTCTCGGAACAATTAGAGAGCAAGCCGCATAATAAAGTACAGAACTGAATTCAGTCAAGTTCCTTCCAGCCATAAAATATGACAAGTTCACTCCTACACACTGCAGGACTTGCTAGACACATACACGCGTGCACAAGCAGATCACAACCTTGGCCCCTGACATTCAATTGGTTATCTCATACCTCTGATCTAGGCTTCTCTTGTCTGCTGTGGCGGAGGCCACCCTCCATTCTCCAGTCTTGAAGCTACTAAGCCAGGGAAAGCAGTGTCTAGCCACAGGCAGCTTGGTGGTGGCAGTCAGACCAACTGTGCTTTAGCCTCAGGAAGTCTTTCTTGGATCAGCTTGCATTTCTTCCTCTGGCCCTTCCTCTGGTCAAGCAACCTCCATGAGGGCTCGAGGGTCCAGAGGTCCCCCAAGACACATGCATAGGTCCCAAACCTCCATGGTGAAAAGCTCTTTAGGATCGGGGGTATCTGAGACAATTCAGAAGCATATATGTGCAGTTTTCAGGGAATTCTGTGTGTCCAATGGTAGAGCCTGCCTCCAGGGCACGTGTTATTTTACAAAATTAATGGAAGCCAGCTGGGTGTGCTGGGCTATCAGAGAGACCCAAGGAGGAGATGGTGGTGGTGGGGGGCTATTCGCAGGCTGACAGGAGCATCGTGTACAGTAGAGAACAGTCACAGTGCTGCACAAAGTCCTTGAGTGTGTGGCTCTAGACTGGACTATCAACCATGGGTGATGGACAGCTTCTGGAGGGGGAGGGTCTCCCACCTCAGCTGCCCTCAGCACCATGTGCCTGGGGAGGGGGTGGAGTCTTTACCTGGGATGTCATGAGGACATGGAAGCAATGTTGCCCACCCTGCAAGACAGAGTGGTAAAACCCACCAAGGAGACAGCTACATTCCCAGAGCAGCGGCTGAATAGGCAGGCAGACAGATCAGGTCAGAGGAGCATCCGGCTCACCAAAAAAAGACAAGGACTCTGCCCCCACCGCCCACAAGTGCCATGCGTGCCCACAGGCATGGGGGTATTTGGAAGGGTTTCTCAGTCAGTTACCACAGGCATATATAGCCCACCTTCACCGACTCTTCTCTGCTACACACTCCTCCCCGCCTTTCAGTCTCTTCTCAATCCAGGATCCAAAGACCCTCAGGCTACCCATCTGTCTGCTCTTCCCCCCCCAAAAAAAAATCTTTGGTAGTTCCAATCTGTGAAGGGCTAACTTCTACAGACAGCATCAGGAGATGGCAAGGTTGAACCCAGAGGGCAGGTCTGGAGACAGAGAAACCGGAGTTTGCTTTCTTACCATTGGCCTCTATTCCCCCCTTACCCTGCCTTCTTATGCTGTCACCACGTGTTGAGCATCTGCTACCGTAGGTCCCCCCTCCTCTCCACCCCTCAGCCCCCACCCCACCCCTGTGCACTGAGGACCATAAGAAAGCTCGCAATCGCTCCCTGGCTGAAGAGATGGAAACATGACCTCATAATCTGAACACAGGAACTGTGTTGAAAGCTTCCCCTGGTTGGTCTAAACACTCACTGAATGGTCGTCAGTTAACAGTTACTCCATTCTGAGCATTGAAGCAGGCCCTTAAGGATCTTGCTGGGCAATGCTTCACAGACCTGACTTGAACTTCATAAAGGTGAATGTTGATGTATATTGTACAATATACACTTCCCAGACCAGCCTGGTGTGTGTCTCCTGGTGTGTGTCTAACTAGATCTGACCACAGCCTCGATGAACATCACCAGGCAGGATTTTCTCTGTGGTTCTGTTTGGAGTTTTTCTCCTCTCTAGACTTGGTTGCTGGTGTACTCCTCTCCATCTTCTGGCTATATGTGGCTCCTCCCGACTCCTTTTCCATCCCTGATAATAATAAACAGGCTGCACCACACTTCCACATACCACACAACTATAGAGAGTGAGATATGGCAAGCACTGAATAATTCAGTAGGTGAATAATACCACAAAGATAGTCTATGTTCCAGATTCAAAGTTGTTAACTGAGATGACGTATTTGACATCTGTCCTTTTTAAGTCCTCCCTGGGGGTTGCAAATCTGCTGCCAGGAGCTGTCCAGTACATTTTAGGGAAGGCACAAGCTGCTCATTCACCCAGGTGAAAAAAAAACTCCCATATATGACCTGATTCTGATTATGTTAATCGTCCTTCCCACACATGAGAACCACACACACCACATGCAGTCTTTCACACATGGAGCCGACAGGGAGCCAAGTGCTGTGCACAGATCTGATGTCAAAGCCAGCTCCTTCCAATTCCTGGTCACTAGACATCGTGGCTCTGACCCTCATGAAGAAGGAGCTGTAGGACTTAGCCCAGGTCACTTTGCGGCCATACCCTTCACCACTTTTCCATCACATCTGACACAGAAGAATGCGTGGTAAGAAACTCAGAGAAACAAGACACATTTGCTGAGCAGGAGCAGCAGAGGCACCTCGCCAGCCTCTGGCGGGAGGAAATTCTATTATTAACCACCATTCTTCAGAACCAGCTCTCTGGAGAGGCACGCCTTACAAGTGGCTTCAGCTTTGCATCGTTGAGTCTTGTACTGAAAGAAAACTCAGGTGGTACAAATGGCTTACGGTTTCTCAATAGACTTTCTTTTGGGAAAGGAGGAAAGTTGAGATTTGAAGTTGGATTTGTTCCAGAGAATTTTGGGATGTGAGGTCAAGACACTTATGCTGTGACCAAGGGGGATGGCAAAGGGACTTGTCTCAGAGGGACAAGTTGCTGGATAAAGACCCTCTGGATTCCAAAAGTAAACAGACCTCAGAGTGTCTCCAGCCCTGATGAGTCCCAGACAAGGGGAAGGGAGGCTCTGAGTGATAAAGTGGAAGGGAAAAAGAGAGAGAAAGGGAGATGAGAAAGGACATAAAATAAGAGAAAAGCAAATGGCTTCATATGAGGAGAAGGGAGAAGAAAGGAGGGGGAGGGCAGGGGCCAGAGAAGTGGGAGGGGAGGAGGGGAACAGTACTGAGGATGAGGAAGGGGAGATGCTGGCAGGTGGGAAACTCGGGGACAGACCTCACGCTTTTGTTCAAACCTTGGAAGAAGTAAAGATGTAGTGACAGAGTCAGAAACCAAGTGGGTGGATGTCTGAGGTAGGTAGAGTGGCCTGAATGGGGCAGCAAGGCTACACACCATGGTCAGGCCTCTTGGTTCTTCCTGTGTAAGCACAACAGGAGCCGTGGGCCCCAGGATACCACGGGACAGTAAGTGGTTAGTATTTTTATAAATTCGTTGAGACTTTCATACACGCATACAATGTATTTTGATCGTATTCACTCCTCATTCCTCCCAAGTCTTTCCCTGCCTCGTGTCCTTTTAAAATTTATAACTCACTGGGGCCAAGCCCCAGTGCCATAAACACCTATGCGCCATCCATAGTAGACCTGAGGAGTCCGCTCTCCTAGGAAACACTGACCCTCTCTCCGGTGACAGAGACGTCATCAGCTGCCAGCAGTTCCTCAGCTAGAGGCTTTCCCCTTCTACCCTGGAATGCTGCCAGGCTTGACCTTATCCAGGGTTTTCTTGTGCAGGCAATCATGGCTGCTATGAGCTCATGCGTACAGCAGTCCTGTTATGTCTAAGAGACACTGTTTCATCCTGGTCTTCTCTGACTTTTTACTCTTACAATCCTTCCACCCTGTCTTTCCCAATGGTCCCTGAGGGTGAGTGTGTGATTGCCTATCTATGGCTGAGTGTTCCACAGGCACTTAACTCCCATGCTTTGAATAGTTGTGAGTCTCTGCATTAATCACCATTCACTGCTCAGAGAAGCGTGTCTCTGAAGAGGAGTGAGAGCTCTATGGATGCCCATGTTAGATGGTAGTGTGATACTGTTTCCATTTAGCAAAACAACAATAATAGGCTCATCCCTGGTGCCTGTGAAGGCCATGGGTCATATTTACAGCACCAACAGTACCGTGCATGCATTTCCATGAATGGCTAATCTTGGTTGCCAACTTTATTGGATTGAGAAGGATTCACAAGAGGACAGGAGTGTACCTCTGGGTTTGTCTGTGAGGGCTTTTCCAGAGATAAGATCCTGAGGGCTTTGACTTAATCTGTGCCTTCACCCATTCATGGATTCAAATTTTGAATGAAATATTGGTATGTGGTAGAACCATGGAAGTTGGGGCGTGATCAGAGGAAGTATGCCACTAAGGGTGGGTCCTAGGGAGCCACATCTTGTCCTAGCTCTCTCCTGTTACTGCTCTGCCATACATACCCACCATGATGAACTGAAACCTCTGGGGGGTGGGTGGGTGGATGGATGGATGGATGGATGGATGGATGGATGGATGGATGGATAGGTGGATGGGTGGGTGGATGGATGGGTAGATGGGTAGATGGATGGAAGGATGGATGGATGGATGGATGTTGGGTGGATGGGTGGATGGGCGGATGGGTGGGTGGATGGGTGGGTGAGTGGGTGGATGGATGGGTGGGTGAGTGGATGGATGTATGGATGGGTGGATGGGTGGGTGGGTGAGTGGATGGGTGGATAGATGGAGGGTGAATGAGGCTTTCCTCCCTTAACTTATTTCTATCAGATCTTCATCATGGTGATAATCAAATCTATGCATTATCCACTGTCTTCAGCCACTGACTGGGATATCTATCCGAACAGCCCCCCTGGGGCCTGTCCACCCTACTCATTCCAGCACTTTCTATCCAAGGCCTGTCAACTGTCTATCTCTCCCAAGAAGCTTCACAAAGAGACAGATACCTGCCCGTTTATCTGAACCACCTCACATCTGAATGGGCAAGGCATGACAAACCACCTTCAACGTGGCCATCTAAACACATGAAAGACAACTTGGTACTCTCACTGTCCCCTGAGTCCCAGGACCCTGCTCAGCTGGCCATGTTCCCTCTGCCCATAAGAAAAAAGAACTCAGGTCTCAAGAGGCAAGCATTACATCTTGAAGTCTGATCGTGGCGGGTGGCCATCCTGCACAACCGGGTTGCTCTGTGGACATACGCCACTTGATCTCTGACACGGTAGCCACATTTTTACTTTTTCAAACTTTTGAAAAAAAAAACAAGTTTGTTTGGAGCCCTGCAAAGCACACTACTTCTCTCCCGGTTGACTCAATGGTCAGGACTGACTGCAACAGAAGCTCAAGGCTTTTTCTCAGGGAAGCAGATATGATAGTCCATACTAAGAAACTGAAATAAATAAATGAATCAAAGGACAAACCAGCTTAAACAGGCCCTGGAAACTGTTACCTGGCCAGTCCCTGTCATACACAGCTTCAAACAGAGAAAGCATCCAGTATCCACACAGTTCCTCCTTGCAAAGAAATGTGTTCACCTAAGAACATTCCACTTTTATCCATTTAACAATCACTGCCAAGATTCTCCTCATGTCAGGAGAAGGCCCCTTAGTTAGTGACTTTAGCTTTAAATGCTGTAACAGAGCAAGAGGAAGTAACCAGGAGAAGGTGGTGTGACTGTCACGTCACAGAGTTGTCTTAAAAGAGGCAGCTCTTCCCCAGCCATGGGGAACCTCTGTGTCTGGGCAGTGAACGTCAAAGGAGCAGGGAGCCTCTGCCCAATCTCCTCTCCCTGATGTTATCACACACCCTCTTCCACACACAAGCACATGTTAGCTCAAGTCTGAAATCTCTGCTGTATAGACACAGCTCTTGTTCCCACCTACAAGTTGCGGGGGAGGGGGTGCTGAGACTCAGAGCTCCCATCCCACCCTACCCAGGAGACCAGTATCTCCAGAGTGTTAGGGTGAGGCCCTGCTGCTTGTCGCTCAAATACACTCACTCCTCAAGTGAAGGACGCAGGGAGGACCTTAAATGTGGTGAGCCGTGAAAAGGAAGACCTCAGCACCCATCCTCTGAGGCATCTCTAGGGACAGACAGTGGAGTAGAGACTGCAGCATCCACTCGGGCTTCCCCTCCCGCCTCCCCATTCACTGGGGTCTGTACCTGGAGGTGACTTCACTGATGTTCTGCTGTGTTGGGCTGTCGCTGTCATTAAAGAGCCCAGTCCAATTGGCCTGCTGGTCGCCCCTCTGCCAACCAAACTGGAAGCCTCTGGCAAGAAAATGAGTCAATCGATACACACGCTCATATGCTGGGTTAGGCTTGGCTAAGAGCCACGTTCTGTCATTGTACCCACGTGACACAACTTTTCAATTCTACACTAGAAGGAGAAGGTGGCATAATCCCAACCGTAGGGATAGCAGTGGTAAGCCATAGCTTTCTGTGTCATCTTCGCTCTTCCGCACCCTTCCCTTACTCCATCTTTTCCACAGGTAAAGCACACATTTTACACAAGCAGGGAAACTGAGGCTTACTGAACTAAAGTCACAAGGCTCAGAAGTCTACCTTCTGTCTGGTGACCTCTCTCCACCCCTCAATTCCTGTTTCCAGAGACTTGGAATGAAAAGAATTCTATCCCCGGTGCTATGCCAGACACAACTTTGAAGATTTTAACCCACCGTGTGAGGAACCCCACTTCTGGTCTAAGATGATGCACTCTGACCCTTTATATCCACTCCCTCCCTAAATGTGATGACAGTAGCAGCAAAGCAATGAGTCACAACAGAAGCATTGACAGGAGGTAGCTGAAGGGACCAGAAAGAATACTGAAAGACAGCAAGCAGATGAGTAACTGATGTGGACCAGAGAGAATAGCAACCTAATGGCCTACAAGAAGTAGATTCATCCTCGGGACATAACTACAGATGGATCAGGAATGCAGAAGGCCAGGCTTCTGCAGGTGGGCATGTGAGATGGTACCCAAAGCAGGGGCAACATTAAGTTTATATACACAATGGGTAGGCACCTTTCCTTACATGTGTGTACACACAAACCTACACACACCCAGCTCCCCTTCCCACATACCCCACAGACATCAGCCAACTTGCTCCTGGGGAAGCTGACTCATGAAGGGGCATTCTGTACCCAAAGATGTCAGTGTTCTGAAGGGCCCAACTGGTGCTCTAGAACCATAGTGCAACACTGCCCAACCTGAACCTCTTGTCTAGCGAGGAACATGGCTCTCAGGAGGGGAAACCGAGCAGCTTTAAAAATGGCTGAGAAAAAAAGGGGGGAGCCCTCCTAAGTACCTTGAGACAAACTCTCTCTAGCTAGTACTGTGGACACCTGGGCTGCAGAGCCCTTCGCTGTGGGACTGTCCTGTGCTGTATGTGGTGTTGAGTGATGACCCTCGGTCTCTGTCATCTGCATTTGTCCTCCAACTCTCCTGTTAGGATTATCAAAATGTGTACAGATGCAAGTGGCTCCTGCGGGTAGGTACAGGAGGATACGAGCGAAGGGGTGACAATCAGGATGTAATATGAATAAATTATAAAAATTAATTGATTAATTTAAAAAGATTTAAAGAAAAAAGAAATCAGTGAGGTGTTTGATAGCTTATGGGTGTGGTTTACTCTAGAGAGAGCCATTTGTAGAGCACTTATTAGCAACAGGCATTACACATACAGAAGGTCTCATTAGCTTTAGTTGCAGATGAAAAATAAGAATCCCAGAGCCCAGTCACATGCCTGAGAACCTGAGGCTAAAAAAGCGGGCAAGACCTCTGCCCAGGGCTGATTTTAAAACACTTAGCAAACTACACATAGGCCAACAAGACATTTCCACCTGGGACTCTGACAACTAGCTGGCTGTGCTGACTAGTTTTTTGTCAAATAGGCAGAAGCTAGGATCTTTCAGGAAGACGGAAGCTCAGTTGAGAAAATATGTCCATTAGACTGCCCTGTTACAGAATCTGAGGGCCATTTTCCTGAGTAGTAGATTGGTAAGGAAGAGCCCAGCACACTGTGGGTGGTGCTGTTCCTAGGCAGGTGGTCTTAGGTTATGGCATTTCTTGGCAGCAAGCCATGGAGAGCAAGTGTCTTAGTTAGGGTTTCCATTGCTGTGATGAAATTCCATGACCAAACGCAAGCTGTAAAGTTAAGGTTTTTGTTTTTTGTTTTCTTTTTTTGTTTTCTTTTTTTGGTTTTTTTTTTTGTTTGTTTGTTTTTTGGCTTATGCTTCCACATTGTAGCCCAGTATTGAAGGAAGTTAGGTCAGGAACTCAAACAGGACAGGAACCCAGGCAGGAGCTGATGCAGAGGCCATGGAGGGATACTGCTTACTGACCTGCTCCCCATGGCTTGCTCAGCCTGCTTTCTTATAGAACCCAGGACCACCAGGCCAGGCACGGCACCATCCACAGTGGGCTGGGTCCTTCTCATCAGTTAAGAAAATGCATTACATTGGATCTCATGAAGGTAATTTTTCTCAGTTGAGGTTCCCTCCTTTCCAATGACTCTAGCTTGTGTCCAGTTGGCATAAAAACTAGCCAAGACAATTGATCACTTGTCAATTTGATACACAAATATATCACTGTTAAGCCATAACCTTTCCTTTTGTGTTCACCCCCAAGATCACATATTAAAATCAACATCACAATATAAAACATTTTTGCAAACTTAAAAAAAAAAAATCTCACATTCTCTACAAATTCAAACACTTTAAAATTCAGTCCATTTAAAAACCCAAAGGCTCTTTTAAAACCTAAAATCTATTTAAAATTTCAGTCCCTCAACTGTGGGCTCCTGTAAAATAAAAAATGTTAAATACTCCCTTGCTTCAAGAGGGAAGAACTGGGGCACAGTCACAATCTGGACAAAGCAAAACCAGACTCCAAAGTGGAAATAACTAAATGTCCAACTATCTGGGATTCACTCATGATCTTTGGGGCTCTTCCAAGGGGTTTGGGTCACTTCTCCAGCTCTGCCCTCTGTTAACACTCATAGCTTGCCTTCTAGACTCTGGATGGCTCCACTCCACACCTGCTGCTGTTCTTGGTGGCCATCCTATGGTACTGGAATCTCCAAAATGCTGGCATCTCTTCTGCAATTGGGTTCCACTTTCACCAACAGCCTCTGTTGGGCTCTCTGCATGGTGCCAAGCCTCGATGTCACTCCATGATCCCTTCAACCCTGGGGCTTCAACAGCTACTGAGGCTGTACCTTCTCCAATGGCCTATCCAGGCCTCTCACAGTGCCAAGCCTCAGCTGCTCTCCAGGACCCCTGCATTCCTTCAAAACCAGCACCACCCAGGTGACTCTTACACATTACCAAGCTTGGCTGTCAGAGCAAGTTACATCCTTGGTGGCCTCTGGAACGCAGCTTCTCTGTGCTCCCAGGAAACACTTCTCAGGGGATTTCACCTCAATGATGCTGGTCTTGTCTTAATCACCACTAATTTCTCAGCTCCAGCTGACCAGCACCTACTGTCCCAATAAGACAATGGTTTTACTTAGTGGTTCTGGTTTCTTGTTATCCAGAGCTGATGCTTCACCTCCAGCTGACCAGATGCGACAGATTCTTCACACAAATGGCCTGGTAGTCTTCGCTTCCTACTGAAACATCACCATTATCTCACTGCTCTCAACATTCCTATTTTCCAAGCTCCTACAAAACAGTCCACCAAGCTCTATACACTTACTGGATTTTCCAGCCCAAAACCTTCCACAATCCTCAGCAAAACAACATGGTCAGGTCTGTCACAGAAGTACACCACAATCCTTGTACCACTTCCGTCTTAGACAAGGTTTCTATTGCTGTGGTAAAACATCTTGACTAAAAGCAAGTTGTAGAGCAAAGGATGTAAGCCAAATTAACACCCACCCCCATTTCTTCTGGTCATTGTCTTTATTATAGCAGAACACAAAGTAAGACAGTGGTTTACAGGCATATTTAGATAGTGAGAAAAACTTTCCCATGGACTGCACACTGTCACCTTCCCACCCACAAAAGACAGCCCCTCCCAGAGTTATGCAAAGATCAGCACATAGTCATTAAGTGCAAGGCCCAAACAGAAGATGAGGTGCTCGCTATAAATTAAATGGATGAAAGCAGCCTACCAAAGAGGAGTAGCATGTCCAATTTTATAAGGTTTTTGGCCATAAAGCTGGTTACCTTTGTATATGGCACCAAAGTTTATTCCTTTTTAAAGCTAGTGATATTTTCTGGTTTATCTAAAAAATGGATTATACTATTTCCAAACCCAATTATTATATAAGCTAAATTCCACTCCTGAGCTAAGTAAGTATAGGAACTGTCTATTATTACCCAATTCAAGCATAATGAGAAAGGTTTACTTAAGACGAGACAGGGTAACACAGGGACTTTTCTTCACTCTTCCCTGTAAGTAGCATACATTTCTGGAGCCTCCCACTGTGTTCTAGAGAGGCTAGCCACTGGGATGACTAATGTGGAGCATGTTCTTGTGTTTGAAATGCTTACCATAGAGGTGAGGTAGCAAGGCTGACCCACATGAAAATCTCAATAAGCAGAAAAGAAGACATATGATGACTAAGCTAGCATACATAGAAATATAAGCACACAACTAAATAAGAGCACGCAAAAAAAAAAAAAAATGCTGGCAAGGATGATGGGCAAAATCAAGCACCAAAAAGAGGCTGCATCTATTTTGTTGAGTTTTACTTAATATATTTTAAAACAAGGAACAGATTTTGAAATAAATATGGCAGAATGTTAACACTGTTGATTCTCTGTCCTGTCTCCATGAGGACTTACTCTATAGTTCATGGTGTCCTTGGGCCTGAAGGATGGCACAGCAGGTTAATGACCTTGTCACCAAGCCTGTTGACCTGAGTCCCATCCCCGGGACCCACGTAATGGAAAGAGAAGGGCTGAATTCATAAAGTTGTTCTCGGACTTCTTCATGTACACCATGGTGTGTGTGTGTGTGTGTGTGTACTCATGTGTACACTCTCATGTGTGTGCACATGTGTGCTTATACATGAAGAAATCAGGAGTCAACATGTGGAGTTGCCCTCTATTTCTGTCCACCTTATCTCCTGAGGCAGCGTCTCACTGAATGTGAAGCTCACTGGCTGGCCAGCAGGCCCCAGTGATCCCCTGCCCCTGCCAGCCCAGTACCAGGTTTATAGGTGTTTGCCACCATAGCCTCCTTTTTACATGGGGGTCTAAGGATCATGATCAAGTCTTTGTACTTATACTGACTAAGCCATCTATCTCCCTGGCCCCCAAAGGAAACAGCACATAAATAATTATCTCAACTAATATGTGAAAGGCTGGGTCGATCGGTATTTGGTGGCTTCAGGCACTGATGAGATTACTGTGCCGCCACCACCCCCAACCGCCAATAGTTCCTCCTAGACACATGCCTGACAAAATGGTTTAGTCAAAATTTCCCAGTTATGAATAAGACACTGATGCACTGAGGCTCAGCTTCCTGCTGTTGTGGTAGCTGCTGATGACAAACACCAGGCTCAGCCAGGACCCTGGTACTTGACCTTCAGGTGTAGAGTTGGATCCTCGGCTCCCAGAATGATCTCATTGGCCTCTGAGCTACCTAGGCTGCCTTGGATGGCTACCAAGGTAACCATGGAGAAGGGGCAAAGTCAGAGAATTGAAAACAGGAGGAACTGCCCACTGGAGTTTAATTACTTCCATTAATAATATCCTTCAGGAACCGTGAGGCATTATCTTGTTTAAGGTTTACTAGTAGGTCTGAAAAACCCCTTTTGCTGTCTCCCTTTCTGTTTCCTACTGAACACGGGATGAACTTTACCCTCTGCCCCACTCCCACTGCCGTGACTTCCGCCCAGCGAATCGCTTAGAAAGGACAGCAAGCATTGAGAGGCAAAGCGGACACAAACCCCCATCCCTAGCCCAGAAGCTGTCTCAAGTTGATAACCACTTGTAAATGCAAAAAGTTTGCTTTCTCCAATGATGTCTCACTGCGCATACAAACCACTCTGTTTTCTTTTTTTTCTCCCGAGACAGGGTTTCTCTTGTGGCCTTGGCTGTCCTGAACTCACTTTGTGGACCAGGCTGATTTGGTGAAGCCTCAGTTGATGGGAGTGGTACCACCTGTCTCTACTCCCTTGAAGGTCTCTCCAGGGAGGTAGCCCCATTTCAGAAAAGCCCCAGCGTTTCTGGGGATCAATAGTGCAACCACAAGGTTCTTCTCTGCCCCGCCCTGCCCTGCCTCTCACTACCGACTCAAAGCCCCAGAATAAATGTTACTAGAACAACATGGGCCGGGGGTGGAGAGTGAGAAGCAGTGTTTATTCTCTCACGCGCGGTTTGTCCACAGGGTGTGATCATCAGGCTGGGCCCCGCTCCTCCCATTCCCCAAAAGGGGAGGGTGAGATTGGCAAGTTGGTGGCAGAGTGGAGCAGATGAGGGCTCCGAACGGACAAGGAGAGGTTTCTTGAGTTTCTCCCTGAGTCTAAAGCCTTGTAGCTCTGCAGAAGCCTTGGAAGGGTACAAGACTCACAGGGCAGAGGGACAGAGAAAACAAAGGAATGCCTGGGTATCATCCAGCCAAAGATGCGTTCAGGGGAAGAGCACAGTGCGAGCTCCAGGCTGAGCTCTGAGGACCAGGCCCTGAGCTGCTGTTCTTAACATCTGACTAAACTGATTTCTACTACACAACCCCATCCCCTCCCTGACCAGCTCCCTCAGCTCCCTTCCAGGTGACACACACACACACAGTGGACACCTGGGCCACCCAGTACTGCCACATCTCCCCCCCCCCCCGCCCAACTGCTCTTTGCTAACTACCTGCTTGACATTTATTTCAAGGAGGGACTGCTTTCAAGAAATAACAGACTGTGGGGAGAGGGGGAAAGAGTACATGCCAGTCTTGACCAGCCAAGCTGTAAAGCTATCAAGTCAACAGCACAGCTCCTGCCCCAGGCAGGCCACAGTCTGCTCGACAGCCTTTTGCCTTTCTAGGACATCCCATGGCCCAAGTGCCACACTCTGGATAGAGAGAGCCACCTGCCATGGTCCCAACTTCTTGGGCTGCACCTGTTTCTTTAGGAAGTGGAACAGCAAGCTTTGTCCCTGAGGTACAATGGGGAGCCGGCTCTATGACAAGAGCCTCAAAATACACGCGAAGGTAGCACAGAGGCACGCTGTCCTTTTCCTTGACCCATTTTCCTTGCCTCAGGTCTCAGGTGTGCACTAGGCACATTGTGCAGCCTAGATTTGTACCCCAGGGCATCAGAAAAAGGAGACTGGACCATACATATGAGTTCCCTACAACTGGGGGGGGGGGGGAGGGGAATAGAAGAGACAAACAAGAAAGTCGTAGCACAGCGCTTTATGTAGCATCTGAGTGCAATCAGCATGGGTGCTAGGAATTCAAGGGACAAAGGGACACTGTGGGTTGGAAATGGAAGGAGTGGGAGGACTTAGGTAGTCGGGCATCCAGTTAGGAACAAGTCAGGAGACTTCAGCACAACTTGGCTAGGAGTGTGAGTTATAGCAGATGTCATGCATGTAAAAGACGCTTGACTGAACAGTGAATCACTGGGCTTCAGGGTGGACTCCTAGCGAAGCTGATCATTCAGAGGGAGACTTCCATATCAGTGTGTGGGGTGGAAATCAAGGTCATTCAAAGAGTTCAATTTTCAACAAAATAGTAGCTATTCTGCATGGTGATGTGCCTTTACAACCTCGGGAATGAAGGCTCCTTCCCCACGCGCAGGGGGTAGCATGAGCTGACAGCATCACCTCTCAGCCCCTACCCTCTACCCCACCTCTATTCCTACCTCCACCCCTACCCCCACCTTGGAGAGCTCTTTCCCCAAGGTTATGTCCCCTCCCAAGGAGAGCCCTGATCACACAGTGCCACAAGGCCTAATCTCTCTCCTCAAATCTGAATGGCCATCCCAGTTGGGAGGCCCTGTGTTCAGCTGTGGCTGCTTCTGTTTCTCCCTCTCGCTCCTTTTCTTTGCTCTTGATCCTGAAAGCTTGCCTTAATCCACATCCTGCACTCTACTGCCTGGCTGGGAGCCTGCTTCTCAGGGAGCCCGGCCCCAACCACAGCACCTTCCCACACAAATACACTCATGTATGTTAAATTTTTAAATAAATATTTAAAATATGTATAAATAAGTAAGCAAATGCCAAATTTCAAATAATTTTAAAGAAGACAAAAATGTGACTATATTGAAGATATAATCAAGACTCATAAACTTCATGTTGTTAAAATTAATTTTTTTTAATTTCTAGGAAAAGTCTTAGTCAAAGTTAAAAGGATAGAAAACATAAATAGTGTTAAACCACTAATTGATAAAGTATATCCAAAAGGAAAAAATAACTTAGATGTAGATAGCTATAGAGCTAACACTACTGAATTTTTACAGGATAGCCTCAAAAACTTGCACAAACAACAGGTTTGTATTTTTGTAATTTATTTATTTTGTGTGGCAGTGGTTTGCATGCACACATATCATGTGGTGTCTGCAGAGGCCAGAAGAGGGCCTTAGATTTCCTAAGACTGGAGTTACAGATGTAAACCACCATGAAGATGCTAGGAATTAAACCCAGATCCTCTGGAAGGACAGTCAGTGCGCACTGCCTCTGAGCCATCTCTCCGGCCCCCAAAGAACAGGCTTAAATGGGCTCTTCATAATTCATTTCACAGACAGTACAGGAAAGGTAATACATGCCAAGATCATTATAGCTGAAAATGACAGTCAACAAACTCTCTCATTGCCTCACACATGAAAAGCTAGGCTTGTTTCTAAAAAATACGCCCTGAGCATCTGTCAGTATAATCTTTTGGGGAGCTCTTTTATGAGATTGGGTGTTTTTATATGGTTTGAGCTTGCTTCAAACCCCAACTCCTTTGTTTTAGCTTCCCGGGTACTGGGATCACAGGTGTGCACTACCGGGACCAGTCGTATGAGTGTGATTTACAACATTAAAAGATTAGAGATAAATGACAAATCATCCAATAGATGTGTATGTAAGAAAAGGATTTTTGGGGGCTGGAGAGATGGCTCAGTGGTTAAGAGCACTGTCTACTCTTCAAGAGGCCCTGAGTTCAATTCCCAGCAACTACATGGTGGCTCACAGCCATCTATAATGAGATTTGGTGTCCTCTTCTGGTATGCAGGCAGAACACTGTATATGTAATAAATAAATAAATCTTAAATTAAAAAAAAAAGAAAAGAAAATGATTTTTTTAAATGGCTTTGTAGAATAGTCTATGAGAACATGAAACTGTCTTAATTGCTTTAAGACATCTACCAAAAATACTAAAATCTAAGTAAATAGTCCCAGTGGTGAGCAGTTCTTGTCATTCTGTTTATAATCAGGGTTTACCATACCATGTACACAAACTAACTCAACATGGCTAAAAACCTCAGCATGAGAGCAAAGGCTATAAAAACACTTCTAAGACAGTATATGTATCAGTCTTTGTGACCCTGTCCTAGGTGATGGTTTAAAAATGGATAGGTAAACAGCAGTAACAAGGAAGTGATGGCTCATGCCTCATCTGTTGGGGTGTCTCTGTTCTTCCTCACTTACCTAAGGCATTCTCTGATTGGCTTTAATAAAAATATAGCCAATAGCCAATAGCTGGGCAGGAAGTGGAAGGCAGGACTGTGGGAAGATGAGAGGAGACAGACATGACTATGGGCCTAGAAGGTATATCTTTTTAAAATATTTTTTATTCATTTTTATTTTTATTTTATGTACATTAGTATTTGACTATATGTATGTCTATGTGAGGTTGTCGAATCCCCTGGAACAGGAGTTATAGATGGTTGTGAGCTGCCATGTGGGTGCCGGGAATTGAACCTGGGTCCTCTGGAAGAGCAGTCAGTGCTCTTAACCACTCCCTGGAAGATATATCTTATGGGTTAAAGTCAATGAACCAGTTGAGAGTCTGCCCAGCTAAGGTCTAAGCTTTGAAATATTAAAAGGTCTTGGTGTCACCCGGGTGTGGTGGCGTCTTTAATCCCAGCACTCGGGGAGGCAGAGGCAGGTGGATCTCTGTGAGTTCAAGGCCAGCCTGGTTTACAAAGCAAATCAAGGACAGCCAAGGCTATACAGAGAAACCCTGTCTCAAAAACAAAGCAAAAACCTTGGTGTCTTTATTTATATGGCCTAAAGGGTCGCCCTGAGTCTTAGGCCTTTTCACCAGGAGACATAAGCCACTGGTGTCTATGACATTCATCAAAAGTTTCAACTTTGTGCTTCAAAGAACACCACTGAGAAGATGAGGCTGGGGCGTGGCTGAGAGGTGGCTTATGTGCCTGACATGATCCACGCCCTGGTTTGATCCACAAGGCCACAGACATTTTGTTTTTAAAATAAAATAAAGGCAGGAGAGGGGGCTCAGCAGTCATTTACTGCTCTTGTCACAACCCAGCTTCTGTTCCCAGCACCCATGTGGTAGCTCCTAATCCTCTGCACCTCCAGATCCAGGTAATCTGACCCCTCCTCTGACTTTTGTGGGTACTACAAGCATGTGGTGTGCATGAATGCATGAGGCAAAACACTCATACACATAAAATAAAAGAAAGTAAGTAAACCTCGCTGCTGGAGAGATGGCGCAGCAGTTAAGAGCCCTGGCTGCTCTTCCAGAGGACCCACATTTGATTGCCAGTAGTTCACAACCTTTTAGAATTCCAGTCTCTGGGAATCTGACTCCTTCTGGCCTCTAAGGGCACCAGGCACACATATGGTACACAGAACATACATGCAGGCAAAACACCCATACACATAACAATAAATGAGTTAATTTTTTTTAATTTTAAAAAATAAATGAAATGGAAAATATAATTCATAGAATGGTAGAAATTGTCAGTAATGCACGATAAGTAACTTACACTTGGAATATATAAAAGGCTCTTATAATTTTTTTAAAGACAAATACTCCAATTTTAAAGTAGGCGAAGGACCTGAATAGACATTTTTCCCAAAGATAAGATACACAGTCAATGAACATATAAAAATTTGTTCCACCCCATCACTCATCTGGAAAGGAAAGTTCAGTGAGACGCTACCTCAAACCCATGAGGGTGGCTGTAATCAAGAAGAGAGTGTGACGAATTTGTCACACATGAGAGCCCAGAACACACTGCTGAGTGTGGGATGGTGCAGGAACATCTGCACCTCATCCCGTGGCACACATGGGCTATTGCATGGTCAGTAACCCCACCCACAGACACAGAGCCTGGAGAGCTGGAAATATCGCCGCCACGAAAACACCTGCGCACACACTAGTCCTGACGGCAAAAATAGAAACAGCTTCAAGATCTGTGACTTGAAGAATGGCTAAGCAGCCCCTTCCTACTCATGGGTTAAGGCATTCATTCCTCAGGGGGCGTGTTGTCATTAGCCCTCTGTCACTTGCCATCTGGTCCCTCCTGTTCCATCCGGCTCTATCACACAGATCAGAGAGGTGTCCATGATGAGTTCTGAGTCCAGGACTTTGCACACACAAGGCATATACTCCACCACTCAGCTACACCCCTTATCCTTAAGACCAGTATTTTTCTAACTAAAGGCATACTCCCAATAGTTGGTTATAAAGCCAAATTTAATGGATTGTTCCCAGGTTTTAAAAAAAAACAAAAAACGTTTTACCACAGTAAAAATACACAGACCGGGGCCAGCAAGAGTTCAGCCTGACAACCAGTTTGCTCTCCAGGATCCACATAGTGGAAGGAGAGAATCGACTCCCAGCAAGTTGACCTCTGACCTGCACACTCATGCCCTGGCACCTGCGCACATACATATACAAGAAATCAGGAAGTCTAAAAATGTCACAGTCTGAACTTGGCCATTTTACCCAACTGTGAGTGTGCAGCTAGTGGCAGTAAGCTCAGCAATTTTAGTTTTTTCTTCTTCCCCAGAAGAAATGTTTTCCCCGTTAAATGATGACTAAGATCTTGCCCTCCTCGAGGCCCCCAGCTATCACCTTTCTACCATCTGTCTCTGTGTTCGACAGCTCCAGATACCTCATCAAAGTGCAGTTACAAAGTGCCTGGTCCTTTAGTCTGTCTCATTTCATTTAACGTAAGAGCGTCAAGGTTCTTCCATGTTGCAGTCTGTTAGAACCTTCTTCTGAAGACTAAATAATAAATATTTATATATGGAGAGAGAAGAGGGAGAGAGAGGAGGGAGGGAGGGAGGGCGGGAGGGAGGGAGGGAGGGAGATCGGAGGGAGTGGGGGGGGGGGGGGGGAGGGGGGGGGGGAGAGAGACTAGCTTAGCCTGAAATTCACTATGTAGACCGGGCTGAGATCCATCTGTCTCTGCCTCCCAAGTGCTGGGATTAAAGGCATGTGTCACCATTCCCTGCTTTCATCATATTTTTTAATGAAATAGAAAAATGAGTGGGTTTTTTTTTTCAGTGCTGGAGGCTGAATCCAGGTTACCCTGAATTATAGGCATCACACTGCTACCATTGAGCTACATCCCCAGCCCTAGGAGGTTCTTCTAAAGATTTTATCATGTTCATTTTATGTGTATGAGTGCTTGCGGGCATATGTGGAAAGTGCACTGTGTTTGTAGATTGCCCACAGAGGCCAGAAGAGGGTGCTGGATCCTCTGGAACATGGAACTACAGATGGTTGTGAGCCATCATGTTGATGCTGGGAGCCAAACCAAGGTCCTCGGAAAGAGGCTGTTGAGTAGAAAATATCGAGCACATTTTTTCATAGTAAACCAAGCATTGCTTTACAGAGTGTTGCCCCCGAGCTGGATGTATTTTCTTACTGAGCATCACAATAGTAGAAGCTCAGAACACACTGCTGTCCTGGCAGGTGATTCCAAACCCGCATTGATAGCCTGGTTCTTCCCCATGTGTCATTTTAGAGTTTCTTTCCAAAGAGTTGTTGGCTTGCTCCAGACAGACTGCCATCCATGTCCAAGCAGGTACAGTCTCAAACCCATAGTTCTCCCTCCCTGACATGCCACTTCGTTCACACTCTGTGGCCATCTCCCCTGGCTGGGCAGTGTAGCCCTCACCCCTGCTCTGTAGACTGCTGAAGCCTCCCTGTTTTCACTTCTTGCTCTCGCTTCTGAACCCTACTCCCACCTTCAGCTGTGCCCACGGATCACTCCTCCAGTCTTTAAGACCTCTCATGTAAGCCAAATGAGCCTTTTTCTGAAGCAGCTCCTTCCCCACCCTTGCCATGCCTCCATGCGTGCCCTACTGTCATCCTCGCAGCCTGCATGCTCCCTTTCTCTGCACCTGGGGCCCTGTGTATGATATCCTCAGCACTTCCTGTGGTACTCAGTGGAGAGTAAGCAATCAGAGTACACCACGTACTCAGTTTACATAGTAAGTACTCAGTGTATAGAAAGTACTTAGTGTACAGTAAGTACTCAGTTTATATAGTAAATACTCAGTGTACAGTAAGTACTTGGTATATAGCAAATATTCAGTGTACAATAAGTACTCAGTGTATACCAAGTACTCAGTGTACAGTAAGCACTCAGTTTATATAGTAAGCACTCAGTATACAGTAAGTACACAGTGTGTACCAAGTACTCAGTGTACAGTAAGTACTCAGTGTATACCAAGTACTCAGTGTACCATAAGCACTCAGTTTATATAGTAAGCACTCAGTGTACAGTAAATACTCAGTGTATACCAAGTACTCAGTTTATATAGTAAGTACTCAGTGTACAGTAAGCACTCAGTTTATATAGTAAGTACTCAGTGTACAGTAAGTACTCAGTATATAGTAAGTACTCAGTGTACAGTAAGCACTTGGTGTATAGTAAGCACTCAGTGTATAGTATTTGGTGTACAGTAAGTACTCAGTGTACAGTAAGTTCTAGTAAGTCCGAAGCAGACATCTGAAGCCAATTGCATAGCCAAGTCTGAAGCAAAACACATGACAACTTTGTTCCTTCCTGGTCCTTTCCTCCCAATCCACAGTGTGTGCCTTCTGCTGCAGAGAGAAAGCACTAACTAGGCTATTGTGCTGGTCTCCTTGTTCCCTATCAAGATATGTCCCTAGAAATTTAGTGGCTTACAATGGTCCTTGTCAAAAGTGCTCATTGCACATTCCAGAGAAAGACTGGGGGTTCAAAATAAATAAGTAGATAAATAGATAAATAAATGAGCATCGACTAACGTCGCCCACTCCTTCTGTAGCAACTTCTCCTTATGTAACTAGACAAGCTTGCCACCCTTGTGCCTCTAGTGTGCTCTTCAGAATGCCCTGAACGGTGCTTTCACTTTTGAGCAGCTGAGGTCACAGCCCCAGTGTCTCTCCTTCCCCGAGCCTCCCTGACAATACCCAGACAACCTTGCTTCTCAGGCGCTTTTACCAGTTACTACCCTACTCAAGGACGGCGAGATCTATGAACCAAACTCAATCTGTCCTCAGCCTTTGCAGAACTTCACTGCCATATGACACATCCCAGGATGTCCCCTGCCCCCTTACATCATGGATCCATCTTTTCATTGTGTCCGTTCCAATAACTACATCTAAGTACACACCCATGCACGCATTCACACACACACACACACACACACACACACACACACACACACGCACATTCGCATGCTCTTACCTTCAATCATCTGTTCATTATCCATACTTATTGATGACTTCTTATTGCCAAACACATGTGTGACACATGCAGCCTCAAGCAAACCATAACCCCTACCTCACAGCTTCTGGCCCAGAGCAGTTTTCAACCTCAGCACCACTGACATTTGGGGCTGAAACATCTTTGTTGTGACAGGTAATTTGGACCTTGAGGAGTTTTCAGGTCCAGGCCCCTCTACCCACTTCCTCTTGGATGCCAGTGGCATCTCTTCTTTCCTTGTGACAAGCAAAGGCATGGCTTCTCTAATCTCTAAGTGTGAAATGGGCCTGGCAGAGATCTACTGGACTATGGCATCAAGTGGAGCCTGCTGCTGGTCTCTCAGGGGACCTGCTAGAGAGCCAGGCTTCCAGATGACAGCCTAGGAGGGAGTTCAACGCAAGGGCTCAGGAACCTGCTTCTCTGGGTCTTTCCGGGGAACTGCAGTGCAGGTCTTTGCTATTTCCAGATAGATAGAAAACGAACACTCGGGTGGAGCCAACTCATAGCAACTGTGATGTGTGAGGACATAGAACGCATAAGCAAATGAGTCAGCTGCAAGGCACAGGACCAGGGAAGCCTGAAAACAGACCAGAAATGGAGTGGGATCAGGTAGGGGAGAGATGGGAAGGGGCAGGGCCACGCCTGCATCCTGTGCTCTGGCCAGGCCACTGCTTCCTTCCATTAAAGATGTGCATGTCCCCACCCCTACCCAGATCTGGTCTGCCTTCAAGGTCCACGAGAGCCCCATGCCCGCTGGCACTCCAGCCCATTGTGCTTCTCATCTCACTTGGGGCCATTTGTTTCCTCAGATGGGCTTCAATCCCACTGAGCACCAGGACTGCACCACTGACTTCTGTATAGCACCCTTTCCTTGGCTCCCTTCCCGGATGGAACGTACACCAGTCTTGACTGTTTGGTTGCATTAAGCAAAGTTCCTCGAGTGAGGGTTTTATCTGCTGTTTAAGGGTCGGGGTGTCTGAGAGATGGAGAACGAAGTGAGAAGGAACCAATGCACCTGCTGGGCTCCGAGCAGCTAGCCTGTCCATCCAAACTCAGGCAGGGTTTGCCAGAACAATCTGGCAATAGCCTGGTTGGCACCTACCGTGGCCCTGGTGGCTCTTTCCTGTCCCACTAGCTCTAGGAGCCCCGGTAATTCTGGGGATTTACCAGCAGAGGGCAGAGACCAAGAGCTGCCCCACTGAGAAGCAGGTGCCAAGACCCAGCAAGGCTGCACAGCCCACAGTTCAGGAACATCTTGGAGGGCTGATCAAATCCAACAGGTCCAGAGACTGGAGAGTGTTTTCAAGCCAGCAGTGCCACACAGAGCACATAGGGAAGAAAGCTGGCTGGGGAAGTCGGGAGCAATAGGTGGCTGGAAATGAACGCAAGAGGCAAGGGGCCAGCCACATGGTCCTCAGCTTTCCTGTTGGGAGCAAATCACTCTCCCACTCTTAGGACAGCCCAGACTGAGAACAAATGCGATCAGTGCAAACCCAAGGCTGGCAAAAGATCAGAATTCTATTATTGGGGCACTTCTGAGAGAGAAAAAAAAATTCATGCCTATCCATTTGAGTGGAAGGCAGTGAGGTTAGACAGGCACTGGTGATGAAGGAGGAGCCTCCAGCATAGAGGAGGAGAGAGTTCTCACCTCCAGTCAGGCAGGTGGCCGGCAGCAGCAGCTCCGGCTCCACCAGGCAGCAGAAACACGGGAGTCTAGCGTGTCCGTGTAGCTTCCACACAGACTGGGGCTGTGCCTGAATTTTGAGTGGCATCTTACTGCCCTCTCTCTTCAAGGAGCTTGGCTGTGGTTGGAGGACTGAGAGGGCAAAGCTCTTGCTGTTTCTCTGACCTCTGATGCTAAGGATGCGAAAGAACCATCTGCTTTGGAGGCAGTCAGGTTGTCTCGGACCTAGTAGAATTTGCTGTCCCCGTGGGTGGCCACAGACCACTACCACCCCACCTAGTCAGGAGTTCCTGGGGAGAAAAAAAGCTTTTACCTCTGTGATCCCTACAAATATTTAGAGCTTGCCAAACTAAGAAGAAGAAAACTGCCCTTTGGCCTTCCAGCCACAGCCAAATAAATGGCCACGGAAATGTAGATTTGGGGAACAGAGCGGTTTTGCTGCCTGGCATTCCAAGCTGCTGCCCACGTTCACAACAGAACAAAGTTCACACACACACACACACACACACACACACACACACACACACACACAC
>OU015744.1:11452446-11519664 GCA_907169655.1 Acomys percivali
CACACACACACACACACACACACACACACACACACACACACACACACCACGACAGGCATACAGCTGCCGCTGGCTGCCCTCTGGCTGGCAGCAGAGATACCCAGGCTAAGGGCAGACCGCCTGTCACCTGCTCCCAGAATGCTATAGCCAACGCATCTGCCACCCCTGGGCTCGTTGTATCCCACCCCTCAGACTTTCTTACCTCTTGATGTAGCTCCTGCTGTATAGGATCTGCTGCAGCAATGTCACCAAGGCGAAGGCGCAGATAAAGATGAAGAGCAAAGTTCGGTTCCCCAACAAATCCCGGTTGGCCGAGGGGTCTGCGTAGCGCATCCTGGCGGTCCGGCGCCGCGGACGCACCGTACGGGGTGGCGTGGCTATCTCGCGCGCGGTGCGTGGCCCCCGGGGCCGTTAGGTGGACGGTCAAGGTACGCAGAAGGGCAGAAGACTTCGCAGGGCAAAGTTTCCTGCGGGCGCAGCGGCAAAAGGACTGGGCTCGCAGCTCTGAGATCTGCAGAGCCCCAGGCCGGCCCTCGCGTGCTGCGGCTTCTGGGAGCCTGTGTCCCGCAGCAACCTATCTGCCGGTAGAGGGGCGACGGCAGGTGCGGGAGCCGGGCCGCCCTCCTGCCGAGGTGACGACCAATGGGGAGCCGGGCCGGCCAGGCTGGGCCGAGACTTCGCGCGCCGCGCCGCCCACTCTGGGTCGGCTGTGGATCGCGGGCGCCGGGTGCGTGGGGCAGGCCGGGGGACAGCGAGTCTGATCCCCAAGTCTGCACCCAGAGAGTGCGAAGCTTGGCCTTGGATGCCGCTGAGGAGACGTGGGCGACGCAACCTCTGGACGCTGGGCGGTGGGGAGGGGGAGCGGAGAGGCTCAAAGGGCCGAGTTGGAATCCTTGGGTTCAGAGGAGCGCGAGGACAAGCACAGACCGCAAAGCTAGCCTCGTCGGAGACGAACATTTGCATGCGGTGCTCAGGACACTGAGTCACCGCCGCGGCCGCGTCCTCACGCGCTGCTGGAGAATCCGCCGTGAAAGCGGAGCAAGGTCAGCCAGGCAACCCTTCAAGGACGGCGCGCGCGGCCCCTGAATGCTAATGACCCGAGGGGCTGTCCTTGGGGCCTGGACTCCCAACTCATGCTGAGCAGAAAGTCAGAGTCTACGACCCCTCCCCCCCACTCCCCCACTCCCTCACATGCCCCGGGCCTCTACCCTCTCACCATCTGCAGCTCGCAGCCTTTCGTCAATAATCCTGTTGTCAACCAGACACTGGGACTTTGTCTCATCCTTGGAACTATTCATAGACCGTAGGTCAGCAGCCGGTCGCCTTCGGGTATTATGGTTGCCCAAAGCTTTAAGGAGTCATTGGGTCCAGCAATGAGCACGCCACGCTTCGGTGTAAGCTGGAGAAAACGATTCCAAAGATGCACCGGGAAAGCCGTGGTATCGCAGAAATCCTTACCCCGAAGAACGCCACCCGTACCGGGTTCCCGGCTCGCTACAGCCATCCTGACGCTGCACAGGCTTGGGAATTAGTCACATGCACCGAGCATCCACTACTCAACTCACTCTGTATGCTAGGGCATCCTTCCCAGGACCCCCTAGACACTCCCAAGATTCCAGAGTCAGGCCTGCTTTGCACTTGTAACTTGATAAAACTAGAATCGCAGCAAGAAAAAACATTTTTGTGGGAAATGCCCAAACTCCAAACCCTTCAACCTTCACAGTCAGCAATTTCTATGATTAGGGAGCTAGCAATAATTGCAATTTGTGTTCATCCACAGGGCTGAAACACTAAGCACTATCTTTGAAGAATTTGTGTATTTTTGCATCCAGTGTACCTGGCTTCTTTGCCATTAAGTGGGGTAACCCAGAAATCTGGAGGCTCATCATTGCATGATTAGCATAGACTCCCTTAGCGGCTTTCTCATCAACCTTAATTGCTCTCACACATGCTAATGAATTTTCACCTCCTATCTTCTATACTTGGATGGGCCAAAGTGCAAGTTACCTAAAGGGGTTCACCTAGCAAGAAGTCTTTGGACTTCAGATGTCCTGTACATACTGAAATGGGCGCCCACCAGTGTACCCCAACAACAATAACAGCAACACTGGTTTACTGCTTTGCTCTAAAAGTTGCATCACCCACCTCACCTAGGTTTCTTCAATTCCTGCTCTTTCTTTTCACCACAGAATCTTGCTCCGTGGCCCAGGCTGGCCTCCAACTTGTGGTCATCCTCCTGCCTCAGCCTCCTCCATGCTGGGCTTAAAGGCATGTGCCACCATATAACACTGAGCTGCCTTCAAACTTTTTAACAGGGGTCCCTGCAGTCCACCTTCCACTGAGTCCTCCACACATTATGTAGCAGCCCCCACACCCACGTCCCAAGCTGACAGAGCAGATTCTCACCTAGTTAGCACCAACCGCCACACGACCTTGTGCCTTCCTCATGTAAGGTCACAGAGGACAGACAGACACAAGGATGAGCCGCTCAACAGCAGCACAAGCATCTTATTCAGCTGCGGGGGGTGGGGGGTGGGGGTGGTCTCTAGTCTAGAAACTAGAGCCCATTGTCTGCTTCTAAACTGAGGTAGTTAGAGAACCAAAAGGGAAAGGAAAGAAGGCTTAAAAGGTTAACAGTTGGGGCCCGTGACTAGCCCTCTGCGTGTATAACCTGGGAGAGGTGAATTAAAGGATGTCAGGCAATAGATTAAACATCTCTTCAGGCACATTATTGAGGTCAATAGAGCAAACACTGGGGGTCAGTGGGCAAGCAGGTTACTTTAGTTCTGGGAAACTAGTCTCCATTCAACCATATGAAGGAGCTATACAAAACGAAGTTGGCTATCCCCTCCCTCCAGTCCTGGCACCTTTTCTCTCTCATCCTGTTCCTCCGCCCTCCCTAGTAGGTACCATTCTAAGAACTGTCTTTGGATACAAGCTTCCCTGAAAAAAACAAAGCAAACTCATTTTACAAGAATAAATTCAAATTATCCCATGAAGGTTTTTGTTGTTGTTGTTTTTATTTTTTCGAGACAGGGTTCAGCCTTGGATGTCCTGAACCCGCTTTGTAGACCAGGTTGGCCTCAAATTCACAGAGATCCATTAGCCTGCTTCTGCCTCCCTGACTGTTAGGATTACAGGCATGCACCACCATGCCCAATTCCCACGAACATTTTTATTGAAGTATAATACATTTACCAGAAGAGTAAGGACCATCATGTAGCTCACTACATTTTCATAAGCTGAGCACAGCTGTGGGACCAGAATATGCATCAGAAAAAGAAGTCTTCATCACTCTCAAGGGTCTCCTCATGCCTCTGCACACTCAGGGGTTCTGAGGATCAAATTCTACGCAGCAGCTTGCACAGCCAGTGCTTTCCCCTACTAAGCCACCTCACAGAGTCAGCTCTGACTTCTAATACCAAACTAATGTATTCCCCGTTTGTGCATTTTCTGTAAATGGAATATTCTTCGTGTCTGATTTCCCTGGCTTTCTGACAACTGCAGATGAATCTCTATGGCCGTGATCACCAGTCCTTGAAAAGAACTGGGCTCTTCTATGGAGGTGATTAGAATCATTGGAGGGATTGAGTCGAGAGAGAGTACTCACTGTTGGCTTGGAAGATAGAGGAGACCTCTTGGCAAAGGACTCAGATGCCTCTCAGAGCAGAGACTGGCTCCTGGCCAATAGCCAACAACCACACAAAAAAGAGAGAATCCTCTCAGCAGCCTGAAGAAGCTCCAGGGAGGGTCCTGAGCTCCAGCGGCCCTGACCTTCATTGCAGTCTTTGAGACACATCAAAAATGAGACCCCATGGGGCCAGAGAGATGGCTCAGCAACTAAGAGCACTGGCTGCTCTTCCAGAGGGCCTAGGTTCAATTCCTAACACCCACATGGCAGCTCACAACTGTGTGCAACTCTGGTTTACATGCAGGCAAAACACCAATGCATCTAAAATAAAACAAATCATTTAAAGAGAATATAAAATAAAATAAAAAAAAGAAAGACCCCAGCTACACAGCTTGGGGATATACGTGTGCTCCTCATGACACTAAATGTGTAATCCTTTCCCAACAGAACAAAACCTGTCACCAGTGTGAAATGTATAGTACTGCAACACCTTTTTGCTTTGTAGGAGCCAGTGACTTGTGCATGCTACGCAAACCTTATACCACCATACTACTACATGCCAGCACTATCACTTCTACTGTTGATGGATATGTGGCAGCTGCTGCCATGAAACTTCTAATGCCTTCTCTTTGACGCATTCATGCATGTCTATTGGGCATCTGCATTTGGAGTCGAACAGAGTATGTATTTTCAGCTTTAGCAACTACTGCCAAATGGTTTTCCAAAGAGGGCATGTTTTTAAATAGATATTTATTTTTTCTTGCCATCACCAATTGAGGTGATATGAGCATTAACCTTCTAGCCTAATAAGGAAAAGAAGACCACCAAGAATAGGGAGAAACAATAGCAGCTCCAGAAGCCCTTGCTCTCTGTCATTTGCATGCATTTGCAGGAAACAAGATTGATGCAGGTGATGGGCACCATTGGGGCTTTGTGGCAACAGGTATGGGGTGGGTCTTCATCGCCTGATACTCTGCAAAAGGCCAGCAGTAATCTCGTACATCTCTGCTGACACCGCTCATCTAGCCCAATGGCATTTGAAATCCGATTTCTGCAGATCAAATCAAAGAGTTATATTTAACCCACCCGCAAACGCCTTGCAAGTCTAGTGGAATCAGAGACCTAAGGTCATGAAATGAACAAGTTTGAAATCTTTGATGCTACTAGCAATGCTGAGCCAGACTTTACCTTAGGCCAAATTTATACCCTGTAGAATCGCAGCAAGCACTCAGAAGGGCTTAACAAACAAAAAGAGTAAACACGTGGTCAAGTGATCACAATGCAGATTCAGTGAGCACCATTTTTATACTGTAATTGCCAGGAATGGGGACAGCTGCATCATTGTTTAAAACACACACTCGCAGACAATTAAGCCAAGAACAAATGTCAACACTGGCACAATCTGCTAAATTACTGATAACTGATGGGAATTACTCATGCTGTGAGCACTGTCTCCAGCATAAAACAGAGTGGCTTAAAAAGAGGAAGGAACTTAGCAGTCTCTGTGGGCTTATAGAAGCTGGCTTTTATTCCATGCAGCCCAGCCACAGCCTGGCAGATTATGTAAGTGACATTCCACGCACGTGTTCAAGGAGTGTGCGCTAAGTGTGTGCCATGCTTGTGCCTCTCTACATTTGCTTTAACATGTCGGGCCTTTGAGGGGGTGCTCTTGGCTTTGGGACAATGTTTGTGAAGAAAGCATCTGTTACCACGTGAGCAAAACTGCTCTAGTTACAGCCTCATAAATCCATGGAGCTGGGCTAACCACTGCAGAGTTCTCTGCAGGTGCTGGGTTTTACATCATTCATCTTGATTTTTAAATCACTTAGTGTTGTGTACTGGAGCTGTAATTTCTGTCCCTTGTTCATTTCCCTTATGAATATGTACATGTCGTTTCTAACCCTGACCCTTCCTGCTGTGCCACCTCCAGCCCCCGAAACTTCTCCTTCCCACCTTCCAGCAGTCAACCAACACATCGAAGCACAGAAGAGTTCTGGCCCACCTCAAGTTTGCCACATTCCCACAGCTAGCCAGGCCCAGCTCACTGTGGGACGAGGTCATTTGGGTCCCTCTTAGATGGCACTGTAGCTAAAATCGAATGCCGAACTTCCTTCACTCATCTTAAAGGCTGGTCCTGGGAAGGAAACATAGAACCTGGTTCTACTCGTCCGAGAAAGACCACTGGTGAGGGAATAAATAGTCTGACTGCTTACCAAGTTTAGTGCTTGTTCCTTCAGTGACTAGAAAGGGACTGTGACCCACTAGGATCAGCCACAGCAAGGTTTGTGTCATTTAACCCTTACCCTAAGGTCTAAAGCTAAGGTCTGTAGGCTTGGCTGGAATGACCGCTGGATGCAGGCATTAGTTTGTGCCTTAGAGACTAGGAGTCCATTGAGGAAGTCAGATGGACAGTCCTCGTAGGATAGATAGCTGGGAGTGACTGGGAGGGGAGCTAGTAGGGTGGACTGCAAGGAAAGTGTCTGGAGGAAGTGTTTGGGGGCTGCAGTGGGATGGGAAAGGATGGTCAATCAGGTGAAGACAGTGCGTCTGGATGCCCCAGGCAGAGAGAAGAATGTGAGAGCAGAGGCTCCAGCGGGGGCCCTGGCATTGCTGGCTCCGTGTGTCCTCGAGATGAGGTTGGTGGGTGGGCCAGAGGCAGAGCTGGACCTCCATCCATGGTCTACCACCAAAGTGCATCTTAGCTAGTCCTGCTGGGAGCTGATGCCTTCAGCCCCCTAGAGGTATCAGACCCACTCCCTGGGTTTCTTGCCCTCTCAGCAGGCGGCACTGCCCAGCCTAAGACATAATCCTTTGCCCTCATCCATGGAAGCAGAAAGAGGAGCAGTGAAATATTATCACCGCCTTGTAAAAGCTGTCATCGTGTTGAATGACTTCATCGTTCAACTCATTTGAGATTGCCGGAACTGGGTTAAGCATGGCTAGGGATGGCCCACTGCAAAATTATGCAGCCGCTAGAGCTTGTGTGTGCTGCGCACTGCCCTGCCTTCTGAGGCTCTCTGCCCTCCAGGCTCTCTGCTTTTCCAATCTCCCCCTCCTGGGAGAAGCTTTGAGAAGTTTCAACTAATCCCTTGATGGAGAGACTGAACCTGGAGTTGCCATCTGAGAATGTAGTTGATATGATGTCCCATTCAAGCTGTGTTCGCAGCACTGTAAAGGAATATACAAACAGCTGAGATCCCAATCATGTCCTCAAACATTTTCAGTTCAGTCTACAGGGGCTGGTTTTCCCATGGGATGTATGCTTCATTTTCTAACAGAGTTAATGGGAATAGGATTTGTTGTACAGAAATTCCCAGGCCTCCTACTAGCCAATACCTAAGACTGATACACTCTGCCTGAGAACCTAAGAGGCCCTTGTTCATCAGTTTGATAGCCTAGCTTCGCCATGATGAGTCGATCCTGATTACCATTCTCACAAGCCAAGTGGGCAATGAAGAAAACCAGAAACCAGCAATATTTCAGAAAAACCACATGGTAAATGTCATGAAACACAGCTTCTTCAGCCACTGTTCCACTAGGTTACTATGATGTGGAAGCATGGCCAACCCACACACCGAGCTGGCCCACGGGTTGTCTTGCTGACTCCACTTCACAGTGGATATGCACAACCTATGCACACGGTCCTAGCCCTTCCTTGGTTTAGACACTGTCTCCACAGAGACTTGATAAATCATAACATACAAACCTATTATCCACTGCCAACATGCCAGATTCATTTACCCTTGAACTGAACCTGGAGCTTACAGTGTGACATTTAGATGCACAACCAACCCTGACTGTGACCTACCCTCTGTGTACACTTGTCTCTGGTCACCAGAGTTCATTGGGTTGTTTGATATGAGCCTGCCTTCCACCTGGAGACAATAGAGTCCTGGGTCCCAAAGGCCAGTGTCACGTAGTGGAGCAGAAGCCACATCAGCTGTGCTGTACACTGCGGGGTGCTGAAAGACACTGAGAGACTCTCATACGTGTGGTTCCAACCTTCAAGTACACAGTGAAGTGACAAGCCAGGGCAGCCTCCTTAACAAAGGTGGAAGCAAATTCTTTGTTGACTCAGTGCCCTGGTGTTTGACTGCAAAGGCTATGAGAAGGCTGAAGGAAGTGGCAGGTGGTGTCCCAGAGCCTGGAAAGCACTGAAAACTGGTGCTGGGATAAAAGTAGTTTGTTAGGAAGTGTAGAACTCTGAGAGTGCCTGTTAAGTGGGGGCTCTTCTGGTGAGCCAGGCTTCACTGTGACCTTGGATGGGGAAGTCATCTGAACTAGTGCAGACTCAGTGTGACCCTAGCCAGGTGCCTTCACTGCTCTTTCCTGTGCCTGCCAGCTCCACAGTCAAGCTCCCAGAACTTTGTCTGACTCCCTGGTGTCCTCATTCAAGCCTAAACTATGGCCACTTTTGTACCACCAAACTTTGCTGCCTGGAGTCTTGCCATCCCAGCTCCTCAGCCAAGTCAGAAGCCAGACATGGAACATGAGCAGTGGGAAGGACACAGGCCCAAGTGCCAGGTCTGGCTCTGCCATGGGACTGTCTGTCTGTCTGGATCACTTAACATTGGACTTGAGAAACTTTGGCTTGGAATTTTACCCAAATATCTTCAGATTATTTTGGGGGGAGGATAGGGGGCTGAGACAAGGTTTCTCTATGTAGCCTTGGCTGTCCTGGACTCCCCTTGTAGACCGGGCTGGCCTTGAACCCAGAGATCCACCTGCCTCTTCCTCAACAAGTGTACCACCATACCCAGCTTATCTTCAGATTCTTTTATTAAAGAAAAACAATGTATTTCTTTTTATTTTATGTGCATTAGTGGTTTTGCCTGCATGTGTATCTAAGGGTGAGAGTGTCAGATCCTCTGGATCTGAGTTACTGACAGTTGTGGGCTGCCATCTGGATGCTGGAAATTGAAGCTAGGTCCTCTGGAAGAGCAGCCAGTGCTCTTAACCACTGAGCCACCTCTCTAGCCCCTATCTTCAGATTCTTAACAGATATTGTTTACACAGATTCAAATTAGAGCTGCAGGGCTGGAGAGATGGCTCAGAGATTAAGAGCATGGTCTGTTCTTCCAAGGGGCCTGAGTTCAATTCCCAGCAACCACATGGTGGCTCATAACCATCTACAGTGAGAGCTGGTGTCCTCTCCTGGCGTGCGGGCATACATGCGGGTAGAATATGTATAAATAATAATTAAAGAAATCTTTAAAAAAACAAATTAGAGCTGCATAGTAGAGTGTAAACTCTAGTATACATAAGACTCAATAACTGGATACTACAAAATCTCCTTTCTTTGTAACCTTTGTAAAAAGTAGAACATGTGCTCCAACGAATGCCTCAGTCACGGTACACAGCCCTCTGTGAGCAGTCACAGCATGAAGATGGCCATGTAAGGGAAAGAAAAGAAACCAGCACCCCCTAGAGCCCCTCATCTTCCTTCAGGTGCAGGCCGCATCAGCAAACGCAGGGAAGGCCATGCTGTCACACAGTACACACACTGGACAGTGACTCTGGACAGGCACATACAGGTGTATTTTGGATGTTCAGAGGAAAAGCTCCTTATCCCTTCCCAAGGTGTTCAGATATTTGTTTAGATGGAGGTCAGGCCTCTGCTTGTGTTAGAAATACAAAGCAACAATTTCTTAGCGCGGCAGAGGGCCCTGGGGGTAGAACACTTTCATCTTCACACCCCTTCCCAGCCCGGTCTCCTCTCGGGTGCACCCAGTTCATCAGATCCTGGGCCATCCCCAGACTAGTGCAGAGGAAAAAGTGTGAACAAGTCTCTCTCACCTCCCCTGCTCAGTAGTTTTGAAGATCTGCTAAGACATACTATCTCCCTAATAGTGTCTGGCACTGCCCTGCAGACCCACTGTGCTGTCCACTCCCCACGGCACAGGGAGTAGGGCTAGTGGTCGGCATGTGGTGGTTCACATGCAGCCAGTAAGGTTTCACATGCATGCCCTTTGTGAGCCTCTAAATCCCTGCATGGGAAATCACTGTCTGGTCACAGGTTGCCTCTGTGATTCCCATGAAGAAGGGATCACACCCAGATCCTGGCAGATTGGGAGCTGTTTGTGGGCTCTGAGGCTGGCCAGTGTGACCCAGAGGTGACGAGGCCAAGGAGGGGATCCAGACTTACCCACAGTCTCATGAGCATCTGAATTCAAGTGTGGACCTGAGCGCTGGCCCTTTTAAGAGATTGTTTTCACTAATATTTATCTCACCCTTTGCCAGAATGTTTCCTAAACAGACGCATAAATGCCAGCCTTACGACACTTGCTAATAAAAACCCAATCCTTTGGCTTGATTGGGTTGCAGTGGTGCCTAATAATAGCTGCAGAGGCAGATGAGTGCTTAGCTGGCCATGCAGAGAATATGTGGGGTGCTCAGAGCCAAGAGAATGTAGAGCAGCCAGAGCCAATGGCAGTACCAGCAGGTAGGGCAGGGGCCACTCTGGCCTGGGGCTGCAAGCATCATTTGGGGGTGTTGGGGAAGGAAACCAGCCAGCCTGGTCCTGGCCGCACCAGCAAACCTCAGAAGGTTGTGCTGTCACACAATAAACACACTGGACACGGACTCTGGACAGGCACATACAGATGTATTTTGAGGGTTCAGAGGAAAGTCTCTAACCCCTTCCCATGATGGTCAGATATTTGTTTAGATAGAGGTCAGGTCTCTGCTTGTATTTAGAAATACAAAGCAACAATTTCTTTGCTCTGGGCAGAGGGCCCTGAGGAATACATCCAGAACACGAGGTTTCTTGCTCTCTTTATGGGAGGCTGGTAAGGGAAGGGAGGAACAGCCTTGAGTCTGCTTGTCCACTGAGCAGCCTCTTCAGCTGTCATGGCATCTTTGTCCCATCACAAGTCCAGGTCTTGTCCACAGACTGGAGGTTCCCCTTCCTATGTACAGGGAATGGCTGAGTCGCCTCAGGGTTCATCTATAATCAAATGAATAAAGAGCTGTGACTATATATGACACATGGAGACTCAAGTGTCAACCTCCGACCAAGGACTCAGTAGCGGCTACTCAATGGAAAAAAGAGAAAGACAGCACAAAGGCAAGCTCCTTCTGCCAGTTACGCATCCTGTTCACGAGCCTCTCATTCAGTGTCTTCCTCTCTCACCTCATCCCTGAGTTCAGGCCACACCCTGGAAAGAGAAGCAGGGGCTGCACTGAGCATTGAGCTGGCATGGCCGGTCTGCATCCAGGATGACTTCATCACAGGGTCAGCACCTATGCTTCCCCCAGCTAGAGACAGCCTACTCTGCAGCTCTCTGCCACTGTTGAGCCAAGCCCTCATCACTCTTCTGCATGTTCCATGGCCATCCGTCCAGGTATTCCACTGTTTCCCTGTCCTGTTATTCTGGGGAAGTCAGGAGTCTTGTCTCTTCCCCTCCCTGTCTCCAGCCTTGGACTTCCCTTTCATCCATCAAAGCTCCAAACCTGCTAGGGTGAGCAAAGGCAGTCTGTTTCCACGGCAGCTCAGAGCCACCATGCAACCAGCAAAAAGGATGGGAGAGCCAAGATACTCACAACAATGGCTTCATCATTCTCAGGAAATCCAGATCCCGAGCCAGAGCCTTCTCTAGGAAAACTCAAGGCCTCATCCGAGAAGGCACACCTGTTACCCCAGCAGTCTTCCACCTTTTCCTCAGATGGATGTGTGGACAAGTAAGTTTTCCCTGGAGGAAGCTCAGCATTACACTCAATCACTTGGTCCCCTTTGGTGACAGGTCAGTCCCCTTGTTTATTCCCTAGAGTTGCAAGAGTACTGTGCTGGCGTTCAGTCCACCTCCAAAAAGGAAAATTACTCTGTGGAGAATGTCAATACTTCTTGAGCTCAGGAGACACTGTCTACATTCTTACTGGATGCTCCCTAGCATTCCTGGCTGTTGCCTAGGTCTGCAGGTCCCTGAGGAGAGAAGGTGGACATTCCAAGTCCACCAAGCCTTTTACACAGTCTCTAGCACTGCCATACCATGAGGCTGTCCACCCTGGCCCCCAGGCATAGATAGCATCCTCTATCCCCCTTGCTCCCACTGGATCTAATGAGGCCTTGGATCAGAAAATCACTAAGAGCTTTGTGTGAAAAGTCAGACTTGACTGTTGTTATAAAAAGAAGCAAAAATAACAAATGTGCCTTTTCACTTATCTTTTGCTCCATCTCATTTAGCACATACATCTTATAACAGCTACTCTGTCATGTTTGCAGTCACTTCCTCCCTCCCAGGATGCTTGATTAAAATAATGCCTGCTTCTCAGGGTCAGCCTTGTAGCCACAGGTCTAGGGCTTATAGCCCAGAGAAAGCATCCAGCTTGGCTTGTCATGTCTGCCCACTCTCAAGCAGTGAGAGATAACACTGAATGAGGAAGCCAGGGGATCCCACCTTGGTGATGTTTGACTCCAGAGTACATAGCTTACGCGAGCAAGAGAAAATGCATGGAGAGAGCCCCTAGCCAGAGAAAGCTCCCAGATTCTGTTGGACAAGTAGTCATCATGCTGTGCGGCATGGGCAAGTTGCTTTCCCTCTCTGATCTCATATCCCTTATCTGTGAAGTAAGGTATTTGAGGGCCTTTCCAGAGCTGGTCCATGCCTAAGCCTCTTCCACATTCATCACTGTCCTGAATCAGTTTCCTTTGCCTCTCACAACAACTTAAGTTGGCTTGCTCTTCACTTCCTTAGCTGCCTATTAGCCTGATGTCTGGCCTTATCTAAGAACTTTGGACTTCTTCCACTGCCCAGAGCCTATACCTGCCCTGAAGTCTGTTCTCCATCTTGCCCTCAAGCTCTCCTCAATGCCAATTGCATACCTTGTTAAAATCCCTCATCATGGGACTGGAGAGAGGGCCCAGCAGTTAAGATTAGGTACTGCTCTTGCAGAGAACTTGAGTTCTGTTCCCAGCACCGATCCTAGCAGCTCATCACCACCTTTAACCTCAAAAATATGGGCTTAGAATGTATACATCTATCTATCTCTATTCATTTATTCATATCTTCTTTGGTTTCTCTCAAATAATGGCTTATTTATTTATTCATTCACTTGGAGACAGGCTGGTGTGGTCAACTTTGAACTCTGAGTTTTCTGCTTTAATCTCCCAATTGCTGAGATTGCAGGTGTTCACACCACAGCTGATTTATGCAGTGTTGGAGAACAAACGCACGACCACATGCATGCTGGACAAGCGCTCTACTAACTGCGACACATCCCTGGCCTAATTTTCTTTGAACACCTTTATGTAAAATATTAAGAGAATTTGGGGAGTTCCCACATATTCAACACTCTGTATCCTCATCATAAACAACTTAGATTCATATGGTGTATCTGTCAAAACGAATGAACCAACGTCAACACACTGCTGTCATCTAGATTCCAGAATTTACTCCACGTGACCTCAAGTTCCAAGATGTCATCTAAGATACAGTGGTCATCATGCCTCTTTGGCGGCCTCTTGGCTTTCCCTGTTGGATGACTTTGAAAGCCTGGAGAGGCGCCGGGCAGGCACTCTGCAGAATGCCTTTCAAGGAAGACTTCTCTTGTGCTTTTCTTGTGGTTCTGCAGAAAGTTTAGTGGGATAAGGCACTGCTTTCATCATATCAAGGACAAGTAACAGTAGCATTATAAATTACTGCTTTGACCTTTAGCACCTGGTACAGCTTTCCTCTATAGAGTGACTTTCTACCCTTCACATGCTATACTCTTAGGAAGGAAGTCACTATACACAACCTTCTTAAAGAATCTGTATGTTCTAAATCTTTCAGGTTTTATAGCTACATAAACTATCTGGAAGTCTCCGTGGAAAAATCTTCTCGTGTCTTCCATTTACTGGCTCATTAATTACATCATTCATGTAGCTCAGCATGGACTCCCAGTGTTTATAAAATTTGAATTATAGCCTAATACTAATTTGTTGATCTTACTGTGCTTACTTATTCTAAAACTTTTAAAAAAACACCATAAAAACTTTATTGTAAGTATAACATACCTTAATTTGCATCAGTTTGACATTGCTACTCATTTTGCAGAAATCGCAACAGGTGCAGTTTGCTTACAGGGAAATGGTCAATTCCTTACTGATTTTGCTCACAGTGGGTTCTGTTTTGTTGTTTTTTAACCCAGGGTATAGAGCCCAAGGACACTTGAGGTTGGCCCCACAAACACATGCCCACATACAAGAGACATTTTCTTAAATTAAGGAACAAGTTCAAGTTGTAATGCACCCAAAATTCCACATAGCCTTTCGTAGTCAGCCTTTGCTTCCCCGTCCTCCTGGCAACTGCTGGTTTTCCTGAGCACCATTTTTGGCATTGCCTATTAAGAGTTTTCGAGGTTACCTCCTTTTGAGGTAATGCCTCTCAGATTTACCCGTATTACTGTGTATATAAACATATTTCTTTCATTTTCATGTTTCCTAACATACATATATACCACTGATCACTTATCCATCCCATTTCTATTTGGGTACAATCACTAATAAAAGTGCTATAAACATCAGTGTGTACACATTTTAATGGTGGAAGTCCTCCTCTCTTAGAGATAAACACCTCAGCTGGGATCATTGTGTCCTGCTCTGAGTGTACTATAAGCTGCGGTAGCAGTCCATATACCACACCCAGAATCCCAGCATTCAAGAGGCTGATGCAGGACTGTGCCAGAAGAGTGACAGCCTGCCTCAAAACACCAGAAAGATTTAGATTCTTTAGAAACTAGTTCTTTTTAGGCGTATTGTGTGTATGCTTCAGGGTATGTCTGTGTACCACAAATATGCCTGGTGCCCACAGGGTCAGAAGTGGCATCAGATCCCCTTGAGCTGGAATTAAAAAATGGTTTTGTGCTGCCATGTGTGATCTGAGAACTAAGCACGGTCCCGTGCAGAGGCAGTCAGTGCTCTTCACTGCTGAGCCTCCTCTCCAGCCCCACCCAAAAGACTCAAACACCACAAAAGAAAAATACAGCTCAATCTTTACCTGTTTTCCAAGGTTCAGCTACCACTTCACACTCCTCCAGGAAAGCACAAGCACTGCAGCCACCAGCCCTGGGCCTTGCAGGTTACCTTTCACCCTCTAGAGGCTAGAAGCTATGGACAGATGGATGGAGCCCATGTTGTAATGGTTTTCTGAAGGCTTTGAACATTTTTTTAAATAAATTGATTCATATTCTGTTTGGTGCTGGGGTTAGAGTCAGGGTCTGACGCATGCTAGGCAAGCCTTTTACCACAAGTGAGTCATAGCCACAGTTCCTCAGTGCCTTTTTAATTTGCATTTGCCTAATGAGTAATGGTGTTACATATGCTTTTTGGACCAAACAAGTGTAAATTTATTTTACAACATGTACACACAGAAATCTATTAAGGTGTCACACACTTTAAAATGCAAATAAATGAATGAATAAATAAATAAATATTCCATATTTCCCTCCTATTTTTTTTTTCTGGATGAGGTTAATTAAGTGCCCAATGTCTTTATAAGTGTCCTAATAAAAATGCTATCTTTTTGTTCCTAAAGGTTAGCACTGCCGATTTATATTGGCGAATATTATACATAATGCAAAGAATAAAGGTCAGCACAAATGACACGGAGTAAGAAAATATATCAGACTGTTAAAAAGCAAAACTAGGAGTATAAACGAGAATGGGAAGACCAGTGGAAGCTTCTGCCACTGGGTTATTGTCTTCTAAAACTTAAGCAACTCCATGTTCTCGCTTGCTCACCTAGGTTAAAGCCATCATCTTCACAACCTACAAGGGATGGCACATGTCTGTAATTCCAGTGTTTGAGAGGTGGAGACAGGAGGATTAGAAGTTCAAGGTTACCCTCATCTACACAGCAAGGTAGGCCAGCCTGGGCTACAAGAGACCCCAATACTAAACAAACAAACCATCAGAAGTGGATAATGCCCATTTCAAAAATAGCAGCAAGAACAAAAGGTATTGCCATAAAACTGCATAACCACTGCATTTTTCTTCTTTAGAGGGAAAATAAAACCCACTTAACTCTTTTTCAAAAGATTTCAGAGAGTTAGAAGAGCTTTGAGGGTGCTCTTCACCCACCCAGCTTGATGCTCAGGCCCATGCTAGATGAAAAGCAGAAGGGAAACAGTAGCTCAGATTTAACCTGAGTTTGAATACTGCCAGTTCAGCCCAGCTGCTTAAACTTAGCTTAAGTGCTGCAAGCCAGACAACGCGTCTGAACTGTGGCAAGGTTAGGGGCTCCGCTTTATAAGGAAAACAACAACAAAATGAATTGCAGTCATTACTTGTGACTCTGTGCGTGAGCAGGCTTTAATCTCAAAAAACAGATAACTTCCTGTTGCACAGAGGTTAGAATTTACAGTGTCACAACAGTGCATTTTTTTAAATCCACTTCTGGCCCAGCGTGGGGGTGCACGCCTTTAATCCCAGCACTCTAGAGGCAGAGGCAAGCGGGTTCAAGTTCAGTCCAGACAGCCAAGGCTACACAGAGAAACCTTGTCTCAAAAACAAACAAATAAACAAACAAACAAAAAACCCAAACAACAACAAGAAAATCCACTTCTGGTAATTTGTTCATGGATGTAACTATGTCTCTACTCTGTCATAGTTCCCATGTGATAGAATCTCAATTTCAACTGAAGATTATGGATTTATATTTGATGAAAGTTTATTTTTTTAAGAGTTAGTATAATCCGGATGTGAGGTCGACCCCATTGACCGCTAAGGTTGACTCAGCTGATCTAGCTGGCTCAGCGGGTGTTCCCTTCCTCCCTCACAGCTCCATGTGCATCCTTTCCAAAGCTGCCTTTCCCCAATAGTCAAGGATACAGGAGTAGCTGCTCTCCCCTGCTAGAACGTCCAAACAAGCTCAAGAGTTAGTGTGATCCAAACATTTCCCATAGCTATTTTTTTTTTTTAATTTCAACTTTGCGGTGGCTACCTTATCATCTAGCTGAGTGCCTGAAGCTTCATTCACCTGTGCGTTGTGAACTGTGTTACAGTTTACAGGCACGACTTTGGCTTGACACTTCTTGACTTGGAGACTGGTTCTTCTCTATTCCCCTCCCCCCCCACATTCTCTTTCCCTCCTTCCACCCCTTTATTTCTCTTTATTTTTGAGTCGGGGTCTCATTTACTCCAAGCTGGACCTGGATTCACTATATAGCTGAAGATGACTGTGCCCTTCTGATACTCTTGCTTCCATGTTCCCAGTGCTGGGACTCCAGGCATGCCCTCCATACTCAGTTGTGCAGCACTGGGGCTAGAACCCAGGGCTTTGCACATTCCTGGAAAGCCCTCTGTTATACACTGAGCTACATCTCCAGCCGCACTCTCCATTCTCTTGAGTCTGGTTCACTTTCTAGGTCGTCTCAGACTGACTGGCTTCCAGGTTGCATTTTGTTTCAGTAGCTCTCATGTTCCATGCTTGCTTTGCCCAGATCATCTTGTATTGCCATTTAAAGTCCAGATAACGTCACAAATGCAAGTGGGTGTGTCTTTTAACCATTTATGCCGATGTGTTATAGCTCCTACTCCTTGAAAACTCAATGGAACAGGAGGGGATAATTGGGGTTGGGGAGGAGAAAGCTCAAGACAGAGAAAGCAACACAGGAAAGGACAAATAACACTAAAATCCTTTCAAAAAGTCATCTGGAAATCTATTACTATAGAAGCTTCCTTTAAAACACACAAGTTAAAATGGAGTTGCCATCTAACAGGGTAACATTAGCCCTCCTAACATTACAGGTTATTAAAAGTTCCAGTGCCAGGTACGGACTACTTCTTTTTGTATTGTTGGCCAGTAAACTCTCACAAGGCCTCACAGACCCCAAAACACTTCAGGCTACTGCTACAGCTCCTGGGTACCTCCTAGAATGTGATGGTAAGACCCTATTGCTGTAGACATCATATATTTTGAGTTACAGAACATGAGAAATCAAGCTGGTACTGACCTGGAAGCTTCCTAACTATTGTCTAGTTTTCATAGTGCTGGAAGGGGCTATATAGTCTACTAGAGGAAAAAGAAACCACCCATTTTATCCAGCAATGAACCCTGGAAGCCTCAAAAGTAACTGGACTGACAAGACACACCTACTGGTCACAGAAACATTATGAGAGTAAGCAACAACTTTCTGGTTAGATTTAAGTCTTGCTTCACAATATGAAACCCATACCTGGCAATATTATTTGGCCAAGAACCAATGACAAGACAGGCCCTAGACCCTAGAGGAGAACCTATCACTATTATCCTACTAAATGGACAGACAATTAAACTGAGTTCTAATGACTTAGCATTAATCTTATAGATTAATTAACACATCTTTCCACCCTCATCAGAGAAAATTTTATTTGCAATAGATGGCGATTAAGAGATACTCATAGCTAGCCAAAATGCAGGAAATGAGACCATGGAAGACACACACACACACCCAAAGTGTAGGGATCATTGTGGAAAAGGGGATCAAAAAAATGTCAGAGTCTGGCCATGGATGACTAAGAGGAAACAGTATCTTCTAGACACAGAACAGCAGCACATATAGGGTCAGAGGTGCGACAGCATGCAAAAACCTGTGAGCACAAATTGGTCTTGATGGGTAAACAACAACAACAAAAACCTCATAAAGTTGGGTGAGTAGAAAAGGGGTGTGGACTTGAGAAGAGTTGGGGGAATATTATCAAAACACATTACACAAAAATCTCAAAGAACTAATAAAATATATATTTTTAAAACTCTGACTTTTCTGAGTTTGAAAGCACAGCCTCACTCTGGGAACTTGTTCTGGGTGGCTTGTGGGCTCAGTTACTGAAACAGAAGTAGTTTAGGTTTTTGAAAGGGTGTGTGGGCAACAAGAGTGTATTGTCCCAGGAGGTTTGGCAAATGTGCATTTGCAGAACAGGCTGCAAGGCCAAGTTTTCACACTCAAAAGACAGTGTTCTTTGATTAAAATTGGCTGAGGTCGTATCTTTCTAACTTTTCTTTGTTGTTTTCCCCTTTTCCATGGAGTACCCAAGTTTGAAGCTCAGCTTTGCTTTCATGAGATTTTTGATCTTGTCCTCAGCTGCTTGCTGACCCATCAGTATAAAGGTCTTCTAGGACACTGCATTTTCTGGGTTTTGCACACAGCTTCCTCTCCCTTTGAAGCTGGGCCTGTTTTTCCAGGCTCTCCTTTCCTTGCTGCAGACTGAGACACCATTCCCTGTAAATTCTAGTCGCTCCTCCAGCAGAGTCGGAGACTGGGCTGTGTCTAACTGTGTATGCTTTCCCTCCTGCCTTACGAGGTCTTGGTGGGCAGACTTCCCTCATTTTTTAAAACCTCAATGTTGTGTTGTTTTGCTCTGCCCCCCCCCCCCCACCTCAGCTTGTGTTCTCCATGGCTTGAAGAGTTCTTTTAAGATTAGAATAAGCACTTGCCTATTTTGAGTCATCAAGCACAGGAGAGGTGGCTTCTCAGTCTACAGGACTGCAACTCCAAAACAACTTACCTGGAGGCTTTGGACAGCTTCCTGCTAGACTCTGCACATGAGAGTAGTGATTCTGAGTGGGAGAGTGGATCATTACAGAAAAATAATTGGCCCATCTGAAAAGAAAATGTAGGATCTGGTGCCAGGGCACTCTTGGTCCTGAATATATTTAGGTTTGGAGGGAAGGGCAGGGTGTTTGTTTGATGTGTTCCTGGCTGGCCAGGAACAAGTAATGGAGGCAAGGCTAGCCTCAAAGTCAGAGACCTATCTGCTTCTGCCTTTCAAGTACTGAGATTAAAGGCACGCACCACTACACCCAGCCCCTTGTATATTTACACACACATTGCATTTTATATATTTTTGGAAAAAATCAAACTTTTGTAAATATTTTCTTCCAATTTCTGTGTAGGTCACAGTCTGTGACATCCTATTACCCAGAGTTCATAGTTTGCATTAGGGCTTACTCATTGTGCTACTTTTTAATGGCCTTTGATAAATGTGTCATAGATGCCCTATCACAGCATCACACAGAATAGCTTCACTGTCCCCCAAACCCTCTATCCTCTGCCTCTGCATCCCCCTCCTGTCCACTAGCCCCAGCCACCACTCCTCTTTTCACCATCTAAAGTTTTGCTTGATCCAGTTTGCCATATAGATGGAACTACAGAGTGTGTGGGCTTTAATGATCAGCTTAGTACTTCATTTTCTCTTAAATTTTATTATATTTTTATTTTGTATGCATGGGAGGGTTGGGTGTAGTAAATAGCATGCCTCAAAGCACATGCAGGAGAGGACAGCTGAGGGAGTTGGTCCTCTTTCCACTGTGTGGGTCCAGAGGATCAGATCATGTTTGTCATGAGGCCTGGTGGCAGGTGCCTTTCTCTGTTGAGCCATCTTGCTACTCCATAATTTTTACACACTTTTGTGTATGTGTGTGCGTGTGGTATATGTGTATACATATGTATAGATGTGTGAGCCTGTGCATGTGCCCAGAGCTCAGAGGAAGATGTTGTTCTTTTTGGCTTTCTCAACTTTCCTAATGCTTCAACCCTTTAATAGGGTTCCTCCTGTTGTAATGAACCACAACCAACACACATGCATTACTACTTTGTAACTCTAATGTTGCTACTGTCATGGATCATAATGTAAATAGTATCTGACATGCAATGCCCAAAGGTTAAGAACCACTAATATAAATTATTTCTTTGAGACAGAGGCTCTCTTTTGGAGCTCCCATTTTTTGGCTAGGCTGGCAGCCAGCAAGTCCCAGAAATTCTCATGTCTATGGGTTCCACAGCACTGGTGTGATAGGTGTGCAGGAGATCAAGCTGGGTGCTAGCATCCAAACCCAGGCCCCAATGGTTGTGTAGCACATACTCTTAAACACTTGGCTATTTTTTCCAAAACACGGTGATGCCTCTTTTCTTTTTTGACTGGACATACCACTTACCCATTTACCGCCTGAAGGTTGGCTGCTTTCAAGTGTTGGGCAATTTCTAACAAAGCTTCTGTAAGTTCTTACACATACAGTTTTTGTGAGATGCATGTTCTAAATTCATTTGGGGAAACACTAAGGAGGATAGTGGCTGTGTCCTATGGTAAAAGCATGCTCAGCTTTAGAAGACACTACCAAACCAAAGTGGCTGTACCACATTGCTTTCTCATCAGTGAATCAGAGCTCCTGTTGAGCCACATCCATCTAGCATTGGGTGCTTTGTAGGGAGAGAGGGAAAGAGGAGACAACAGAAAGAGAAAGGCTGAAATGTTTGTGCAGTAAGAAGAGAGAGAGATTTAATGAGCAATATGCAGTCACTGGGAAAAGTTAACATTTTAGAAAATTACCATGTAGCAGAATAGTAAGTCCAGAATTCTGAGTTTTAGACCTTGTTATAATCCACAGGTTTCTGTAGCAATGCTCCACATGGCAAGTTCTGGGCTCTTCATATGGGCCACTCCTACCTGCTTATAAGGCCTCACTTGAAGTAACAAATGTCACCAAAGACAAGAATGAAAGAATTGGAAGCAAGAGCAAGGTGGGAAGGAATTTTAAACTACTGACATGATGAGTAATGGAAGTCACAGTAAACTTGTAATTTTGATTAATTTCTTAAATCCAATACTTTTTAAGAAAGCAGACACAGAGGACAACAGCCTGACCAGATGCTAAGCCATGGAGTAGAACTGTCAGCAGCCGTGGAGAGCCACAACCAACATATCCTTCCCTTTAAAGGAGCTCCACCCATGGATAGCCAGATCCTATACAGAGAAAAGATTTCAGGATGAACCAAAATGAAGGAAGACCAGTAAGTTGATTAAGACTAAAAGTGAGCACCTGGCTTACATCCAGGGCACAAGCATAGAGAAGAGAGCTGTCACTAAGTGTTTTTCCACAGTGGTTACACACATGGTTTGGACTAAGCTACCTTCCCAAAGACTCACCAGGTTTAAAGATTCCGCAAAGCTTAAATTTTAAGTTCAAAAATTAAGAGGGAAAGGCACACATTGGCTTGCTTACTTTTCTTATTTTAAAGAATTTCCTTTTGTAAGTAAAACTGTAATGTTTTTATTTTTGAGGTGCACTGTTTATATTTAAGGATGTGAGTGGAGGGCTAATATGGTTAGAGTCAAGGGCACAACACTGTAGCCCTAAGCAAGCTGCGTTAGCATCAGTATTTAAAATGTCATTAGGAATACAAGCACTGTCTTTGTAGGAAGCTGCAAGCTTCAGACTCCGGAGCCAAATTCCAGGGCAAGGGCTTCTTTCCCTTTGCATGCACATTGCTTTAATTTTTTCCTATCTTGCTTGAAAACCACAATAATCAGCATGGTAGTATAATGTGAACCGTACTGACTACTAAAACACACAAACAGATCACAATGCACACGGGTTTATTTCAAATAAACAAAGACTATATATGAAATGGTCCAACTGCTTGAACCTCTCTGGGTCTGAAGGCTTTCCAAGTTGAGATTTTTAAATTTATTTATTTATTTATCTAGTCAAGCTTAAATTTATCTGAAACTTTTCCTCTAGTAGTTCTGAGATTTTTTTTTTTTTTTAATGAAGTGAATTACCAGTCAACAACAATTACCAGATTTAATTCCCGGAGTAGGGAGTCTAACTAGACAAAAACTAAAAATTGTTGAGGAACCTAAGATCTCAGTGATCTCAAACACCTAATGTGAGTCTGTGACCTTTGACTGACACATCAAACTCGGGAATAATAGAAAGCAACCTCACTTTCTCAGTCAGTTGGAGCCTAGTTCTAACACCCAAGGTTTACATCATCCTTGCCTTAGGGTTTCCATGGCTGTGAAGAGGCACCATGACCACAGCAATTCTTATAGAGGAAAACACTCCACTGGGGCTGGCTTACAGTTCAGAGGTTCAGTCCAGTGTCATCATGGTGAGAAGCATGGCAGCGTGTAGGCAGACATGGTGCTGGTGATGTACCTGAGAGTTCTACATCCAGATCCACAGGCAGCAAGGCGAGACACAGACACTGGGCCTGGCTTAAGCAGTTGAAACTCAAAGCCCAGACCCAGTGAGTGAAACAATTCCTCCAGTAAGGCCACACCTCCTAATGCCACTCCTAAGCATTCAAATACGAGTCTATGGGGGGCATTCTTAACTCAAACCACCACATGGAAGGAATGTAGTTTTCACACCCCTCTCTATAAAACCCCAATGGAAGAAAACTAGAGGCACCAGTTCATTGGTTTTTTTGCCTGCGCACCCTTCTTGCAAATATAACAATTGCCGTAAAGTCTGGATAGTGAATGCTCTCTCCTAGAACTTTTGGGGTTTTGTTTTGTTTTTCTTTTTTTGGTTTTTTCAAGACAGGGTTTCTCTATGTAGCCTTGGCTGTCCTGGACTTGCTTTGTAGACCAGGCTGGCCTCAAACTCACAGCGATCCACCTGCCTCTGCCTCCCAAGTGCTGGGATTAAAGGCGTGCGCCACCACCACCCAGCTGAACTTTTGGTTGTTTTCCTAGGTGACTCCACCCAAGGACCAAGGTAATTCTCAGTTCTCCCAGAAAGCAGAAGCCAATGCTCATTTTTTGAATAGATATCTTTTCTGTTTCTGTCTTTTCAGAACACTTAGCTACTCATGTTGCCTCATAAGTCACCCTTTAAACTTATTTTTTGTTAACTAAACCATACTACACTGTAATTTTCTACACACTGTATATTTTGACTAACTTAAACCTGTTTTATATGTATGTAATTCAGCCTTTTTTTCTTCTTCTTGTAATATCTCGATGTGATATTTCTGTCACTCTTGTTGGCTTGTTTGTTTTTAAGACAGACTTATTCTGTAGGCCAGCTGTGTTTGAACTCATAGCAATACCCCTGCCTCCATGTCTTGAATACTAGAATTATAGGTTTAAGACACTATGACCAACTGACGTGAGATTATATATATATATATATTTTTTAAGTACAAATTTACGTGGCTACGGTAGCAAGTCTCTGTAATCATAGCACTGGGGAGACACAGGCAGTAGGATCACAAATTCAAGGTGAGCCTGGTCTATATAAAGGAATCTTACCTCAAAAATTAAAATGAATCAATGAACTACCTTAAGCTGTATAATACAAGTTCTAATCATATATCTTCATTATCATCCAAAATATTTTCTAATTTTCTACATTCCTAGTTATTTATTTATGGATTTTTGGAGACAGGGTTTCTCTGTATAGTCTTGGCTGTCTTGGACACACTTTGTAGACCAGGCTGGCCTTGAACTTATGGAGCTCTGCTTGCCTCTACCTCCCTAAGTGCTGGGATCATAGCTGTGCACCACCATGCTCAGCTGTACTTATTTTTAAAAGAGGTTTTATTTTTACATGACTGAATTCTTGCTTGAATACATATATGTGTACATGTCCATGCTTGGCATTCAAAGGCCAGGCAAAGGTGTTGGGCACCCTGGAAGTGGAATTATATACTTGTGAGCCTGTATGTGGGTGGAGGGAGTCAAACTTGAGCCCTGTAAGAGCAACACATGGTCATAACCGTTGTGCTATCCCCTTGGTCCCCATGCAATTTCATTTTCTATCCATGGAGTTAGAACTGTAGTGTCTACGTTTTAAACAGCTAGTGACTCTGCATCTTCTTTTCCTAGCTTGATCCCAGTATAGAAAGAGAAGGTACTGTTGTTGTTGTTGTTGTTGTTGTTGTTGTTGTTGTTGTTGTTACTGGTAATGATCAAATCAGGCAAATACTTCAAGTATAATTAAAAAGACTATCATGCTGGGAAGAGAGCTGTCGGTAAAGTGACTGCCTGCCACACAAGCAAGAGGACTTGAGTTTGTATCTCCAGCACACATATAAAAAGGCTGGTAGCATTTCCTATACTCCCAGAGCTGGGGAGTCAGGGAAAGGAAGATCCTTGGGGCTTGCTGGCCAGTTAATTTAGTTGAATCCATAAGCTTTAGGTGCAATGACGAACTGTCTCAAAAACAGAAAAGCAATCCAGAAGGACACCTGATGTAGACTTGACTACCACATGACACCCACATATGTGAGCATAAACAAAAGAAGAGGGATTTTCTTAGTAAGTGTGCAGTGTTAGGCCAGGCATGGGGGCATGAGCCTGGAATCTCAACAATTGGTTCAAACATGAGGATCAGTTCAAGGTTAGCATCAGCTATGTAGTGAGTTCAAGGCCAGTTTTGGCTACATGAGATTCTGTTTAAAGAGGAAGAAGAATCAGGAAAATGTAAATCAAAATGACTCTGAGTTCCATCTTATACTCATCAGAATGGCTAAGATAAAACTCAAGTGACAGCACAGGCTGGCAAGGTTGTGGAGAAAAGGGAACACTCCTACATTGCTGGTGCTGGTGGGAGTGCAAATTTGCACAACCACTTTGGAAATCAATCTGGTATTTCCTCAGAAAATTGGGAACACATCTACCTTAAGACCCAGCTATGCTACTCCTGGACACATACCCAAAAGATGCTCCACCACACCACAAGGACATCTGCTCAACTATGTTCTTAGTAGCTTTATTCCTAATAGCTAGAATCTGGAAACAACTAGATGTCCCTCAACAGAAGAATAGATAAAGAAACTGTGGTACATTTACACAATGTAATACTACTCAGCCATTAAAAACAAGGAAATCATGAAATTTACAGGCAAATGGATGGAACTAGAAAGGATCATCCTGAGGTGGTTAACCCAAACCTAGAAAGCACACATGGTATCTACTCACTAATGAGTGGATTTTAGCCATATAGTACAGGATAAACATACTACATCTCACAGACCCAAAGAAGATAAGTAACAAGGAATACCCAAAAGGAGGATGCTTAAATCTCACTCAGAAGGGGAAATAGAATAGACAGTAGAAATGGCTGAAGAGGGGGAACAAGGTAGGAGAGGGAACACAGAGAGAAATGAGGGTGGACACCAGACCTGGGGAAAGGGAAGGTGGGAGGACAGAGGGCCTGCAGAAAGAAAAACCATGGGTAGGGGCATCTCTGTGACAATCTAGAGATTTAGGAGATGGTAGGCTCCTGGGAGGATATAGGGGTGACTTCAGCTGAGACTTGTATTAGCAAGGGACATGGAGACTAAAGAGGACACCCTCTAAATAGACAGGACTCCTAGTGGAAGGAGGGGAACACCAACCCACCCACAAAAACTTTTAACCTAAATATACCCTGCCTACAAGATGTTCAGGGATTTAAAAAAAAAAAAGATAAAGGAGAGATTGAGGGAATATCCAATCAGTGCCTACACCAACCTGAGACTCACTCCATGGGAGAGAGCCAACCTCTGACACTTTTAACAATACTCTGCTATGTTTGAAGACAGGAGCCTAGCATAGTTGTCTCCTGAGAGACTCCACCCAGCAGTGGATCAAAACAGATGCTGAGTCTCACAGCCATACATTGGACAAAACATAGTGAGACTTGTGGGAAAGTGTGCGTGGGGAGGGGTAAAGAATAGAAGGACCTGGAGGTGACAGGAGCTCCATAAGAAGACCAACAGAGTCAACTAAGTAGGGCCCAGAGGAGCTTGCAGAGACTGAAGCACCAACAAAGCACCATGGATGGACTGGACTTAGGCCCCCTACACAGATGTAGCAGATGGGCAGCTCAGGCTTCATGTGAGCCCCCTGGTAAGGGGAGCAGGAAGTGTCTCTGACATGGACTCTGTTGTCTGTTTTTTTTTTTTGTTTGTTTGTTTTTTTTATTACTTTCCCCTGGCAGGGCTGACTCTCCAGACCATAGGGGAAGAGGATGCATTTAAGTCAGGATTCAACTTGATGTGCCTCGGTAGGTTGGCATAGGGGAGTGGGGCTTCACTTTTCTGAAGAGTAGGGAAAGGCGGACTGGGGAAGAGGGAGGATGGGGGCTACTATTGGCATGTAAGGTTAATAAATTAATTTTTTAAAAAGAGGAAGAGGAGTTGGAAATGGCCCTGCGGTTAAGAGCATTTGCTTCTCTTGCAGAGGACCTAGGGTCAGTTCCTAACACCCACACGATAGCTACAACCATTTATAACTCCAGTTCAAGGAGATGTGGTGTTCTTTTATCACTTCCTTAGTCAACACACACACACACACACACACACACACACACACTGTGGTATGTATGCTTATTTAAGTTAAACTAGGCTGGATGATTACTGCTCAAAATTACTGCTTATCTGCTTTAGAAATAAGTGGTTAGAATATTTCACCCAAATTAAATTCCACAATGTATCAATAGAAGAAAGGGCATTTTATGCTTGTTTTTATCCATTAATTCACTTATCAACTGTTAGGGTTAACAGCAACAGCCTTTATTCAACTATTCACTAAATTCTGTTAAGCACCAAGAATTTTTTGTATAAACACCTCACCATTTTTTTTTTCTTTTAGAAAAGTTAAGGCAACTTAAGGAAGGACGGAAGGTCAGATGGGTGTATTTTGGTTCTCAGTTCCAGGAGATGATGTTGTCATTAGCAGGAAAGGCATGGAGGCCACATAATGGCTGTGCATCACATCCACAATCAGGAAATGAAAGGCGATGAATGAATGCCTGTGCTCAGCTAGATGATTTTTTTTCTTTCGTTTTTTTTTGAGACAGGGTTTCTCTGGGTAGCCTTGACTATGCTGGGCTTGATCTGTAAACCAGGCTGGTCTCGAACTCACAGCAATCCACCTGCCTCTGCCTCCCCAGTGCCAGGATTAAAGGTGTGCGCCGCCACCACCCGGCTGACTCCTTTTTATTCAGTCTGGAATCTCAGTCCATGGAATGGACTAGTTAAATAATTCCTTAGAGAGGTACCTACCACTGAGATTTATCTCCATGGTGATTCTAAATCATATAAAACTAACATCTCAGGATTAGATACTCAAAGTAGCTATAACCGCTTCAGTTTTTAGTATCTTTACCCCTATGCTCCGAGGAATAGAGCATATTGGTAAGGAAAAAGAATTGATGGGGTTAATGTCAAGTTACTAAAGCAATCAAAGTGGAACCTGATAAAAATTAAAATATAGTTAAGTTTATTAACATGAAAAATGTATCCTGATACTGCATTATACTAATGGGCATGCTTCTAAACTTGAGGTTCAAACTGAACACAGCAGGTATATACTTTAATACACTGGCTCTGCTAATTTTATCAGCTTTTTCTGCCTCACTTTATTACTTAAGATACATTCATGGTCCTCATGAAAGGTAGAAAATAACATTTGGGCAAAACTGCAGACCTGGTGAGGGCCATTTATTACAAGCCAGATTTTATAATCTATCAATTGTTGGCCACTTCCACAAGTTAAGAGACTAGCTTGAAACAGGTGCTCAGTGCTGATTTAATATCTTTACATGCAGTTCCATTCTATTCTCAAAATGACAACCCCCCCTGTGGTGGATACTTTCATGTCAATTTCACATAAGCTATTGTCATTTGAGAGGAGGGAACTTCATTCAAGAAAATGGCTACAAGCAAACCTGTAGGGCATTTTCTAATTAGTGATTGATGGGGGAAGGCCCAGTCCATTGTAGATGGTGCCATTTCTGGGCTAGTGGCTCTCAGTTCTCTAAGAAAGCAGGCTGAGCAAGCCATGAGGAGCAAGCCAGTAAGCAGCATCCCTCTATGGGCTCAGCATCAGCGCCTACCTCCGGGTTCCAGCCCTGCTTAAGCTCCTGTTCTGACTTCCTCTGATGAATTGTAATGTGGAAGTGTAAACCATATAAACCCTTTGCTCCCCAAATTGCTTGGGTCCTGGTGTTCCATCACGGCAATAGTAACCCTAAAACACCCCCTCGCAAAAATTCCATGAATGCTACTTTACACACAAAACCTGAATCATAGTGTAACTAAGTAACTTTGCTAAATTACCAAGCATCAGAGAAGACATCTTTCAAACCCAGACAGGCTGGCACAAAGTACACAACACAGCCAATACCATATATTTTGAGTTCTGGAACATGCTTTCAGCTTAGTATTTTTATAGGACTCCTGAGTGTGTGAATGAGTGTGTGCCTGCTCTTGGGAGTTTTTTCCTTTTGTTGGGTTGCCTTGTCCAGCTTCAATGTGATGATTTTTATATTTTATTTTGTTATGTTTGGTTATTATCTCTTAGAAGTTTGTTCTTCTAATGAGAGACAGAAAAGGAATGGATTCAGAGGGGTGGAGAAATGGGGAGGGACTGGAAGGAGTAGAGGGGAAACTGTAATCAAGGTATGTGAGATGCAGCCAGGCCTGGTGGCACACACCTTTATTCCCAGCACTTGAGAAGCAGATCTCTGGGAGTTCGAGGCAAGCCTGGTCTACATAGTGAGTCCAGGACAGCCAAGGGTACACAGAGAAACCCTGTGTCAAAAAACAACCAAAAAAAAAAAAAAAAAAGTGAGAAAAGAATCCATTTTCAATAAAGAAAAATTCAAAGAAGGAATTCATAATGAATCAGTTGTAAATATAAGTTAAAACTATAAAATGCTTACAAGAAATACAAATAATTTCATTATTTTTATTACGTAGGGTTTCTATTGGCTCTGATTTAAAAAAAAATGATCGAAAGCAACTTGGGGAAGAAAGGGTTTATTTCAGCTTACCGTATCAGGTATCAGTCCTTCACCAAGGGAAATCAGCACAGGAAAGTTAGGCAGGAACCTGGAGGCAGGAACTGAAACCAAATCCATGGGGAATGCTGCTTAGAGGCTTGCTATCCAGTTTGCTCAGCTTGCTTTGTTTTTTTTGTTTTTTTTTGTTTGTTTTGCGAAACAGGGTTTCTCTGTGTAGCCTTGGCTGTCCTAGACTCTTTTTGTAGACCAGGCTGGCCTCAAACTCACAGCGATCCGCCAGCCTCTGCCTCCCGAGTGCTGGGATTAAAGGCGTGTGCCACCACGCCCAGCTCAGCTTGCTTTCTTATGAAACCCAGAACTGCGTAGAAGTGGCACCACTCACAATGGGCCAGGGCAGTTCACATAAATGATCAATCAAGAAAATGTTCAACAGACTTGCCTACAGACCAATCATATGGAAACATTTTCTTGATTAAGATTCCTTTATCTCAGATAACCCTACCTTGTGTCAAGTTGACATAAAAGCTAGCCAGCAAAACTACCTTGGATTTGGTAATGGAATTTTAAGCATGAAACCAAAACCACAAGCACCATGGGAAAAAACAAACTAGACTCTATCAAAATTTAATGTGTGCTTCAAGGGTATCAAGAAAGTGAAGATAATCAAACAGAAAAAAGTATATGCATATTAAATAGCCCAACAAGGACTTGTATCAGTAAAACAAAAGAACTCTTACAACTTATTAAGACACATAGCTCAATGAAAATGTAGGCAAAAGATCTGAATAGACTTTCCCCCAAACACAGAAAAAGATAGCATGCTCACTTATCATTAGAGAAACATGTATCAAAACTATTGTCAAGTAAGAGTCTCAACCACTAGGATAGCCACAGTAAACAACCAAGGTGGTGAGGATTTAAGAAACAATACTTTTATAATTTCTAGTGGGAATTTTATTTTATTTTTATTTTTTTTGGTTTTCCGAGACAGGGTCTCTCTGTGTAGCCTTGGCTGTCCTGGACTCACTTTGTAGACCAGGCTGGCCTCGAACTCACAGCGATCCACCTGCCTCTGCCTCCCGAAGTGCTGGGATTAAAGGCGTGCGCCACCACACCCAGCCATCTAGTGGGAATTTTAAATGGCATGCTTTGGAAAAGTCTGGCAGCTCCTCAGAAACTATGAAGGTACAAAATAACCCAGCAAATTCTACACCTAAAGAAATAAAAGAGCATATATTAATGGGCTAAGGACATAACTCAACTAGTAAAGTGTTTGCCATGCAATCATTATACCTGAGTTCAATTCCCAGTATCCATGTAAAAAGCCAGGTATGGTAGTATGTGCTTGTAATTCCAGCACTGGAGAGGTGGCCGAGATGCAAACAGTTTCATAGGACTTCTTGGCCAGCTGGCTTTGCCTAATCCATAAACCCTGGGTCCCAGTGAGAGACCTTGTATCAGAAAGAAGAAAAGGAGGAGGAGGAAGAGAAGGAGGAGAAAGACGAGGAAGAGGAGGAGAAAGAGAAAGAGGAAGAGGAGGAAAAAGAGAAAAAGGAAGAGAAGGAGAAAGGAGGAGGAAGAAGGATGAGGATAAAAAGGAGGAGGAGGAGACAACGATGACGAGAAGGTGCAGTGCTCTTAGGAGCAACTAAGATTATCCCCTGGTCTACACACACATGTACCCTAACCCTAACCCACCAAAACATACCTACACAAATGTGTATATGAATAAGCATAGCAACATTATTTGTAACAGCAAACCCACTGGGATAGCTCAAAATGTCTATGATGAGAAAATAAGCAAATGCATATATATTCAAGAAAGGAGCAAACCACATACACTTAACTACAGCATAGGTGATCCTTGAAGACAGAGGGCAAATTAAAGCCGCCACCACAAAGACCACATATCCCGAGTCACTGTAGACAAAATGTTCAAAAGGGCACTTGAGACAGGTGTGGGGGATGTAGAGTGATAACGAGGGTGGTTGGTGTTGAACAGGATATTGTGTCCTTCAGGCTGTCGTAGGATACACCTCTGTAACTTGTCTAATAATCTAGGGTCACCAAGTTAATGTAAATGTCATTTTTATTTCCTCAGAAGAGGGCCACTCCTAAGCCTTTCTAAACTCTGACTAGCTCAATTAAGCTGTTTTGCTAAACTCTCCAAGTTGATTGATTCAAACTTGCTTTTCTTGGCTTCTGACTGAATTCCTCTGCCTGGCCTCAATCTAGTTCTGGCGAAGTTTTAATCTTGTGGCTTCTCATTTTTTGGCTCATTCGGTCTTCACCTGTGTCTACCTTATTCTCTGTCTACCTGTCTCTGTAAAAGTGTCCGGATAATCAACTCTTAGTAACCCACAAGATGCTCTTAAATAGCCTCTTTCCTGTCCTGTCCTCAAGAGTTGGGGACATATCTCTGACTCGCATTCTGTCAATCATTTCTCTTTGTTGTAACTTTCAGACATAGCTGCTTCCTTCTGCAAACTAACCTTAGCTTCATTGTTTGGGATTAAAAGTGTGTACTAAGGGTGTGTCTGTATACCAGCAAGATCACATACATCTAGGTCTTTGGATGTAATCCCTTGCCAGAGCAGCCATGTTGTTGGATTAAAATTCCTCTAGAGGTTAACTTGCTCTTTTTCCATTTAAAGCCCTGAGTCCGTAAGTAGGTCAGTTTGTCAGTCTCAAGACTAAAAATAAACACTTATGCAAGCTACCTTCCTTTCTTCCAATTACTCACATCTATTACCTCTGCGACCCACTCTAAACATGGCTTTTTTTGTTTGTTTGTTTTGTTTTTCTTTCCTCTTCTGGTAAATGCCTGCTGTCACTGGACTTTACAACAGGTATTAAATTTCCATACATGTCAATTGCAAGTGGTAATCAGTGCTTTTTCACATAGTCATTCAAATCAGCCCTCCTGCAGGCAGACTTTTTACAACTACTTTGAATAAGCAGAGTATAAACACACTAGTGAATAAATTTTGAGGCTACAGGGCTCTAGGCAGTACTGCTTGGAACCATGAAACAGAAAAGTGATTTTTCAATTGAATGAAATACGGTTGGTTAGGGAGTAAATGGGCAACTGTGACAGAATAGATTGCACGCGCTACAGAGAAAAGGCAAAATGGGTGGCAATGCAGTTGGCACTTAACTGCAGAAATATCTGGGAAGGGCCTGAACTGTCTCCCCTAAGTGACTTGCACTGTGCCTTTCAACAGAAGCGTAATCCTCCCAGTACCAGGAGGATAAGAACGAGCATGTGCTCCATCAACTACCTTGTACACCATCTGGAACCAGACCCTACATTTGTCTACAGCTCTACTGGAGTCTCCTAAACGCCAGAAGTTAGAGTGACCTTAATTGTGATCAAGGATTTTTTTGTTTTGTTTTTCAGTTAATTTAGGTCAGATTCCCTCGGTCAGTGTGTCAAAAACCGTTATTTCATTTGTCAGGAAATGAGATACTAGTTTAAGTTCTCAGGACAATTACTGTTACTAAGAATTCCTGAATATTCAAAACTGGATTATAAACCCTTTCAAGCCTGAGACTAGGTGTCCCCAAATACTTTATGCCAAGTAGTTTATAACAACCAAAATAAAGAGCATTTTATTCTAAAACAGCACCTTCCTATAAAAGTTCAGTTTTTTGGGAAAACAACAGCTATAAAAGCCATTCACTCTCTCTCACACTCACACAAAGCAGTCTGAGAAATAAAGTACATGCCTATCAGAATGCTATGCCTTGGCCATCTGAACACAGTAACCTATTTCACTTTCACTATGCAGTTTGAGGCAAGCCTCAAAACTCAGGATCCAGCTGCCTCTGCCTGTGGAGTTGAGGCACATACCACATCAGGCCAGCACTATTTTCCTTCCCCATAGAGACGGGTGTCTGTGTGTGTCACCCGCACGCATACTGAGCGTTCACAGGGTAACAATGTGAGCTATGCAATCTTAACAACCTGTTTTGATATGTTGTACCCACATGGTGGCAAGAAAACTGACTCCCAAAGGTTGTGCTGACCTCAACACACCTGTTGCGGCATATGTGTACATAAACGCTAAATGCAGCTGATTTTATTTTAGTATTACAATCTTTCCACAGTTTATGCTGTACTGCCTGTTTCAGCAAATCCTGTTGGCATTAGTTCAGAAAGGTAAATGGAACCTGCAGGAGGGGCTGGCAGCAGGCACAAATGATTTAAAACAAAGCAAACATCAAAATTTCGTCACCTTCATGCTGTTAAAACCATGGAAAAAGCCAGCCGGGCATCCACGTACAGGAATTTTGGAAACATATCAGACAAGTGTGGTCAACTCCCCATATCCATCCATCTTTTATCCTCGGATGCAATTAAGTGCGGTGTTCTACTGGCATGGAGAGGGCTGAGACTCTACTTTTGACAACAGAATTCTATTCCCCAAGTACAGTGTAACACTCATTTATATGGTATTTGTTTTAGTCTTTAAAGATGATTTAACATACAGATAAATGCCAGTTTTATGCAAACATTATGCCATTTTCAGAAGACTCAGGCAGTTGTATTTTTGTACTGGAAGAGAATTTTAAAACCAATCTCACACACAAGGCAACTCTATACTTAAAATTGAAAGGCTGGGTCTGGAAAGATGGATCAGAGGTTAAGAGCACATACTGCTCTACCAGAGGACCTGAGCTCAGTTCCCACCACCCACATCAGGTGGCCCAATATTGCTTTGTAGCCTCCAGGTGCAGAAGATCCAAGGCCCTCTTCTGGTCTTCACACAAATGTGCGCACAACACACAAAGACACACAGACATTTTTTTTTTTTTAATTTCAGGAAGCATGGGAAATTATCTCCTAATTATTGTCTCATAGTCCACTTCACTGGAGTCAGGGGATCTTAATTTCAATATCTGCAGAAACAACTGTGTTCTTAGAAAAAGCAGCTATACAATCTTTTCGTGCTAGCTACTGGTGTGCATGATGTGAAAAAATAGCAAAAGTGAAGCTTCCCTCCCCTGGAGATGTGAGAGCTGGCTGTTATTTTTCTTTGGTTTTCTCCTTTGCCTGAATTCTCTGCAATGAACATATACTACTGACAAAACAAAACAAAAACAAAAAATATTATTCAAGGCAGGCAGTGAATGGGCAAAATGTTCTGATCTCACTTTATCCGCTGCTTTTGTGAATGATGTAGCTCCTAACAAAAGGAAGATACAAGGCAGCAACTTACCAAGAGCATCAGTCTCTAAAAAGGCAGAGAAATCCTTCAAATCTTTCCTCCATGTTTCATGATAGTATCTGAAGTACAGTGAGTCAGGTTCAACAATTGTCCTCCAAATGGCAACTCTGAACTCCCAACATTACCTGGACCCAGAGCTACTAAAATCAATGTCAGACTCAAATTAAATGGGCACTGATTTTTATTTTTTTAGTATGAAAAAGGGTGGAAAATAAATTATGGTTTTCCATAGAAGTGGAGACAAACCTGCAGGGGAAAAAAATCTTTTCCCCCCCTTTTAAATAATCAAGCAAAGGTAACTGAAAAGCATACCTAAAAACTAAAATAGTATGAAAACCAACCCTACTTTAAAAGGCAAATGCAACTAATGAGTATCTTTATTGGCAAAAGACAAAAGTGAGTGTGCAGGACTGATAGAAGACATATTAAAAGTAAAAAAGAACTGTTTAACTCCATTCAACATGACTTTAAAATTCAACACGTTCCCTTCAAATTCATTTAGTCTACTCTAATAGAAACTTGTTTGACATCAAAAGTTCAGATCAACTGGATTATATCCACTATCCCTTACATAGGCATCATATTCTCATCACAGTGTTCTAGAACAAATAAAAGGGCATATAAGTAAACTCATCTGACCAATTCCATATGACCTTTAGACTTACCCTAGGGCAGATACCGGCTTTGCAGCAGAAAAGGAAATAAAATCTGAAATTAAATCACCAGGGGGTCAGAAAGCTAGCTAGTAACAGTGTACCTCATAAATGGAGCTTTGAGCAGCAGCTATACTGCTTCAAATTACTAAAGCAAGAAAGCCCTTCAATATTTTTCGTGAGTAGCAGATGAAAATGCAGGTTGGCCAAGTGACTGTAAACATTACCCACAATACCTTAGGTGTGGCTATCTGAGATATTGGCCAGGTGGCTGACATCTAACACCACGATGACCTCTGTATTGTTCCAGTTTATCTAGTTAAACAGAAATCTGCATTAGCTAAGAAGTCAGGTTCTTGATTAAAATGTGACATTAAGGAAGGAATGGCTTTGAAACCACCATGTAATCACAGAGTGAAGTGAAGAAAGCAAAGTGTGGGCCTTCAAATATACCTGCAAAGTCAGTCCCAATTTTAGTATTAAGAACTTACGTCTATTTTTAAAGGTGCTGAGATAAAGTAAATCTTTTGGTAATTTCATTAGACAAAATGAACACTAAAATTGTTCACATGAAAGTGACAAATGTACCACAACTACAAGACAGAGGCATCTATTACGAGAACTAAGCAAATATTCTCTATTACCATTTTCATAGCTTCTAAGACTCTGCATCATGTCTGTACTGACAAATCATACTACACAAGCCAGGTTACTTTTTCTGATCACATAGGTAACAGCAACTGCATCTGTCCTTACACCAGCAACATAAGATCCTGTAGGATGAAATCTATCTGGACTGGCTAAGAAGGTAAAGCAAGCCAGAGGCCACAGCACAGTGACCACTGTGACCACAGAGCCTTGCTTTGCTTTCCCTATCTTTGATGACTCGAAAGCCTATCCAAAGGAAAGATGACTAAACATGAGGCGCTAAAGGTGAAAAAGGGACAGTGTGGCCAACTATACAGGTATCTGTAAAAAAAAAAAGCACACAAAGGCCTCAAAAATATGAGAAGATAAAAAGCCAACCAGGGACAAGCTAGCTCTCTAGAGCTGCACCAGTTTTTAAGTGAGTAACATGTCTCTGTTATGAGTGGAAGTACAGAGTCCTTATATTGGGACTTATTTGAGAAAGAAAGAAAAAGAAAGAGGGAGGGAGGGAGGGAAAGAAAAAGCTTCAAGTTGGATATAACATGGTGACGACCAGGCATCAGGAAAATACTAAACCCTTGAGAACTAAAAAGTATTATGGAATCCACATGAAGCAAACGTTAAGTGCACACAGCACAACCACATGAGAGGGGGGTATAAAGGCAGCATTAAGTGGGACTTTGGGGTCCTTCACTTTAATTCACTATTGTGTGTGTTTTCATAAAAGACCTTTTTTTTTTTTTAATTAGGAAAATGAGATCTGGTACCACCCATCATTTATCATTGACTTTTCTTTAAACTTGAAAATCACTGCTAAATTTAAAATTACATTGGTAAGAATTATGATCAGAGACCCTAAGTATAATTTATCAGTGCCATTAAAAGGTGAAAAGTTCCAACCAAGATAGTATACTATACTAGTCTATAAAATATACGAAACAAATTAAATTCTTAGGAAGAATTTAGTTATTTCCACCTCTCCTAAATATGTTCTGGTGCTTCCCAACTATTAAGTATTTGTGGACATTGTAAAAAAAAAATCTACCAGGCGATCCAAGCACATTTCATTCAAAGGCTGTAGACCTTCTTTCTAAAAAGCAAGTCTCAAATTTGTAGAAGAGTGTATAATAACCAAATATCACATTGTATCAAAACAAGATCTGTGTAGTGTTCTTAAACATTACCATAAAAGAGCAACCAAATCCCAGCACTTTACTTTGCATTATCAACAACGTCAAAGCTTAAAGGACGAGAAAAGATGAACAGCACAATGATCGTCTTCTTTGATGGGATCATGAAGAAACAGAGAAGCAAAAGAAGAGAAGTGGAACCCAGGTCCTAAATGTCATTATGTCAACAAAACAGAACAAACCTCTATTGAAAGTATTCATTCATCCAGGAAACATGACTTCTTCCCATCTATTTTTCCTTCATACTGAATTAAACAGAAGTTGCTGTTATGCTAGATCAGTGATTACATCTTTAATTATAAAAGTTTAACTATTTACATAATTTTATTGCTGTTTATTGTAACAAAAGATTAACTGGTTTGTAGAATCCATCCAGTAATGTAGAAACTGAAATCCACGGCTCCAGAAGACACTGCTGTGGATGAGTAGATCTGATGTTCAGTGTACATACAGCATAAGAAGTCCTTGCATGTCATTTGGTTCTTGCTGGAGTCATCTGTGTTCATCTCTTAGAAAGCCAAGAATCCATTTGACATTTCAATAAATATTAAATGCAAAAATTAGCTTCCATGGACTAGACATCCAAGAAAGAGTAGTTTTGATTAATGATTCCCAGAATCAAGTGAGTCTGCCTTTAGTCCAAAGAGATGACGTCAGGAATGTTACTCCCACTGCTGGTTATGACCCCTGTTTCACTCCTGCTGCTGGATGAACTAACATGAGTACTGCTTTCATGGGGGCTGGTGGTGGAGACAGACGCACTGCTTGCTGTTAAGGATGAGGTGAGACTATCCAAAAACATAGGAGGACAGTACTGCTTGAAACAAACAATGATGCTGATGAGGAAGAGGCTACATCGGCTTTAAGTAAAGAGACTAGAAATTGTTAGATATGTACAACTGACAGCCATAAAGTTAATCCTGTTGGGATTTAAAAAAATACCAAATTCCCTATTTAAGTGGAAGACAATATGAACTCAGCTATTTCACATTTTTACTGAATGCCACATTCTGAATTGTCTTGAATGTGTGAAACTTATTTGTTGACCATATACACAGGGAAAAGACAATGTCAGCAACTACTTAAATCATTTAATGGTAAATATTGACCACACCCCCAAAATTATGACTCAAACTAACCTCAAAAATGAATCAATAACTGACTTCACCAATTTTTTTTCAAAGTTTAGAATCAAACAGACCCTTTGTGAGTAATATTAAGAGTGACAAACTGAATGATGGCTTTAGAGTCCTCTGTAAACAAATATAACAGTACTTATTAATAATGTTAACATTCATACTGAATTGGAGGACATATGGCAACTAATTACCCTGGTATGTTCAGAGAATAATAGCATAACCAGAAAGTTAATATTTCTTATAATATTTAACATCTCTCTCCAAATGTCCGTATTTCAAGTCCCCTTCCCTCTGGATGACGATTCACATACAAATATAAACCTGACTGTAGCAATCTAAAAATGGTAAGGAGTTAACATAAGAGCTAACTGGAATTTTATATTTCACTGCAGAATGCTTTACATGAAACACAACTGCACTGACTGTAACACATGTAACGTCTAGTGCTACTAAGTTTGTCTTCAGTTAGACTCCAGGAAAGAAGATCAATAAGGACATCTAATATTACCCATCCTACATGTCATTTAGATTTCTTAGAGACAACAAATTATGGACAGCAATTCAAAACTGAGCTGTGAGATTACATGATTTTAGGCGCATTAAAAACAAAAGGAAACAGCTGAAGTACACATGAAATTGTGGCTGCCTTTTTATTTATTGATTGGCTGGATGGCTTTTTGTTTTATGTTTAAAGACAGGTCTCACTATGTAGCTCTGGCTTTCCTGGAAGGCACTATGTAGACCAAGCTGACCTTGAATTCACAGAGATTGGCCTGCCTCTGCCTCCTAAGTGCTGGGATTAAAGGTATGATCCATTATGCCCAAGTCAGGCTGCCTTTTAACAAATAAAGTTATTGGTTTTTTTGAATGGATAACTCTTGGTTTGGCTATAAACTTAATGCCACACATGAAGAAATTCAACGGCCATTCATAAGAAGCTCTGAAAGTGCAATTGTCAAATATTAAAAACTCTCCAAATTCAAGTCAATTATAGTAAAACTGAGGAAAATATAAAGAAAAGCCTCTAATTGGTTCCATTTTAACCTCTACTGCCCAAGGTTGTTTTTGCCTGTATCATAGCACTTATCTGTAAACATGCTAAGTGCTGCCATCCTGCTGCCAATGGAACCAGTCAGTGCCTTGAATATCTAACTTGGGTTGCTGCCATCTCACTTTTACTCTAGATCCTTTAAGTATACATCTGCTCAAAGATTACTGGGGTTGTGGAAAATGTGATGCAAAGGAGAAACCTATGGATTCTATAGTCACTTAGTAGGCACTACTCTCACCCTCCTACCAAGTTACCAAATAAATCAGCCTCCCACTAAGTATGTTAAATAAAACTATGAAATAAAACCATAAGCTCCAAGATTATTTTTCTTTTACGGTATTGTTCACATGAAAGTATCTAATTCTCTTAAGCTTGAAAATGTGTATCCTAGAAAAATATGCAACTTCCCTATTAGGGAAGTCAAGTAAGGGCGAGAAAGAAATGCTCAGTCCACACAGATCTGGGACTCAACTTTCCTGTGCTGTTTGTGCAATCAGAAGCAGACACTGAAAATAGGAGGCTCACACTGAACCTGAAGTCAAGTCAGTCCTGAAGCTGGTAAGACAGGTCAATTCTTCCAGCTCTTCATGGGTACCACATCTGTGCCATAAAAGTGCTTTCTTTTGCTGCCCCACCTTGCCCCTTTACTTTATATGCTTTGCCTCTAATGCTAACGACTGTCCATGCTCACGACGCAGTCTTATGTTTGTAATTTGGGATACTCCTAGAATTTCTTTTCTTTGATTGAAAATGGCAATACCGCAACTCTTAATTGAAGCCTTTTCAAATGACTCTGTCTTTCAAGTGAGCCATCCTCAGTCAGCGACCCAAATTTGATGAGCTTTTAGTTGATTGTTTCATGTAAATGTTTTTAGTGTAAAATCTTAATTTCTATGCACTTAATATTGCTTTTACTCCAAAAGACTTGTAGGAAATACCATAAAAATATAAAGTTTAAGTAATAAGAGCAGTAAATAATAAATTGTAATATTTATATAGTACTTCCTTTCTACCCAAATGAGAATTGACTGTCCTGATTTTATGCAACTGGTCATTTTTAGTTAGTAAGACATACTCCACAATCAAATACAAATTAGTTGCTTAAATTCAGGATACATACCTGAGGATCAACTGGAATAAGGGAAAGAAAATCCAAACCTAAAACAAAAATGCTTTGTTAATAGTTGTCTCATATTTTGGAGACAATAATTATTTCCCAAGATCTTTGTGCAGGTATAAGCCAGGAAACATCTGTGGTAAATGTTCACCTCTCTGCCACACTGAAGTTCTATAATCATAAATGGTGATGTGTAATGCATCTAAAACCCAAAGATGAACACATTTTTTTTACCAAACAACTGGAAAAACTACCTCCTAGCAACTCAAAAGCAGCAGTCCAAAAAATATTCAGAGTTGGACTACTTAAACCAAATCTGTTTCTTTTGTTATTTAGTAGAGCAAGAAGCAATACAAATCAGAATTATATTTGGACCATTGAACAAGATACTTAGGTTCTTAAGATAAAATTTATTTCACAGAAATATACCACATTAGGTTAGTCTAAAACCACCAATTCTTTAACACTATTTACTTCATTCATCAGGAGCTGTCTGTCTGACCATTCCCACATCTAGAGTGCTACAGAGAATGATGCTCTGCACGAAGCAAGCACTTGGAAAGTGCTAGTCACTAACAAGCTAGCTTAGCAGCCACAGGTTCACAGCTAATGCAATGTCCTAAACCAAGGAACCCAAACTCAACTCAAACATTTTGGAAATAGGAATGTGAAAAAGATTCTCTTCAAGTAAGTACTCAAGTAATAATAAGCTACAGAAAAAACATGCCTCAAAATCTAACAAAAATCTTCAAAGTCAACTTCCAAAGACTTCTCTGTGTGATCAAACGCTTTTAAGATTTATTTTAAAACATTAAAACAGAAACCACACACTGAGTAAATTAGGGCAATGTTGCCCAGCACTTGGGAGGCAGAAACAGGTAGATCTCTGTGAGTAACAGGCCAGCCAGGGCTACACAGTGAGATCCTGTATGGGGGGGGGGGAAACGACCATAAAGCCATACAAACAAACAAACAGGCCAATGTCTACTCAATACCATATATATTAATTTTTTCATTCCTGGAATAACCCTATGTCTATGTGGATGTCTTCATTCCTTTTCCAGTTTTCTGTTTTGTATTGTTTTTCGAGACAGGGTTCTTCTATGTAGCCCTGGCTGTCTTGGAACTCACTCTGTAGATCAAGCTGGCCTCAAATCAAAGAGATCCATCTGCCTCTGTCTCCCAAGTGCTGGGTTTAAAAGCTTGCACCACCACCCCAACCCCACCCAGCTCCCATATATTTTTATTTGATAGCATTTAATATACCAACTACATGGAGTGAAAGTCTAATACTTTATCACTATAAAAATAGAATTTAGTAAGAAAGATAATGGACACATTCCATAAAAATTATGAATAATTTTTAAAAATTTAAACAATCATTAGTTCCTTATTTACAAATGAGTGTATTTTAAACACATCGTCATACAAGCTATAACCCTAGGCATTTAGGAGGAATTACTGAAACAATGTATAAAGCACTTTTAAAATATTGATTTATTACTTATTTAGTATTCTACTTGCATGCCAGAAGAGGGCACCAGATCTCAAGTATAATTGCTTGTAACCCACTATGTGGTTGCTGGGAATTGAACTCAGGACCTTTGGAAGAAGAGCCAGTGCTCTTAACCGCTGAGCTATCTTTCCAGCCCTGTCTAAAACATTTTAAAATTTGTTAGTACAATCTGTTACTAACCACATGATGCAGTAGTTTAAACTGATGAACAAAGTAAATCATAATCTGCTGTTGGCAATGATTTACAAAGAGATGTATTTAAATAAGGAGAACAGTTTTTAAATCTTTCTGCTTTTAAATGCAGCTCAAACCTGTCTAGCCTTTATATGCCTTCTTAGAGTCTTTTTCATCAAGATTTATTGGAGTTTTATTTAATAGACTGGGTTCATTTAATTCACTGTTGTTTTATCTTATCCTAAGTGGTGTTAACATCTTTGTTCAATTTTACAATAATTTTATTTTTTAAAAGATAGTTTTAGCCTGTGTGTGCACGCTCTCATGCACATGTGCACAGGTATCCACAGTGGTCAAAAGAGGGGGCACTGGATAATGTGGGGCTGCAGTTAAAGGTGCTGGTGAGCTATCATGTGGGTGCTATAAAATGAACTCAGGTCCTCTGCAATAAACGCTCTTAACACTGAGCCATCTCTTAGATACAGCTCCTGCTTTTGAATAGTTTTCATTGTTGGTTTGGACACAGTTCAGACAGAGTCTTACTCCATGCACAGGGTGAACTCAGACCTCCTGCCTCTGCTTCCTAAGTACAGGGGTGACAGGCAAAAGTCACCATTTCTGCCTTGCCATCTTTAATGTTCGTTCATCATTCTATTTAATAACAACCTAAATAAAAGCTAGAGAATGCATTACATTTAAGAGGATGTACCACAAATTGAAGCAAATGATTTGAAAATGCTCATTCTTCCCAACATCCAACTGTTGCCGCTTGATGACTAAGTAAACATTTCAGTTTGGTAAAATATAACTCTTTCTGTGTTCTATTATTACAGAACACACACTGAGGGCCAACGTCTTCCAATATTGGTTACTTCAACCCAGCTCTCCAGATGTACTGTAACTGTCTTTGTTGATTTCATGTATCCCAGCAAATGTAAAATCTATGTAGAAAAGTTTTTTATATGTCCTTCATCTATTTGTTTTGATGTCTCAGCCACAGATACTACTACTTACTACTACTACTACTTACACAATGCCCTAGTAAGATGTATGAACGTTTTTCTAAAGGGTGGTTGAAATATTAGATCATCTTCCAAGCATCACACAAAATCCAAGAAGAGATTAATGTGACTACTCCTCAATGAAAACATTTTCATGTAGTTTGAAAAGTATTCCCAATAAAAGAGCAGACTATCATCAAAATATTTTATCACTTGGGTACACTATTTTGCATATAAGTTTCATCAACAGTAAAATTTTACTGTCTTATTAGCAAAATGTTGTTTCCTTATTTTATCATGTTTCAACTGTAACAAATTGATAGGTTTTTTTTTTGCCCTCAAGTATTTCAATTAAAAATGCCTTATTCTTTTTAACTAAAAGAAGTGCTGTTAAAACTTCTGATAATACAATCTGTGTTTTAATTAAAATGAAGTTGAAATTTTTGAATTTTAAATGCTTTGTTAATAATAAAATGGACTGATGGCTGGTTTGCTTTTCATTCCTTCATTGACAAGCACACAATCTTTCCTTACTTGAACCATAAACTTCACAAATTATAAATGCTACATAGTTAAATATGTAAAGGTTTTAGCACTTTGAAATTTTAATCATACAACTTTTAAGCACCATTCACACCTGACAATATGGCACTAGCAATAATAAGGCAGACATTTTTTCTTGAAATAATCAAGCTGTTTTCCACTCCATAAATACAAATTATGTTTTATTTTGTATTCACTGTTGCACAGTATCAGAAGATGTTCCGAGCTGTACTTCGTTATTAATATCATTTCTTCTTTGTTCCCCTGCAGATTCAGAAGATTCAGATTTATGATGTTTAAATGGAATGTTAGAATCTATGAAAACTATCTTGTCTCCATTCTTGGTGTTCTACTTAAATTTTTACTATCAAAATATTGTTTATCAATACCAGAACTGCACATTATGACTCCTTACATAAAAGTTATATACCCAATCATTAACAAAAAAGTGCATTGACAATAAAACAGAAATACAAACTAAACTTCTTAGGTATCTAATTGCTACATAACTTTTAGTAACTAGTAATTTTTCTAAAAATAAGTGGCCCTGGGCATTCTCAGACATATGTTCAATAAGTCTCAGTGCAAGTATATGGCACCATTCACAACACAATACTTCAATACTCTATTCTATTTAAGTTTATCAACTGCTAAAAACTTTTTCAACATTTAATAAACCAGAATGTTGGTTTTTATTAGCCAAATACCAGCCTTGAATATAAGTATGATCTCCACGAGCTTAAATTAATTTTAGAAAATACAAAGTCCAGGCACATTTAAGACACAACACACACACACACACAATCTCATTTATGATCAAAATCAGAATGTACATTCTCCCAAACTAAGAAGAAAAGCATTCAGATTGTCATAATTTAAAAACTTAGCAGGACTAATCATTAATACTTTTTTCTGCATTACAGCTAAATAGTTACTTAAGCAAACAGAAATGTTCAACTATCTGTTCTTTTTTCCAAGCCTAACTTTTAACTGAAGGTCTTAAGCAAATCCTTTAGAAATACTTATTTCTAACACATACTAAGACAATGACCACTCAATCACCAACTCAGCCAAGGTTTTAACACATGACTGTTGAGAACTTTGTCATGAGACCACAAACCTTCACCTCTACCCCTTAGTAGAGTCTCTGTATATAGTGAGTGTATTCTGACTGATGTTAGAGAGTTACACAAAGAAATTGAAAAATACCAAGTCACAAATTATACATGGAACAAACATATTCTAGTCTTAAGTGTCAGTGCATGTGTGTTTGTTTTAAGACATTTTGGGTGGGTATTATTTTTAGTCTACTGTTTTCCACTACATTTTATTCAAATAAACCTAAATTGAAGAGGCAAAACTATATAAGAATAGGTAATAAAACTATCTATAACTAAAAAGCATGTATTTCATTCAAAGCATAAGCACTGTGCTTACAACTTTAATACATTACAGATCACAATCAACTTCCAGGGAGCAGAGGGAGGAAAGTTATTAAACTAAAATCATTCACAGATAGAAGGCATGGATGTATGATGTACTGGTTCCAACTACGCTCAGACCTGACTGACAAAAAATAAGAAAGAATCTCAGCAGAGAGGAAAGGAAAAACTGGTGTGGGAGGCTGTGGTTAGATTTTATGTCATAGTCTTAGTTGCATAAATTCTAGTACTAAGATAATTCCAACAAATGTGAATTGTTAAAAATGTTGGTAATTCTACATATAAAAGTATCCAAAAACACTAAGATCTACGTCAGAGAAATACATGGTCCACCCTATCCTTACAGAGAAGAAAATCGACAAGGTAAAACCACTAAGCAAAACTCGGTCCTGTACTGGCATACTTAGAAGTTATAAGGAAAGACTTCTGAGGAAACTCTGTCCCAAAACATTGACGCTTCCCCCCAAAACAACAACAAGAAGAACAACAACAACAAAACAAACAAACAAAAAACAACAAAAAACTGAGTGCAAATCCCCTACAATTCTATAAAAATTTCCTACTATGCTTCTGTATCTCCTGTTATCAGAAATTTGAAGAGTCCCATTAAATAAAATTAAAGTAACAATAGAATATGAGATACCAAGACAGTAATACTTCTACACGAAGCCTTGAGATTTCGTTTAGCATTTACATTCAAAATACAATATATTTGTTCTACTGATTAGGATTAAAAAGAATGCAACTAAAACAAACAAGACAAAACCTCTCACATACCTGGCAAGTCTGATGACATGCTTGTCACTGGCGTGTGGTGGAATGGTACTGAGTAGTCTGTTAATGAAGGTGGAATAGCAGCAGGATCAACCGAAGTCACACTGGGCACCCTTACAGAAGATGGCTGATACATGAGAACCCTGTTTTAAATAGTATGGGAAATTACAAATAATCTGGCTGTTAGTTCAAAGGAGAGAAGAGCTGAACCACTGGGCATTCTCAGACATACATTCAGTAAGTCTCAGCCCAAGTATACGGCAGCCATTCACAACACAACACTTCTCTCTCTTCTCATCTTTCCTAGGCTTCATTCTCACATGAATACCTCTTTGTCAGCAACACTAGCTGTTAGCATAGAGGCAAGGTGGAATTAAAATATACTGTAAAGCAGCAGTTCTCAACCTGTGAGTCAGATGTCCTGCATATCAGGTATATACATTACAATTCATAGCAAAAGCAAAATTACCGTTATGCAGTAGCAACATCGCTACAACATGAGGAACTATAATAAGGATCACAGCATTAGGAATGTTGAGGACCACTACTGTAAAGAAATACTTTAATTCACAAATAGAAATATACTTTACATTTTATGCTAATGTATACATAGCATATGGATAATTTATCTATAAAGAAATCTATGACTAAAATAGAGGGCTATTAAGGTTTGACTTAATTGCTGAGCACAATGGCACATGCATTTAATCCTAGCATTCCCTAGCAGCTTGATGTACATTAGTGAACTCCGAGGCAGTCAAGATTACATAATGAGATCCAGACTCAGGAAAAAAAAAAAATGAGATTTTAAAATAAGAACACCTGTATGAAACTACTAACACCAGCTCCACCAGTCTCTTCAGTTATAAATTCAATCACATCTGAAATATATAAACGATCTGAACAAAATTAATCAATCCTAAAAGCCAGCCAGCCTGGCAGTACAATAATACAATCAGAAATTAGGATAAGATGATGAATGCTCAGGATTTAAGATCTTTATAACCAGAAATGAAAATTCTGGCTACTATGACATACTCCCTACTTTTCTAAGTGGGCCTATACCTTTAAAATGAGCTATTCAGGCTATTACACATACAAATCAAGCACACAGCTAATACTTTACAGTTTATTGTATATAAAATATATGCATACTATATAATTAAGACTTTTATAATTCCAAGAAGCAAAATAATAAAGAATTGGGCATATATTTGAAGGTTCAGCTTAAACAGAGATTTCAAATTCATATTTACCTATTTTTTTTCTTAGCTTGGGGAAACAACTAGTACTTTATAAGAGAAATATCTTCAACGTATTTAAGAAACTAAGCAAAGCAGGGTGTGGTGGTGCACTTGGGAGGCAGAGGCAGGTAGATCTTCGTGAGTCCAAGATGAGCCTGGTCTACAAAGTGAGCCCAGGACAGCCAAGGATACACAGGAAAACCTTGTCTCAAAAAACTAAAAAGAAAAAAGGAAAAAACAAAACAAAACCTAAGGAACATTATAGACTGTTTACACTGGGAATGGGTATCTTAGCAACAAGTAATAAGAAACAGAAAAGGAGCAAAATATTCAAGACAGCATCCCACAGTGGCCAACCAACAGCAACTGAAAGACCAAGACTGAAGAAAACCAGTATGAGGATGAAGACAGCACAATTCTCTGGGCTGGGGATATACGACAACTGGTCGAGTGGCTGCCTGGCATGCAAGAGGCCTACACTTTAATCCCAACACCATATAAAACTTGACATGGTGACTAAAGTCTGTAACCCTAGCACTAGCATCACTGGAGAGTCAGAGACATCAGAGAATTTCAAGGTCAATTCTTTTCCAAACAAAGCAACCAAAAAAGGAGGGCAGAAGGAAGGATCAGGGAGGGGGAAAAAAAAAAAAGAGAAAAGCCAAGAAAAAAAAGGAAAGTACAACATTTTTAGAAACTTAAAGGAGGACCATGATGAGAAGAAAGTGGAACTAGGATAATAACCAGAGCATCTAGATCTCCATTTCCAGATGGAACACATTCTATCATACTTGCATGAAATTCTTCACTCTAAATTTAACCAATAGACTTCTATAAGCTTGACTTAGTGTCAGAGTCTTAAATACTAAGAATCCAGTTAGACTCAAGTGTCATGATATGAAAACACTGAAAAAAAAGTACCTAGCTGCTACTCCACATCATTTGTCAAAAAGATACTGGAAATGAAGAGAACAAAGTTCCCTTAAGTATATATGTATGACTCTACTGTTAATTATGGCAAGGCCACAAAAAGTAAGTAAGTAATATCAGAGTTCAAACATACATCTTGGATAAAAACTCATTAAGGTAGGAGGTCCAGGAAATATACAGAAGGCAAAAATAAACCTGGTACACTGGTTAGTTTTTGTCAACTTGGCACAAACTAGAGTAATCTGGGAAGATAGAATCTCACCTAGGGAACTGCCTCCATCAGACTGTCCTATGGGCCATTTTCTTGACTCATGATTTGTATGGGAGGGCCAAACCTACTGTATGTGTAATGCTACCCATGGGCAGGTGGTCCTGGGTTTTATCAGAAAGCAAGCTGAGCAAACCATGGACAGTAAGCTAGTAAGCAGTGTTCCTCCATGGATTCTGCTCCACCTTGAGTTCCTGTATTGATTTCCTACAATAGACTGTGATACAGAACTGCAAGCTGAAATAAACCCTTACCTCTCCAAATTGCTTTTGGTAGTCTATCCAAAACAGAATTTGTTATCAGGTGACATGGTATTGATGTGATGGAGTAGGCCATATGTGTTTGTAAGAACTGTGATGGCATCTGAACTTGGGCTGTAGGGCATTTTTTTTTAACGGTGACTGATGGAGAGGGCCAAGCCCATTGTGGCTGGTGACGTCCTTGGGTTGATGGTGCTGGCTGAGCAAGCTGGCAGTCACCATGCAGGAACTGATGGCCCACCGTTTTGCATGGCTGTGATGGGTGTACCTTGGATGGACATGGTCCCAGATGCTTCGGCTCCTGATTGCTTCTTGCTACTGATGTCCCTTCTCATGCTGTCATAACTGTATTTCTCATGTATCTGGCATGATGTGACTGGGCCTCAGTAGACCCTCACTGCCTATAGTCTAGTGTGATTGCTTCCAGGGTATTAGCCCACTCTATTGGGCCAATTTCCTGCAGATCAACATAAAGATGTACTCTCATGAAATAATGCTGTGTAGATAAATTAATGATTTTATAATTCCTGATAATGATTTTATAGAATTTCAGATTTGATACAAGTAATTTTAAGCCCCTTCCTCTCCCTATAGAATAGCAAAAAGCTGCAATAGGAGTTTAGTGAGCTTTCATGTGTCACAAGCATGTACATTACACTAGGAAGAAAAATAAGCTTGGAACAGATTTATGGTCAAGGGAAACATTCATTCTAGGTCAGATTCAGGAATGAGGTTACAAGTCTTGGTGTGCATCATAAGAAAAACCATGGATAACTGTACAAGACTTCAAAAATAAGATATAAGACAGATGATCTGTTTCTTGGTAAAAACCTATGACATAAAAACTATTGTTTTGAACTTATAATAAGGTTGTAAATTAAAGATATATAAAAAACTACTGCTTCCAACATATAATGAACTTGTGAAATGATAAAGAATGTTTAGTTAGGTATGAATTTTAAAAGAAAAACATGTAATCAATAATCCTGCTATAATTTCCTCATATATGAATATATCTGGGTGTGTGTGTGTGTGTGTGTGTGTGTGTATGTATGTATGTATGTATGTATGTATGTGGTAAGTTGCTGAAGCTTGTCCAGTTCGAACCTGCCTTTGCTTCATTCACCAAGTGTGTGTATGTGTGTGTGTGTGTTTGTGTATGTGTGTGTGAAATGTGTGTGACTCTGTTCCCCTTTTCTCTATTTTTTCTTGCAGGCTCCCAAAGAGTTAAAAGAGGTAAAATAGTTCAGGCCCCAGAGGAGTTCAGAATCTCTCAGCAGTTACACAGTACTGGCGCCTCCACCAACTCTATGCTCACCACCTCAGTGTACCCTGACCTGTTGATCACTGACAGCAAGCCATGAAGATCAAGACAGTAAGCACCCCTCCTCCATGGCTTCTACATCAGATCCTGCCTCCAGGTCCCGGCCCTGACTTCCTTTGATAATGAACAATAAAGTGGAAGTGTAAACAAAATAAACTTTCTCCCCAGTTACTTTCAGTCATAGTGCTTCGTCATAGCAATAGTAACTCTAAGACAATAAGAGCAAAGTTTTTGAAAACCACACACAAGAACAGAGTGTGTGTATGTGTTTTTGTTTCCATTTACTTAAAAATATTCTGGTGTAATGGCTCAGTGCTTAACAGCACATACTGTTCTGGCAAAACCTTTCAGTTCAGTCCTCAGCACCCACATTAGGCAGTACACAATCACTTCTAACTCCAGCTCCAGGAGACTTGATGTCCTCTTTGGTTTGGCCCTCAATGGAGCTCTGCTGTGTACTCCCCCTTCCCCACCACAAACAACTTAAAATTTTTTAATCTTGAGATAGAGAGATGGCTCAGAGGCTAAGAGCACTGGCTGCTCTTCCAAAGGTCTTGAGTTCAATTCCCAGCAACCACAAGGTGGCTCACAACCATCTATAATGAGATCCGATGTCCTCTTCGGACAGGTGTGTGCAGGTGTACAAGCAGGCAGAAGACTGTATACATAATAAATAAATATTTTTTTAAAATGTAATAAATAAACAAATACAACTTAACGATATACTTAATCCACTACCTGTTCGCTGCCATAAAAAGAAAAGTACAATAATTTCAGGGAGCTAGGAGTGTAGCTCAACAGGTGTGAAGCCCTGGGTTCAATCCCTAACTACCACTGTCTCCAAAAGTATAGTTTTGGGGGGAAGAGGCAGATAATGCCTGTCTTCCTTAGAGCTCTTACTTCTCCTGTGACACTTCACTAGGGATTTTCTCATCTTGATCCTGAATTGAACTTCCCATTTGATTTGCAGGAAAATTAACTCCCTTTCTTTCCTTGAATCCTTGACTGACAATCAAGAGTCAAGCCTGTGTTGTATGTCTCTATAGTAACACCTAATTAATGTATACCAATTCTGTTTCTCCCATGCCAAAAAGGTAGAATCCAAATATATAAAAACACCAAATTCCAATGGGCACACCAGTTAGTAAATCATTAAAATCTCACTAAAGATGATTAATGTTAACTATTCAGTGCTGATTAATTCCTATTGCTTGACCTTTGCTGTTATTATAAACCCAACATTGTAGCTCATCATCAACAGCAGAGCAGCCATACAGGTGCTCAGGGATCCGGACTACCATGATGTAAGGTTGAGTTCACGACTTTCCTACATGCTTATCTGATACGAGTTTCTTCAGACAAGAGTTATAAAGCTCTGGTATAGATTACTATCAAATGATGTAAAATTCAATGATAAATTTCAAGTTTTAAAATGTGTTATTCATTTCCTCATAGCATTCATAAATATACACACAAGCATATGTACATATTAAACAACTGATGAGCTGCTCCAGAAGTACAGAGCAAATGGTAAGGGTATTAAATATGGGAATCAGTAAGAGTTGCTGAAAATCCCATCTCTTTTCTGCCTGTATGATCAGAGCAGGAGTCCAGAGTGAACTTTAAGTACATGAAAACTGTTAACTCATTTTTAGACACTTAAATCTGGACCAATTATGGTTTCGTACTGTTTCTAGTGTAAAACATGATCTTGCCAGGCACGGTTGCATACTCTTATAATCCCAGCATTCTGGGAGGCAGAGGCAGGTAGATCTCTGTGAGTTCGAGGCTAGCCTGGTCAACAAAGTCCAGGCTAGCCAAGCCTACACAGAGAAATCCTATCTCAAAAAACCAACCAACCAACCAAAATGAACATGACCTAAAATACTAATGTTTACTATGTAACAGCATCCTGGCAATTTACTTTTATACTATCATAAAATTAATATGCTGCTTGCAATGTTAAGTGCATCACATGAGTACCTGGTATTCATAGGGGCCAGAAGAGAACATCACAATACCTGGAACTGGAGTTGTGGGCAGTTGTGAGCCAACATGTGGGTGCTGGGAACAGAACTCAGGTCCTCTGTAACAGCAATAAATGCTCTAAACCACTAAGCCCCCAGAAAATGAGATTTTAACACAAAACCTCAATAACAAGTGGTCTGGAAGTTTTCCCATGTATCTTTCTTCTACTTACTGGTCCAAACTTCTAAATGTTATACAAAGAGTAAAAACCCAGCCAGTCAATAGTTCTAAGTTCTCACAGTCTCTTTTCTTAGCTTAATACCTTCAGTCCTGATACCCATTCATCCACTGCATTTGGGCTCCACTACTCACTTTCCTGCTTCTTCCTCTGGGCTGTATTCATGGGCATTTCTCAATGATCAGTACTCACTAAAATACTAAGTACAGCCACATACCCTAAATGCAACAAAAATGGTATGGTACGTATGCTAATATATATGTTTGCAGTCTAATAAGAACTCAGTTTAAGCAGTGAGCTTATCTCCATTAAGTGAATTCAGACATTTAAAAAGACATTGAAACTTCTATCAGGAGATATTTATTGAATTCCTTTAGAGCATCTATTTGGGTAACTAGATAGTGGTCATTATGACAAAACCACTTCATCAATACAGTTTTCAATACTAAAGAATTCCCATAATCAACTCTTATTTAGCTGTAGTGAATGTTATTTTAAAATATCATTACTAACTTCCTTCAATTGAGCTCAGAATTCTCATTTATATCTCTACATGTTCACTCTTTTGTTCATGTGTTAATGCCTAAATGTGATTTAGGTATTAAGTATTATGTCAACTTAAGGGAAACAGCCAAATAGTTGAAATTTATAAAGACTTAAAATATAAACTCTCATGTATCCTTGATATAACTACAAATTTCCACCTTATATTTAACAGTATTAATTAAGTGCTTTTCTTTTCCATCTAACTAGGCTTGACGTCTACCTTCTTAGTATGTGACCACAGTGTAAACCATCTCTATTCTGCATTCTGTCTCCTATGGGGTAAGAGGAACGGTTTATGAATGAGTAAAAACTGAAATTCAATTTGTAATTAAATGCATAATGAATTCAAGGTGTTTCTGGCAACACTCACACACACTGCATCATGTGACTTCATTTAAGTAAGACTTGGCTCTTACCACACATGTACATTTTGCACTACACATGAAGTTACACCATGCCAATTGATGCCACTTTAAATGTCTTGGCTCAAATTCATCACTATTGTGACCTGCCATGTTTCTACTGTACACAGGAATATAGTATTTAATTATGAAAAATAAAGCTTAATTTTCTATAGCACTCTTTACTCCTCAGTATGTAAATATCAGTTGATAGCATTGTTGGATAGACTGTGTTATGTTTGACTTCAGGTATTTCTTTTAGAGTTGCTCGCTTGAGGTTCATTTTATAAAATCATTAAAGCCGAGTGCCGTGACACAAGTCTGTAATACCAGTACTCGGGGAGGCAGAGGCAGGTGGATCTCTGTGAGTTCAAGACCAGCTTGGTCTACAAAGTGAGTCTAAGACAGCCAGGGCTACACAGAGAAGCAATGTCTCAAAAAAAAAAAAAAATCACACACACACACACACACACACACACACACACAAAAAAAAAAAAAAATCATTAAATAAATTGGGAGTAAGAACAAGAAACTTTCAATGAGCTGGGCATGGTGGTCCATGCCTTTAATCCCAGCACTCGGGAGCCAGAGGCAGGTGGATCGCTGTGAGCTCAAGGCCAGCCAAGGCTACACTGAGAAACCCAGCCTCGAAAAAACAAACTAAACCAAACCAACACCCTTCCCCCAAAATAAACTTCTGACAATTTCTGAAGTATTCCTTAACATAATTAGATAATTTTATACTATGTATTTACGTAAATGAGAATTCTTAGCACTGATGACATATTCTCTGTTCAGAAACATCAAATATTTATCCAGAATCCAATGAAAGTGCCTATGTGTATGTGCTACCTTTTGTGTAAGTGGAGGCTGTGAGTGGTCATCAAGATGTGTTCTTTAGTCACATCTCAACCTAACTTTTTGAGACAGGCTCTTTACCTGAACTTAGAGCTCACTGATTCAGCTAGACTGCATAGCCAACAAGCAACACTGGGGTCACAAACGCACAGGTCACTTATTTATAAGAGTGCTGGAGACTTAAATTGAGCTACACACTTTGTATGTATAGCAAGCACCTTAGCCACTGAGCCATCTCCTTAGTCACCCATTTAATTCTTTTTATGTAAAAATAGGCATACCTATCTCATTAGTATGCAAAGTTTCAACTTTTAATGGTAAAACATGTCTATATGCTAAAAAGTTGTTTCTAAATAAGTTATGATTTATTATCAGTAATACTTAGTTCATGTTCCTGAGATCACATGAAAATTTCTCAAGCAAAAACTGTTGAGTAGAAAAAGTTTGAAACTCTTTTGTAATCTGAAAACATGTAATTACATTTAAGACGATAAAGTAAAAACTAGAAATACTTAAGCACCCATTGTCTTGATTTCTAGATTTCAGTAAGCACTTCAAAAGTGTATCTTCATTTCTTTATCATTTGATTTTTAGAAGTATCAAATGAACTGTCCCAAAACATTAATTAGCACATTAGGAAAAAAATCTACTAAACTGGGGCTGGAGGGGATAGCTCAGAGGTTAAGAGCACTGGCTATTCTTCCAAAGGTCCTGAGTTCAATTCCCAGCAACCACATGGTGGCTCACAACCATCTGTAATGAGATCTGGTGACCTCTTCTGGCATGCAGGCACATATGCAGGCAGAATACTGTATAAATAATAAATAAATCTTTAAAAAAAAACTAGTTTCCTCGCTTTGTGTCACTAAACATAAAAACTTATTCGAACTAAATTGGTAAAAGAGAACATAGGCCCATATCATACTGTGACATATAAATCATAGGTGGAACATAGGTGCTTTATTTTAGGATTTTCCTTTTGAGGCAGGAGCCTAGGTTGGTCTTAGATTCATGGTGATCTAGCTGCTCAGCCACTCACGCGCTGATGTCACAGACATTAGCTACCACATCTGTTAGAATAAGTACAGAAAGCAGCTCAAAAGTTTTAAGTCTAAAAAGTAGCTTTTAAAAGTTATTTCAAGCTGGCGGTAGTGGCGCACACCTTTAATCCCAGCACTCGGGAGGCAGAGGCAGGCAGATCTCTGAGTTCAAGGCCAGCCTGGTCTACTAAGCTAGTGCAGGACAGCCAGGGCTGTTATACTGAGAAACCCTGTCTGGAAAAAAAACAAAAACAAAAAACAAAAAAAAAAGTTATTTCAAAGTACATATAAAGAATTATAAAAAAGAAATCTGAAGTATATTCAAATAATATTTCAGACTATAATTCATTTATATATAATGTCCAGAACAGGCAAATTCAGAAATTTAATAGAGGAGCAATGTTGCCAACATCTAGGGATGCAAGATAACAAACAAGTGAGTATGAGCATTTTTTCACGTTGAAAATATGCTAAAACTGACTTGGAATGGTAAACATACAACTCTATGACATATACTTAAAATGGGTAAATTTTTATTATTAAAAAATGCACAAGGAAATGTTAAATAGACTGAGGACAGAGATGAGACTAACACACCCATCTGAAGAATGCAATGGACTATCACAACAGTTTACGGCTGTCAAGATCTCTCTGTGAGGAGGAGCTGTTGCTCAACTCTCCAATCTTGTCTTGTCTTAAAGGTCCAATAATAGCTTTCCTGCATCAGTCAAAGAGAGCACATGATAACACAAACCCATCTGTTTGCCCATAGTTTGCTCTGTAAAGTGCAAAGGAAAACAGATGACTTTTCATTAAGGAACTAATATGCTCCTCACATGGTGACCAGGTTCTTTTATCATCTCATGGAAACCTAGCAATGATTCTATGAAGCAGGCATTATTTTACTTCATTTTAACAGAACAAAAGTGAGTCAAAGTTAAGGACTACCAAACATTCTAGCAAGTATACAAGTCCCAGAAATGGCTCTGTCCTTACAAGCCACCTGCATCTACGTTCTACTATACCAACATCCTTACACCAGACTGAGCTGTCAAATCTTGTGAGTAGGTTCAAGCATATAACACAAGGTAAAAATATTTAAAACTCCCACTTCCCAGACATGTTCAGTATTTCCATAAAAATTTGATTTCCTGAAAATACTATGCTCACTTGAAAGTATATCAACTGTACCAAAGCAGATGAAAACTGGCTTCTGCAGTCACTTTTCACAGACATTTTTAAACCATACCAAGAACATCTGGTTTTAAGTGCAATGAACAATAGTGAACTATAAATTAACAAACCCTTTGGTCGGACTGCTTTGTGCTTCAGACATAAAGATGCATTTCCTTTTGGCAGGGGGGTCTTCATCTTCATCAGAAGAGCTCTCTATTGTTAGATCAATAACATCTATCTTCTTCTTGCTTGCATCACTGGCTACAGTCACTGAACAAGGTTTACTAAAGACACTTGAACCTGGATGTAGATAAATAGGAAGAAAACAGAAATACCAAAGATATAACACAACTAGCTATAAAAGTCTTAAATACACACATGGAGGGTGGCGGAGGGAGGGAGAGAGAGAACACCAGGGAAGCCATTTTTCTCTAGTAAGGACAAAGTCCAAGTCCCTAACTTGTCTGTTCACCATTTAGGTAGAAAACAATCAGGGTTACTCCTGACAGAGGTCAGAAGCCTTTTTCATAGCATACTTACTCTTTCGAGTACCACAAGTACAGAGTCTGGGGCTGCTCATGTTGTCTTTATAGGCTAGCAATCATTGTACAGAGAGACCTTTAGGGCTAGAGAATTGGTCTTATGTCATGGGACAAGAGTATACAGTGTGTCATCTGTGTGTATCATCATACATATGTAGCACCATTAAGCCTCAAGAGTATATGCAGTTTCCACAGCTGTATAGTTTAACATACAGCACCACTGAATCAGAATTCAACACTTGAATTGTAGCAATCTTGCTCATATAAAGTCCCAAACTGGCTATCTAAGTTCCTGGTATGAATCATCTAGTCATCACCCATTCTGTTTATACAGACAATTACATTTATCATGTTACATAACATTCTTCTCTATTATCTGTCAAAAATGAGTGCTAGTTCACTGTGAAAAAACATTAGACAGTAATCAATAAAACCATGCCTGCCCACAATTTTTACACTAATAAGGACAACCCAGCAATGTGACCACTCAGAGTTCTGTGATGATCACAAGAGGATAATTAACATTGCCGGAAAGTTTTTATTTTCCCTTCTTACTCGGAAAATGCACTGTTACTGCATTTTTCAATTTCAACAAAGCCGAGAAAAGTCAACTGCAATGAATTCAGAGGTGGCACATACACATGGGTTTCGACTTCTCAGACTCCTCTAGTGCCCTCTCAGTGCAGATGAGTGCAGGGTATTAAACTAGTTGAGAAACAACTAGTTCAGGACACTGACTCCACAAGGATTAATAAATGATATAGACAACCTCTCCACCCATACCAGGCTCTGTACAGATACACAAAACAATTTCTAACCTTTCTTTTTGTTTCTCCTGTGTTTATATCATACACATGCACACATGTGTCTGCATATATGTTGATATTAACCTAATATCAAGCATCTTCCTCAACTCTCCCTTTATTAACTCAGGCAAGGTCTCACTGAACCAACTTGGTTACTTAGTCTAGCTCACTGGTTCCCATCTTCCTACTGCTGCACCCTTTAATAGGAGCTCCTCATGTTGTGGTGACCTCCAATCATAAAATTATGTTGCTCCTAATTTTGTTACTGTTATGTATCATAATACAAATATCTGTTTTCTGATGGTCTTAGGTGACCTGTGAAAGGGTCATTCCACCCAAGGTAGAGAGCAACTTGTCTTAGGGATTCCTGTCTCTGCGTCTAGACCACTGGGATTCCACAAGGGTCCCCCATGGCCACCCAGTCTTTATGGGTGCCCATGATCTGAGCTCCAGGCTTCATACTATACCCATCCTCAAGGCTAACTTAAGAAAACTTACACTTATTTTGCACATAAAACACTATTTTAAAAGCTTGAAAAATGGTATAGAAATTAGCACGTTCTTTAAGAAAAAAAATTATTGTGGAAGGACGGATAAAGACACAGTTAACAAACTAAATTCTAAATGTAATTCTAGTGGCTGGGGTTAATATTTCAGAGTCTGTACTCCACTGGGAGTACCATTCAGCACTTACTTTCTATTTTTGTACACTGCTGGCTGGCTACTTTCATAGCTTCTTTCTTAGGTCTCATGGGGCACCAAGAACCATCTTCTTGGAATTTGATTTCATCCACATCAGAACACTCATTGAGAATTTCCATGAAGAGCCTATAAATCAATTGGAAGTATATACATGTCACAAAAAGTCAAAGATGAAATAAGAAAATAGTATACACTGAAGAAAAAGTAATAGCTCTAGACTTTAAAAAGACTTTTGGAACTTCAATTATTTTATACTTTATGAGGCAGGTAAAGAGATGGATGGACAGGCAGGCAGATATAAAGGATAGGAATAGAAATCGGGGCTTGCATCCAGGCAGTGGTGGCACATGTCTCTAGCACTTGGGAGGCAGAAGCAGGTGGATTGCTGTAAACTAGCTTGGTCTACAAAGTAAGCCCAGGACAGTCAAGGCTACACAGAGAAACTGTGTATTAAAACAAAATAAACCAAAAACCAAAAACAAAAACAAAAAAACAAAACAAACAAAAGAAAAAGAAAAAAGAAAAGAAAGAAACCAGGGCTTGCAACAGCACGTACTCATACTTAGACACATACATATAATTAAAAATAAAATCTTTAATAAAAAGACCTAATTTATTAAACCAGTTCATATAATTTTACACACACACATACACAAACACACACACACACACACAATAAGAAACCAGAATAACCTACACACAAATTACAACTTTAAACTTAGCAGCTCCGTACCTCTTTAACTACTATTGCTTTGCTTGTTTTGAGACAGGGTCTCACTATGCAGCTCTGACTAGCCCCAAACTCAAGAGATCTGCCCACCTCTGCCTGCCACCTGAGTGATGGGATTAAAGATGTGTACACACAGCAGGTTGTTTGCTGGCCCCCTCTCCCCCCACCACACCTTTTCTATTTCTTTGTCTAACTACTTGCCTAGAGTTTTACTTACCCAGAGATACACTTACCCATCTAATATCAGACTTTCATATGCAGCCTTTTTGTCACAAACAGGACAAATCCAGGTGGGCTTCTTCTCATTCATTTGAAGATAAAGGGCAGCATCAAAACACTGCAGATGTGTACAAGTCACTGCACGGCACGGGATTGTCAGCCTCATTTTTCCTAACTACAAAATAGGGAACACAACATGGAAACCAGTACAAATAGGACAAGAAAGCCTACAGGAGAAAAAAGGTATTTTAATAGTCTTAACAAACCAGGCGTGGTGGTGCATGTCTTTAATCTCAGCACTTTGGAGGCAGAGGCAGGCAGATCGCTGTGAGTTCAAGGCCAGCCTGGTCTACAAAGCAAGTCCAAGACAGCAAGGCTACAAAGAGAAATCCTGTCTCGAAAATCCAAACCAAACCAACCAACAAACATAAAAATAGTCTTAGCAAGTCAAACACCATGTTCAAAATAAAACCCCAGCCTAAATTTACTCTCATAAAGTTTTTTTTCAATCTTTTTATTTTATGTGTGGTCTCAAGATCTTTGAAAGATCCTTTCACTTTAGTAAAGTCTAAGTCCAAAGGCAGAAACACACACACACACCACCACCACCACCAAAAAAAATCCCCACCCAAATCTGCTTTATACCTGACTCCTAGTTTCACTATTAAGAAATCAGCTAAACATCTCTTCCATGCCGTTTTATAAATGGTCTAAGCAAAAATCAAGTACAGATTGAAAAAAATATTTTCTCCCAAATGGTGGCATGTTTTACAAAAATCTGTACCTTACTGTATTACCCAATTTAGTAGCTAACACACACAAGGCAGTATAAAAAAAGCAACCAATAGGAGCTAAAGAGCTAGACCAATGGTTCAGAGCACATAATGACATTAAAGAGAACCTGGGCTCACTTCCCAGCACCCTCATCAGATGGCTCACAACCACTTATAATCCCAGCTCCACATGCCTCTCTTCTCCAAGGGTACCTGCCCTCATGTGAGAGAACACACACACACACACACACACACACACACACACACACCATCACATACTTTAATAAGTAATTTTAGAAAAAGCTACTGTGATACAAAGACATCATGGTTTATTTAATTAGTGTACTAGTGATAGGCATTTATATTGTTTCCAACCTTGTATCACTGTAATATAAATAAATACCTCAAAATGAATTTTTGGGGGGTCAATGGGAAATCTTTGTAGACCCTGAACATTGACAAAGTACCTAAAATAGAGAAATCTACTGATCTATACATTCATGTACATTAATGTACTTTATTCCACTCAACCATTATCAGTGTCAATGAATTTTTGCTTTTCTTCAGTCTGGTTGGCAAAAAATACTCCAATTTCCAGTGTGAATTGAAGTTCTTCTTCTACTGTAAAGAGCTATTTGTATTTCTAAGAACTCTCTAGATACAGACTTTACTCATTTTTTATGTGGTCACTAAATTTGTCATTTATTTATACGGCTCTTTAAATATAAAGAAAAATTAGCTGGTGGTGGAGGCACATCACTGTGATCCCAGCACTCAAGAAGCGGAGGCAGGCAGGTCTCTGTGAGTTCAAGGCCAGCCTGGTCTACAGGGAGAGTTCCAGGACAGCCAAAGCTACACAGAGACACCCTAAACCTTGTGTGTGACAAAAACTGAAAATATTCATGAGAACTTTTTACAGTCAAATATGTCAACTTGCAGTATGTTTTTTATATAGCTATACTTATACTGTGCTCAATTCTTAGAGAAGAGGTCCACTGACATACACAGCCACGTTAGATCAGGAGGGTTTCTTTTATATGTCATTTACAGAAAATCTCCATTTTTAAGTGTGGTTTTTTAAATTAAACATTCCTTTCAACTAGTTTTATGTCCACAAGGACATCTATTTCTGTGATCCCTCAATGCCAGCTCAATAGCAGCTCATCAACTGTCCTCACTATTTGTTGACTAGGTAATAAACACTAGAAAGGGGGCAAAGATAAAACAAAGAGAAGGAGAAGGAATTCTTAAAAGTTAGTGACCTCGGGCTGGAGAGATGGCTCAGAGGTTAGCTCTTCCAGAGGTCTAGAGGTCAGTTCCCAGGAGCCACATAGTGGTTCCTGACCATCTATAGTGAGATCTGGTGCCCTCTTCTGGTGTACAGGTGTATATGCAGACACAACGTTGTATACATAGTAAATAACCAAAAAAAGTGACCTAGCCTGTTGAGAGGCAGAGGCAGCAGATCTTTGAGTTCAGCCAGTCTGGTCTACAGAGTGAATTGCAGCACAGGCAGGGGAACACAGAGAAACCCTGTCTCAAAATCCAAACAAACAAGCAAGTACGGAATTTAACCCCAGATCAACAGAAAATGTACCCTATCTTCTTACAATATACATTTCCCTATTTTTCCTTCTTTGAAAACAGACCATCTCTTAGTTTTCCAGAATCTTACAGTGAAGCTAAGACCTAGAACACACTTACTTCTAATTTAGATAAAGCTGTAGAAATTAAGAACAGCTGGACTCCTGAGAGTTCCGTAACAGCCAGTAGAGTTATGTGTACACTCAAATGTTCCTCACTGCCTGGATGCACCTCTAGCTTCATAACATTAAAATAGTAGGGAATTTAGTCCCTACCTTTTCTGATTTAGCTAAGCTTCTGTCCTACTTAGAATGGAAGTTGACTTCTATTTAGCACTCAGTGTGAATTTTTTAACCCTTTCAATTATAGCATGAACAGTTTTAAGAACTTTTCTAAAATCAAACTACCTCTACAACCTTGGCAGGCATCTCTGTAAGTTTTTAAATACAACTGGCAGTCATATCAATTTCATAATTTTATATCAATATAAGTGAGTTTGTTTCTTTAGACTATTAGTGTGTAGAAACAAGCCATTAAAGTAAGCTGAGTAAGTTACACTAACTCACTCAACAGAACGCCTACAGAAATTAAAACAGTATAACTACTAATACATTAAGATACCTGAAAGACAATAAACAACATGAGCTAGAGAGATTAAACAAGCAAACAACTAAACCTAGGTGTGGCAGCATGCTTGTAATCAGTGCTGCAGAAGCAGAAAAGGGCAGATCCCTGGGTTCGCTGACCAGACAGCCCTAACCTGACAGACAAGCGCCATGACCAAGTGAGATCATGGCTCAAAAACAAAAAACTAAACAGTTACTGAAGAAACAACACTTGAGACTGACCTCTGGCCTCACATGTCAAAGTGAAAGGAGGTCCACTAAAAAGCAGTGTATTCATATTTTAGCCCAATCTGGTAGCAATTATTGGAAATAAAATTGGAAGAATTATCAGAATAAATGCTTTATTCTTGTTCCACTAGTGACCCTGTGATTTGGGCTACCCAACCTTGACCACTTTCCTCATCTGCAGAGTAAAAATAATGCTCCTATCAGGGCTTCTTGGAACATTTACATGTTGAAGAAACTCAGCAATTAGTTCCTTCTCTCCCTGCTCTGATATTACCTTCTCTCCATTAAATTTTTAAAAAGCATATGCCTCACAATGGTAGCAATCATCAAATGTCATCCAAAACTCCAATAGAAATTCATGACTCACAGGTTTTCTCACCAAGTTCTTCTAATTTTTTAAAAGGCTTTCTTCCTCGCACAGAGTTTAAAGAAACTTTCTTCCACTATTCCTGACATTCCTCCACCTCTCCTCGTTCATCACTAGTGCAGTTTGCCACTTTCTCACGGGCTGTGTTCTCTAACTAGACCGTCTACTTTCTGTTAGCTCAGTGCCAACCACAAAGCACACAGAAGGTATTAGAGTTGCTGAATGATTTCTCACTCAAGTCTCTATGTAAGGATATATGACATAAAAAATCTGTAATTTAAAAGTTCATTGCAGAGGGGCTGGAGAGATGGCTCAGCAGTTAAGAATACTGTCTGTTCTTCCAGAGATCCTGAGTTCCATTTCCAGCAACCACATGGTGGCTCACAACCATCTACAAAGTGATCTGATCCCCTCTTCTGGTATTTAGGTGTACATGCAGATAGAGCACTCATATACATAAAACTAAATAAATGTTAAAAAAAAAAAAAGCACCATTGCAGAGACAGCCCATACATCCTAACTCATAAAACCAAAAGCACCTGTTAGCATTTATCAGACTCCAGGAACGGTACTGCTATTATATGCACTCTGATAAAAGAAACTCTTAATATGCTTACTAAACTGCATTATTTACAGCACTGATTTAGGAAAGGCTTTCTGAGCTTAAGGCTTTTTTCTCTGACATAACAATCTTGTAGGTTATTGCTTCATAATTGCTCACAGAATACAAAACAAAAACAAAAAAACCTTAACACTTACTCATGAAGATATCTAAATAGAAAAAAAAAGAAAAGTTTAGAATTCTACCCAAATACTCCTTCATTCATCCCCACCCTTACTTTTTAAAGCAGTTAGTTATTTATGAAAAGAAAATTTAGTCAGAATGTTTTGTCACTTTACTTACAGGACACATCAAAGAGACACGAAGACTAGTTGTAGCAATTTCACTATCAGGATCTGCAGTAAGTTTTTCTTTAACTTTAAAAAGAAGAAAATGGTAGTAATAAATTTTAAAATTAATGGTGATATTGTAGCAGAATTACAAAAAACATAAGTTCCTACTGCCCCCGCCCCGAATAGGTTGAGAAACACAAAATGTTGACTATTAATGTAGTGAGAACATAACCACATGCCTCTATATATTTAATTGAATTTTTAAGATTTTCTTTTTAAAATGAAGCCACTGGAAAGGAATACTTTCAGACAAAAAATTGTTTCAGGATTTAACAAAACAGTTAGGAGAGAACTTTGGAATGGAGCAGGGGCCTGAGCTGTAATGCTTTCCATCATACACTCATTACATTTTTATTATGCTACATTGGTTGTTTTCAACAGCTGCCAAATTTACAAACAGAAAAGATACATTCTTTATTTCTTCTACAACTGAAAACAATATGGTAATGTGTCTTAGATTTCTTCCAATAGCTAACAAACACAAGTTATGTAACATGAATTATTATTTATACGTGTGTATATATACAAACATAGACATAGACTAAAATATAAAAATATATACATATATGTGGTGTACATATGTATATATTGGTGATTAACATTACTGTTTGTGGTTGTGTATATAAGGGTTTCCCTCCATCAAAGTGTCTTATATGTTTAGTCTTACACACTTTACTTACTTAGTGCTCTGGAATGGTCAGGATTCCTAATACCTTTCATTTTTAATCTCTGTAGTAAAATGGTTGATGTGAGCTGTCGTACAAGATACACAGACATGGAGTAATTCTACAAAAAAAGAAAATCTGTTTTAAAGACAAGACAGTGGCTGGGCAGTGGTGGTGCACTTGGGAGGCAGAAGCAGGAGGATCTCCGTGAGTTCAGGGCCAGCTTGGACTACAGAGCGAGTTCCAGGACAACCAGAGCTGTTACACAGAGAAATCCTGTCTCGAAAAACCAAATAAAAATAAAAATAAAAAAATAAATGAATAAAGACAAGAGTATTTTCTTTACTTATATAAAACAGAGTTGGGCCACCTAGTCTACAAAGTGCGTCCAGGACAGCCAAGGCTACATAGAGAAACCCTGTCTTGAAAAATCAAAAAAACAATTTACTTAATTTTGGCAAAGCATAGTGGTGCACACCTTTAATCCCAGCACTCAGGAGGCAGATATCTGTGAGTTCAAGGCCAGCCTGGTCTACAAAGCCGAGTACCAGAACAGCCAGGCTATTACAAAGAGAAACCCTGTCTCAAAACAACAATAACAACAAAAATATAGATGGAAGAAACTGTAGGCTCTAAAAGTAATACTCAAACACCTCCAAAGGAGAGCTCTTCCTTAAAGTCACTTGTGCCAGGTATTCTGTTACAGCCTGCTACACAAAGCTGGCAGCCTAAGATGATACGTCAGTTCCCAATGAGGACACTTCATATTACCCAGACAAAAATTCTTACCTTTCCAATTTCAGATGCCCAAGAAATAGAAATCTGATTTGGCACAGCTGAAGACAACCTAACTAAAGATGTAATATTCAAGGGGCGTCCAGGGCGCTTCTGTTCAATCCCATTTTTAGGTGGTGGTGCATAGCCCTATAATCATAAAAAGATAATTTTAAAGGTCTGTAGGATTTAAATGTTTTTCTCCAAGATGTAAACAGGATCTCAGCTAATTTTTGTTATATCATGTTATTTTTATTTTATCTTACACACAAATACACCAGAAAAATTTAAATCCATATTCCATCATTAGCTATGAGTCTTTTCATAGACAACCAATCTCTACAGATAAACTGACACCTCAATAACAGCTCATCAAAACAGACACACATAAATGAGGGAATAGAGGGAAATCTTTGGGAATTAAAAAGGAATTCATTAATGAACTTTAAAGGGCTCATTAAAATCTTGTGAGTAGTTAAAATGCTTTCTATTGCCTCTTCTAAAAAAGAAACTATCATCTTTAAAAGCAGGTTAAGAAACTGAAGAGACAGCTCAGCAGAGTGCTGGCTACTTCCTGAGAGCCTGAGTGAATCCCACTAACCTACACCAGGCAGCTACAAACACCTGAGACATAAACGCCAAACCATCACGCTGCCTTCTCTGGACTCTGCTGTCCCACAGACAAATGCATGCACACATACCCAAAAAGAAGCAGAATCTTAAGGGAACAAGAAACCAACAACCCCATAAGCTTTTAAGAGGCAGATAGATCTAGAGTTCCAAGTCAGCTAGGACTACATAATAAGCCTCTGTCTCAACAAACAAAACAATAAAACCACAGAAAAACAAAAACAAACAAAAAAACCAGGGTTAATACATTTTTAAAAACCACTACTTCAGTAGGTATTAAATTGATTTGAATTTTCTTCAAATAGGAAACCTATTCCCTTTTTACTTCTAGTATATACAATTCTCAATTACTAAAAGGCTGTGATTTTTTAAAGGCAAAATAATATACCGTTTAGAAAATAAAACTTCCTTTGCTGCAGTAATGCCCCCATATTGAAGAGCAGACAGTATGTTTCACTATATAAAACAACCATGCTATTCAGAGCTTTCCCTAACACACCATTGTATTTACACACCAAAGAAATATAAGCACAATGAATTGACTACCATATTCTGTCTTCCTCCCTCCTTTCCTCCCTCCCTCCCTCCCTGCCTTCCTTCCTTGAGACACAGTCTCTCTTATTAATAGGCCTAAGCTCTGGAACTCATTATGTAGACTAGGATGGCTTTGAATTCAGAGATTCACCCTCAGACTCTGAGTGCTAGGATTAAAGTTGTGAACCACCACATATAGCCCTAGCATATTCTTTTTTGACAGAAAAATCTTCTGAGGAACTTTTCATTCTATCATTAGAGCTTACATTTGTATCCTTTAATAAGGAAAAGCTTTACAAGTACATCTAAAAACTATACTTCATTCCACTAACACACTGCAGATTTCCATGAAAGTAAAAAACAATCTTAATTCTGTGTGTTAAAGCTAATAAAATTTGGAATCATTCCACTAACACACTGCAGATTTCCATGAAAGTAAAAAACAATCTTAATTCTGTGTGTTAAAGCTAATAAAATCTGGAATCTTGCAATAATTCTAGGTAAAAGGTTTTCAGGTAACAGCTAAAATCCATGCAAAAATACACCCAAGTCAACTTTCTTTCACTGTCACTTAAGGGGAGGGTAGTCATTATTAAGAAAGTATCCCTGTCGAGCATGGTGGTGCACATCTTTAATCCCAGCACTCAGAAGGCAGAGGCACTCGAATCACTGTGAGTTTGAGGCCAGCTTGGTCTACACATTGAGTCCAGGACAGGCAAGGCTAGAACACCTGTCTAGAAAAACCAAAAAAGAAGAGAGGGAGAGAGGGAGGGAGGGAGGGGGGGGATATCCCTATGATAATTTGTCATCGATGGCTACCAACAAAATTCTAGACATCATCAAAATTTCTGGTACAAGGAACTTGCAATTATACCATGAAAATAGAAGTGCTGTGTGTTTATATATGTTTTTGTTGTTTTGTTTTGTTTTTGGCTTTTCGAGACAGGGTTTCTCTGTGTAGCCTTACTTTAGGTGTTGGGGAGATGGATCAATGAACACATGAGGACCTGAATTCAGGCCCCCAGCATCCATGTAAAAAGATGGGCTACATAGGCCTTTAGCTCTAGCACAGAGGGCAAAGACCAGTTGGATGGCCATCCAGTCTGCCCAGGCAAACCAGCTTCCAAGTCATTAGAGACCTGTCTCAAGGCAGTAAGGAGTGGTAACACTTAACAAGCAGTACACACACACACATTACACACACACACACACACACACACACACACACACACACACACACACA
>OU015744.1:11519674-11545294 GCA_907169655.1 Acomys percivali
CACACACACACACACACACACACACACACACACACACACACACACACGGGAGTACCAGTACTAGCATTTAAGCAATTATAAATACAAACTTTTTGTTTCCGTCTGTTTGGGACCTTAAAAATAATTCTGCTTTGGCTGTATCTATTGGTAGGTTAACCAATACAATCAGTAGCTTGGAGTCTGCCAAAATGATAAAAAATAACTCATGTCCTAGCTAAATATCAACTCTAGTTGGAATTTGAGGCACAAGGCATTTCAACCATGCGAAAAACAGAGAAAGCAATAAACATATCGGAGTGTTAAGAGCAAGGTATGACATTTGCTCAGCATGAACAAGGCTGTGGGTTCAATTATAAGCACTGCCTCACTCTTTCCAGTACACCAGACTCAGCTCTTTTATTTCTTTAATCTTTTTTCTTTTTAAAGTGTGTGTGCATGAGCAAGCAGGTGCTGGTAGGAGCAACAGGGTGTTGGAATCTGGAACTGAAGTTACAGGCCATTGTGAATTGTCCTATGTGAATGCTGAAAACTAAACCCAGGTCTTCTGCAAGAGCATCAAGTGCCCTTAACCACTGAGTCATCTCTCTAGTCCTTGGGTCTAAAATTTTATATACAAATATATTTAATAGGGAATGTTGTGTTCTTTCTATGGTATACCACATCATGAGGTAAATAAAGGCTAATTGTCCAATTTTCATTGACTGATCAATCCAAGAACTTTATACTCTCCACAGTAAGATTTCCCAACAAGGGGGAAAATTTTTCCATAAAATTGCTTTAATCAGGGTGTTTTATAAACAGCAACAGGAGAGGCTGGAGAAATGGCTCAGCAGTTAAGAGCACTGGCTGCTCTTCCAGGGGTCCTGAGTTCAATTCTCAGCAACCACATGGTGGTTCACAACCATCTGTAATGGAATCTGATTCCGTCTTCTGGTGTATACAAAAACAGAGCATATATATATTTATTTAAAAATAAATAAATAAACAAACAGCAACAGGAAAAGAGACTAAGATTGTTGGTGAGTTCCAGGTTCAACAAGAGACTCTATCTTAAAAAAAAAAATTAAGACAGAGATAAGGGAAGACAGCTGGATGTCAACCTTTGGCATGCACATAAACTTACAAATTAAATGGTGTGGCCACCTCAGTGGATGAAGCACTTGCTGTACAAGAATAAAGACCAAGCCTCTGTCCCCAGAGCCCAGGAAGAATCCAAGCTGACATGGTAACCTCCTATAATTCCACCACTCAAGAAGCAGTGACAAGATTCCCAAAGCAAACTGGATAGCTAAACTAGCAGGAATTAGAGAGCTCTGATCCGGTGAGACAACCTGCCTCCAGACATAAGGTCAAGAGTGTATAAAGACACCCAACATTAACTTCAGGACTCTACATGCTTGCACATACATCAGCTTACACATGCAAAATGTGAACACAAAATAGTACATATATGCATATAGCACATACATTAAAAAAGAAAGAAAGAATCTTGAAGTGGGAGAAATAAAGCTGACTTCATCACTTCATACTACTCCCTATTCCATTTACTTCATACAGGCAATAAAGCAGCCACCTGTAATGGGTCAACAATGACTGGATATTGTAATAGTCACACATGTAAGGACTTATGCTAAGTCAAAGACAAGTTATATTCAGATTTGCCATAGGAAATTCCCTAATTATATCAAGGTTACCCCTACAGGATCTGTTTTCAGCAATTTAGCAAACTGAAATCATGGCAAAGAACAAGTCCAAATCCTCTGTGGCTTCTTAGTGCTTTTTACAATTAGAATAAGGTCCCACAAGCTATAGGGCTCAGTTCAACCCTAAAGATCCACTGTATCATTCTTGAGGCTGTAGCATACTTAATATGATTGCTATGAACCTCAGAACCCTGTTAAGTGCAAACAAAGACACTATATTTCATTATCCTAGTGACTAGTAATTGGGGTCCAATAGGCACTTTGAGAAGTTTTTCATTGGCTGCATGTAAGCTTATGTCATCTGTTCCGTAAGATTTCCTGGGCACAGTGGCAAACACCTATAATACCAGAGCTCAGGAGACAGGCAGGAGGACAGTAACTAGAACAGCTTGGCCTATATGGCAAGTGTCAGGCCAGCCAGGTCTCAAAATAAGAAGAAAATGGCTTCATGAGATTGAAGTAAAAGCCTCTCTATGAAATGTCAAGCCCCTTCTTGCTTTTCATCTTTGAAATATGCTTTTGTCTTTCTCATAGTACTCACATTTTTCTCCTTCACAGGCACCCCTGAGTCAAGGAGTAAGTGACAGCCCCTTAAGATAAAGGCTGCTCATTCTTATCCTCACAGTCACATATAAGGACTTAAGGGTCCCTGGTACTTTAGCACAGAGCCCAACACTGACTGTCTCACAATGTACTCAAGTATCTCATCTTTTTTGTCTCAAAATGTCTGGAAAAGTAACAAACTGAGACCCATCAAAGTGAAGTTACAAACCTCATCCATTAAAACACTAAACTAAAGCATGATACTGACTGGGCCATTTAGAGTTCTGTAGAACTTATGCAGATATCCTGTGTATAGCCATCATAGGACTATAAAAGTTTCAAAGAGTTTAGGAAGAATCTGGTACACTGCAAACAAACTCCATCAAAGGCACAGTCATATCACACTGGGTTGGTTAAGAGTGAGCAAAAAGCCTCAACAGTTTTATCTTTCTTCAAGGATAGTAAAAGAGGTAAACAGAAATGAGAACCAAATGAGTATTAGCACATACTAAGCAAAAATACATGTGAGAGGGAAATCACATATATGCAGAATCACCCTAAGATTTGTGATTTTGCCAGGCTTCCTTTTTCAAACATCAAACTACCCAACTACCCAACTAGCACAATGGAGCTGTTAAGGGAATGCCAGTGTAGAGTGGAAACACCTGAATTCCAAAGAATGATGGGCAGGATTCCACTGCTGCAGCATGAGATAACACAACTGGCCTACAACTTGGAATTTTCTTGACTTTTGTTTGAATGCTTTTTGGGTTTCCCCAACAGCAGGAATAACTCAGCATAACTGGCTACAGTCCACAACTGGATTGACTACTCAAGAGTTAAGTAACTTATTTCAAACATTACAAGGTGATTCGGACTTAAATAGTCAAAAAGAAAAAAAAAATGTATCAGTTGATGCTGAGAGAATTGGCTCTGGTAGAAAATATAAGTACAGTAATTCAAAGCTCATATACTACAGTTAAAAAATCAGAACTCTTATGGTTCTGATTTTCCAGAACCTCTTAATAAAGTTACTAACTCTCAGTATGAAGAAACATGTAGAAAGTGCTGAACTTATTCCAGATGATTCAAAATTAAATCTGTAACAGGTAATTTGAAGCAGAGATCATCCAATATATCTAACCTATATTCAACCTCATGCAGATTTGCTGGGACTATTGACATTAGGAAATGCGGCGATAGATCAATTATTAATAGAAAATGTATTAGAAGCTTCAAATCATCATAAAAGCCATCAGGTAAAAAGTGAAGGTTTAAATTTTTCTATAACCTGGCGATGAGCCAAAAAATTATAAAACGTTGTCCTATTTGTTCTTTGTATAATCAAACTCCATTACCTGCTAGAAGTAACCCTAAACTTACCCAAAGAAATGAAATTTAACAGTACTTCATATAATTGATACCTATTCAGGATTTCAGTTGGCTTCTGCCATGAGTTCTGAAAAAGCTGATTCTGCAGTTACACTTTTATTAGAAGTGATGGGTATCTTAGGGATGCCTTTACAGAGTAACCCTGATAATACTCTGAGATATATATCCAGTAAAATGGAACAATTTTTAGATATTATAACATAAAACATGTCACAGGTATACTTTACAATACTAAAGATCAAACAATTGTAAAATATCCAACTGCTCTTTACAGGAAATGCTCAGAAAACAAAAGAGGGAACCAGGCGTGGTGGCACATACCTTTAATCCCAGCACTCGGGAGGCAGAGGCAGGTGGATATTTTTAAGTTGGAGGCCAGCCTGGTCTGCAAAGGGAGTCCAGGACAGCCAAGGCTACACAGAGAAACCCTGTCTCAAAAAACTAACCAAACAAACAAAAAACAAAAGGGGGATATAAGGTTTCCCAGAGATAGACAAAATAATGCTTTATTGAGTTTAATTTTTAAACTCAACGCAGCACAGTTGCTGAAAAACCATAGGACTTTATAGAAAGGACTGCTGAATTGAATCAGGCTATAACCTTTAAGAATATGTTAACCTCAGGATGGAAGTCAGGAAATGTATTGTATGGGGAAGAGAATATGCTCTTGTTTCAACAGGAAGCAAAAAGCTGTGAATTTCTTCAAAGTTAATTAAGATTAGATTTGACCAGAGAGACCTCCTGAAAATATTGGCTGCAGACATGATGGAAGAGACCCAGAAGAACAACAAAACAGGTGACATGATTGCTGATCCCCTTACATGGGAATAGCCCAAGAGACTGGCAGAGATATGAATGTTGTTGCATAGCCAATGAAATCTTAGGTACAGTGTTCTCATGACTTATTATTTCATATCACTACTTTATATAGCATGGGTGGAGATTTATATTACAGCTTGATTATAAAGTCCAAATGGACTTATAAAGTTGACAGATGCCTTTCTCCTACTCAAACACAGAGCAGAGAATGACCTTTAACTGATTTTTTGTTTGTGCATACCATATATTCTATACATATGTTAATGCAGAAATGTACCTAACAATGTTACCTTTAAAAGCTTATGTGTTTCTGGAGCAAAAGGACTAGATACCAGTGAAGACAAACCAACTATTTCTTCTTTGAAACTTTCCCTCCAGGGCAGCTTCAAAACAACTGTTCCAATTGGTCTAGCCTCACAGACTGCTTCAGTCAGGACTTCAATTAAAAACCCTGCACTTTCCCTGCCCAGATAGTCCCAGATCCTGGACAGCATGTGAAACAGCTCTCCCAGGACCTGACCAGTTTCCCAATTTTCCTAGGGTCCCCAAAAGATGTCTTGACCCACAGACAGAAGGAATGAATTTGAAGAACACACCACCTTCAATCCCGAGAGCTGGGTAAGTGATTTTTGGTCGTTTGGTGTGTTATGGATGTTTGTTGTTGTTGTTGTTTAGGAGGGTTGGTTACAAATTGTTATTGGTCATGGTCAGGGGAGAAACAAAGTAAAGGAGGTAAGATTCAGGGATTTCTTTCTTTCTCCCCTATCAAGTGGGGTGAGGGGTGTAGGGATATAAAGACAAGAAAGAAGGGTAGATAACTGTATCTCCTTTTAGACAAGAAAAGAAGTCTCGGATATGCTAGGTTGGTATGGATTTTTTAAAAATATTTGTTTATTATGTATACAGCGCTCTGCGTGCATGTACACCTGCACGCCAGAAGAGGTCATTAGATCACATTATAGATGGTTGTGAGGCACCATGTGGTTGTTGGGAATTGAACCCAGGACTTTTGGAAGTGCAGACAGTGCATTTTTTTGTTTTGTTTTTCTAGACAAGGTTTCTCTGTGTAGCTATGGCTGTCCTAGACTTGCTTTGTAGACCAGGCTGGCCTCGAACTCATAGTCTCAGTGATCTGCCTGCCTCTGCCTCCTGAGTGCTGGGATTAAAGGAGTGGGCCACCACACACCTGGCTGCAGACAGTGTTCTTAACCACTGAGCCATCTCTCCAGCCCAGGTATGGATTTTGTATTGAGAGAAACTTAAGGTTATATTTGCTATACTGTTTATAGATTCAACTCTTATTTAAAGTTCTGTGCATATGCAACTCATTTAAAAATGTAATATAAAGTTCTAGTCCTTGAAACTGTTTAATATATGTAGAGGTGACCTTCACTCATATTTTTTTTGTTGTTTCTTTCTTAATTAATTTATTCAGATTACAACTCAATTGTTATTCCATCACTTGTATCCTCCCTTTCCTCCCTCCCTCCATCACCTACCCTATTCCCCTCTCCTAGGTCCATGACTAAGGAGGATCTCCTCCCCCACTTTATGGTCACAGGCTATCATGTCTAATCTTGGTAGCCTGCCTATTCTTTCTTTGAGTGTTCCTTGGGGAGGTTGTCAAATTTGGGGCACCAGAGTTCATGTCAGAGTTAGTCCCTGCTTTCCACGTAACTGTGGAGAATGTCCTGTCCATTGGCTAGATCAGAATAGGGGTTCGATGTTTACTACTTGTATTGTCCTTGGTTAGTGCAACAGTTTGAGCAGACACCCCTGGGCCCTGATCCACCCGTTACAATGTTCTTCTTGTAGGTTTCTAAGATTCTCTGGATCCTTCTATTTCCCCATCTCCTATATTTCTCTTATCAAGAGTCCCAGTAGGATGTCCTCATATCTATCTCAATCTCCTGGTAAGTGAAGACTTTCATGGGACATGCCTTTTGGGCTAGTGCCCAATTATAAATGAGTATATACCATGCAATTCTTTCTGCTTCTGGGTAAACTCACTCAGTATGATCATTTCTAGTTCCATCCATTTGTCTATAACTTTCTGGATCTCCCTGTGTTTTATATCTGAGTAGTATTCCATAGCGTAAATGTACCACATTTTCTTTATCCAGTCTTCAACTGAGGGACCCCCATCAGAATGGCTAAGATCAAAAATTCAAGTGACACCACATGCTGGTGAGGACGTGGAGAAAGAGGAACACTCTTTTATTGCTGGTGGGAATGCAAACTTGTACAACCACTTTGGAAATCTATCTAGCGCTTTCTCAGAAAACTGGGAATAGGGCTTCCTCAAGACCCAGCTATTCCACTCCTTGGAATAACCCAGAAAATGCTCCACCACACAACAAGGACACATGCTCAACCACGTTCATAGCAGCCTCATTCATAATAGCCAGAACCTGGAAACAGCCTAAATGTCCCTCAGTTGAAGAATGGATGAAGAAATTGTGGTACATTTACACTATGGAATACTACTCACATTGTATTAAAGTGTCTCTTATATTTTTGGTTGTGGGCCTAGCCTTTAATGGCTGAGCTGTCTATCCAGCCCATAAACTGTGTCTCTATATATTTGATACTTAAATGATGAACCTGCAGTGAAGTAAACGTTAGCACATTCTGGTACTATCATTGCTATTGGGGAATCTCCTCTCTCAGTGTTGTATAGAAATTACTTTCTAATTATCTCTGATTGGTTAATAAAGAAAATGAAGAGCCTATGACCAGGCTGAGGAGACAGTAGGTAGGGCTTCCGTTCCCTTAGTGTGTGTGCTGCGCAGAGAGGTGGAGCTAGCCATGTAGGAGGACATAGTGCCAGGATTAGTTGGATTAAGCTATAAAGCTAGCTAGCAGACTGCTCTAGCTAAAAGGCCTAAGCTTTAAATTATTAAAAAAGCATTTGTGCCATTACTTATACTGCTGGTGAGCGCTATACTCCCTAACCCTATGGTCCCAGACCCTTTCATGTTCCCCTTTGTCTTCAAACAACTATCTCAGACTTCAATATCTCAAACATCTTCTAGAAGAGTCAGTTAGTGGTACAGTAGTGCTTACCCTCTATAAAATTCATTAAGCAGGACAGTAGCAGAGTTCAGCAGGTATAAAAAGGAGCTTGCCGTTAAAGTCTGGTTATACAAGAATTCAATCCCTAGACCCATAAAAACATGGAGTGAACTTAGTCCTCAAAATTGCCATCTGGCTTCAACATGGTCACCATAGCACTCTTATGCATACATGCATACACACACACACACACACACACACACTTTTTTTAAAAAGCATTTCTAAAAATCCATGGGACAAGGGCTAGAGAGATGGCTCAGAGGTTAAGATTACTACCTGTTCTTCCAGAGGTCCTGAGTTCAATTCCCAGCAACCACATGGTGGCTCACAACCATCTATAATGTGATCTAATACCCTCTTCTGGTGTGCAAGTATATGTGCAGGATAGATAGATAGATAGATAGATAGATAGATAGATAGATAGATAGATAGATACACAGATAGATATAAACAGACAGACAGACAGACAAATCTTTCTATAAATTCATGGGACAAATAAAGTTTCAAGTTTCTAAGTCCCATAGCCCACGAATAAGACAAATGATATGCCTAACAACTAAAGAAAGTCAGTTTCCTTGACTACAGTACAGAGGGTAGGTAGCCTAGGCCATGAACAGTTATAAGCACTTGGTCCTGGGAGAACCTAGACTCCCCAGACTGCACAGTGACTTGTTCAGCTGCTCAAATGTATATTGTTCACATAATCATTCTAAGTCAAGTCTCAAGCCTACCAGGAAGTCAAACAGTTTCCCTGTCTCTAATAGCTGCTTTTGCTGAAATGGCAATTTGAAATACCAATGGAATCACAGAACACTCAATCACAACAAATACACATGCCCCAACCCTTTGTTTTAATGCTTAATAAGGAGGCTTCTTCCTCACTTCTGAATTACAGTACTGCTGGCCTTCTATACAACTATACTAATTTAGTGATGTATTCCAGACTTCAGTGGGAACTAACATATAATACAATTCAACAAGTAAAGTGCTATTTTAAGACCTAACAATTTGGGGATTCTGGTTATCTTCAGGCCGAAACAGGTTGTATATGTTCATAGTGTATAAATTCTAGGAGTTGCTTCACTGTTAGGCAACAAGCTATCAATCAAATATTTGCTCCTGGGGCCAAGTGCATCTATCTATCATCAAGGCCAAGCTTTAGAATCCTGGATTCAGTTGCTATTTCTGCTTTCTTTGATGGAATCTTCAGACCAAACCCAGCTAACTCAGAACTTCACCACAACATATTTTGTATGCTCAACTGTCTACGTTTAGCTTAGATATGTGTTGGTGGTTAATCTGGCGCTGTGTATTCTAATGTTAATTACTGGCCCCCAAGACCTGCTTGCTAGTCAGACTGCATTCTCATGTATATCAAGTGATGTTGTGCGTGTGACTTTGCTTGCCAATATTCTCTGATTGGTTAATAAAGCTGAAGCGTGTAACAGGGCAGGGGAGAAATAGGTGGTGTTTAGGTTCTCGGGCTTGAGGTCTCAGAGGAACCACGAGGATGGAGGGAGAGAGGAAAAGAAGATACAGAAACAGGAGAGCAAGCTCGAGAGCAGGAAGTTGTCATGGGGCAGTAAGGACCATGAGCACATGGCCATGAGGGCTGGCCTGATAGAACCTCTCTAAGATGGCTAGAATTATTAATCAGTGTCAAGTTGTTACTGTTCCTAGCCCTTCGCAGTGGCTTTTTAAACTTACACAAAAATATGGTGAATACATAGCAACTTACAGGCAAAGGAAAGAGTTTCCCATTTACTTTTATACACAAACTATTGGGATAGTTATCTTCTTGAGGGCAACTGGTCTCTGCCAAGCAAAGTCTGTATTAAAAAAAAAAAAAAAAGTTTAGGGCATCAAAACATGCTTACGTCTTTTTTAAAAGTACAATGCACATAGCAAGTAGGCAAATATCAAACTCACCGCAGCTGAACTTGAACTGTATAATCTCTCCTGCCCCCTGGCAAAAAATCCCTGTTGGCAAGAGGGGGAAAAAATGAATAAGAAAGTGGAATAACATTTCACAGAACAGGAGCTGAGGACATGACTCAGTGGGTACTAATTCAGACCTCAAGTACCCATGTTAAAGCCAGGTACTATTTAACAGTGAGCAACTACACCCTGCCTCCCCCAGGCCCTGTACGAGGCAGGATTTACTAGGACAGGACAATCCCTGAGTCCTGCTGCTCAGTCAGTCTAGGCTCACAGAGAGGCCTTATCCCAATGAGCAAGGTAGAGACAACAGAGGAAGACAATCAGCGCTGCCCTCCAGTCACCACTTCAACATATAGTTAACATGAAAAGGAGCATTCCAGGTTCTGAAGGAGTTTAAGGAATTAATCTACATGCTCAGATGATTCTTCACCTTGACTGAACATGCTAACCATGTGAAGACTTGATTTAATATAAAGTTTCCTCATCAGGTAATATTTACTGGTTTGATTATAGTATCATAGTTTTTTTTAGTTGCATGGATGATTTTAACATAGAAACCTATAGTTACTACATGTCAATAAGGGCAATTCTGTAGCCATGTGTCCAAATACAGACACAGAGCCTTTTTTGACTTCTGGACTTTTTAGTCTCAAAATGAAGTCCACACTTAAGAAGAACTGGTTTTTTTGTTTGGTTGGTTTTAGTTTTTCAAGACAGGGTTTCTCTGTGTAGCCTTGGCTGTCCTGGACCCACTTTGTAGACCAGGCTGACCTTGAACTCACAGTGATCTGGCAGCCTCTGCTTCCCAAGTGCTGTTATTTTTAAGAGATAATAAACACATAGGATGTCAGGACTTGCCTCAGAACTATACAATTAAAATCTGGATTTTAACAAGATCTCCAGCAGCTGGAGAGATGGCCCAGTAGTTAATAGAACAGACTGCTCTTCCAGAGGACCAGAATTCATTTCCCAGCACCGACCTGAAGCTCTGACTGCAGAGAATCCAATACACACATACACATAATTGAGGAAAAAGAGGAAACAAGACCTCCAGGTGACACAGATGCACATTATAGTTCAGGAAGCATCTTCCTTGTTGGATGTCTTAGGGCTTCTGACCAAAATCAACTTGGGGAGGAAAAGGTTTATTTGATTACATATCCTGAGTCATAGTCCACTGAGAGAAGTCAAACTGAAACTGGGCAGGAACCTGGAGGCAGGAGCTGATACAGATGGCAGGTAGGAGTGTCACTAAGTAAGAAAATGCCCTACACACTTGCCTACAGCCTGATCTTATAACGCTATTTTCTCAGCTGAGGTTTCCTACTCTCAGATGATTATTTTGTGATTAAAAAATAAAAATTAAACCCACAAAAACAAAAAACAAACAGACAAGCAAACGAGACCCCTGCCTGCACATATCGAAGTGTGTGCCTGGAATCCCATCACAGATGTATGAAGACTAGGAATACAAGGTTATCCTGAGCTAACCATCAACTTTGGGGCCAACCTGGGTCTATACATCCTGTCTCAAACGAACACTTTTTAAATTACAGATATAAAATCTGATAAAAATGAAGTATCGCTCTTAACATTATTCTAAGTGTTGGACTGTACCAGGGAAAATATTATAGCACAGACCAAACCTGAAAAACCTGAAGAAGCACATTTAGACTTCACCTTGCTCACTGTTCCTTATTCTGTAGTTCCCTGGAAAGCACAGAGACTCTCTAATCCCAAATTCAATGACCTTAGGCAAATCATTCAACCTTTCTGTATTCAGTTTCTATACGTGTTAAACACAGAAATGAATGCACCTACTTCATCAAGTGTGATGATTAAACAGAGTAATCCAAATGCCTGGGTTTAAGACGCTTATACAAAAAGTATCAGCCCGCTGTCTCTTCTGCTCCTGCTCCTTCCCTTTCTTCTAGGAGCCTACATCCTCCACAGGCATTTCTTCAAAATATTCCAATACCCTCTACATTACTGATCCCTTCTAAGCAATTCTTGACTAAATTATTCAAACATTCCATTTATTCAAATCAAACAATTCAGTCTTGCTCCTGAAGCTTCACAGATAAAAGTAATATAGTATTTTCCTTAAAGATTCATGCTAGTAGTAGATATACAAAATAAAATGTGATAATTAGTACCCCTCCCCCCAAAAAAAGGAAGGAAGGGAGGGATGGAAGAAGGAAGGAAGTTAATTTTATTCAAGAGTGCAAGTTACTTTACACAATCAAAATTAGAACCCAGAGTTTGTACAAGAACAATTCTACTAGTGTTTCCTTGAGTCCAGGGATTCTCAACTAGAGACATATCAGAACTTTGTGAGGTTGGGGAACAAAACATGACAGAGAAGTGTCACGAGGTGACCCTGGAAGGGCAGAAAGTATATACAGTTGCTAGAGAAGAGAGGTGAAGATGAGAAGCTCAGCCCCAGCTGGCAGGTGACAAAATGGGAATTCTATAAACAAGTCCTACAGGAGAGGTTTTTAAGCACCATAGAGGAAAGAAACCGATTTTAAAATATTATACGGTCACTGGTGGCTGGAGAGACAGCTCAGCAGTTAAAAGTACAGACTCCAGCTTGGTTCCTGACAACCATATAAAGTGGCTTGCAACAACTTACAGCTCTATACATGAGTATACGAAGAAATACACACACATTCACACATGTACCCAAATAAAAACAAAATTAGTATTTACAAAAAAGATTCCATGGCTAGCTAAGAGATGGCTAGGAAACCATTAGAATTAGTTATTATGTGTAGGAAATATAAGGCCTTCAAAAGAAACAAGTGTTTCTGGGTGGTTTCAGTAAGAGTCTGGTAAGGTCCAATGACAGAGGGGGTATGAGTGTGCGTAACTGAGGGTGGCTCCAGGGTGGGGGCCAGGGTTCAGAAGTGATCCTCGACGGTTGTGACACTAACTCACGGATAAGGAAAAGTACAACAGGGTTAACATTAAGTGTTTAACTATGCGATGAAGTAGTAACTGTTATTCCTCAAAGGTAAAACTGCATAGTCAAAATCTACATCTTGAAAATAAAGGAGAGAAATCAATGGCATACTGCAAATAGACATGGAATGCTTAATGAAAAGTACAATCACAGTATGGGTCATCCGATTAGGTAGATTCCACTACTTGAGGGCAATTTATTTTTGTATCCTTTGGGGGGGTGGGGTGACCAGGTTTCTCTATTTTAGCCCTGTCCTGGAACTCACTCTGTAGACCAGGCTGGCCTCAAACTTGCAGAGATCCACCTGCCTCTGCCTCCCGAGTGCTGGGATTAAAGGCGTGCAACACCACCATTCGGTTTCAAATGTGTATCTTTGTTATATGAAGTATTGTTTGGACTACAGCAAGAGTCAGCAAATAACATGCTAAGTGAATAAATGAATGGAAATACAAAACAGGTAGGTCTGGGGAGAAAACAAGTTCAATTTTAGACATAATCTGTCTCTCTTTTCTCTACTTCCCTCACTCTCCCGCCGTCCTTCCTCTCCAGGGTCAGTGTACAATGAGCTCACTCTGTAGACCAGGCTAGCCTCAAACACAGAGATCTATTTATTGTTGCTGGGATTAAACATGTGCATCACCACTCTCAATTAGCACTTCTTTTTGTTTGTTTGAAAAGCCATGTTGATGGGGCTACAAAGATGGCTCAGTTGTTAAGAACACTGGCTGCTCTTCCAGAGGACCCCAGTTTCAATTCTTGTTTCAATTCCCAGCATGCATATGGCAGCTTACACTGCTGGGCAGTGGTGGCAGACACCTTTAATGCCAGAGCTTGAGAGGCAGAGGCAGAGGCAGGTGGATCCCTGTAGGTTTGAGGCCAGCCTGGTCTACAATGCGAGTCCAGGACAGCCAAGGCTACACAGAAAAACCCTGTCTTTAAAAACAAAAACAAAAAACAAACAAACAAACAAACAAACAAAAAACCTGTAACTCCTGTCCCAGGGGACCAAGGCCCTCTTCTGGTCTCCCTAGGTACTAAATGCACACATTACATAGCACAGAGACATACAGTAAGGCAGAACACCAATACACATAAGGCTAACGCAAGGAGACTGCAGCCAAGTTCAAAACCAGTTTAGATTGTACAGTAAGACCTTATCTAAAAAAGGTTAAACACACAACAAAATAAAGTGCCATTAAGTAAGATGACAACAACAACAAAAATGTTTTTAAAATCTAGGATTTAATCTGAAAGACCACTAAAAAAATTTTTGAATCACAAAATAAATTACAACCCACAATTTACCTATGAGTCTACAATTATACAAATAAATAAATGAAAGGCCAGTTAATCCTTCCTTACAGAAGACTAACCAAAATAAAAGCTGCAAGCTGGCAAGATTCAAGAGGAATACTGAACTATCAAGCAGAAGTTTAAGGAAAAATAAAATATATGCCAAGTCTCAAAGTATCTCCCTCACGATATTTACTAATAACAATGGGAAAATACCAGGCACTTTACAGTGTAACAGACAGCTGAGCCAAGTGATATATTAGCACGACCAAAAGTAAAAACAAAAATATTATGTAGCACATGATATTATTTGAAAAAAAAAAAAAAAACCATACAACAAGACATTTTGGCCAAATCTAATCAAGACAAAGCTTCTGTGTATGTTCTGGCAAAAAGGGTGCCACATGGTGGAGGTAAGTAACCATCTCCCACAAGCTGTTCCCTGACAGCTGCTCAAAACAAAGTGCATAAGATGACGAATGTCATCAATAAATGAAAAAAAACAGTCGCTAAGTGAAAGAAAACTAAGTTTCACAATTAAATGTAATTTGGACTGGAGTGCATACACATTTGCACCCACACACTCACACACAACTTTATGAATAATCCTATAAAATCCATTTTAAAAATTTATTTTAGAGCTGCACATTCAAGCAAAATTGTATATTATATAATACTGGTGACAAGCTTTGAAATACTTCACAGATGCAATTAACATTCTTAATGCTAACAAGCATGGTGTCATGACAGTTTCATGTTGAATGGCTGGGATACATTAAAACAGGAAACAAGTCATGTGTGACACAGCAAATGTGTATGCCATAAGGAAAAGCTTTAGGAGAACAAAACTTATCAACATCTCAATCTTTGACACAATTCTCTAGAATTTTGAAAATAACTTTCTGTTTAAGTTACCTAGTCTATCATATTTTGTTATGACTTTGTAAGAGAAACACATAACCTTCAAGAAAAATATATTTGAAACATTCCTCTTACCTTGATATGCATATCTCTCTAACTTGTTGAGGTGTCAAAGCAAAAATAAAAAACTTCTCTTGAAACCGTTGAATACTGCTTTGAACTGAGGAGGGAAAAAAATTTATTCAGTAACAAATAAGCACCTGCAATAACTAGGAATTGTTTGCTAAATCCTGAAATGCTCAAGGTTAAATGTAATTAATACTCTAAATTCTAGGACTGTATGGAATTGCATTTATCTACAATTTGAGTACAGTTATCCAAATGAGCTTAATTTTAAATACTTAACCATTCAGTATTCTAAAACATTAACTATACTGTAATGTCAGAATATAAAAAAAAAAGCATTCAAGATGACACTTTACTCTGGACTATCTCATGAAAGTCAAAAATATTTCCCCAAAGCATTACAATCCAAGAAATAGCTCTGGCTGCTTTGCAAGATGACCCGGATTCAATTCCTAGTACCACATGACAACTCACAACCGTCTGTAACTCCAGCTCCAGGATTCTGACAACTTTACAGTTACACATGCACACAAAACACCAATACACATAAATACTAAATAATAATAAAACAAATAAATGTTTTAGTATCTTTGTTGTTTATTTCAGTGATTTATATTACTCAGAGCATATAAAAGAAGATCCAAATTTTCACAACTCTAGGTCAATCTGATAAATAGTAATTATTGCTTACAAAAGATGACCTAGCTAGTGGAAGGCTGGTGGGGGCGGGGGTGAGGGGAGGGGTGGCGGCGCATGCCTTTAACCCCAGCACTTGGGAGGCAGAGGCAGATCTCTTTGAGTTCAAGGCCAGCCTGGTCTATAGAGTGAGTCCAGGACAGGCAGAGCTGTTACACAGAGAAACCCTGTCTTGAAAAACAAAACAAACAAACAAACCAAAAAAGATGACCTAGTCATAATTACCTGGTAAAGTTATTCTGGTAAACTATATTACTAAAAGTTGAAATGCACTGATAATATCAAGAACTATAACACATTAATACAGATGAATTATTCAATCTTATTCTAATGCTTATTACAGGCACAGGCCTGTCATCTTGGCACTCAAAAAGGCAAGGTAAGGCAAGGGGATCATGAGTTTGAAGCCAGCGTGGGCTCTATACAATGAGTCCAATGCTACAAAGACCCTGTCCTAAAAAGTAGGAGCTTACTGACACACAGGGCAGGAAAGTACACCATAAAGCACTGCACCATCACCCAAGAACAAGCAAAAGTAACTCCTGTATCTGTATCCAAGATCGTGAACAAGATAGCTAATATATACTGTCAAAAGACATTGTTTTTCAATCACACCAAATCAAGAAAACTACTAACTCCTTGAGCAAAAATCATGGGCACTTTATTGCAGAATTACGCGTCATACAAATATAATGCTAATTCCTATTTTTTCAGACTATCTTTAAAATAAGGAAAGAGAGGGGTTGTTAAGGTAAAGATCTAGGGCTGGAGAGATGAGTCAGAGGTTAAGAGCACTCGTTGCTCTTCCAAAGGTCCTAAGTTCAATTCCCGGCAGCCACATGATGGCTCATAGCTATCTATAATGAGATCTGGTGCCCTCTTCTGGCCTGCAGGCATACATGCAGGCAGAACACTGTATACATAATAAATAAATCTAAAAATGAAGATCTATACACGAAGCAGTTTTACATTAGATGACAACTATAGGATAAAACAAAGTAAGTCTTTCCACTTCCTCAGCTCCTACTTATTCCTGCACCCCCTTCCTCCTTGTATGGTTTCCACTTTCCTCTGTTAATGGCTAAGTTACGCACACTATCTTACCTATCAAATTTAATATAAAAACCCATATTGTGAGATTACAAGTGACCACAAAGTGGCTGGGGCTATATAGCTCAGCACTAGAATGCTTGGCTAGTACACACCAGACCCTAGACCCAGTCCCTAGCACAAACCAAGCAACCAAGTGAATACGTAGTGTTGCATGAGTACTGTTTCTGTAGCCATAAATCTGAAAATATCTAACACAAGTACAGAGTGCCCCAAAAAGAACATAGCAAAAATATAGCACACACACACAAATAAAATTCACATAAAACTTCTAAGTCTTCTCTTTCCCAACTTTTTATAACTGGAACACACGTGAAAACAGGAAATAAACAGATAAATGTTTAGTTCTGGTAGTTTGCATTAAGTCCTTGCGGAAGGAAGGAAGAAAGGAAGGAAGGAAGGAAGGAAGGAAGGAAGGAAGGAAGGAAGGAAGGAAATGAGAGGTCTGGAAAGATGGTTCAGTAGTTACAGAGTGCTTGATGTTCTTATAAAGGACCAAAGTTAGACTTTTGGGGGGGGTGGGTGGTTTTTTCGAGACAGGGTTTCTCTGTGTAGCCTTGGCTGTCCTAGACTCACTTTGTAGACCAGGATGGCCCCAAACTCTCAGAGATCTGCCTGTCTCTGCCTCCCTGAGTGATGGGTTTACAGGCATGCACCACAGCACCCAGCTCAAAGTTAAGACTTTTTACCACCCAAACAGGTGGATGGCAACCACCTGTAACTCTAGCTCCAGAAGGTCTAAAATCCTGACTTTGAGGATACCAAGATGCACTCAAAATAAATAAATAAATAAAAAAAAAAAATCTGGGTAGTATTTCATAGTGTAAATGGACCACAGTTTGTTTATCCACTCTTTGAGGACATCTAGGTTGTTTCCAGGGTCTGGCTATTACAAATGAAGCTGCTATGAGCATGGTTGAGCACATATCCTTGTGTGGTGGAGCATCTTTTGGGTATATTTCAAGGCGTCAAATAGCTGGGTCTTGAGGTAGCCATAGTCCCAGTTTTCTGAGAAAGCGCCAGATAGACTAATTTCCAAAGTGGTTGTCCAAGTTTGCACTCCCATCAGCAATGGAGGAGTGTTCTCTTTCTCCACATCCTCACCAGCATGTGGTGTCGCTTGGTTTTTGACTTTAGCCATTCCAATGGGTGTAAGATGGAATCTGAGTCGTTTTGATTTGCATTTCTCTGATGACTAAGGACACGAGCATTTCTTTAAGTTTCTCAGCCATTCAATATTCCTGTTGAGAATTCTGTTTAATTCTGAGCCCCATTTCTTAAATGGGTTATTAGGTTTGGTGGTGTTTAATTTCTTGAGCTCTTTATATAACTTGGATATTGGTCCTTTGTCAGATGTAGGGTTAGTGAAGATCTTTTCCCAGCCTGTAGGCTGTTGTTTTGTTCTGTTGACAGTGTCTTCTGCCTTACATAAGCTTCTCAGCCTCATGAGGTCCCATTTATTAATTGTTGACCTTAGAGCCTGGGCTGTTGGTGTTCTGTTCACGAAGTTGTCTCCTGTGCCAAAAAGGAAGTCTTGAAATTTGCAGGCAAATGGATGGAACTAGGAATGATCATTCTGAATGAGTTAACCCAGAACCAGAAAGAAAACATGGTATATACTCACTTATAACTGGACACTAGCCCTGAATGTCTTCACTTAGCAGGAGCTTGGTATAGATGCTGGGACTTCCTAGTGGGACTGCAGGTAAGAGAGGTATGGGAAAATGGGGAAATAGAAGGATTTAGAGGGTTCTAGAAACCTACAAGAAGACCATTAAGGCTGGCGGATCCAGAGGTTGGTGGGGAGGTTGTTCAAACTACTGTACAAACCAAGGACAATGAATGCAGTAAACCTAGAACCCATATTCAGATCTAGCCAATGGACAGCACATTCTCCACAGTTGTGTGGAGAGCAGGGACTGACTCTAACATGAGCCCTGGTGCCCCTATTTGACCACTTCCCCTTGGTGGGGAGGCCTGGTGACACTCAGAGAAGAGTAAGCAGGCTACCTGGATGAGACCTGATAGGCTGTGATCATATGGTGGGGGAGGAGGTCCCCTTCTGTCACAGACCTAGGGGAGGGGGATAGGATGAAAAAGGGAGGGAGGAGGGAATGGGAAGATACAAGTGAGCGAATGACAATTGAGATGTAATCTGAATAAATTACTTTTAAAAAATAAGTATATGGGGGTGGGGGGGAGATGTCAATGAGAAGGGCCTTGGAAGAGTTGGGAGGAAAAGACTGGGGAGTAGATTTGGTCAAAATATACTGCACACATGCATAAAATTTTAAAATATATATTAAATAAATTCAGATATAAAAAAAAAACAAATAAATAAATAAAAATCTGGGCCAGGCATGATGGTACACACACTTTCAATCCCAGCACACAGAAGGCAGAGGCAGGTGGATATCTGTGAGTTCAAGGCCAGTCTGGAATATATAGACTACCAAGTTAGCCAGGGTGATATAGTAAAACCCTGTCTCAAAATAAGTAAAATAAGTTAAATATTTCAAGGAAAAAAGCTATAGTTTGATATATACTGCACCCACTTTATAATGACTCTGACCTGTAAAGTATTTAGGTAAAAAGTTAGCATTTTAGCAAACCTGTTAAATATTAATAAAATATGAGGTCTGTTAAGCCATCCCTTCATCTTCTGGAAGTATTATATTGACACCCTGTAGTAAGCTGGCTTGTATTCTGGTCATGATTGCTCTTTATTACTGTCCTGGTAAAACAACTCCTCTCTCTGTAAAACCCTCTGGGTAAAATGGCTGCCTGTGTTTCTCATTCTGTTTTGCTCCCTTAAATAGCTTCCCTTTCCTCTCTGTTCTTATGAGAGACTCTGTCAAATCTGATTGGTCACTTTCTTTTTCTGCCACTCAATTAGACATCACTTTCAAATATGGGTGCTTCCTTCTTCAACCTCACTTTACCTTCATTGTTTGCGATTAAAGGCAGTGTACCACCACACTTGGACTAAGCTTTTCATTACCTGATGCTTGCTCTATACCAGGCTGGCCTTGAATTCAGATCTGTTTGCCTCTGTCTCCTGGATTAAAGGCGTGTTTGTAATCCAGCTGGACCATACAGACCTAGAAGGTCTTTGGATGTGATCTCTTGCCAGAAGAGCCATGTTCTGAATTAAAATTCCTCTACAGTAGATTTGTAGCTCAGTTTAGCCAACCTGATGATTCCTAAATTTAACAGTGAGTGTGAACTAATTTATTATATTGCATCCTCTAAGGCTGTGCTTGGTTTCCATCCCCCACCAATCACTCAAAAGGCAGTATTATACATAGTGATTTTCAGTTTTAAGGAGGGAAAAAATTATGTACTGTGCCAAGGACAAGCATGGAGGACATTATATTAACCTCACAATAAGCCAGTAGCAAAGTCATGTTGTGTGATTTCACTGACATGAGGTATTTACCGTAGTCAATATCAAACACACAAAGTAGAACTGTGGTTGCCAGAAGCTGGGGAGAAGAAATGGGGATTATAGTTTTATGGGCTCAAAGCTTCAGTTTTACAAGATGAAAGGAAACAGAGATGGATGGTGATGAGAGTCACAGAAAAATACACTCTGTAGACATACAGTTTTATGTTATGTGCATTTCATGACAGTAAAAATAAAAGTTGGAGGAAAATCAAAATATTGCTTAAAAGAAAGGGAGATGTTATAGCTCAAAAAAATTTACAAAAATGTATAAAAGTCTTTTATATATAATTGTTACAGGAGAAAAATAAGGCTATTTTATATTATCAAACTAATCCATTTTTTACTATTTGGCTCTTAATACAGTAGGTGCCATCATTATATTAATAATCAACAGCTGCAATAGTCAGCTGAAGAGGTCAGAGAATTGAGATTTCTTATATCTGAAAAACAGTGAATTTAAAGTCAGAATTACATACCACAGTAAAATTCTCAGAAGTCCTTTTCTTTTTTTGTTCTGATTTTTTGTTTTTCAACACAAGGTTTCTCTGTGTAGCCTTGGTTGTCCTGGAACTCACTCTGTAGACCACGCTGGCCTCGAACTCACCTTTCTCTGCCTCCAGAGTTCTGGGATTAAAGGCGTGCACCACCATCGCTTGGGAAGAAGTCCTTTTCTTTAGTGTTCTTTGTTCCACACTGAGCCTTGTGTCTAAAAACTTCTTCCCTGTCACTGTTGCCCATTTTTATGACATCACTCTGTTCGATGTCTAGTGATGCTGTATACAATGAAGTAGCTGCACTACTTCTCTGCCAATCTCCCATGAGAGTTAAGTGTGGTGGAGCTAGCCATCGTAGTATCACTCCCATCACATTCCTCTGCAGAGTGTCCAGGTCTCTCTTACACTCTGCACAGTCCTTCATCAGCAGTGGTCTTAGCTATTTCCTAGCAAACCCATACTTCTCAAACCTTCTGAAGTCCATTCAGTTTCTGCACTGTTTTCGTCTTATAATTTCAATTAAAAAGAGCTCTCTCTTTTCTTGACATAAATTCCAATAATCCCAATTATACATATTTGACATCCAAACCTCCCTCGTCTCTAGAAGAAAGCTTCATTGAATCCCTCATTAATTAGGCAGATGCAAAAATCTGAGCACAATTTATAGTTCTTAATCATAACCACACCACACACTTGTTGTTACTCCCTGGCCCCTTTTTAGTTCTAGAGATTGAATTTAGGGCCTCACACATGCTAGGGAAGCCCTTGAACCCTGAGCTACCAGCCTAAGCAAGACCCTAAGCCAGTTTTTCATGCCCTCTCTGAGGAGTCTTACTATATACCTTCAGCTGACTTTGAAGCCTCTACACTTCTACTTCAGCCTCCCAAGTTATAGATATGGGGACACCTTACCTGGCTCTGTTTTTTCCTTTTTCCTATTAAACTCCGAAACTACATTAATGCACTCCCTAAAGCCGTTTCCTATTTCTTCTAGCTTCCCTACAATTAGACCACATGGCCACCTCCAAATTAATACTCATTTATTATCTGAGTTACTTTTAAATGTGTTTAAATTTATTCAAATAATTTTGAACATTCTGTTTTAATGGATTTAACATTAATTAGCACATCACTTTATACTGGTCTGATTATCCTCAGGAGCTGACTGAGTATATCCTAATATGAAAGGCTTAAGGATATAAAAAGTAGCTAACACTATTAACTTTATAATCTTTGAGATTAACAAGGATTAAAAAGTCAGTTATGCAATGTTGGTAAGGATGTAGGGAAACAATACAAATATGGGTTTTGTTTTGGTTTTAGTTTTTCAAGACAGGGTTTCTCTGTGAAGCCTTAGCTGTCCCGGATTCACTTTGTAGACCAGGCTGAACTCAAACTCACAGTGATCCACCTGCCTCTGCCTCCTGAGTGCTGGAATTAAAGTCATGTGCCACCATGCCTGGCTGAAACAATACAATTATATGCTATGCTACTGAGGAATATAAATTGGTGCAAAGCTTCAGTGAATATGAAGATATTAAATATTCATGTGCAGTTATTCAGAAACATAAGTAAAGATGTTCACAGTTGCTATGTATATAAGACTGCAGAAATGGTGCCTGACATTTCATACACTAAAATATTCTAAGTGAGTAAAAACTAAAAATGTACATCAGAACTACTGACAAAGTACCAAGGTAACAGACCAACTATTATCTAAAGACATGTAACACACTTCAGAAAAACCACTACAATAGACTGTCCTGGTGAGACTAACAGCTATGGCAAACAGAATAATAACCCTCTCCAAAGAAGACCCTGCAACTACAAAAGTCTTTTCAAATGGAGAACATGGGGGGGGGGGGGGGGGGCGGGGAGAATGGCTCAACACATATTGAGACATCGCTAACTTTGAAGTTTCTGTGATTGAACCAGAAAATATGAGCTCCTGAAGATTTTCCATTTTCTGATGTTTATAATCTAAGAAGGGGGGGGGGGTGCCGGGGAGAATTAAGAAAAATAAGTAAATACTTATACAAAACAGTGACATACAAGAATACTGAAAAACATATGAACAGTTTATTTTGGTTCATAAAACAGGTTATGTGTGGAGGGATGGGGTTACAACAAGGACGTAAAGTGAATAATAAATCTAAAAGAAAAAAGCAGGTTATGTGCATTTCTAATATTACAATTTCAATTTATGAGCAAAATGCAGATTTTCTTAACTACTCTTGAAAATAAAATATCTCCAGCTAAACATAGTTGTACAACCCTTTAATTCCAGCATTGGGAGGAATAAGCAGGCAGATGAATCTCTGTTGAGTTCAAGACCAGCCTGGCCTACATAGCAAGTTCTAGGACAGCCACGGGCTACACAGAAAAACCCTGTTTCAAAATAAAATATTTCTAGTACAATTTCTTCAAGTCAAACAAAAATTACTTGGAATACTAAACATAAAACTTTATTTTATTAAACTTGTATTTTTTAAAAACCTGTCTTCCTTTAGCCTTGAGAAATGAGTAAAAGAAAAGCTACAAGTACAGTTAAAGAAAGAACAAATTCATGCTTTCAGGTTTTATGACCACTGTCTTTCACCCATTGAGGCATTGAGGCATATTGCTTTCCTCTAATATTAATTTTCAAAATGAAAAGTTTAAATAGTAAGCAAGTTTTCACATAAATTTTTCAAAAACATGTGGATTTCTTTTGGTGGTTGGGTATCTATTACTACATCTATCTGTATGTACACACAGTGGTCAGAGATCAACTTGTGCAAGTCAGACCTCCTCTTCTACCCTGTGGGATATAGCAGCCTAGGGTTAGGTTTTAAGGCTCCATGGCAAACATATTTTATTCACTGAGCCACCTCACTCTCCGCAAAGATGTTTTTAAAAGCATCCAATAATGGGAAGGTGTTCAATGAGAAAATTTCTTACGTTTTTTGCAGAATTTAAACTGCTAAAACATAAATAAATGAAACAGAGTAAAAGATACTAAGTAGCCATGCTGGCCTGTCAACAATCAGACCATCCAAATCTCTTAAACCATCTGATAGCTTCATCCTGGGTCACAGGATAATAAACTGTACCAACCACTGATGCGCAAAAGGATAAAAACGTAATAAAAAATTGTAAACTTTATCAGACACCCTTTGACACTAGGAAGAATATTATGTATAAGAGGTTTGTTCTTTTAAGAGTTATTCTTTTAATTATGTATATGTGCTTGTGTGGGGGTAAAGGAACGCAGGTCACCTGAAGCTGGAGTTACAGCACAGGTTGGCTGTGAGCCACAGGGTACTGGAAAATGAGTCCTCTGCGACAGCAGGACTTACTATCATCCACTCAGTCACCTCTTCAGCCAAGAGGTTTCTTTGTTACCAAAGTAGCTTAAAACTACATTAAAGAGGCCAAGCATGGTGGTGCATGCCTTTAATCCCAGCACTTGGGAGGAAAAGGCAGGCGGATCGCACTGAGTCTGAGGCCAGCCTGGTCTACAAAGTTAAGTCCAGGACAGCCAAGGCTACACAGAGAAACCCTGTCTTGGAAAATCAAAAAACAAAACAAAACGGGGGGAAAAAAATGTTAAAAAGATGCCAGGGCTCTGTAACACTATCAAAACATGATTCGGACATGAAGGCCTAAGTTTATTTCCAGTTCACACAAAAGCAATCTGAGTCCTTAAGACATACAAAGAATATGAGAGGTAGTTCCAGCCAGAATTAAGAGGGCAGAAAAATGAAATAAAAGGCACACAAATGTGAAAGGAAAAGGTTAGCTAATATTGGGAGACACAAACCTGTAATCTCATCTCTTGAGAGGCTGAGGCAGGAAGACAGTATTCCAGTCTAGCCTGCGCTACACAGTAAGACTCCAAAAGATGTTTGTTTCTTGTTTTTTCAAGACAGTTTCTGTAGCCTTAGCTATGCTGGACTCACTTTGTAGATCAGTCTGGCCTCACCTGCCTCTGCCTCCTTCACGCTGGGATCAAATGCATGCACCACCATGCCCAGCCTTTTTTTTTAAAACCAAGTTCTTAAAAAAAAAAAGATTTATTTATTATATATATAGTGTTCTGCCTGCATATGTGCCTTCACACCACAAGAGGGCACCAGGCCTCATTATAGATGGTTGTGAGCCATCATGTGGTTGCTGGAAATTGAACTCAGGAACTTTGGAAGGCCAGCTAGTGCTCTTAACCTCTGAGCCATCTCTCCAGCCCCACATATACAATTCTTTACAATTAGAAAAATAGGAGCCGGGTGTGGTAGCATACACCTTTAATCCCAGCAATGGGAAGGCAGAGGCAGGTGTATCCCTGTGAGTTGGAGGCCAGCCTGGTCTACAAAGTGAGTCCAGGACAGACAGGGATACACATAGAGAAACCTTGTCTCAAAAAAATACTAAATATTAGATGAAATAAAATTAGAAAAATAAAAGACACTCAACTGATAAAACATTTCTACATTAAATTTGTTATGGCTGCCATAGTTTTTTACTCATACATTTAAGTGTTTAGAAGTAATACCTCATTTTGGTTTGTTCGGTTTTGTTGTTTCCTTTTGCTTGCTTTGAGACAGGGTCTTGCTATGTAAACCTAGATAGCCTAGAATTACATTATGTAGCCCAGGCTAGCCCCAGATTCTCAGCAAACCTCTTGCCTCAATTTCCTTAGTACTAGGACTATAGGCATAATCTACCATGTATGACTTGTATTAATAGTTAAGTTTGTGTGAGCATCCACATTCACATGTGGCAATTCAGGCAGGAGGGTCAGGTGTCAGTCCTCTGTGTGTGAGTACATACTAAACGTCCAGGGATTTTTTTTGTCTCCATTTCCCATCTCCTTATAGGAACACTAAAATCACAGAAGTGTGTGTTACCAAGTCTGGGTCTATATGGATTCTAAATAGTCAAACTCAGGTCCTCAGGCTTGCTGCTTTTACACACTAAAGCATTTCCCTTGCCCCTTGACTTTTTTTGGTGGGAGGTTGTTTTTGCTTTTGAAATAAGGACTCACACTATGTAATCCAGGTTGGCCTCAAACTTACTAAGTGCCCCAGGCTGGCCGCCTTATGAGAACCTTCCTTAGCTCACAGATCTCTTGAATTACTGCATACCATACCTGGCTATCAGGTTCTTTATACACAC
>OU015744.1:11545304-11572277 GCA_907169655.1 Acomys percivali
CACACACACACACACACACACACTCTTTTTTATATATACATATTTTTATATATATGTATGTACATACACACACACACACACACACACACACACGCACACGCACAAAATGATTCACCTACATGCCAGAAGAGGGCACCAGGTCTCATAATAGATAGTTGTGAGCCCCCATGTGGTTGCTGAGAACTGAACTCAGGACCTTTGGAAGGCCAGCAAGCGCTCTTAACCTTTGAGCCATCTCTCTGGTCCTCTTACAAATATTCCTTAACACTTGTTTATCTGTATGCGTATGCATGTTGTGGTGCATGTATGCAGGAGCACAGCATCTGTTCCAGGAACAGGTTCTCTTCTTTCAACACGTGGGTCTTAGGACTGAGTTCAGATTGTCAGACTTGGTAGCACGTGTCTTTACCCTCAGAGTCATCTTATCAACCCTGGCTATCAATATTAAGGTATTAATAGTAAATCACTAATCAATAATTGAGGGCTGTTTTATTTGTTTCTTTTAAACAAAATTAGTTTAAAAAGTAATTATTCTTTTCTCTTTTTAAAAAGACTTATTTATTATGTATACAGCGCTCTGCCTTCATGTCAGAAGAGGGTACCAGATCTCATTACAGATGGTTGTGAGCCCCTATGAACTGAACTCCGGACCTTTGAAAGACCAGCCAGTGCTCTTAACCTCTGAGCCATCTCTCCAGACATAAAAAGTAATTTTTCTTAATACTTACCTAAACTTGTGGGCTTGATGAGAACATCAAGGACGTCATAGAAGGGCAGGTTTTTTAACTGCACGTCAGGATGGACAGGAGGAATGGGAGGAGATGGCTGCTGCATTTCAAATGTGGGCTTAGTGTCTTGAAGCAGCACAGAACCAACAGGAGATGATGGTGAATGAGGTGTAATTGAAGTAGAAGGCAACGAGTGGATTCCAGCCACAGCCAAGTCAGGTTCTACTGGTGATGAGCTACCATCCAAACTAAAAACCGATGATTTGATTGTGGATAGATCAGAAAGTCCTTCAAGTGTCCGTGGGTATCGGCGTCTATATAATTCTCGAATTTTAATCTGAACCGCAGGGCTGCAGCCACTCTTCAATAGATGCAACGCCCTCATCAGGAGGTCATGCTTACGCCCACTTTTATTCCGTCCGGCAAAGCCCAGTAACACTTGTAATTCAGAAACCCTAAAACTAGAAACCATATTCTAAAAGGAGGAAGGAAAAAAAGACAAGTCATTGTTAAGGATATTAAAAAAAAAAATCCTACCTGAAATGTACTGTAAAAGTGGACTTTTTCCTGACAGTAATCATTATTTACATAGACCACACTGTGCAGAACATAATATTCAGAAAACTATCTTCTCTTGAAACTTATATCTGAGTTATGTTGTTAAATCACAGTTTGCTAGTCTTGGTTCTTATTAGCCACTTTATTGTCAGCATGTGCTGATATAAAATCCCTGTTTGCTTCTTCACTATGAACTAATAAAAATTTTTTCAAAACTAAGACCTCCTAATATATAAAACACAGCATTTGTTACAAAATTGTCACTAATTAAACAAATTGGATTTATGTTGCAAGTATAACTTCTAGTGTGCCTTAATAAATTACAAAATCCAACTCTAACTGGTATACAAAGCAAAAGCATTTTTTTTTTTTTAATTTTTTTAAGTTTTTCAAGACAGGGTTTCTGTGTGTAGTCTTAGTCTTGACTGTCCTAGAACTCACTCTGTAGACCAAGCTGGACTCAAAACTCAAAGAGATCAGCCTGCATCTGCCTCCTCCTAAATTTGGGATTAAACACATGCACGAATTCTGCTTTGCAACAAAATAATTTTTAAAAGAGATTTAAAAATATTAAGGCTAAACATTGCAGCATGGCACAGTGATGCACACCTGTAAACCCAGCACTCAGGGAGGCAGAGACAAGCAGATCTCTGAGTTCTAGGGCCAGCCTGGTCTACAAATAAAGTCCGGGGGGGGGGGGGGGGGGGGGGAGGAGGAGGAGGAGGAGGAGAAGAAGAAGAAGTAGTAGTAGTAGTAGACAACTAAACATCACATACATCCTATTTGAAAGTCAAACTTATAAAATACATTTAAATTTCAACTTAGTATTCAACAAGAATAAGACCTTGGGCTGGAGAGATGGCTCAGAGGCTAAGAGCACTAATTGCTCTTCCAGAGGTCCTGAGTTCAATTCCCAGCAACCACTTGGTGGCTCACAACCATCTATAATGAGATCTGGTGCCCCTCTTCTGGCGTGCTGGCTCACATGCAGGCTGAATACTGTATAAATAATAAATAAATAAATCTTTAAAAAAAAAAAAAGAATATCTACAAAGTAAGAAACAGAGTAGTTACAATCCTTAAAAATTCAGATCACAGCTAGGAGTGGTGGTACACACCTGTGTTCCTAGCACCAGGGAGACAGAGGCAGGCTGATCTCTATGAGTTCCAGACCAGCCTGGTTTACAAAACGACAGCCAAGGCTACACAAAGAAACCCTGTCTCGAAAAACAAAACAAAAAAAATTTAAGATCACCCTCACAGCACTCTTACTGATCTGTACTTGAGTATTAAGCAGCATTAGAAGCAATTCCTGCTCTACATATCTCATCTACTTAGTCCATAAGACCTAGTCAGTATGGCAAACAGCTTGCTGCCTTTTGAGTGATTTTCAGTGAACTCTGAACATAAAAGGCACACCACATAGGTGAGATTTACTATGCCACACATGAATCCTCTGCCAAGAGATGAAACTGATATGGAGTCACCCATCTAAAACCAATTCTCAGAAGACCATCTTCTCACTGTGACTTGGGGTTCCCTACTATCTCATGAGTTAGGCATGAAGCTGTCAGGATTCCTTTCTGGTAAGACTAAGGTTTTAACCCTCCCATGACAGGACTAGGACTCACTGCTGGACTCCAGGTGAGAGTGGTACGGAAGAATGGGGTTGATGGAAGGACCCAGAGGGCTCAGGAGCCCCACAGGGAGACCATCAAGGCTGGTGGATCTGGACCCAGGAGGGCTGCACAAACGCTGTACCAACCAAGGACAATGCATGCACCCCTGTTTTCATCTAGCCAATGGACAACTCACTCTCCTTGGTTGTGGGGTGATCAGGACTACCTCTGTCATGAACTCTGGTGGCCCAATTTAATCACTTCCCCTTGGTGGGGTGGCTGGGCCGCACACAGAGGAAGGGGAAGCAGGGTACCCAGATAAGACCTGATACAGGCTGTGGTCATATGGTGGAGGAGGTCTCCTTCTTTTAGAGGTCTAGGGGAGGGGAATAGGGTAAAGAGGGAGGGAGGGTGGGAATGGTAAGATACAAGCAAGGGTATAACAATCAGGATGTACTATGAATAAATTATAATAAATTAAAAATTATTTTAAAGAAAAAGACAAGAGAGTAGGGAGAAAGACTGTATATAAACTAAAAAGAGCCAGGCATGGTGATGCACGCCTTTAATCCCAGCACTCGGGAGGCAGAGGCAGGCGGATCACTGTGAGTTCGAGGCCAGCCTGGTCTACAAAGTGAGTCCAGGACAGCCAAGGCTACCCAGAGAAAGCCTGTCTCATAAAACAAAAAACAAAACAAAACAAACAAACAAACAAAAAGAAGCAATAAAGAATATACTACAGGGGCTGGAAAGATGGATCATGGTTATGAGTACTTCCTGCTCTTGCAAAAAGAAAACTGAGGTTCCGTTCCCAATAGCCACATGGCAGCTCACAACCACTGGTAACTCCAGAGACCCTCACTCAGCCTCCGCGGGCACATGGTTCATAAACATGCATCCAAACAAAACACTCATAGACAAAGTAAAAAGACATACTACATTTCAAAATCTATAAAAAGCTACAGCTCTGGACACCTCTCTAAATACATCTGTAATTATAAAAATAGTTCAAGAATCAAATAGTACCAAAAGCAATCATAAAGGGGGAGGAATTAAAGAATAAAGCAAAACAAAACGATGACAAAAAAAAAAAAACCCCACACATTAACTAGAAAGCAAAATGAAGTCAAACCCAAAAACAGAAAAAGAAACAAGTATACAGTATATTAAGAAGACTAAAAAGGCTAGGCATGATGGCACATACCTTTAACCCCAGCGCCAAACACAGAGGATAAAGGATCTTGTGAGTTCAAGGACAGTCTGGCCCACTTAGACAGTTCTAGGACAGCCAGGAATAGAGAGACCCTATCTCCGAAAGAAAGAAAGAAAGAAAGAAAGAAAGAAAGAAAGAAAGAAAGAAAGAAAGAAAGAGAAAGAAAGAAAGAAAGAAAGAAAGAAAGAAAGAAAGAAAAGAAAAAAAGAAAAAAGTAGTGATAAGGATGATAGAAACTGGGCATGGTGGTACACACCTTCTATTCTACCAATCTAGAGAATGAAGCAGGAGAATAGCAAATTTGAGAGCAGTGTGGGCTATGAAAGCCACTTTTTCTTAAAGAACAAAAAGAAAGTACATGCAACGAGATCTTTTCAAGCATAGTGGCTCACGCCTGAAACCCTAACATTGAGAAAGCTGAAGCAAGAGTATCATCTCAAGTTCCAAGACAACAGTGTAGGCTACAGAATAAGCTCCTGTGTATGTACAGAAAGCAAGAGGCAAGCTTGGGAATAAAGCAATTACTTAAATGCAAGCATTCTGAAAGGCAAAGGAAAGAGATTTTAAAAAAGAAAAGTAAGTTATCCCATCTGATTCAGTAAGAGATAGTAATATTTTGTCTCCCTGATCCATCTAAAACCACTACACAGACCAGGCAGTTTAGTGAACAAATCCTGCCAACCGCCAAGGAAAAGGAGGAATCCTATTTCCTGGGCTGTTGAAAAAAATGTGAAGTTAATATTTGCCACATTTTAGCACACACAGTAATCATCTCATTTGTATTTTATTTGGTGGGAAAATGTTGAACTATGTAAATTATTGATATTCAAAACCTCAGCCAGTGTGGGTTGTTATGTGACACAACTTTTTCTGGAGACACACACACAGGTGTCTATTCACCCCAGATAGGGATCCCATGACAGAACAAGGAAGTAGAAGCCTAGTGACAGGAAGTTAGGTCGGTAGAGTGTGGAGAGGGAGTATGCATATCTCTGAAGAGACTATTGAAATTGAGGCCACTTCCCTTCCTGGCTGCCATAAAGTAAGCAGCCCAGCTCTACCACTCCCTGAAATGATGGTCTCCCTCACTATAGGACATAAGAAAGATATCAATGAGCTGGGCGTGGTGGCACACGCCTTTAATCCCATACTCAGGGAGGCAGATGCAGGCAGATCACTGTGAGGTCAAGGCCAGCCTGGTCTACAAAGCGAGTCCAAGACAGCCAAGACTACACAGAGAAACCCTGTCTTGAAGGGAAAAACAAAACAAAACAAAGCAAGAAAGAAAGCAAGAAAAAGAAAGATATCAATGAACCACAGACTGAAATCTATGAAGCCCTGAGCCAAAATATCTCTCAAAGTATAGCAAAGAAAAACAATCTTATCATTATAGTCAGATAGTACTACTAAACAGGTATGAAATACTCAAAATGACATATTCTTTCAAATAATTTGTACGGAATATGACATAAAAAAGATTATAGCTGATAACTACTTCAGCTGAGTAAAGTGTACAGGGAGAATTTGCCATCTTTGAAAAAGCAAGAATGAGCCGGGCGGTGGTGGCACATGCCTTTAATCCCAGAACTCAGGAGGCAGAGGCAGGTGGATCGCTGTTGAGTTTGAGGCCAGCCTGGTCTACAAAGCGAGTCCAGGACAGCCAGGGTTACACAGAGAAACCCTGTTTCAAAAAACCAAAAAGAAAGAAAGGAAGAAAGGGAGAAAGGAAGAAAGGAAGAAAGGGAGAAAGAGCAAGAATGTTTCCATTTGATTAAGCATATCAAAGTTGGCATAAGACTTATAGGGATTATTAATTTCTAAACTTTTCATCAAATCTAAATTTAAACAAATAAAAATATTAGTATGTTTCAAGGTGGGATAAAAAACGTTTAGTCAAAATACCTATTCAAATATTTTTTTAAAAAATCCAGGCTCTTTAGAGAAAATAGCTCATTATAGGTATTACAGGCCTTGGTTTAAAACTATACAAGATCTCTTAGCAACGGGAAGATCTCTAAGATCTCTAAGAACTCTGAATAAAGTTGTCCTAACAATAATTAAAAAAAAAAAACTATACAAGATGTACTTGCAATTCTCCCCCCCCAACAGGGTTAATCCCTGAGCGCTAGGATTAAAGGCATGCACCACCATGCATGGCTCATACTTGCCATATTTTATCATACTTAAAAAACAAAGAAATTATACAAAACTATTCAGGTCTTATGAAGGACACCAGGGGGAAAAAAATCTAGGTCTGAGCCAGTCATGTAACCGAGATGAGAACTGGATTCAAACATTAAGTATATAATAAAACTTACTCATAATAACATTAGAAAATTCACTGATTTCCTTTAGAAAACTCAATGATTGCCTTTAGAAGATATGAGTAACTGAACAATTATTCTGAAGTTTATAAAAAGCAAACTTTTTTTTTATTAATTTATTCTTGTTACATCTCAATGGTTATCCCATCCCTTGTATCCTCCCATTCTTCCCTTCCTCCCATTTTCCCCTTATTCCCCTCCCCTATGACTGTTTCTGAGGGGGATTACCTCCCCCTGTATATGCTCATAGGGTATCAAGTCTCTTCTCGGTGACCTGCTGTCCTGGTGGCACTTAGAGGAAGCAAACCTTTTTAAAAAAGATTTACTGGTTTAAGGAAAGCCAGATTGACTTAGATAAATGACAGAAAAGCATCTGATAAAATTTTACTTATTCAGTTAAAATCCACTTAATAAGGTATAAAAACCTTGTCAACATGATAAATAACATCAGAAATCAATAGCAAATATCCTATTAAAGATGAAACACTGTATCATAAATTCAAGGCCCATAATATGTATACTATTTTGTCATTAAATGTTATTCCAAAGATTCTAGATAATACAACAAAGCCATAAGTCTTTGAAGAACGAGCTGGATATGTAGCTCAGTTGGCAGAATGTCTGCTAAGCACACATGACGTCCAAGGTCCCAGGACTGCATAAAGTGAGCATGGTAGCACACCAGTAATATTAGCAATCAGGAAACTAAGGCTGTTACAGATTTAAGTTCACACCATGTGGGTTACAAAGCATGATCCTGCATCAAAACAAAACAAAACTGCAAATGACTAAGGAAAATAACATTTACACGTGGAAACCTAAATAACATAACTCAAAATACAAAAGATTAAATTTCAAAGCTTTTCAAACACTAAAACACAACTGAGTGAGGGGAGTAGTAGCCCCACATCTTTAATACCAGCAGACAGGAAGGCACAGGCAGTGAGTGATTCTCTGAGTTCAAGACCACATTAATCTAAATACAGTTCCAGGCAATTCAGGGCTACAAAGTGATATGCTATCTCAAAAGACAAAAAGCCACACTAAATAAATTAAAGACAAAAACCACTTTATCAGATTAAATGTAAAATTCAGTATTGAAAGTAGTTAGCCAGTATGGTAGCGTATGCCTTTAATCCCAGTACTCTGAGGCAGAGGCAGAGGCAAAGGCAGGTAGATCACTCAAGGCCAGCCTGGTCTACAGATTAAGTCCAGGACTGCCAAGGCTACACACACACACACACACACAAACAAACAAAAACAAAAACAAACAAACAAAAAAAACCCCTATCTTGGGAAAAGAATAAAACAAAATAAAAGAAAGTTACTACTTTCCAGTTTAAGTTACAAAGATAAAAATTCTAAATTTCGGGGGACATACACAAACTACTGTACCAACCAAGGACTATGCATGCAGTAAGCCTAGACTCTCCTATTCAGATCTAGCCAATGGACAGCACATTCTCCACAGTTGTGTGGAGAGCCAGGAGACTGAGTGACATGAACTCTGGTGCCCCCTATTTGACCACTTCCCCTTGGTGGGGAGGCCTGATGGCACTCAGAGGAAGGGGAAGCAGGCTACCAGGATGAGACCTGATAGGCTGTGATCATATGGTGGGGGAGGAGGTCCCCTTCTGTCACAGACCTAGAGGAAGAGGATAAGGTGAAAAGAGGGAGGGAGGAGAGGGAACAGGAAGATACAAGTGAGAGGACCACAATCAAGATGTAATCTAAATAAATTATTTAAATAAACAAAAATGTCTAAATTTCAAAAGAATGACAGGGCTGGAGAGATGGCTCAGTAGTTAAGAGCACTGCCTGCTCTTCCAAAGGTCCTGAGTTCAATTCCCAGCAACCACATACATGGTGGCTTATAACCATCTGTAATGTGATATAGTGCCCTCTTCTGGCCTGCAGGAGTACATGTAGGCAGAGCACTGTATACATAATAGAAAATAAATAAATCTTCAAATGAATGACAACTCATAAGTAACTGGAAAATTTCTGGATCCAAATTGGGGTAAAGGCCTAAATAAAATAAATATTTATTTTTATATATGAAATGACTAAAGATAGGGAAGAGAAATAACAAAGAGAGAAGATTTGCAATTGTAAAGGTTTATTTATTTCATGTATATGAGTATTGTATCTGTATGTACAACTGCATGCCAGAAGAGAACATCAGATCACATTATAGATGGTTGTGAGCCACCATGTAGTTGCTAGGAACTGAACTCAGGACCTCTGGAAGAGCACACAGTGGTCTTAAACAGTGAGCTATATCTCCAGCCCCAATCTGCAATTTTAAAGGAGGATGATTAATTGAATAGGTAAGTGTGAGTAAGTAGGAAAAAACACACTCTATGGATACAGAAGAAAACACATTCTGCCGGGCACTCAGGAGGCAGAGGCAGGTGGATCACTGTGAGTTCGAGGCCAGCCTGGTCTACAAAGCGAGTCCAGGACAGCCATAGCTAACACAGAGAGACCCTGTCTCGAAACCCCCCCCCCCAAAAAAAAGAAAAAAAAAGAAAGAAAATACATTCCAAAACAAGACGAATATAAAACACATCAGTTAAAAAACATTTTTAGAACATTGGAGAGGTTATTACCGCTGTTGAACTAAAATAGGCTAAAAAAATGAATATTACAATAGTTGGATGATTGGGTTGCTAATAAAGCTTATTGGTAGTGTTTACCTAGCAAGCACAGTTTGATCATCAAAAACAAAGGACAGAATAATAAACAGAGAAAATAACAAACCTGAGAAGAAAAGGATTATATTTATCTTAAATAAATATTTGCTGTAAAGAAGAAAATCAAATTGTGAGGTTAAGACAATCTGAAAAGGTAACAATAAGCATATAAACAAGCAGAGCAGTGAGTAGTTTAAAATGTTCTATAGGTGAGAAAGCAAAAGTAATTTTATACTAACACATCAAATTTTCAGGAGATGTCAAGAGAATATGAAAAGGCAAAAATGGGGTTGGGTATGGTGGCGCACACTTTTAATCCCAGCAGAGGCAAAGACAGGCAGATTGCTTTGAGTTTGAAGTCAGCTTGGTTCACAAGGTGAGTCTAGGACAACCAAGGTTACATAGAAAAACCCTGTCTTAAAAAAAAAAAAAAAAAAAAAAGGGCAAAAATGTATGTAAATTTACAACTGGTAAAGTGAGAAAAAACATGACAAAGAGGGAAGAAAAAATAAAATCAACCTTACAACAAATCAGCACAAGGAGACAAAACTTAAAGCCCAGAGTAGCATAAAAGGGAAAAGATAAAATGATAGGTTAAAAACAAGAGAAATGCATTAATAGTCCCCCAATCGACCACTAACAACAACAAAAATTAATTTAATTGTATTAAAAGAGCCAGATTATGCCAGGCATGATGGTGCACGCCTTTCATCCCAGCACTCAAGAGGCAGAGGTGGGTGGAAGGCTGTGAGTTCAAGAGTAGCCCAGGAGTCTACAGAGCAAGTCCAGGACAGCCAAGGCTACACAGAGAGACCCTGTATTAGGGGAAAAAGAAAAAAGAAAACAAGGAAAAAAAAAAAAGGAGAAAGATTAGGATAATCACTACAGTAACTGTAGAAAGATAATACAGGAGTGGAAAGAACTATAAATGTGGCGATTTTTTTTAAATGGACACATTTCTTACAAAATAAACTATCAAAACTCACTAAAAAAAACAAATAATTTAAGTATTCTTCTAGTCTGTCAAGAAATTTAATTCATAGGGAGTGTGGGGGAGACGACTATGTAGCCTTGCTGTCCTGGAATTAAAGGGATGTGTCTCCACACTCTCTTTTTAATTCACAACTCAAAAACTTCCCAAAACGAAATTATGGGCCCAGTATGGTGGCACACTCCTTTAATCCCAGCACTTGGGAGACAGAGGCAGGTGGATCTCCATGAGTTCAAGACCAGCCTGATCTACAAGCGAGTCCAGGACAGCCAGGGCTACACAGAGAAACCTTGTCTTGAAAAAGCAAAAAATAAAAACAAAAACAAACAAATAAAAAAAAACAATAAGAAATGAAATAAATTATGAGGTCTACATCTACATCTACAGCTCTTCCAGAAGACTGAAATTTAGCTCCCGGCACCCACACTGGGTAACTTAAAATCCCTTGCAACTCAGAGTAAAGGGTTCAATGACCTCTTCTGGTCTCCTCAAGAACTACATGAGCCAGGTGTGGCACACGCCTTTAATCTCAGCACTCAGGAGGCAGAGGCAGGCAGATCTCTGAGTTTGAGGACAACCTGGTCTACAAAGCGAGTCCAGGACATCCAGGACTGCATAGAGAACCTGTCTGTGGGGGAGGGGGGAGAACTACATGTATGTGGTGCATATACTCTCACACAATATATTCACATAAAATTTTTTAAAGAAATTGAAACCTCAATAATTATAAAGAATTCTTAAAAAAAAAAAAAAACAACAACAACTAGAAACCAGTATCCCTCACAAATATATACAGAACCTTTAATAGAATATTTTCAAAGTCCAGCAATATCTGAAAATTATGTACCACACCAAGTAGGATTATGCCAGGGAGGCAAGGCTGTGCTCAAGATATTAGCACTTTAACAGCACTTTAACAGCTAAAAAGAAAAGTCATGTGAACATACATAATCCACACAGAATTATCAACAAATTCAAAACCCCATCATGACTTTAAAGAAGAGGAAGAGGAAAGGTCTCAGGTGGGTGTGTAGTGCAGCCTGTAATCAGTACTGAAAACTGATGCTGAGTCAGGAAGGTTGTTGCTAGCTCAAGGCCCACTCACCTGAACTACATAGTATCAGGCCAGCTGAGGCTATACAACAAGACTTTTGTAGAAGAGAAGTAAAGTCCTCACTTGACAAACAGTATCTACAAATGGTGGGCCTCATGTTTTGCTTAGTGGTAAATACCTTCCCCCAGATATTAGAATGAGGTACGGGTGACATGGTTTGAATGAGAATGGCCTTTGCAGGTTCATGTTTGGTGAATGTTTTTTTTAACATAATTTATTTATTTTTATTTTATATGCATTGGTGTTTTGCCTGCATATATGTCTGAGGGTGTCAGATCTTGGAGTCACAGACAGTTGTGAGCTGTCATATCGGTCCTGGGAACTGAACCCAGGTCCTCTGGAAGAGCAGTCAGCACTCTCAACCTCTGAGCCACCTCTCCAGCCCCCTTGGTGAATGTTTTTATGTCCTGTCTATCATCCCTGTCCCCAGTGATACATTTCCTCCAAGAGGCTCCTAATCCTTCCCAACAGAGAGTGATCTCTGAGGTTTCAAACCCCAGGGAAGGCCCTGGTTGGTCTCTCTCCTCTCTTTCTGCTTGGTGCCTGCTTGCTAGGAAGCCATGATGACCATGGACTAGTCCTCTGACACTGTAAGCCAGCTGGAGGACTTTGCAGGATACTCGATCCCACTGTGATCCCTGAGATTGTGAATTGGGTGCTTTTCTTGGGCTCTCTGACCTAGCAGGTTTTCACCCCAGGATCTGGCTCCTGTGTCTTTATTGGTAAATTAGGATTGGGATTTTCTTTTAACAATTTAACAACAGAGGATGATCTAGTGTGCTGTGTATTCAGATGTTGATTTCTATGTCCCACACCTGGGCATTGTCATTTCTAGGAACAATCCCCAGTCTCAAGGTTGTGTTAAAAACTGTTCTCCATCATCTCTGTTTGGTTAATGGCTGATCAGCCTATAGCTAGGCAGAGAGAGGACCGGAGTCTGGACTTCCTCTAGCTGGGCTGCCTTGTCTGCTTTCAGTAGGAGAGGATGTACTTAGTCCTACTTTGACTTGAGGTGCCAAGGTGGGTCGCTACCCTTGAGGCCTCCCCTTCTCTGAGGAGAGGGAGAAAAGGAGAGGATATGAGGATTGGCCTGCAAGGAGAGAAAAGGAGGGGGCTGGAAATAAAGAGCACTAAGGAAAAAATGAACAGGAAAAAATAAACATTGCAGGGGAGGAGAATTTCTCAGGATGTAACTCAGCTGGTAGAATGCTTGTCTAGCATGGCCAAGCCCTACGTTTGATTCCCAAGCACTGCACAAAGTTGGATCTGGTGGCTCATGCCTACAATTTCAACATTCCAGAGGTGAGGGTAAAAGGAGTGGCAATCAAAGTCATCTTTGGCAACACTGGATACATGAGACACTGTGTTCCATAAATAAATCATCCTGGCATAAGGGGTACTGGCTATTTGATCCCATTGTGAACCCAGAGATTGTGAACTGAAAAAACTTGTTTTTTTGCCAGGCATAGTGGCACAGGCCTTTAACCCTAGCACTCAAGGAGGCAGAGGAAGGCAGATGGCTATGAGTTCGAGGCCACTCTGGTCTACAAAGGAGTCTGGGACAGCCAAGGCTACACAGGGAAACTGTCTGGGAAAAAAAAAAAACAAACAAACAAACCTAGGACAATGACAACAAAAACAAAAAACAACTCTGCTTCTTGCTTGGTGTGGCGCAGCCCTACCGCACACCTTTAATCCAAGAGTTTTCTATACACAAGATTTAATAAAATTAATTCTTAGGTCACAGAGACCTGGTGGAGCACACCTTTAATCCCAGTGCTTGGGAGATAGAGGCAGAGGCAAGCAGATCTCTGAGTTTGAGGCCAGCCTGGTCTACAAAGAGTCCAGGATAGACAGGGCTGTTACACAGAGAAACCCTATCTCGAAAAACAAAAAAATAAAATTAATTAATTAATTAACTCTAGGTCAGGAGGCAGAGCAAGTAACAAGATGAAACAAGGGGGTTTGAGTTGAAGGGTATTTAAGACATCGTGGAGAAGAAGAAAGCCTCTGCTCTCTTCCTCCTCGTGGTCAACTAAGCTAGCAAGCTTTTGGCCTTGGGCTTTTTGCCTTTTGAGACCTGAGCTCAGTAGGAAGGTCAGCTGGATGTTTTCTGGATGCTGGTAGGTTTTCACCCCAATATTTGACTTTCGAATCTTCATTGGTAAAATCTGACTTCAGAATTTTCATTAGTAAATCAAAAGATTGGGATCTTCTCAAGGGGGTGGAAGGGGAGGGCTGTGGGATTCTTCTGTTAAGGTTTAAGTCTGCCACTTCCTGATAGCCTCTGAGCTTGGTACAAGATGACACACTCTGTTTCTCAGCTGGGTATCCTCTCCACCTGATCTGGGGAACCCCAGATCCTCCAAGAGTCACATAGCCCTCAGGGAAATCACAGGCTCAATCCTTTCCTGATAAGCCTCCAAAGTGCACATGGGGATTCACCCACCCTATGCTAATGAGATGTTTTGGTGTTTTTCCTTTCAACCAATGACCTTTAACTATACCTGGAGTTCTTCGCCCCCACCCATAGGGTAAGTACTGCTTTCTCCCTCTTATGATAGAGCTATGTAGTTACATGTAAATGAAGTATCCTTGGTTCCCCTAGCCCCAAAGAACCAAACACATTCACCCTCAAAACCCCTCCCACTGTCCAAGGTTTATAAGTCTCTGCTTCACACAAATAAATGGGCCAGCATCATCTGTTTCATTAAAGATCTTCTGATACTCGTCATTTATTCTGGGAAGGGCTCTCCTTCTCCTCAAAGAGTTCATCACTGCACCCCTGGGGCTTCGCTGCCAGTCGGTCAGCCAAGTGTTGCTGGCCACCAAGAGCTTCTGCTATTCAAAGGCATGTCAGCTCGGATTGCTGCTGCCATCTTTCCAGTGCAGCTCCACCCACCACAGCAGTGCCTATCTGCAGGGGTGAGCATCTGGCTGTTCTAGAAGCAGCCATTTTGTCTACCCAGACAAAAACTGGACTCCCGCCTGTGCCTCTCTTGGTTTCGGAGTTCTGAGGAAGCCTCCTTTACTGGTTTCTCTTGCCCAAGTCAGGCAGGGAACTCATGTCCCTGGCTAGAGTTTTCCTTTTACTCCACACTTCACCCTTTCAGCCTGGTACACGCACTTCCAGTTTTGCACTCAACAGGGTCCAAGCTTCCCAGCAGAGTACGTGATAAAATCCAGGCTCACACCGGATGCAGAACAGGGACCAGGAGAGGTGGCTCAGAGGTTAAAAACACTGGTTGCTCTTGCAGAGGGCCCTGATTCCCAGCACCCACTAGCTCCACCTTCTGACTTCTATGAACACCAGGTACTCACACAGTGCACATACATATATACAGGTAAAATACTCATGCACATAAAATAAAATAAATCTTTAAAAAAAGAGAGAGATGAACAACATAATTAACTATCCAGACAGCCATTCCCAGTGAGTTCACCCTGCCTTACACTCATGGATCAGATGTCAGCTCGCATTTACTGACTCTGCACATGCCTGCCTGCTGCCATGCTCCCTTCCATGCTGGTCCCTGATTCTAACTCCAAATTTATAAGCCCTCTATAAACTGCTGATTCTGTAAGTTCCCTTGGTCATGGTGTTTTATCAGAGCACTAGAAATATAAGATGAAATGGAAAAAATATATTTTTCTTAATACAAACAAAAATGTTTTTCAAAGTGACCATCTGACCTGGCTAATGGCACAATGCCTGCAAAGTCAGCACTTAGAAAGTTAAAGGGACACTGCAAAAGTCTGCCTCAAAGCACACAGTTCAGTTCCAGAGGCTTGCTTAATATGCGGCAAGGTCCTGGGTTTAAAAGCCAGGTGTGGCATATACCTAATTCCAACATTCAAGAGGCTGAAACAGGAGCATCACCAGTGAGTTTGTGTCCAGCCTGTGCTATATAAAAGACCCTACCTAAAACACACTTTGGTCAGGGGTAGGAGGTGGGAGAGAATTCATGATAGCTAGAAAGATGGCCCAGTGGTTAACAGCACGTGCTACTCTTGCGAACCCAGGTTCAATTTCCCCCACCTACATTGTGGCTCACAACCATCTATAATCCTAGTCCTAGAGCTGATGCACTTTGACTTCCATGGATACTAAGCACAAATGTGATGCACAGATATTTATGCAGATGAAACACCCATACACATAAAATTAATTAATTAAAAGGTTTGTCGGTTAGTAAGGGCCTCCTGTCATAGACATGAGACCCTGAATGCAGATTCCCAGCATCTACATAAAAAGCTAGGTGCCGTAGCTCACACCTATAATCTCAGGGTGAGGGAGGTGAGGACAGGAGGGTACTTGGAGCTCATAGCAGCCAAACAGGTGAGCCCAACATTCAATGAGACAAACTCTAAGAGTATGGTGGAAAGCAAATAAGGAAGACACCCATCCTCTGGCCTCCAAACACATGCACATGTACCAACTATGACAGACAGACAGACCCAAATACACACCTCACACTATGGTCTTAAATGCCTATATAATATAATAAAATACTAAAGAATGAGACACTCAACATAAGAAACTAGGGGGAACGTCAGGCATGGTGGCACATGCCATTAATCCCAGCACTCAGGAGGCAGAGGCTGTGAGTTCGAGGCCTACAAAGTGAGTCCAGGACAGAGAAGCCAAGGATACACACAGAAACCCTGTCTCAAAAAACAAAAACAAAAACAAAACAAAAAAAAAAAGAAGAAAGAAAGAAAAAGAAACTAGGGAGAAAAAAATAGGCCAGAAGAGAGTAGGAAATTAAGGGCAAAATTAATCAAATGACACAGTAAAGAACATAAAGAAAAACTTAATTCTCTGAAAAGTCTTTAAAAGTTGACAAGCTTTTTATTTTATTTTATTTTTGTTTTTCAAAGGCAGGGATTCAATTAAAAGCCACCACTACTGGGGCAGTTGACAAATATTTTAGCTAAAATAATCAAGAATAAACCAGGGCACTTTAAAAAGGAGGTTAAAGGAGCACATGCCTTTAATCCCTACACTCAGGAGACAGAGGTAGGTATATCAAAAAGAAAAAGAAAATAGGGCTGGAGAGATGGCTCAGCGGTTAAGAGCACCGACTTGCTCTTCCAGAGGTCCTGAGTTCAATTCCCAGCAACCAGATGGTGGCTCAAAACCATCTACAATGTGATCAGATGCCCTCTTCTGGTCTGTGGGTGTACATGCAGGCAAAACACTGTATACACAATATATAAATAAATCTTAAAAAAAAAAAAAAAGGCAGGGCACACCTTTAATCCCAGCGCTCGGGAGGCAGAGGCGGGTGGATTGCTGTGAGTTCGAGGCCAGCCTGCCCTACAAAGGGAGTCCAGGACAGCCAAAACTACACAGAGAGACCCTGTCTCAAAAAAAAAAAAACAAAAAACAAAAAAAAAACACCAAACCAAAACAACAACAACAACAAAAAAAACAAAAAGAAAAAAGAAAAGAAAAGAAAATAGAGGGCTGGAGAGATGGCTCAGCAGTTAAGAGTCCTGACTGTTCTTCCAGAGGTCCTGAGTTCAATGGCCAGCAGCCACATGGTGGCTCACAATCCTCTATAATATGATCTAATGCCCTCTTCTGGACTGCAGGTGTACATGCAGGCAGAGCACTGTATACATAATAATAAATATTTTTTTAAAAAGAAAGAAAATAGAAGAAATGAACAAACTTCTATTCAAGATGGGGAGGAGGAGTTGAAAATTAGAATTATAAACAGAGTAATTGCATCAATTGGTTAAAAAATGGTGTTCAGGGGCTGGAGAGATGGCTCAGTGGCTAAGAGCACTGCCTGCTCTTCGAAAGGACCTGGGTTCAATTCTCAGCACTCACATGGCAGCTTACAACTGTCTGTAAATCCAAGAGCTGACTAACACCCTCACACCAACACACATAAATTAAAATTAAATAAAAAATATTTTTAAAATAGTGTTAAAAGAAAACACCACAAACAAATTTACAGCAGATTCTATTAGACATTTATAAAACACATTATTCTCCCACACACACACACAAGGTTTCTCTGTGCAGCCTTGCCTGTCCCTAGAACTCAGAGATCCACTTGCCTCTGCCTCTCCAAGTGATAAGATTGCAGGCTTGCGCCATTGCACCAGACTAAAACACATTATTCTAATGACACGACAATTTTTCTGGAAGAGGGAAGGCAAAGTGAAATTTGTACTATGAATACAAGATTAGTTTAGATATAATACAATAAGCAATCTACTTCATTATGTTAAAATGATTACAAAACAATGATTTTCAAAAACATAGGAAAGGCTTTTGCTAAAATTCAGTATCCATTTGTGATTTTAAATAATTAGCAAACTTAAAAACATTAACTTGAAAAGATTCTCTCTAATAAGCCTACAGCAAACATCATATGTAACTGCAAAATTCTGAAAGCACTCCCTTAAGGTAAGAGAAAAGCTCAGGCTATTATGCTCCCACCCTCACAGTTTCTATTCAATACTGCACTAGAGAACATAGGCAGAATGTGTTAAGACGGGAGGAAAGGGGACAAAGTAATCATCAGAAAAGTGAAAATAAAGATCTCATTACATACTAGGATTAAAGGCGTGGGTCACCACCACCAGGCTCCCTCTCCAATTCTTTTGTTGTTGTTTTTGTTTTTTCCAGTCAGGGTTTCTCTTTGTAGCCTTGGCTGTCTGGACTCACTTTTTTTTTTTTTTAACCTTCATGCAGACATTCATTAATATGATTTTTTCCTTCGTTATATAGTATTTTTGGAGGAAAATAGCTTTAAAAATTTTTTTATTTCTTACATATACATTCATATGATTACTCGTGTATACAATAAACTACCTACAGCAACAAGAACCATGAAACAATTAGGAATTATATGAATGTTACATTCTTAGTGTTTTGGCTATTTGTATTTGGCAGCCTTGAAGAAAACATCTTTCCTGTCTTGGTGCATCTAAAATTCTGAATGTAAATCAGTATTTATCATTACCATCATCAACTTAAAACATCTTAGTTTTACAATTAAGCTTAGTTGTTTAGGAGCTGTTTTTAGGTCTCGATAAATGTTTTAAACTGAAAGTAACAGGATATCTTAAACGTCTTTGATTTATTCTATCAAAGTAACTGAGGGATTGAGGTCTCACAGAAGAATTAGTAAGTAAGTCTCTCTATACATAAAGATATGAATGGATACTGCAAACAAAACTTTCATGTCATCTACAATTCCTCCCAAAAAAGTTATCTTTAGATTATTTATAATGCCTAATACAACATAAATGTTATGTAAAGAATTGTCGCCAGGCATGGTCGCACACACTTTAATCCCAACACTCAGGAGGCGGAGGCAGAGGCAGGCAGATTTCTGTGAGTTCGAGGCCAGCCTGGTCTACAAAGTCAGTCCAAGACAGCCAGGGATACACAGGAAACTCTGTCTCGAAATTTTTTTTTAAAAAAATTGTCATACTGCACTGTTCAAGCAAGCAAACAAAAATCAATAAAGCACTGAAGAGATGACTCAGCAGTTGTGGACACTGGCTAGTTACTCTTCCAGAGACCCCAGTTTGATTCCTAGCACCCACAGTGGCTCATAACCATCTGTAACTCCAGTCTTGGGAGATTTAACTCTTCTGAACTCCTCAAGCACCAGACACATAGTGGTATGCAGACAAAACACCCATACACATAAAGTAAATTTTTAAAAACAAAAAAGTAATGTTTACTGCAAAAAAGTACATCTTATTATGCCTGCAGCAGCCTCATTAACCTCTTTCTTTGCCAGTTTTTTATTACTTCATTTTCTTTTATGCTTGATTTAATCACTTTATTATTCTGTTCATGGCCTTAGGAGCAACAGGCTACTGCATACTGCATATGTAAATACTCACCATATAGCCTAAGTATACATATTAGGCTATCCCACCTATATCTGTGTAAATATACTATATAAAGCCAAATGTGTGGGCACATACTAGTAAGATCAGGAACTCAGAACCATCTTCAGCTACACAGTGCTCAAGATCAGCTTAAGCTACAAGAGACTATGCCTCAAAAACAGAAAGAAAACAGAAAGGGGTCTGAAGAGATGGGTCAATGCTTAAAAGCACTGGCTGAAGCCGCCAGGCATGGTGACACATGCCTTTAATCCCAGCACTCGGGAGGCAGAGGCAGGCAGATCATTGTGAGTTCAAGGCCAGCCTGGTCTACAAAAGGGGTGTAGGACAGCCGAGGCCAGGCAGAGAAACCCTGTCTTGAAAATGCAAAATAAATAAATAAATGATAATAATAAAAGAAAGAAGCAAATAAAAGCCCCTGGCTGCTCTTCCAGAAGACACAGATAGGTTAGATTTCCAGAGCGCACATGGTGGCTCACAACTACCTGTTCCTCCAGTTCCAGAGGCTCCAATGCTATCTTCTAGCCGCAGTAGGTACGGACTTACACTGCAGGTAAAACACTCATACACATAAATAAAATTTTAAAAAACTTAATTAAAAAGAAAAACCCGAAACAACAACACCCTGTGATAGTTCCACAAAATGGAAACTGCCTGTCAACATATTTGTCAGAATGTGATGCTGGGTGATGCTTGAGTATAATTCCATACCGGCGGGGAAGGAAAGAAAAGAAGCTAAACATCGTGGAGCATGCCTACTCCGCAAGCAGAAGCATGAGGACCAGGAGCTCAAGACCAGCCTGTGCTACAATGAGATCCCGCATTAAATACACAAGGTGAACAGAACACTGCGCATCAGTTCCATTCTTAAATATCCACTCGAGAACTGAAAACCTATCCTATAGAAAACTTGTGCCTATGTAGATGATTATTTGTACTAGCCAATAAGTAAAATGCTAGACAATACATTCACACAACAGAATACTGTTCTGTCAAAAAGGAACAAATTAGGGAGGAGGTGGCAGGTGGATCTCTGTGAGTTCAAAGCCAGCCTGATCTACAAAGTGAGTCCAGGGCAGCCAAGGCTATACAGAGAAACCCTGTCCTGAAAACAACAAAAACAAACAAACAAAAAAACTGAACAAATTGCTTATACATGCTACAACACAGATGAAGCTGGAAAACATTATGCTAAATGAAAATGAGCCAGACACAGAGGCCACTGTTGTGTGATTCCATTTGTAAGAAATGTTCACGATAGGCAAGTCCACAGACAGAAAGATGACTAGTAGATGGTATGGCCTGGGGAAATGGTGAACTATAAGGAGTGACTATTATAGTGAATGTGGAAATAAAGACTATTTTGGAATAAGAAAAATGCTCTTGAATTAGACAGTGGTGATACTAGCATGACTTTGTGAATAATCTAAAGAGCACCATACTCAATACTTTCCAGTGGCTTAATCTTACAACAGGCAAATTATTCCAATTTAAAACTAATTAAAAAGCAGGCATCAAACCCACAGAAACAAAGACAAAAATGCTGAAGGAAAAAGGAATGTTCAGATGTTACAAAAGTTACTCGTGTTTACTGAAGGGTACAAACAGACCTACAAAGCAAACAATACAAAAGTGCCTGCTTATACCAAGAATATCATGGCTCACTGACAACCAGAAATCATTTATTTCATTTTAAAATAACATTTATTTAACTGTGGCATGACTTCATAGGTAACTCAAGCAAAGTATTGGAATCCTCATTGTGTCTCCTTATAGTGTTGAAACACCATGGGCTGTCACAGCACATATATATTAGTCTGTCTCCCCTGTCCAGTGGTTTGGTGGAGGGGTGATGAGGACTTATAACATGAACATCTCATTAACTTCTCATTCTTCCTCTATCCTAGTGGTACCTAAAGTTATAAAAATGAAGATAAATGAAGATTTCTTGTAGGTGTAAAGGGATCACCTTGGATATTCTAGGCAGAAAATTACCTATTACAGAATTACTAAAGACTCTTAGTATCAAAGACCCACCTCTACTTTCCACATCCCACCTTCCACACTCCCAAACCCAGGGCATGAAGTATATTAGGCAAATTCTACATAGCAATGAGCTATGTAGCAACCAGCCAATCTAACTGATTTCAAATTACGATGTAACAAACTTTCCAAACTTTATAAATGTTCTAGTTTACCCATAACAATAAAATTGTAATCAACACCATACATATCCAAGCTGTCATATGTATCTTCACTCTCTGTTAGATACACAGAAATCGAGTTCTCAATACATGAAAGGTAATGAATAAAGGAGGAATGTCCTTTTAAGAAAAATAAGTCCTTCTTTCTTCCTCGGGAAACTACCAAATGGGGAGGGCCCGGAGGCCAAGGATTAGGAGGTTAAGGCTGCAGGACTTGTGGAAGTAAAGCAAAAGACAAGGAGTGGATCCCCATCACCAAGAAGATCAAGTTCTTGGAGATTTATCTATTATCCCTGCCCATTAAGGAATCCAAGATTATTGACTTTTTCCTGGGCACATCCCTCAAGGAGGAAGTTGCAAAGATCATGCCAGTGCAGAAGAGACACGGGCTGGCCAGGAGACCAGGTTCAAGGCTTTTGTCACTATTGGGGACTACAATGGTCACGTTGGTCTTAGTGTTAAGTGCGCCAAGGCAGTAGCCACCACCACCGGAGGGGCCATCATCCTGGCCAAGCTTTCCATAGTCCATGTGTGGAGAAGCTACTAGGGAACAACAAGATTGGCAAGCCACACACTGTTTTGTGCAAGGTGACAGGCTGTTGCAGCTCTATTCTAGTGTGGCTCATCCCTGCACCCAGAGGGGGCACTGGTATTGTCTCTGCTCCTGTGCCCAAGAAGCCACTGATGATGGCCAGTATTGATGACTGTGACACATCAGCCAGGGGATGCCTGCCACCCTGGGCAACTTTACCAAGGCCACCTTTGATGCCATCTCTAAGACCTACAGCTGCCTGACACCCAACCTCTAGAGGGAAAGACACTGTGTTCACCAACTCTCATCAGGAATTCACTGATCTAGTGAAAACTCACACCAGAGTCTCTGTTCAGAGGACCCAGGCTCTGGCCGTGGCTACCACATAGGGGTTTTTATACAAGAAAAAGTGAATTAAGTCTGGAAAAGAAAAAGAAATAAATAGGATGTCACTACAAACAGATTCCCCCCATCCACTGATAGTAGAGAACAGAATGGATTAACTAGACTGAATTGCTGCAAAAAGTTTTCAAGAATGACTGCCACCAGAAGTGCAGTGTTGGAACTGTGGAAGAAGCAAAGAAAGACAAGGGTAGAAGCTAGTGAAAAGATGAGTAGGCTGAACTGGTCCCGGAAACCCTACTGTTGTACCTCCATGACTTCACCCAGTACTTAGCTCTCTGAGGGACTATTTTAAGGGGAAAAAGTGGCAATGACAGAAGTATTATTGATCGTTGTAGCTTGAGTGAGAATGCCCCCCAAGAGTCTCATGTTTCAATGTCTGGTCCCCAGTTGGTCAACTGTTTGAAAATGATTAGAAAAATTAGGAAGTGTAACCTTGTTTGAGGAAGTGTGCGCGGCTAGGGTAGGCTTTGAGGTTTCAAAAGTGCAGGCCAAGCCCATGTGTCTCTCTTGCTTCCTGCTGACTAGGCATCAGGATATAAAACTGTTAGCTCAATAGTTCTCAACCTAGGGGTCAAAACAATCCTTTCACAGGGGTTGACCAAGACCATCAGAAAACACAGATATTTACATTAAGATTCATAACATAGTATAATTAGTTATGAAGTAGCAATGAAAATAATTTTATGAGCCCGATGTGGTGGTGCACGCCTTTAGCACTTGGGAGGCAGAGGCAGAGGCAGAAGCAGGTGGATTGCTGTGAGTTCAAGGCCAGCCTGGTCTACAAAGTGAGTGCAGGATAGTCAAGGCTGCACAGAGAAACCCTGTCTGGAAAAACAAAACAAAACAAAAACAAAAACAAAAAAAGAAAAGAATTTTATGGTTGGGAGTCACAACAAAAGGAACTGTACTAAAAGGTTGCAGCACCATGGTAATTACAAAGATTGAGAAGCACCGTTATCAGCTGGGATGGCTCTAAGCCTATGCCTGTTGGCTTCCCACAACAATGATGATGAACAAATAACTCTTTCAAACTGTAAGCAAGCCCCCAATTAAATGTTTTCTTTTAGAAGTCGCCTTGGTCAAAGTAGCTCTTCACAGCAATAGAACAGAAACTAAAATAGTATGTACCAAGTTAATTCTCATCCAGCTGTTAATTCACAAACTAGTTAGCCATCCCTTCAATTATAACAAAGATGTTTTAAGTGAGCATCTAGGAAACCAAGTAATTTCCCTGGCACATCAAAGCTTCTTATACTAACCACAATATTATAATCATCTTTGACTACACTGGCCACCTTCTTCCTTCTCAAAGAATGTCCCCCTTCCTTAGAACAGCTTCCTACATAAGGTTTGTACCATGATTCCAATGCCCCGGCTACAGTCCAGTGGACTCTGACAAAAGTTCTACACTCATCATATTCTCTCAGAAGGATGGAACAAAGCTAGACTGGTAATCTACTAGTCACTTGGGCCTGAAAGGCTTTTAAAACAGAGCTGCCATATTCTGGGACCACACAGTGTCTCTTTGTCCCTGGCTCACACTGTAGTCTTGAAAAACATCTTGTCAAGCAATCCCTCAAGGTTCCACAGCTGCCTGACCAAACGGCACGGCCCCTCCCCACCCCTTTGCCAAGCCTAAAAAGAGGACATGGATAACTAAACCACACTGGGGAGGCAATTATCTTTCCCCAACAATCCTTCCAGAATAGACACAGACTGACTGCTGACTGCTGATATTATACTGATCTTCAGCAGCTTAAACTGTGGTACCAACAGGGCTTGGGAAGCACATGCCTGTAATCCCAGCACTCCAGAGGCAGAGGCAGGCAGATCTCTGTGAGTTCCAGACCAGCCTGGTCTACAAAGCGAGTCTAGGACAGTGAAGGCTACACAGAGAAACTCCGTCTGGAAAAATCAAAAAAAAGAAAGAAAAGGAAACAAAGAAGAAAAGTATCATTCCTTCCACTGCCAAGAAGATAACCAAAAAAACAAATGCACAGATTTTCTCTGGTCCTATAATTTAATTGCCACTCTGATCATTAGAATATAATATAGATCAGAAACCATCATTCTGAGAGTCTCTTCCTCTTCTCTTTCTGATTATAGTTTTTGTTTTTTAAAGTATTTACTATTTATACAGTATTCTGCCCCATGTGTGCCTGCACTCCAGAAGAGAGCACCAGATCTCCAGATCTCATTATAGATGGTTGAGAGCCACCATGTGGTTGCTGGGAACTGAACTCAGGACCTTTGGAAGAACAGATCTCTGAGCCATCTCTCCAGCCCTGTTTGTTTTTCCTGTGTGAGTGTGTGTGTTTATTTGGTTTTGGTTTGCTTTGGTTTGGTTTTTTCCACTCTATTTTTCTTCCACTTTTTTTTTAAACAGTCCCATTTTCTTTCTTTTTTTTAATAACTTATTTATTTTTATTGTATGTGCACTGGTGCTTTGCCTACATGTATGTCTGTTTGAGGGTGTCAGCTCTTGTAGTTACAGACAGTTGTGAGCTGCCATGTGGGTGCTGGGAAGTGAACCCGGGTCCTTTGGAAGAGCAGCTAGTGCTCTTAACCGCTGAACCATCTCTCCAGCCCCTTTCTTCCACTTTTATGATTCAACGGGGTGGTATTTATCATTTAACTTATTCCATAAATGTCAGTGGTTAGGAGTTCCACCTGGACCCAAAGGCATCTGAATAATTAACTCTAACATGGACAAAAGAACTCAGGACTCTGAAGTCAGATAACTGATGTTTGAAACTTTCAACTCTCAAACTGTGATCTAGGAGAAATTTTTGTCTTTGTTTCATTTTCTTCATAAAATTTTGGGAATGGCAATATATCTATGAAATATTTGAACCAGAGTTTGGCATGTAATAAGACCACATTAAAGTGACTATGCACCATCATCATCATCACTTTTCTCACTGGAGAAGTGGTTCTTTAAACACAAGTTAATATGAGTCTGTCTAAGAAGCTAAGGTAAAACATTGTGGATAGGGTTGGGGAGATGGCTCAGAGCTTAAGAGTACTTCTTCCAAAGGTCCTAAGTTCAATTCTCAGCAACCACATGATGGCTCACAACCATCTCTAATGAGATCTGATGGCCTCTTCTGGTAAATAAATCTAAAAAAAAAAAAAGAAAAGAAAAACATTGTGGATAATTCTTCCAGCATATACTCAGCCTGCAGCCTTCATTCCTTCCTTCCTTTCCTCTGGAAACTCTGAGGTCACCTCTCTGATGGTCACTTGGCCAGCCAAGGGCTTCCAGGTGACTTAAGGGATGAGACAAAATGGGAAAAATGCAAAAAGGGCCACTTTGGTATCCATTGCTCTCAAGGTCCCGGTTCCACTTCAATCTGAGTATTGGTGCCCTTTTCCACCCTGTATGATTAAGGTTAATTCTTCACTTTAACCAGTAGCATTTCTAAAAGTCTCATACAAGCCCTAGAGAGATTTCCACCAACCAAATTCAAACAACAACAACAGCAGCAGCAAAGCCCTACCTTCCCGCGAAGAGGAAATATACATGCTACTGTACAAAAGTTAAGGTAATATTGCAGGTAAAAATAACTCCAGCGTTCAGTTGGCTAGAGCAAGGCTCAGGTCTGCTTGTTTCAGGAGCACCACAGAACACTTAGGGCTGTTATGGTTCAAATGGCCTTTATGATCATGGTTCTCAGTATAAAGTGTGCGTGGATACAACACGTAGCGATATTATTTTCTTAGTGGGAAAGTCAGTCTTTTCTGAAACACAAGGGAAAATGGTAGGCCCCGTGCAATCTCTCACATTCACTCTTTTGTTGGTGTCCAGCCAGCTACAATCTTTTCCCACAAACAATCACAGTCTTACAAAACAGTTCATCAGGTTAAAGAAACCCAAATACCACACGCGGCTAAGTTCTCCCAACTGGTTATAGTTCATTTAACCTCAAATCTATACTTATGTCTCTACTTTAAAACACAAGGGGGAAAAAAAATCAGGGTTTCCACTTGTAAACATCCCACATATGTCCTCAGTATTTCGGATTTCAATCCAGCTAACATCACACCTGGTTTAGTTTGAGACAAAGCTTCTGTGAAGCAGCAGCTCATCAGTATCTTTTTCCGTGCAACCTCCAACTCCCTCTATTTTAAACTCCAACTACAAACGTACCAACAATAAAGTTATGACCTTGTCCTCGTGCTAGCAAACAGTTTTTCCCTCAAGAGCACAAACTACAAATGCATGACATTACACGGACGTTGACGATTTCTTACCATGGTTACAAAACAAGTATCTGGGTATAAGGCCGGCTACGCAAGGCAGTGTTCCCAAAAGACCGCGCTTCTCCCCACGCCGAGGGAGAAAGCACTGGTGGGAGGAAGGGGCCTCATCTCGTGACAGACCTGCCTAGCCCACAGCGGGGGGACAGGAAAATTCCTAAACGCGACTCCACGTTTCCGAGGGCGGTCTTCACACGGTGAACGGCGGGCACGCAAGACTGAGGGGTCGCCAGCACCGAGGCGAACGCCGCTGCCCGTGCCCAGCCGAGTCCACCCACCGGCCCTCCCGCCGAAGCCTGGCCGCAGGTGTGAGGCCCGACGCCCGGGCTCTGCCCCTCCCTGCGCAGCGCCCGTGGATGCCGCTCCGCCAACCGGCCGCACGCCCCGGCGGCGCCGCGCCGCCCCCCCCCCCCCCCCCCCCCCCCCCCCGGCCCCCCCCCCCCCC
>OU015744.1:11572377-11583635 GCA_907169655.1 Acomys percivali
CCCCCCCCCCCCCCCCCCCCCCCCGACGCTCACCCTCAACTCTTCGAAATCCGCCATCTTATCCCGCCCGCGGGCGCCTCAGCCGTCACCGCTCCTCCGCCCGCTGCCGCCAAAGACACCACCGCCGTCTCCTGCAACATCCTGCACTGGGCGCCTTTCTAGACGCCACGGCCGCCGCCGCCGCCGCCGCCGCCACCGCGCCGCCACCACCACCGGGCCCCTCACGTGACCTGCGCGGGAGCCCCGCCCCCGGCGCGCTCAGGCCCCGCCCCTTCGTGGCGCCCCCAGCCCACCGTGCGCGGCCTTCCGCCCGAGCGCCCCCCACGCGCTTCCGGTGGGGGCCTGTTGCTGCCGAGCTTCGCCTGCCTCCTAGCTTCCTTACAACACCCCCCGCCCCCCCCCCCCCCGCTCTCTTTTCCGTGCACCGGACTACAGGCTGCTACCGAGGCTCGTAGGATCACACGGAACTGCTGCGTTCTTCCGGACGTGGAGGGACAGCCTGGGCTGAGGAAGTGGCCAAGAGAAAAGAGTTGACAGGACTCATTCGGGAGGATTCTCACAATGCTCTTCCCAAGGTGGTTAAGAACAGAGGAAGCAGCCACAATGCCATCCCCAGAGTAGCTGTGGTAGGATAATCCGAACATGGATGAGGGGTAAACCGTTGTTCGAGTTAATAGTGCTTACAGATAAGATTTGTGTGTGTGTGTGTGATTTTTTGTTTGTTTGTTTGTTGTTGTTGCTTTTGAGACAGGGCATCACTGAACAACGCTGGCTGGCTTGAAATGCTTTAGTAAACCAAGCTGGTCTTGAATTCAGAAAGATCCACCTGCCTCTTGAGCGCTAGCATTGAAGGTGTGCGCCACCACACCCAGCTGAATAAGGCTTTTAATTTATGTCTTGACCGTGGCTGATTTTTTTTCCTAACCTTGAAGTTAATGTCAATGACCTATATGTACAGCAGAGCTGAAAAGAGAGCCCCAGAGAATCCTGATGAAGTTGAAAGATCAAGAAATTCTGACAATGGGGAAAAATGAAAAGACACGAGATAGAAGATTGCTGGATGAAAAATTGCTCAGGAAAAAAAAGAAAAGAAAAATTGTTCATGAGGAAATGAGGGGTGGGTGGGGGGTTGTATACCTGCACTTGGGAGGCTGAAGTGGAAGGACCAGACAAACTCCATCTTGAAAAAGAAAGTCCGTTTTGTGTTAAGCCTAGCCAAGGGCTGAACCCAGATTACAGGAAAAAAAAAACACAAATAGTCTAAACAGAAAATTATTCCCTAGCAACACATTCAGCTCACCTTGGGAAAGTCCAATTATACTCTGCTGGTCAAGCTGACTAGCAGGTGGTCTGGCACATAGGAACAACCAATTACGAGAAGCCAAGCAAAGTTCCTAATGCCCCCATGAACACCTGTTATCCAACCATGAAATGCCAAGGCTTGTAACTCCCTGCTTGCAGCTTTTTGCCCAAATGACATCAAATCATATACTGTAAAACCCACTTCTTTGTCTAAAAACTATTAAAACCCCTCTCAATTGAGACTTGAGGCCACTTCCCTGCATCTGCTGTGTCAATGCATAGGAGGTGTGTCCCGGGTTTGAACCTGCAATAAAGACTTCCTTGTCTTTGCATTTGTACTCGCTCTTGGGTGGATCTTGGGTGGTCTGTTCAGGGAGTCTCTCAAATTTTGGGCATAACAGAAGCAGGAGGATCAGATCAGAAGTTATGTAGCCAGATGGAGGCCAGCTTGGGGTACAGTGTGAGACTGAAAAAACAAAACCAATGATAGACAATGCAGTCACACTGGTTGGAATACAACCAGTTCAGACACCTGTTTAATATTGTTCCTACCTAAGGCTTTTTTCCAGTCACATTCATTCTGAGAACGTTGCACTTCTAGGCAGAGTTTCTACTGTATATATCCACTAGTTCTCACTTGCCCGCAAAGATCTTCCTCAGACCATACTAACTCAAATGCCTTAGGTTTGACCATGGCTAGACTATAATAATCCCTGACCTCCTTCCCCAACACAGAAAAACAAAATAAAACTAGGCCCTAGAATGCCTCTCCTTAAAACTGTTACCTAAAAGCTAACTGAAAGCCTAAACAGAGTATACTATCCATGTGTAATAAATAACAGAACTTAAGTGAGTGGAATGTACACAGCTGACTCAGATAAGGTTTAGAAACAAAAAGCCGTGTCCTAGTGGTTCTGTTTCTTAGTCACAGCAGTTGTATTGCTATGAAGAGACACCATGGCCAAGATGAATTTTATGAAAGAAAGCATTTAATTGGGAGCTTGCTTACAGTTTCAGAGGTTTATTCAGTTATCATCATAGTGGGGAGCAAGGCCACACTCAGGCTGACAGCTACAACCTGGTCCGTAGGCAGAGAGAAAAAGAGACTCTGGGCTTACCATGTGCTTTTGAAATTTCAACGCCCACCCCTAGTGACATACTTCCTCCAGGAAGGCCACACCCCTAATCCTCATGCTACAGGATATTTGATTATTGTACATAGAAAGCCTTATTAGCAAAATATAAAAGCCTAAACAGAGCTGGGAATGGTGGCACACACCATTAATCCCAGCACTTGGGAGGCAAAGGCAGGCAGATAACTGTGACTTCAAGGCCATCCTGGTCTACAAAAGTGAGTCCAGGACATCCAAGGCTACACAGAGAAACTCTTGTCTCAAAAAACAAAACAAAAAAAAACCCAAAAACAAACAAAAAAAAAAAAGAAGTTCAAAGTATCTTCTGAGACTCAAGGCAATCTCTTAAGTGTAATCCCCTGTAAAATCAAAATCAAAAGCAGATCACATACTTCAAACATACAATGGCACAGAGTATACATTACCATTCCAAAATGGAGGAAAGGGAGCACAAAGAAGAAATGGCAAACGCAAGACTGAAACCCAGCAGGGCAAACTCCAAACCATGCACCTCCATGTCTGTAGAGGAATTTTAATTAAGGACATGGCTTTTCTGGTAACAGATCATATCCAAAGACCTTCTATGTATGTTTGATCATGTTTGATCTGCCTGGAACACAGACACACCTTTAATCCTAGGAGACAGGCAAGCAGATCTCTGGGTTCAAGGCCCACTGGTATAGAGCAAATTTCAGGTAAATAAAAGCTTACATCCAGGCATGGTGGTGTGTGCCTTTAATCCCAGCACTCAGGAGACAGAGGCATGCAGATCTCTGAGTGCCAGTGAGTACAGTTGAGTCAGTGAATTGAGAGACAGTGCAGTAGAGTTGAGTTTGTGGCAGTTCAGTTTGTGGAATTCAGAGTCTGTTTTACTGGGATAGTTTTACAGAGACAGGATGGAGAGAGAACAAACTAGATACATGTGAAGACAGAAGGAGACAGAGAATGAGGAGTCAGAAGATTAGAACACATGCCAAAGTTAGTGTGAGACCAAGCAGAGCAATTCAGTCAGAGCCTGAGAGGAGCCAGTTGGAATCAGTCAAGTAGGGGAAGAATTTGAGCCAGAACTGCTGAGTTGAACCAGCCAGCCAGAGTTCAGAAAGGGCTAGAAAGGGTGAGCTTATTCAGCAGTAAATCTCAGGGGCTGAAACATTCTAGGCCTAGATTAGATTGTACAGAGGCTAAAAGCTTCCAAGACTAGGCCTAGGTTAGCAGATAGAGGCACTAAGCCTCAGAGACAACAATTACATCAGGTGAGTAAGAGATACTTTTACACATTCTGATGTCAAAGAGCTCTTCAGATCTTTAACTTCTTTCAGCTTTGTTGACTGTAACTCACTAGTAGGTCTCTGTTGCAGGTATCACATAATTCTTGTGTCTTCAATATATTAGGAGCTCCAACACAATCCAGGATTCACTTTTCTTCTTTTTTTAGTTTTAGGCGCTTTGGTGTTTTGCCTACATGTATGTGTGAGGGTATCCAATCTTGGAGTTACAGACAGTTGTGAGCCCAGGTCCTGGGAATTGAACCCGGGTCCTTAGGAAGAGCAGTCAGTACTCTGAACTGCTGAGCCATCTCTCCAGACCCCAGGCTTCACGTTCACAGCTTCACACAATGGCCTTTATGGGCCTCCATCTAAGGACGTCCCTAACACACACCTGGCCTCGTAAGACTGATTGGGAGAGGTTATACCAGGAAGCATCAAATGAGAGAGACAGAGACTGGGTGGATGCAAAAGCAAGAGGCTGCATTGTTCCAGTGCACTGGGGTCTGCCTGCACACAGTCAGGCGACCCCGAATAGAAGAATTTTAGGGGTTTTGTATTCTTAGGCTGGGCAGATTTTGGTCACAGATCCTGGAGGGAAGGGATAGGTGAGGCTGTGGAAACAGTTCCTTAGGTAGGTTGGGTGGAGACTGAGTCTCCAGGGAAGTTGTTTTATCTCAGCTGATCGCTCCTGTGGAGTGTCTGGAAACTGCTAGCAGGTCTAGTTTATGGGAGTGCGTGGTCATTCCTGGAACACAGGAAGAAGTGAAGTCGCCTGGAGACAAGTTTTGATACAGGATATGGTATCAAATGCAGAATATAAATTACATATAGGATATGGCATTAATTTTTCTCCTACAGCCTCAGCAGCTTTCCTTACCCATGGAAGGAGATTCCACAAGCCCCTTCTTGTACCCTTGACTTTAGAGCCAGAACCACATGGCTAAAACTGCCAGGTTCTACTGATTGCTGGAGCTGGAATTTGTTCTCCTTCAATTACATTTTCTTTCTTTTTGTTTGTTTTGTTTTTTGAGACAGGGTTTCTCTTTGTAACAGAGCCCCAACTGTCCTAGACTCTTTTTTTGTTTGTTTGTTTGTTTGTTTTTCAAGACAGGGTCTCTCTGTGTAGCCTTGGCTGTCCTGGACTCGCTTTGTAGACCAGGCTGGCCTCGAACTCACAGCAATCTGCCTGCTTCTGCCTCCCGAGTGCTGGGATTAAAGGCGTGTGCCACCACGCCCAGCCACTCAATTACATTTTCAACAGCTTTCTGTTGTTGTTCATCTACTTCACTACTTTAGCTTTACTTTACTTCCTGTCCACAAGTTGGAAGTTTAGCTGGGTGAGGTCTTGATCTAAGGTAACAACTCCCTTTATTTCATTTAGCATCAGGTGTTTTTTTGTTTGTTTTTTACACTTTTTGTTTGCTTTGGTTTGGTTTGGTTTTTTTGAGACAGGGTTTCTCTGTGTAGCCGTGGCTGTCCTGGACACCCTTTGTAGACCAAGCCTTGTAGACCTTGAACTCAGAGATCTGCCTGTTTTTTTGTTTTTTCAGATTTTTTTTTTCACTTTTTATCTCGATGAGCTATGGATTTAGCTTCATTATACTTCCTGGTCCTCTTTTTGTTCCCCAAACTACATTTGTATGTCTTTGTCCAGCTTTCTCCTTTTCATAATTATAGATGCATAAGAATAATTACTAATAACCTCAGGATACATGAAATACTAGGCTGTCTTGAAATCTCCTCTGCCAAAGCCATTGATCCAAAACTCAGTTTAGCCTTGGGCAGATTCTTAAGACAAGGGCAAAAAGCAGCAACATTCTTGGTTAAAATACGCAAGAATGGTCTCTAGGCCACTTGCTAATATTCTTGCCCTCTGAACCCTCTCAAGCTGAGCCGTCATAATCTACATTGCTCTAAAAAACCAGTCTTCCATGCTCCTTCTAGGATGCCCTATTAGGCTCTGCTTAAAGCATTCAACTGCTTTCCTAGTCCAAAGTCCACATTCTAACAGCAAGCAGCACGGTCAGGCCTGTCACAGCAACACTCCTGTCCTGGTACCATGGACCTAGTGGGCTAGTTCTGTGAACAGACACCATAGCCAGGACAACTGTAAGAGGAGCATTTGACTGGGGCCTTGCTTACACTCTTCAAAGTTTAGTCCATGATTATCATCGCAGGGAGCATGGTAGCATGCAAGCTGCACTAGAGCCCACCCGTAGGCAGAGAGAGGGACTATAGGTTTGAACCTCAAAGCCTACACATACAGATACACACACACACACACACACACACACACACACACACACACACACACGGCACACTCCTTCCAACAAGGCCACACCTCCTAATCCTTTCAAATAGTACCACTCCCTGGGACTACGCACTAAGCTTTCAAATATGTGATCCTTTGGGAGTCATTGTTATTCAAGCCTGTAAGCTGTAAGCAACTAAGATTCCATGTCCCTGCACCTGACAGTGTCACTACTCTCAAGTTCTGATAACTGTGAAGAAAAGCTCTTAAGATGTGTTTCAGGAGCCCGGAGCTATAGCACACGCCTATAATCCCAGCACTCAGGAGGCAGAGGCAGGTAGATCTCTGTGAGTTTGAGGCCAGCCTGGTTGCTCTACAAAGTGACCAACAGCCCGAGCTGTTACACAGAGAAACCCTGTCTCAAAAGAACAAAAACAAAGATGTGGTTTGGCCTATGTTTGTAATGCCATTGCTTGAGTGACAGAAGAGGTTTTCTAGCCTTAACCCATCTGTTTTTCACAGCAAAATCCGTGGTTTTATTCTTTGGGCTTTTTAATTTGGGGGTTTTGTTGTTTTTGGTTTTTGGGTTTTTTAGCCTTGGCTGTCCTGGACTCACATTGTAGACCAGGCTGGCCTTGAACTCACAGCAATCTGCCTGCCTCTGCCTCCAGAGTGCTGGGATTAAAGGTGTACGCATTTGTTAGTTTTCTTAAGCTAATATTTTTCTTCTGGTGTTTAAATTATTTTGAGTTTCCTGTTAAGTGACACTAAAAGTCTTAGAATGGAGTGTTTACCAGGTGTTACCCTGAAGCAGATTATTGTATGCCTTCCTGAAACTGTACTTCATAGTCAAGGAAAGTCTAAGTGATAAAAGGTGTTAAACACACTTGTTACTTTTCTTCACTATTGTAAGCCATTCAGCTGTGCTTCAGACTTTGTACATCCCACTTGTCAAAAAAAAAAAAAAAATCACCCAAATTTAGTTTCCTCAAATTGTAGTATACTCTTGGGAGAGAGAAGGGACTTGGGTGTATGTATAATCTCTCCTTCCAAAGCAGACCACATATTTCTAGCCAGTTTCAAGGTGTTTCCACCAAAAAGATCTCCATTCAACACTACCATGACCTTTCTGTTAAACCATGGGCATAAGGTTGGAGAGATGGCTCAGAGGCAACCACATGATGGCTCACAATCATCTATAATGAGATCTGGTGCCCTCTTCTGGCCTGCAGGCATTACATGCAGACAAAACACTGCATACGTAATAAATAAAATCTCTTTTAAAACAAAACAAATAAACCAAAAAAAAAAAAAGTGGGCATAGACTTTTAACTCAGGCCTACATCAGGTCATGACAACAGTCACTCTTGCTGGAACAGGGTTGAAAAAGCAATCTATGTCTTAGCATGATCACATACTCTGATTCCAGAGCGCAGGAGACAGAGATCTCTATAAACTCAGGGCTAGCCTTGTCTATGTAGTGAAGTCTAGGCTAACCAAAGCTACTTATAAGACCCTATCTCAAAAAAAAAAAAAAAAAAAAGAAACAAAGAAAGAAAGAAAAAGAAAAAGAAAGAAAAGAAGGGGGCTAGAGAAATGGCTCAGCAGCTAAGAGCATTGCTTGTTCTTCTAGAGGACCTTGGTTCAATTCCCAGTACCGACATGGCAGCTCAGAACTGTCTGTAACTCCAGTTTCAGGAGATCTGACACCCTCACACGGACATACATGTAGGCAATACACCAATGCCCATAAAATAAACAAAGTAACTCAAAATCTCAGCGGTGCACAAATGGCAGCATCTATAAACTCCAGAGCATTGGATAGAAATGATTTGGAGTGGAGGTAATAAAAGTTTCTTTCTTTTTTCCTTCTTCTTCTCCTTCTTCTTCTTCTTCTTTTTGAGACAGTGTTTCTCTGTGTAGCCCTGACTATCCCAGACTTGCTTTGTAGACCAGGCTGACCTCAAACTCACAGCGATCCACCTGCCTCTGCCTTCCAAGTGCTGGGATTAAAGGTGTGTGCCACCACCACCCAGCTAAAGGTTTCTTTAAGAAAGAAAGAAAGAAAGAAAGAAAAAGAAAGAAAGAAAGAAAGGAAGGAAGGAAGGACGGACAGACAAAGAAGCAATTTCCGCTGTACCTTGGCAGCTTTGGATTTATGGTGCCCGGTTCCTCCATGCTCTTTGCCATGTGATATGAAATTTCCCATCAAAAAGTTATTGAAAGTCAGATCTATCTTTCTTTTGTTCAGTGCATTGGTCCTAGATTCCTCGGGGGAACTGCTGGGGAGATTGTGTTAGGAAAGAGTATTCTCAGTATCACACAAAGTAACACAAGCACAAAGCAAAAGTAGCCTGGCAAGCAGTTTCTTTTGGTTAAGAAAAAGGTATGCCACAATACACACTATTCTAGCAAGCATGTTAAGGAGCAGGACACAGCCTTGCTTTTACTGTAGGACAGGTGATGCCTAAGTCTTATCCCATTGGTGGGAGCTCAGCTTTATGAATCTGTCTTAGAGCCGGGAGTGGTGGCGCACGCCTATAATCCCAGCACTCGGGAGGCAGAGGCAGGCGGATCACTGTGAGTTTGAGGCCAGCCTGGACTACAAAGTGAGCTCAGGACAGCCAAGGCTAACACAGAGAGACGCTGTCTCGAAAAACAAACAAACAAAAAATCTGTCTTAATTGTCAGTGGGAAGGGAAAGAGCATTACAGTTCAGAGGTTGGGCAAACAGGTGGAGATTTCTATAGACTATTGACTCTTGCTGAGCTAGCTACATTTTTTTTTAATTTGGTTTTTTGACATAGGGTTTCTCTGTGTATCTTTGGATGTCGTGGACATGCTTTGTAGACCAGGCTGGCCTCGAACTCACAGCGATTCGCCTGCCTCTGCCTCCAGAGTACTGGGATTAAAGGTGTGTGCCACCACTGCCGAGCAAGGTAGCTACTTTTGAAAGGGAAAAAAGCATTTCTTGTAGTTGAGAATATGGTTCAGGGATTAAGAACACTTGTTGCTCTTGCAGACAACCTGAGTTGTTTTTCCAGCATGTAGGTCGTGCAGCTCACAGGAGCCTATGGCTCCAGCTCCAGGCGATTCCGTACTCTCATACAAATAGTATATACACAGGAAGACCCACAAACGCACATACATTTTAGAGTTTAAAGAAGAAAAAAAGGGCTGGAGAGATGGCTCAGAGGTTAAGAGCACTGCCTGCTCTTCCAGAGGTCCTGAGTTCAACCACATGGTGCCTCACAGCCATCTATACTAGAGTCTAATGCCTTCTTCTGGCTGGTAGGTACTCATGCAGGCACAATGTTGTATACATAATAAATCTTTTAGAAGAAGAGGAGGAGGAGGAGGAGGTCTGGAGAGGTGGCTCAGAGGTTAAGAGTACTGGCTGCTCTTTCAGAGGTCCTGAGTTCAATTCCCAGCAACCACATGGTGGCTCATGACTATCTATAATGAGACCTGGTGTCTTCTTATGACCTGCAGGCACACATGCGGGCAGAACATTGTACACATAGTAAATAAATAAATCTTAAAAAAAAAAGCTCTCTCACAATAGGTCCAAGACTGTTTTCTGCAGAGACTTCTCTGGCCTCCCTTCACATCTATACTTCTCTCTTTGCCCTCTATTTTCTTTCTTTTTTTTTTTTTTTAAGGTTTTTCCGAGACAAGGTTTCTCTGTGTAACCATACTGGCTATCCAGGGCTCATTCTGTAGACCAGCTTGGCCTTGAACTCAGAGATCCGCCTGCCTCTGCCTCCCGAGTGCTGGGATTAAAGGTGTACAGCACCATGCCCGGCCTCTTATTTTCATTTTTTAAAAAAGATTTATTTATTTATTTTATTTTTTGGTTTTTCGAGACAAGGTTTCTCTGTGTAGCCTTGGCTGTCCTAGACTTGCTTTGTAGACCAGGCTGGCCTCGAACTCACAGTGATCACACCTGCCTCTGCGTCCCGAGTGCTGGGATTAAAGGCGTGTGCCACCACGCCCGGCTATTTATTTATTTATTATGTATAATGTATACAATGTTTTGCCTGCATGTACACCTGCATGCCAGAAGAGGACACCAGGTCTCATTATAGATTGTTGTGAGCCACCATGTGCTTTCTGGGAATTGAATTCAGGACCTTTGGGAGAGCAGCCAGGCCTCTTAACCTCTGAGCCATCTCTCCAGCCCTTATTTTCATATTTTAAGGGTTTATTTACTTCGATATGTGTGCAGTGCCTAGGGAAGCCAGAAGAGGTGGTCAGATCCTATGAAACTGTGGTTACAGAGAGTTGTTAGCCTCTATGTGGGCACTGGAAACCCAACTCACATCTTTTGCAAGAGCAGCTATTTCTTCAGTTCCTCAATTTTCATGAATAGTGTTTCTCCCCTGGCTTTAAAGGGAAGTCTTTCTTTGCCTTTCTGTTCAGATCTCTGTATTCTGTCTAATGCTTTGCCTCCCACCTCAAGCTCCAACCTCTGGCCTTTTGAGACCCTTTCATTCTAATAAACCTCGCTGAAGAGAATTTGTATGAACTTTATGACTCAATGGCTGTTATTCTTACCTTATTTGACACTTGGCATGCCAGAAGAGGGCACCAGATCTCATTACAAATGGTTGTGAGCCACCATGTGGATGCTGGGAATTGAACTTAGGACCTTTGGAAGAGCAGTCAGTGCTCTTAACCTCTGAGCCATGTCTCCAGCCCGTATTTGACACTTTTTAATAATGAAATGTTCTTACATTATTGTTATTTCTGAATTCAGTCTATAGGAATACTGCAATAGGCCACCACCTTAAAATTAGTCCAGTTAGAGCCAGGCATGGTGGCGCACGCCTTTAACCAAGAACTCAGGAGGCAGAGGCAGGTGGATTGCTGTGAGTTTGAGGCCAGCCTGGTCTACAAAGTGAGTTCAGGACAGCCAGGACTACAAGAAAAACCCTGTCTCGAAAAACCAATAAATAAATAAATTAGTCCAGTTAGAAAACTCATTACTATGCCAAGGCTACACAGAGAAACCTTGTCTTGAAAAAATTAAAAATAAAAAAAAGAAAGGAAAAGAAAACTCATTAGTGTCTGGAGAGATGGCTCAGTGGTTAAGAGCATGGCTGCTCTTCCGAGAGGACCCAGTTCAGTTTCCAACTCCCACATGGTAGTTCACAACCATATGTAACTCCAGTTCCAGGGACTCTGACACCCTCATACAGACACATGCAGGCAAAACACTAATGAACATAAAATAAATTATATCTTAGAAAGAAAGAAAGAAAGAAAGAAAGAAAGAAAGAAAGAAAGAAAGAAAGAAAGAAA
>OU015744.1:11583645-11607487 GCA_907169655.1 Acomys percivali
AAAGAAAGAAAGAAAGAAAGAAAGAAAGAAAGAAAGAAAGAAAGAAACCTCAGCCGGGTGTGGTGGCACACACCTTTAATTCCAGCACTCTGGAGGCAGGGGCAGGCGCATCGCTGTGAGTTCGAGGGCATTCTGGTCTACAAAGTGAGTTCTTGACAGTCAAGGCTACACAGAGAAACCAAAAAAAAAAAAAAGAAAAAGAAAAGAAAAGAAACCTCATTACAAACTCTGAGATTAAAAACTAAAAATTAGCCAGGTGGTGGTGGTGCACACTTGTAATCCCAGCACTCAGGAGCCAGAGGCTGGGGGTTCTCCGTGAGCTGTCTCGAAACATCCCCCTTTAAAAAGTCAGGGTTTCTCTGTGTAGCCTTAGCTCTCCTAGAACTTGCTCTGTAGAACACAAAGCCCTAAAACTCACAGATATCTGCCTGCCTCTTCATCCAGAGTGCTGGGATTAAAGGCATGCCCCATCACAGCCTGACAGAACGTTTGGAATTTTTTTTATTTTAATTTTGAGACAAGTTTTTTGTGTGTAGCCTTGGCTGTCCTGGAACTCACTTTGTAGACCAGGCTGGCCTCGAACTCACAGAGATCTACCTGCCTCTGCCTCTCTACGTGCTGAGATTAAGGTATGAGCCACCAAGCCTGGTTTAGAATGCTTGTTCTTAATAAGGGATAAATCATCTTCCTATTTTGTTATCTTCTGTTTCTTTTTAACATATCTTGAATGCATTCACTTGCAAATTTCTTCCTTTTCTATGATTTATCAGTACCATAAAGTGGATAGATTAAAAACCTGTGGGACTAGGGGCCTGCAAGATCCCCACACAGGAGGGAGAGCTGAAGGACAGGGTTAGGGTTGAATGAGATGTACCTCCTTAGTCCTCACTGCATTGGAGCATTTGTTTCCCAGTTAATGGTACTGTTTGAGTAGGTTTAGGAGGGTGGCATTGCTGAAGGAAGTGGGGGGTGGGGGTGGGCAAGGTGCTTTTAGCTTTCTTTTGTTTATTTATTATGTATTTTATGTATTGAGTGACCTATCTGCATGGACCCCTGCATGCCAGAAACGGGCATCAGATCCCAGTGTAGATGGTTGTGAGGCACTGTGTGGTTGCTGGGAATTGAACTCAGGACCTTTGGAAGCCAAGCAAGTGCTCCTAACTGCTGAGCCATCTTTCCAGGCCCCCCTTTTAAATATTTTATATATACACACTTATATTATTACGCATATATAAATAAACTACATACAACAAGAAGAACCACAAAACAATCAGGGATTATATTAATGTTACATTCATAGTGTTGCTTTTAGCTTTCAAAAGACATTTAGCATTCCTAGTTTGATTTCTGCTTCCTGGCTGTGGTTTGAAGTGTGTTGCAGGATATTTGATCACACTGTGAACTCCAAGATTGTGTACTAGAAAAACCTACTTCTAGTTGTCATGTGGCTCAACCCTAGCACATACTTTTAATCCAAGAGCTAAATAAAGTCAACCGTAGGTCAAAAGGCAGAGCAAGGCCAGGCATGGTGGTGCACACCATTAATCCCAGTGCTCAAGAGACAGAGGCAGGTGGATTTCTGTGAGTTTGAGGCCACCGTCGTCTACAAAGTTAGTCCAGGTTAGCCAGGGAAGTTACACAGAGAAACCCTGTTTAAAAAAAAAAAAAAAAAACCAAAAGCCGGGCGGTGGTGGCGCACGCCTTTAATCCCAGACTCGGGAGGCAGAGGCAGGTGGATCGCTGCGAGTTCGAGGCCAGCCTAGTCTACAGAGTGAGTCCAGGACAGCCAAGGCTACACAGAGAAACCCTGTCTCCAAAAAACAAAAACAAAACAAAACAAAACCAAAAACATAAAAAATAAAATAAAATAAAATAAATAAAACAAAGGCAGAGTGAGCCACCAGCCCACAAGAAGTAAACAGAAAGGAAGAGACACTGAGTTGAGGGTATGTAAGACAGTGTGGAGAAGGAGAAGGGGCTTTTTCCTTCTGGGATGCTGGTGCAGTAGGAAGGTGGCCTAGGTGCTTTCTTTGCCTCTCTGAGCTAGCAAGTTGTCACCTCAGCATCTGGCTCCTGAGTCTCCATTGGTAAAATCAGATGATTGAGATGTTGTTTTAAAAACAAGAGCGGTCTGAGGCCCAGCTCCACTCGCTGCACTTCCCAGCTGTAATGGTGATGGATCTCATCTCTCTAGAACCACGAGTTAAACCTATCCATCTGCAAGTTACTTCAGGCACCGTGTTTTATCACAGCAATAGAAAAGTGACTAAGATGGAGGGTAAGTACCAAGCCAGCCTGACTTGCCTAGTAAGACCCTGTTTTAAGGAGAAAAAAAAAATGTAGATTATGATTTTTAAAACCTAGATTCTAGAACCTTCTCCAAGGTAGAATTATGGCATAGGTTCGGTAACATAGAAGGAAAAAAGTAAATCTGCTTTGAGGAGAAAATGAATAACCAGTGAGTGAAATGATAAAAACAAAACAACACATTAAAAAAAAAAAAGGAATAAATGGTTTGGGTTTTTGTTTGGTTTTTGTTTTTGTTTTTTGTTTTTGGTTGGTTGGTTGGTTGGTTGGTTGGTTTTTCCAGACAGGGTTTCTCTGTGTAGCCTTTGCTGTCATGGACTCACTTTGTAGATCAGGCTGGCTTTGAACTCTGTGATCTACCTGCCTCTGCCTCCGGGATGCTGGGATTAAAGGCGTGCGCCACCATGCCCGGCCTAAATGGCTTTGAAACAATAATAGGGCCATCTAGATGACTCTGAGGCTAAGGTGCTTGCCACCAAACCTGGCCACCTGAGCTCAGTCCCCAGGACTGATAAGCCTTGAACATCGATATTCTAGAAAGGTTGGGATGTTGCTGGTCTGAATCATAACACCCTGTGACCATCAGGTAACACCTTTTGGAGTATGTTAGCAATAGCTCACAAGCTAGTAGCCTCACTCCATCACCAGTGGTTTCTGAGGCCCACAGCAGAGGTTTCTCTGTTTGGCTGAAACTTGCCTACATTTTTAAAAACTGTTGGAGATTGGTCTGATGCTATATATATATATTTTTGTTGTTGTTGTTGTTGTTTTTGTTTTTATTTTTAGACAGAGTTTCTCTGTGTAGCCTTGGCTGTCCTAGACTTGCTTTGTAGACCAGGCTGGCCTTGAACTCACAGCAATCTACCTGCCTCTGCCTCCCAAGTGCTGGGATTAATGGCGTGTGCCACCATACCTGGCTTTATTTTGATATTAATTACTGGGTCCCAAGATTTAGTTGCTGTCCTGACAAGCACATTCTGAAATACCCCAACTATACCTGTGAAACTTTGCATCCAAGACTGTCTGAATAAAAGGCCTGGGCAAGGCAGAAGGAAGGATGGGGTGGCGGTTCAGGCTTTGAGGAGAGAAGGATCATGGGAGGAAGGAAGAGGGAGAGGATCACTGTGGGACAGGAGGGAGCCATGTGGGCCCCGAGGAGGAACTCTGAAGTCCCACGAGAAAAGAACTGGCCCAGATGAACAACCTTAGTAAGTATTTTGGGATTATGGATGGGAGGTAGGCCAAATAGAAATTATTAGAGGCAGACGGCATGGGATGGAGGGTTGAATATAATGGGAAGTAGCTTAGTGGTTAGTGTCTGCCATGCACCCGGTGATAGGGCTATTCTGAAGTTTATCAGTTGTCAGTGTCTTTATTTATTCATTATTTTTAGGATTTTGTTGTTGTTGTTTTGTGTTTTGTTTTGTTTTTTTTTTTGTTTGGGTCTTTTTGGTTTTTCGAGACAGGGTTTCTTTGTGTAACAGCCCCGACTGTCCTAGACTTGAGTTGTAGACCAGGCTAGCCTTGAACTCATAGAGATCCACCTGCCCCTACCTCCCCAGTGCAATGATTAAAGGCGTGCACCTCTGCACTCAACTGTCTGTGTCTTTATTAATTGTGAAAGTGGTCCAAATGATAATTATAAGTGTAATAATAAACATTTGTTAGGCCATACCATTAAATTAACAGCAATAACAATATTTTTTTAAAAAGCAAGCAATTCAAATGTTGTTATATTCACTCCTGAATTAGGAGGCATTTAGGGCTTAATGTCCCTTTAAACTAGCTATCCTCTCTACAAATTGAGTCCAGGACAGTCAAGGCTACACAGAGAAACCCTGTCTCAAAAAACAAAACAAAACAAAAAAGAAAAGTAAACAAACAAAAACCTAGCCATCCTCAGCAGAGCTTGGTGGTGCACCTAAAACAAAACAAAAAATTAGCCATCTGCCTTGGGGTCCAACTTTAGAAGCAAAGCTGTGGTTTCCGGTGAGTTCTGAGTTAGGAAGGTTATGGGAAAGGTATTAGGCCTTCCTTTTCCCTTTCTCAGACCCTACAACTTCCTGTTATGTCCCTCCATGCTGCCCCTTTCTGCCCTGACCCTGGCTGTGCTGCTCCCGAAGCGCAGGTACTCCTCAGGGCACCATTCCTACACATTTTTATTTGATTTATTTTTATTATTAGTTTTGTTTTTCTTTATTTTTCCTTTTCTTTTGGTTTGAGACAGGGTTTCTCTGTGTAGCTTTGGCTGTCCTGGACTTGCTTTATAGACCAGGCTGGCTTCGAACTCACAGAGATCCTCCTGCCTCTGCCTCCCAAGTGCTGGGATAAAAAGCGTGCGCCACCACACCCAGCTTATTTATCTATTATCAATTCACCCACTCAGTAATAAGACTTCTTCTCACTACAAATAAAGTGAACCCCGTCCCACCGCAAGTTACGCTCCACTAAGAGCAGGTGAACACATGGAAGTAATCAAGACACTGAGGCTGAAGCTCTTAAAAAACTAAAAACTAAAAAATACATTGCGGGGACATAGGGCATGGGTCCCATTTAGAGCTCAAAACAGATGTAAGGAGGGAGGGAGGTAGGGGAGTAGGAGAAATGAAGGTCATTTATCAGTAAATATGGGATAGTCAAAATGAAGGTTGAGAGTAACAGGGAAATACAGTAACTTTAGTTGCTAAGATCCACTGAAAACTATGTGCTGGGCCTTCCCAAGCATTAGAGCCAGATCCTTTTAGGTTGAGGGGACACATCAGAGTTGCCTGTCCTCCCTGAGGCTCCTGCAGACCTATTCCTATTATGAGATCATACACCATAGTCGGGCTGATTCATCTGGGGGAAGAACCCATCTGTCAGCCAGCAGAGTAGCATTTCAGTCTTCTAAGTTTGGACTGAGCGTTAGAGATAAAGAGGCTTTAAAGTGAGTCACACTAATGGCAGGACACTTTGAGCGAATGGAACAGCTGTTGAAGCTGCTCTGGTCACAACCTTTCTTCAGTTGTCTTGTGCAGTGCTTTCTGGCATGATGCTCCAGACAACCACACAGACATTCCTTCTGGTAACATATACTCCTTTCTTTCTTTTTTTAAAGCTTGAGGACAATTTTTTGGGGGCAGGGAAGTTGAGACAGGGTTTTTTTTTTTTTGTGTAGCCTTGGTTGTCCTGTACTCACTTTGTAGACCAGGCTGGCCTCAAACTCACAGAGCTCTGTCTGCCTTTGCCTCTGCCTCTTAGGTGCTGGGGTTAAAGGCACATGCCACCACACCTGATAAGGACAATTTTATTATCGGTTAAATGAAAAACACTAGGTCAGGCAAGCAGGCCAGAGGAGGAGGACAGAGAAGAAAAAGAGAAAAACACCTATACAGTTTGAATTAAGCTGCAGTCAGGGCCAGCAACATGGTGGACAAACACCATGGCAGTGAGGAGAGTTTTGGAGAAAGAGGAATCCAGAATGCTGGGGAAAGCATACAGGGCGTGGTGGCACACACCTGTAATCCCAGCACTCGGGAGGCAGAGGCAGGCGGATCACTGTGAGTTCGAAGCCAGCCTGGTCTACGAAGTGAGTCCAGGACAGCCAAGGCTACATACAAGCAAACAACAACAACAACAGAGTAGAGCAAACATTTCATCATGGAAGCTGTAGTGTGTCACAGTATATCCCTCTGTCCACACATCTTCTCTTGGAAATGTTCATTGCAATGAGTTGTTCTAGTTTGACATTTGTGGCTTCTGTGACACCATCAATATTGGATCCTCCTGGTTATCCTGTTGTTGCCTTGTGTCATGGAGATCTTGCAGATTTGGAACAACAGGACTGGCCCCTTTCACATGTCCTGACCATTCGCAAATGATATAGATTTTGGGGAGAGGCAATTCAGAGAGCCCTGGATCTGGGTCTGGGTGGTAGCTGAGCTGGTCATTGTACCAGTTCTCCCTTATCCGTCCCACCACGGCAAGTTCTCCTGCTCTCCTGCCCTCAGGCCAACTCAACTGCACCTGCCTCCAGAGCCAGCTCCACTATGCTGCCCAGTCAAGGTTTGGGCGGGGGCCAGTCTCCCAAGTGCTGCAGCCTGTGAGGGTGTGAGGGGCTAGGACAGCTCTCCTGCTCCCACACTCTTAAGGGTGTGCCTTCGCCATCAGGGCTAGCACCATTGTATTACCCAGACAAGGTGCAGGGCCCTCTTTCTCAAGTGCTACTACAAGTGAGGGGTCATCGCTAGCCCTCCCACTTTCATGACCTCAGGTTAGATCTCCTGGCTAATACAGATGGTGTGGGAGGGGAAGATCACTCCTTCACCCATGCCACCTCATGGCAGACAAGTGGTGGGGCTGGCTCACATGCTCCCCTTGTGATGCCTAGCTAAGGTGCAGGGCCTGCTCATCCACTCTCATGAGCCCCAGGGTCAGCTCTCCCAACTGCCTCTGGTGTCAAGGGGTGAGGGGTAGAGGGTATCTTTCCCCCACAAGGCCAGCTCTCTGGAACTCTCTCTACTGTGCTGCTCAGGTGAGGTGCAAGGCTCACTCTCCTACAGCTAGTTAGGGGCAGGGCCAGCTCTCCCAACTGCTGCAGGTGGTGAGGGGCAATTGGGACGATGCTTTGCCCTTGCACCCACACTACCTCATGGCAGAGGAGTGATGTGGCCAGCTCTACAGAGCTTTAGCCCTCAGGACTGATTTACCTGTGTCCCTCACCACCCACCCCGGGATTAACTCTGTTGTGCTGTCCAGGAGAGGTGCAGGACCTGTTCTCCTGAGTGCTGTAGCTGGTGAGGGGCTGGTCTCCACTGGAGCACCTGGGAAACCACAGGAATTGTTGATGAACAATACTATTTTGAAAGGGCCTTTTTTTTCTCCTCAGTGGTTCTGAACAGTGCTTAAAATATGTAGTAGACCATGTTGTAACCAGATGTTGTAACCAGAATAACCATGTTATTCCATTTATAGAACACAGAGGTTTAAGAAAATGATGAAGGGCCCTAGGAGGTTCTGGATGGGAAATAAACATTGCTTCCTTCTTTAGTTACCAGCTTTAGGTCAGGCATTGGTTTCTTTCTGCATACTAAAGTCCTAATAGCATCCTTTTCCAATAAAGTCTGCTTCATCTGCACTGATAATTGTTCTGCTGTTTGTCTAAAACAGGGTCTCACACGCACTGTCCTTAGACTCTACCTCAGGGCTGAAGAGGTGGCTCAGTGGCTAAGAGCATACACTGCTCTTGGTAGGGACATGAGTTTAGTCCTAGCACCCATGTCAGCAGCTTACAATTATCTGTAACTCCAGCTGCAGGGGATTCGACACCTCTGGTCTCTGCAGGAACCCATACTCACTCGCAGGCACACACACACACACACACACACACACACACACACACACACACACACGTACTCACATAATTAAAAGAGTGGTGGCACATGCTTCATAGGGTAACAAAGGCGGGGCTCTAAATCACATAGTACTGGGTACCATAGATGCTTAATAAGTTATAGATGTTAGTACCTTGAAAATAGTGGCACATTTCAGTAAGAAGACTAGGTATGGTTGCTCATGTCTGTGATATCAGCAGTCGGGAGGCTGAGACAGAAGGAGTGGCAGTGTGAGACACACTGCCCTGAAGGAGAGATAAACCTGTTTTTTAGGATCCCAAGTGCAGGATCGGAATGGTTTTGTGAGAGAACAGGTGAAGTTATCATTTAAAGGAACAACCACCTTGTGCAGGTGAGAAAAGATCCTATGACCAGACCCTGGGAAGAGATCATATAAATGAGCCAAAAACTAGAAGCGAGGCTTTTTTGGAGAGTTCAGATAGTTTCGAACGCTCCTAGAGAGACCTGCTTGAGGTAAGGCTTCGAGGTTCTGGCTCCTGCTGAGGTTCCAGGTTCTGGTTACTCCAGGTGCCAACAGAAAAAATCCTGCTGATTATACCAGGAGAATCATTCCTTGGAACTGATATCCTTACGGTTTTGTTATTGTGTTCGTTAATCCTCTTTTACTATTGTTTTGGTCGGCTGGGTTATAAATGATGTACACTCGGTTAATAAGTTGTAATAAAAATATTGGTTAAAAAAATTGAGCCTACACCGCCCTAGCCGTCCGTCCCCCATTCCCTCCGCCCCAAGAATTCAAAAGAGCAAGAGTATAATGTGAGAAGTGAATGGGAAGTGAAGAAACGAAGAAAAAGACAGACTGAGAGTGTACTCAATTCAACTCATACTTTTTGTTTTGTTTTGTTTTTTTCAAGACAGGGTTTCTCATACATTTTTAAAAGATGTAGAACACTTGAGTATTTTATATCTGGACCAGAGAGAATGGATGAAAGTAGAAAATAATGAAGAGGGGAAGCTTTGGCACAAAAAAGACAAAAGGGCTGGAGAGATGCCTCAGCGGTTAAGAGCACTGGGTGCTCCTCCAGAGGTCCTGAGTTCAATTCCCAGCAACTACATGGTGGCTCATGACCATCTGTACCCTCTAATGCTCTCTTCCGGTGTACATGCAGATAGAGCACTCATATACATAAAATAAATAACATATTTAAAAACAAAAACAAAAAAGACAGGAGGGAAAAGATAAAACATAGTGGCTTTCGCCTGTAAATTCTAAGTGTATGGAGGCAGAGGCAGGAGGATCACAGCAAATTAGAGGTCAGTTTAGTGCAAATAGCGAGTTCTGGGCCAACAGTGGTGCGCAACGAGACCCTGTCTCAGAAAGCTGGATGTAAGAAAGACAGAAGGAGGGCTGGAAAGGTGACTACTTGGTGAAGAGCACTTCTTGTCTTGTCAGAGGACCCAGCACTCACATGGCAGCTCCCAACTGCTTGCTAAGTCCAGCTTGCGGGGATCTGAGCCCTCTTCTGGCCTGCATGGACACACACATGAAAATAAAATAAATCTTTAAAAAAGTTTTATTTCCCCCCTTTTTTTTTTTTGTTTTTTGTTTTTTGTTTTTGTTTTTTGAGACAGGGTTTCTCTGTGTAGCCTTGGCTGTCCTAAACTCGCTTTGCAGACCAGGGTGGCCTCAAACTCGCAGCAAGTCACCTGCCTCTGCCTCCTGAATACAGGAATTACAGGAGTGTGCCACCACACCTAGCTAGAGGGTCCTAGAAACTACAAGAAGACCATTAAGGCTGGTGGATCTGGACCCAGGGGGGTATACTCAAACTATTGTACCAACCAAGGACAATGCATGCAGTAAACCTAGAACCCCTGTTCAGATCTAGCCACTGGACAGCACATTCTCCACAGTTGTGTGGAGCAGGGACTGACTCTGACATGAACTCTGGTGGCCCCTATTTGATCACTTCCCCTTGGTGGGGAGACCTGGTGGCACTCAGAGGAAGGGGAAGCAGGCTGCCAGGATGAGACCTGATAGGCTGGGATCATATGGTGGGGGAGGAGGTCCCCTTCTGTCACAGACCTAGGGGAAGGGAATAGGGTGAAAGAGGGAGGGGGGAACAGGAAGATGCACGTGAGGGGATGACAATTGAGATGTAATCTGAATAAATTACTTAAATAAAAAATAAAGGTTCTATTACATTAGCTTTTTAAAAAGAAGAGAGAGGAAGGGAAGGAGGGAGGGAAGAAAGAAAAACGGGGGAAAGACACTGACGTCATTAAGTGTGTTAATATATTAAGAAAATGGGGGCTGGAGAGGTGGCTCAGAGGTTAAGAGCACTGATTGTTCTTCCAGAGGGCTGAGTTCAATTCCCAGCAACCACATGGTTGCTCATGACCATCCATAATGTGATCTGATGCCCTCTTCTGGCCTGCAGGTGTACATGCAGGCAGAACACTGTATACATAATAATAAATAAAACAGAGGAAATCCTGGAGCCCATGTTCGTACACTCCTGGCGGAAACTGGGCCCATGAGGCAGATGGAGAAGGGAAGCTTGTATTCCTGAAAGGCCCTGGCAGCCATAGTATTGGTAGACTCCCCACCTGGGGCATGATTTCAAAGAAAAGCTGGGAGAACTCCAAACCTTTATCCTTTGGCGAGGGGGTTTGTGTCAAAGCACAGCCATTGGGTCACAACCGTCTCAACAATTTCCCAGCACAAGTACGAATTAGGAGAACCCCAAAAATCGCAAAGCCCGCCTCCAAAGGCTCTACCAATCACACCCTCTCAGCCTCTTGATTGACGGTGACCGCGCAGACGCTCTGGATCAAACGTTTCGCGTAACCTTGATTGATTCGTTAACGAATCCCTCTGTAGCCGGCGATTGGCTGGGACGTGTGGGTCTTGGCCAATCCCGAAAGGGGCGGGCTGGTTGAGCGTCGGGTTTCCAGCCGCAGTTTTTAGACACGGATCGGCTGGTGGCGGGCTCTTCTCTCTTCGTGGGCCTCGACTCACTGTCTAATGGAGCTTTCTTACCAGACTCTCAAACTCAAGCACCAGGCGCGGGAGGCGGTAAGGAAAGCCACCCAAAACAAGCAAAACCCAGGACTGTACTAGGAACAGTCCTGCTGCAACAGGCAGATTCGCGAGTCTCCAGTTGCTATGGCAACAGAGGCGGCCGCCTCTGTTGCGCAAGCGCAGTGGCCTTAGGTTCTTTTGGCGAAAGAGGTAGTGTTTGAAGTGGTGATCCCTTCCAGGATAAATTTGGGGGCGAGCCATGGAGAGTTTGGGAATGACATTGAACTTTTTGAAACAGGGCTGCAGGTCGGTTTGTGAAAGGACAAAGGAAATTGGATTTTGAAGGTCAGATTAGGCTGCTTCTTGATGTGAGTTTCAAGTGCGCAAAATGAGATTGTTGAGTTGGGTATGGTGACCCAGGTCTTTAATGCCAGCACCAAGCGGGTACAGAAACAAGTTGGTCTCTGTGAGTTCGAAACTCGTCTGGTCTACATAACAAGTGCCAGGCCAGCCAAGGAGGTACATAGTGAAACCCTGTCTCAAAACAAACAAAACCAGAAAAACAAAAATTGAGTTTCGCCTTTAATCCCAGCACTCGGGAGGCAGAGGCAGGCGGATCGCTGTGAGTTCGAGACCAGCCTGGTCTACAAAGCGAGTCCAGGACAGTCAAGACCACACAGAGAGACCCTGTCTCAAAAAACAAAAACAAAAAAAAAAAACAAAACAAAACAAAAAAAAAAAAAAAAGTATTGAGCTGAAGGTAGAATTTTAGATTTGGGTCCTCAGTTTCATTATCAAGGCTTGAGCTCATAGGCATTAAATCAGCCCTCCCTTTCCATTTGAAGTAAGAGAATTGAGTGTGATCCTTTCACACGAGGGTTTTGTGAATTTACAATACACCCCATGGTATCCTGTGGTCTGGGTTGTCAGCTACTGCCAGCAATATTTCCACAACAGTGGACATGAATTGAAAGCTTACCGTATTACAGGCACAGCACATGGAAACAATACTGTGGGTACTCAGGAGAGGCGGGTGCTGGGGAAAGACGAACAAAATTAAAGCTAAGAAAATACAGACGTCTGGTGCCTACTCAGGGATTCCAGACAGGCTCTTTTTATTGATAATTTTTGTAAAGCTCCACAGGTGACAACTTCATTGTGTAGGTAAGCTTGTGAATCACTGCCCTGGTGTCTTTTAGCTTCTTTAAAAAAAAACAAAAAACTTATTTTGTGTATTTGAGTGTTTTATCTGCACATGTGTCTGTGCGCCTCCTGTGTTCAGTCCCCACAGAGACCAGAAGAAGAAGGCATTGGAGCCCAGGGTCTGGAGTTACAGATAGTTGTGAGCTGTTCTTAACTGCTGAACCATCTCCCCAGCTCCTTCTGCTCTTTGAAGTGCTAATTCCACACACATAAAGCACACACCCTTCTTCTAGGCACCCTGTCTACCCACCAACCTCTATAAGTTCTAGAAAGAGTTGAATACCCTTGCTGTTGCTACTGCCCTACCCAGGCATCGCGTTTAAGCCCACTCCACTCAGAGCCTGAACAACCTGAATCAGAATCAGAAGCATTGCCTAGTAACAAAAGCATGTTCTTGGCCTTCAGCGGGGTTTGATGAAACGCACAGGGACCGGGTTGTGAAACTGGCATCATAAACACGCCCCAAGTGTTTGTTTGTTTGTTTGTTTTGTTTTTTCCAGACAGGGTCTCTCTGTGTTGCCTTGGCTGTCCTGCATTCCCTTTGTAGACCAGGCTGGCCTTGAACTCACAGAGATGCACCTGCCTCTGCCTCCCAGAGTGCTGGGATTACAAGCGTGTGCCACCACACCTGGCTAGAACTCCAAGGGTTTGTGCACAGTCCTAAATGTTCTCACGTGTCGCCATGATTTCGATTCTATCTATGTGTGGGGAGACCCCAAACCATGTCTCACCCACTCCACTCACTGTACTGTGAGGACAGTGGTTTGGTACTTGGCATAGCCAGCCAGTGGGCTAGCTGCAGTATCTTCGTCTTCGCTTGCTCTGTACCTAACTTTCCTGGCCAACACCTATACCTTTTTCATCTTCCTGACTCTCACCCGCAGTTCCTTACAGAAGGAAAACAGCAACAAATAGTCCTCATTCTGCTTCTGTAACGTGCCTGTAGCAGTGCCTGTTGCTGTTGCTGTCCTTATGCGCCGCCACCTCAGGAGCGTTTTCTCTGTTCTCCAGTGGGTTTGCCTCTCTCCGGTATTTATTGAATGTAACTCTTTGCCTGGGATCCTTTAAATGGCTTTCCGTTATACTTGGAAAAAGAAACCTAAACTTTGACAGGACCTATGAACCACTACAGGAAATTGTCTGTCCCAGGGTTCATCCTCACTGCTTTCTGCTTCATCTCCCTCGGCAGCAGATACGTTCTTTCTGATCAGACCTATATCCAAGCTCCATAAGGTCTGTACATCAAAATATACTATCCAACTGTAATTGATTTATTATCTGTTGTTGGTGTGTGACATAGTCTCAGAAACAAATTCTCTGAAGCTTGAACACAAAGGTTTAAGTCTTGTTTGTTTGCTCTGTTTCAGGCCCTAGATGGCGCTCACGCAGTGTTTAGCTATGCTCAGATGTCCATGCAATGGGGATGCTTTGGTTAGATGTCCTGAGAAAGGCAGCCAATATACATGGAGGAAGAGACCGGTTAATTCATCATAAAGAGAACTAGCTATCCACAAGAACTGTGATCGCCTAATTCGTATACTGTATTAGGATGTCCAGAATGTTCCCAAGTGTCTCCTGTGGCCCTGTGTGGTCTCAGATTTGTCATAGGTTACTTAGATCAAAGGAATTCACGCCCTCAGTTCTAAAAAACAGTGTAACATATTTTAAGATAATTTTCTCTTTTCTCTTCCTCCCCTTCACTCCTTTCCTTTCTCTCCCCTCCTTTAGGAGGAATTTATAATGGATAAGCAATCTAGAGATGACAGGTATAAGGGGGATATGTATAGGTTATATGCAAATACTATTTATTTCATTTTACATCAGACATTCGAGATGCACAGATTCTGCCATCTGACACCCAGACAACCCAGGACACCAAGGGATGCCTCATCCTCCATCTGCAGTGTGTGTGTGTAAGGGATGCCTCATCCTCCATCTGCAGTGTGTGTGTGTAAGGGATGCCTCATCCTCCATCTGCAGTGTGTGTGTGTAAGGGATGCCTCATCCTCCATTTGCAGTGTGTGTGTGTGTACATATATAGTATATTTTACAGGTTTTGTCTCTCTGAAGTACCTTGATAAATACAGATTTGTGTGACAAGATTCTATGAAATACTGTTGCTATTGGTCACTTTGGGTGGCAGATTTTTGCTTACAGTTTTGATTGTTTGTTTTTTCATGGTTTCTCTGTGTAGCCTTGGCTGTTCTGGACTCACTTTGTGGGTCAGGCTGGCCTTAACTCGCAGAGATCTGCGTGCCTCTGCCTCCCGAGTGTTGGGATTAAAGGCACATGCCCACAGCACTTGGCTCTCTTATAGTATTTTAAATTTAATGTTTAGGGTCTGGAGAGATGACTCAGAGGCTAAGAGCACTGTCTGCTTTTCCAGAGGTCCTGAGTTCAATTCCCAGCAACCACAAAGTGGTTCTTGACCATATATAATGAGATCTGGTGCCCTCTTCTGGTGTGCAGGCATACATGCAGGCAGAATATTGTATACATAATAACTATTTTTTTTAAAATCTTTAAAAAATTTTTTACTTTTAATTAAAAGTAAACTATATCCATGGTCCGAGAATGTAGCTCAGTTGGTAGAGTGCCTCCGTGGCATGCAGGAAACCCTGGGTTCCGCCTCTAGCACAACGTAACTGAGGATAATGGCGAGTACTTGTAATCTTAGGAGGGAGAGGTCAGATGATCGGGGTTCATTGAGGCATCTTTAGCTGCATGGTGAGTTTGATGCCAGCCTGAGATACCTGAATGATACCTCGTCTCAAAAATGAAAAAGAAAGAAAGAAAAAACCAACCAAACAAAAAGATTGTATTCAATTTGTATACCTCTGCCACTGTTGTTTTCTTTGAGACCAGGCAGGTTGTAAGAAGCAATGGCTTCAGTGTTTTTGTTTTTGGTTTTTTGAGACAGGGTTTCTCTGTGTAGCCTTGGCTGTCCTAGACTCACTTTGTAGACAAGTCTGGCCTCGAACTCAGAGATCCGCCTGCCTCTACCTCCCGAGTGCTGGGATTAAAGGAGTGCACTGCCACGCCTGGCCTCCGACTTCAGTGTTTTAAATGTGAACACACAATCAGGAATTAATAATGACTGGATTAGTGCCCAGGAATGTTTTTTTTCCGAAAGCCTGATCCACATACTCATGGGAAAGCCGGGCGGTGGTGGCGCACGCCTTTAATCCCAGCACTCGGGAGGCAGAGGCAGGCGGATCGCTGTGATTTCGAAGCCAGCCTGGTCTACAAAGGGAGTCCAGGACAGCCAAGGCTACACAGAGAAACCCTGTCTCCAAAAAAAAAAAATTGTAATTACTCATGGGTGAGTAAATTGCCAATAACTGGGACACTGGCCAGTCTTCCTTCCTCTCACCCGGTTTGCAGCTGGGGAAAAGACACTTCTTCACTGGTAAGGGCTACGCACTTTTTTCTCATGTGCTTTTTAAAGATGATTCTGCTTTTCCTAGAGTGAGCCTTTTGTATTAAAAATTATTTAGTATATGTTTAGCTAATTGATAAAGCAGTTGACTAACTTTTAAAATGAGTGTTAAATGCCTTAGCTTTTATTAATTGCATGGGTCCCTAAAAAAACAAGTAATTGAAAATGTAATTACCTCAGTGTTTTCCTTCAAAGAACCAAGGCTTATTAAACTTTAAATGTTCAAAACATTTAAGCATCTATTGAAATACCAATAGCTATAAACAATGTTCAGTTCTAAATACTAATTAAACAAGTTCTAAATCACCAGAAAGCTAGGCTGAATTTTAAGTAACTCATGTTTTATGCTCTGCTCTGTTCTTACACAAGGAAGATTAACTACTTCACTGCTGACCACTTCTCTGGCCTTGTGGGCATCTTTCAAATTGCTGTGGCTTTAAAAACTGCACATATATGGGCTGGAGAGATGGCTCAGAAGTTAAGAGCACTGACTGCTCTTCCAGAGGTCCTGAGTTCAGTTCCCAGCAACCACATGGTGGCTCACAACCATCTATAATGTGATCCGATGCCCTCTTCTGGCCTGCAGGTGTACATGCAGGCAAAACACTATACATAATAATAAAAATTTTTTTAAAAGATTTATTTATTACATATACAGTGCTCTGCCTGCATGTATGCCTGCAGGCCAGAAGAGGGCATCGGATCACATTATAGATGGTTGTAAGCCACCATGTGGTTGCTGGGAATTGAACTGAGGACCTGTGAAAGAGCAGTCAGTGCACTTAGCCTCTGAGCCATCTCTCCAGCCCAATAAATCTTTAAAAAAAAAGCTGCACATTATGTTGCACCACTGCAATCCCAGTACACTGGACATAGAGGCAGGAAGACTGCTGAGAGTTCAAGGGTAGCCTAGGCTATATACTAAATTCCAAGTGAGCTTGAGCTAAATAGCTAGACCATGTTTCAAAGCAAAACAGAAAAACCTAGAACATAAATAAAATGAAATGTTAGCCAGGTGTGGTGACACACACCTTTAATTACAGCACCTGGGAGGCAGAGGCAGAGGCCAATCTCTGTGAGTGAGGCCAGCCTGGTCTACAAAGAGAGTTCCAAGTCAGCCAAGGCTACACAAAGAAATCCTGTCTCAAAAAGCCAAACCAAACAACAACCACCTGGCTGGAAAAATGGCTCAGCAATTAAAAGCTCTTGCTGCTCTGTTCTCAGCACCTATATAGTGGCTCATAGCTGTCAGTAACTCCTGTTCTGGAAGATCTGATGCCCTCTTTGGCTTCCATAGGTACCAGTCACATACATACTACACAGGCATACATGCAGGAAAGATGAACACATAAGTAAACACCTGTCAAAATATTTTTGAGGATTAAAAGAAAAACATGGCCACAAAAAGGAGAAAAGCACAAGGCGTGATAAGAATAAAATGGAAAGCAGGGAGGTTTTTGTTTTGTTTTGTTTTTGAGACAGGGTTTCTCTGTGTAGTTGTTTGTTTTTTGAGACAAGATTTCTCTATATAGCCCTGGCTGTCCTGGAACTCACTCTCTAGATCAGGCTGTTTTTGAACTCAGAGATTTGCCCGTCACTGCCTTCTGAGTTCTGGGATTAAGGGCATTCATCACCATCATCACCACCACCACCACCAGGCTAATCCTAGCATTCAGTGGGCAGAGGCAAGTGCATCTCTCTGAGTTCAAGACCAGCTTGGTCTACATAGAGAGACCTTGTCTTGAAAACAAACAAACAATGAATAAAATGCAACATCAAGAGTTGAAAAGTACAGATCTGCTCCTGAATGTCACACTCTCTAGATGGCTTAAGAGGTAGATTAGCGAATTGAAGAGCTCAAAGTAGAAGTGATCTGAACTGAGACACATAGAAAAATGACTGAAGAAAAAAAAAAGGAGAGCACAACCCAGAGAAAGGCAGTTCATGTCCAAGGGTGAACTTGGGGAGGAAAAAAGTGTACCAAGAAATTATGGCCAATGTCCGCTTGATGGGGAGGCCCGATGGCACTCGGAGGAAGGATAGCAGACTACCAAGAAGAAACTTGATACCCTAGCATCATATTCAGGGGGAGGAGGTCCCACTCAGTCACAGTCATAGGGAAGGGGAATGGGGTAAAAGTGAGAGGGAGGGAGGAATGGGAGGATGCACAGGATGGGATAGCAATTGAGATGTAATATGAATGATTTTATTTTTCAATTTAAAAAAAGTTAAAAAGAAAAAGATGAAGAAATTATGGCCAAACATGTTCCTGTAGATTACAAAACCCCCACAGCCTCCATGCAGAGAGGTCACACTCGCTGACTGACAAAGCAAGCTGCTATGCTCTGTGCTGCTGCTTAGAAGCCAGTGTGATGAGGAACTGAAGGCAGCTTCCAGCCACCAGGCCACCAGAACCAGGCCTGAAACCCGTTAGGAACAGGGTTCTACTACTAACCATCCAGGCTGAGGGGGATAGCTTGTGACGCTGGGAAGGTTCTAAATATCAGGAGAGCATTGATTACCCATGTATGTTTCTTTTTTCATTTTCATTTTGGTTTTTCAAGACAGAGTTTTTCTGTGTAGCCTTGGCTACCAGATCCACCTGCCTCTGGGCAGGATTAAAGGTGTGCACCACCACACTTGGACTGTGTATGTTTCTTCAAACTCATAGATCTGATCCCCCTGCCTCATTTTATATGTATATGTTGATCTGAGTGGAAACAGGTGCTCCTGGTGGCCAGAAGAAGGTGACAGATACTGTGGTGGTTTGAATAAGGATGGATGGCCTCACAGACTGACAGATTTGAATGCTTAGGGAGTGGCATTAATAGTCGTGGCCTTGTTGGAGGAAGTGTGTCACTGGGGTTGGGCTTTGAGGTTTCAAATACTCAAGCCAGGCCCCATGGCAAACTCTCACTTTCTGCTGCCTGCAGATCCAGATGGAGAACTCTCAACTCCTTTTATTTTTATTTTTATTTTTTAATTAATTAATTTTGTTTTTTTGGGGTTTTTTTTTTTTTTGTTTTGTTTTTTGAGACAGGATTTTTCTGTGTACGCTTGGCTGTCCGGGTCTACAACTCACAGAGACCCATTTGCCTCTGCCACCCAAGTGCTGGGATTAAAGGCATACACTACCATGCCTGGCCCTCTCAGCAAACAGGCTTGGAGCAATAGCCACTTTTTAAATCCTGGTGCTTGGTGTCTGAGATATAGAAGGACCCCTGAGAGTTGAAAGCTAGCAGAGCCAAGCAATAGCTTGTTTTCAGAAGGAGCTGGCACACATCTGCATGTCCATCTGTAATGCTGTCACTTGGGACAGAAGCAAGAGAATTATGGGAAGTTTGAGGGCAGCCTGGTCTACATAGCAAGTTCCAAGCCATGTAGGGATACATAGTAAGAGACCTTGTTTCAAAAACAAAGAGAAAAGTGTGTGATTAAAAAGTCAGTGCCACAGCCAGGTGTAGTGGCGCACGCCTTTAATCCCAGCACTCGGGAGGCAGAGGCAGGTGGATCATTGTGAGTTCGAGGCCAGCCTGGTCTACAAAAGAGTCCAGGGCAGCCAAGCTACACAGAGAAATCCTGTCTCAAAAAACCCAAAAGAAAGAAAAAAGGCACAGGTAGGTGTGGTGGTGCATGCCTTTAATCCCAGCACTCAAGGAGGCAGAGACAGACAGATCTTTGTGATTTCGAGGCCAGCTTGCTCTACAAAGCGAGTCCAGGGCAACCCTGTCTTGAAAACAACAACAACAACAAAAATCAGTGCCACTCTCCTACAATTGTCTCTTGCCCAGCTTTTTTCATATGCTATGTGACATTTTTCAGCACAGGGATACACAATGCAACACACACACAAAGATAGACACACAGTTACACAGACACAGACACACACTTATTCACCTCAGAAAGGAACCCCACAGCAGACCAAAGTAATGAGGGTGCCAAAGCCCAACGTGGTGAACCAATAAGTTTTTCTTGGGGTTACTACAAGAGTATGGGTGAAGGGTTCCAAGACCAGAGATGAGCTGAAAGCATCTGCATCACTGCAAGGCCCACCCCAAGTTAGGACTCCCGAAAGCCGGACACCTGGAGCTCTCTGCATGGCTTGCAGGCTACAGAGAACATGTGGTACTGTTTTTACAGTTCTGCCATACTTTGGCTAAGATGATGGTCTCCAGCTCTGTTCATTTCCCTGCAGATGGCAGGTCAGAGGATCTCCTCCCAGCAGCTGCACCGCTCGGCCCGCTCCCCAGCAGTTGTTTGCTCTGCAAAGGGACGCTAGTGAAGCTTGTAAGTTTCAGTTTTTCCCAGACTTGGGAGGTTTGCTGACCTCCTGAGTCTCATGAGCACAGAGCTTTTCCTGGAGAGAATGTTCCGCTATGGCGGAAACAGCTCTGTGATGCTGTAGAAGAAACAGCCATCATGTCATCATAGCATCATAGCATATGCCTTTTTATATTTCTTTACACAGAAGAGAATAATTTCTTTTTTCTGTGTCCCTCTATTTTATTCCTCTGTTGAGTGTCTCTGTTCTCTACATATATTGACTTTATAAGACAGTAGGCTCCGTCGTGGCATTTTCAATAGAATGTAATTTAAGTAGATTTCCATCCTTACAACTTCCCGTCTCATCCTTTGTCTCCCTTCTGCTAGGTCTCTTGCTCTCCCTAAACCGTCTCTTACTTACGTATTGAGTCAGAGTCTTGCTGGATAGCCCTAACTAGCCTGGCACTTGCTGTATAGCCCAGGCTTGACTTGAACTCTACAATCCAACTTCAGCATTCTGAGTGCTGGAATTACCTACTTACTCTGCTTTAAAAACAAAATCTAGATTCTTCAAATTAGAAAGAACATGTGACATTTGTCTTTCCGATTCTGACTTTTTTAGCACGATAATCTCCAGTTCTGCCCATATTCCTTCAATGTAATTTTATTCTTAACCTTTATTCATAATAAATTAACATGAAGTAAAATTTGTTCTCCTTGGCATATAGCTCCATGACTTCTGACAAGTGCATACATGTATACAGCAACCCTAATAGACAGATGTAGAATAGGTCTGTCCCCAGGTCTTCCTTTATGCCATAACACCAGTACATTGGTGTCTACTTTGTCCATTTCCCCACTGTGGGCATCTGGACTGATTCCTAATATCCCAGTAAACATGGATGTGGGAGCATCTTCCAGTGTGCTGATTTGGTTTCTTTCAGGGCTTCACCTAGGACTGTGTAGCAGCATGATGTTATAGTTTGATGTTCAGTTGGTTTGTGAGACAGAGTCACACTATGTTCTTTCAGTGTTTGATCACGCTCCTTACTGCCCCGATAAATACTCCGGGAAAATAGTCTCGTTTTTTATTGTCCTTGCTGTGAGACCATGTCAGTTGTAGTCCAGTCTGACTTCAGACTCCAGTGTTGCTGAAAATGCCCCTGACTGAACTCTCAGCTCTAAGTGTGGAAAGCAGGCTTGTCCTGCTGTTCCTACTTTCCTAATCCTGTTGTGACGCTGTTCTTGGCCAGGCATCTTGTCAACTTGACCATAACCGGAATTAGCTTAAACCCAAATGCCTGGGCACACGTGTGAGGGATTTGTATTTTTCTTAATTAAATCATTTGAAGTGGGAAGACCCACTTCTAATCTGGATCTTTCAGATGGGAAGATCCACCTTTTCTTAGTTGTTTGTTTTTGTTTTATAAGACAGGCTTTCTCTGTGCAGCCCTGGCTGTACTGGACTTGCTGTGTAGGCCAGGCCGGCCTGGAACTCAGGAGATCCGCCTGCCTTCGTCTCCAGAGTGCTGTGATTGAAGGCTGCACCGCCACACCTGGTGTCATAAGGAATCTTTTTTTTTTTTTTTTTTTTTTGGTAAGATGTATTTATTTATTATTTATACAGTGCTCTACCTGCATGCATGCATACACACCAGAAGAGGGCAGCAGATCTCATTATAGATGGCTGTGAGCCACCATGTGGTTGCTGGGAATTGAACTCAGGACCTTTGGAAGAACAGCCAGTTCTCTTAACCTCTGAGCCATCTCTCCAGCTCCCATAATGGATTTTTTTTTCTGTTTTAAAGATTTATTTATTTATTATTATGTATACAGTGCTCTGCCTGCAGGCCAGAAGAGGGCATCAGATCACATTACAGATGGCTATGAGCTACCATGTGGTTGCTGGGAAATAAACTCAGGACCTCTGGAAGAGCAGTCAGTGCTCTTAACCTCTGAGCCATCTCTCCAGCCGCTAGAATGGATTTTTTACAAAGCAAAGTTTTCATAAAGACTTTATCAGTCTTTCCCTTCATGGTTGCTTATATTTTGTACCATGAAAACAATCTTTCCTACCTGGTGCGGTAGCTGTGGTGGTTTGAATGTGGACAGCCCCCATAAGCTCCTATATTTGAATGCGTTGTCCCTGGTTGGTGGAGCTGTTTGGGAAGGATTAGGAGGCGTGGCTTTGCTGGAAGAGGTGTGACCCTGGAGGGTGGCTTTGAGGTTTCAGAAAGCCCATGCCAAGCCCAGTCTCCCCCTCTGTCTCCAACTTTTGGATCAGGATGTTAAGCTCTTAGTTTTTGCTCCAGCATGTCATGCCTGCCTGTCAGCTGCCGTGTTCTCAGGTACAGTGGGCATAGAATTACCATTTGTGGTGGTTTGAATAGGATTGGGCCCCATAGGCTCCTATATTTGAATGCCCACTCATTACTGAGTGGCACTATTTGACAGGAATTAGAAGGTGTGGCCTTGTTGGAGTGGGTGTGGGAGTGGGCTTTGGGGTTTCCAGCCAGGCCCAGGGTCTCTCTCTTCTTGCTGCCTGTGGATCTCGATGCAGAACTCACAGCTACTATCCAGGACCTTATCTGCCTGAATGCCGCCATGCTTCCTGCCTTGCTGACAGTGGACTAAACCTCCGAACTGTAAGCCAGCCCCAATGAAATGTTTTCCTTTATAAGAGTTGCTGTGGTCACGGTGTCTCTTCACAGCAACGGGACACTGACTAAAACACCCTCTAAAACTGTAAGCAAGCCGCTAATTAACTGTTTTCGTTTATAAGTTGCCTTGCTCACCAGGTAGTGGTGGAGCAGGCCTCCACTCCTTTACCTTTGCTATCTTAATTTTGGTTTTGTATAATTGTATTGTACAGCTGTGTTGAATTGTGTAGTATCAAATATTAGATGTTACTTAATATTGTTAATCAATTTAAACCCATTTTAGTCTTTTTTCCCCAAAAAATTACTGCCAGATGCTGATGTTCAGTGTAATTTCTTTGCCTGTTCAGTTACAGAAAGTGGTGCTCAGTTGTAGAATGCATTGAACCTTTTGACACCTGATGTGCACATCCCATGTGACAGAAAGGGCGACAATAAAATAGCAATCCTAAAGAAAGATGTGTCAGAAAGAGATCTTTAAGCATAGCCTTATTGTGTTCTGTTGTCCAGAATACTTACACTTCTTATGCCACCCAGAAACTGGAATCTAAATAAAGCAATCGAGTTTCCTTAAATAAACAAAAAACAAAAAACAAAACAAATAAAATACCCCAAGCAACACTGGAACAGGAAACTGGCTGAAGCACCTTGACATCTTTTATTTATTTCTACGACAGAGTCCTTGATGTCTCTAGGTCTCTTGACTTGCTGGGTCCTACATACAGCTTTTGTGAGTGGAGCACTTACAAGTTGGTATCGCTACTCAGTGTCTTGGATGATTATTTATTATTATTATTATTATTATTATTATTATTATTATTTTCAGACAGGGTCTCACTATGTAGCCCTGACTATACTTGAACTCACAGAGATTTGCCAAACTCTGCTTCCTCAAATTTAGAGTAAAAGGGTACACCATGGTGCTTGGCCACAGCTCTTTGGGAGTGATAAATGCCCTTGAAAAAGGTGGCTTCAAGGGCATTGGCTATTTGTTCTTTGTTTGTTTGTTTTCTGAGACAGGCTTTCTCTGTGTAACAGCCTTGGGTATCCTGAAACTAACTCTGTATCAAATTTGATGTATCTTTTTCAGGACAGGGTTTCTTGGATGTCCTGGACTTGTTTTGTAGACCAGGCTGGCCTCAAACTCACAGTGATCCACCCGAGTGCTGGGATTAAAGGCATGCACTACCACGCCAGGCCTTCAGAGAATTATCTTTTACTCCTTGTCTTCCTGGCTTTCTGGTTCATGGCAAGACAAGTGAGAACAAGAAAAGACAATATTTGTCAGGGCTTGAGAGTCCACCAATACCTGCCTTTAGCAGAGTTGAACTCAAAGGCAGGCAGGAGAGAGCAAGAGCTTCATTATGGGAAAGAGGAGGAGCTTGGAGAGTTCCCTTCTGTTTCTGTCCCTTGAGACAACAACTACAGAACTCACTGTAGCCTTCAGTTCACTGTGTAGGTCTCCTGGGTCTGCATCTCCAGCCATGGGACTGCAGGTATGTGCTGCCAGCCTGGCCTGTGTCCTTTATGCTGAGCTGTGCTTTCTAGTTCTTTCCTGTTTACTGTTGCTTTCTTTCTTTCTTTCTTTCTTTCTTTCTTTCTTTCTTTCTTTCTT
>OU015744.1:11607497-11623857 GCA_907169655.1 Acomys percivali
CTTTCTTTCTTTCTTTCTTTCTTTCTTTCTTTCTTTCTTTCTTTCTTTCTTTCTGTTTTTCAAGACAGGGTTTCTCTGAATTGTCTTGGCAGTTCTAGGCTTGCTTTGTAGACCTGACTGGCCTCAAACTCACATCAAATCGCCTGCCCTCTGCCTCCCAAATACTGAGATTAAAGGCACGCACCACCATACCTGGCCCTCTTTTTTTTCTTTTTTTTCTTTTTAAAGATTTCTTTATCTATATTATGTATACAGTGCTCTGCCTGCATGTACACCTGCAGGCCAGAAAAGGGCATCAGATCACACAATATAGATAGTTGTGAGCCACCATGGGAGTGCTGGGAATTAAACTCAGGACCTCTGGAAGAGCTGTCAGTGCTCTTAACCTCTGAGCCCCCTCTAGTCTATTATCATTTCTTTAGAAGAATTATTTATTTAATTTATGTATGTGTGTGTGTGTGTGTGTGTGTGTGTGTGTGTTTGAGAATTGGTGTGAGTGTGTCAGATTCTCTGGAACTGGAGTTACAGACAGTTGTGAGCTGCCACGTGGTCTGGGACTTGAATCCAGGTCCTTTGGAAGAGGAGAGAGTGGCTCTTAACCACCGAGCCATCTTTCCAGCCTCTCCTATTGTCTTTATATACTCATTTATCAAAGAAATATGGTATAAATACACAAAGGAACAAAATTATGCAGAAAAGTGGGCGAAACCATCATAGTGCTTGACAAGTCAGAAAGGCAATGCTGGGTGCTTCTCCAGGCAGAATCTAGATTTTCTTTTATTTTTAAGGAAGATATTGTCTTGGCTAGTTTTTTGTCAGCTTGATATAAGCTAGATTATCTGAATGGAGTGAACCTCATTTAAGAAAATGCCTCCATGAAACCTGGCTCTGAAGTATAAAGAATAAACCCTTCCCTCCCCAAGATTCTTTGATCATGGTGTTTCATCACAGCAATAGGAACCCTAAGACAGAAGTAAAATTATAAGGGATAGGAAGGGGAGGGAGAGATGGGAACAAGTGACAGTAATAAAAAAAATGAAAGTGATCAAAGTATATGATATACAGGAATATAAGGTCATTTGAAAATCCATTATTTAGTACAATTAATTGATGTTAATAAAAATGAATTTTAGAAAAAGGGTTAAATACAAATATAGTTCATGAAGATGTAAAAAGTAAGATAAAGCCAGGTGTAGTGGCTCACACTTTTGCTGCTAGCACCTGGGAGGAAGAGGAAGGTAGATCTCTGTGGGTTTGAAGCCAATGTGAATACCAAGAACACCAGAACTACATAATACAGATCATTTCTCAAGGAAAAAAAAAGATAAAATTAACAGGCTTCAAATAAATATGTAAAAAAAATTGCCAGTGTTTTGAACTTCAGGACTCTGGAGTCTAAGATACCTTTCTTCAGTCTGAAATTTAGAAAGCTCCCTTCTCCTTCTTCTCCTTCTTCTTCTCCTTCTTCTTCTTCTTCTCCTTCTTCTCCTTCTCCTTCTTCTCCTTCTTCTCCTTCTTCTCCTCCTCCTCCTCCTCCTCCTCCTCCTCCTCCTCCTCCTTCTTCTTCTTCTTCTTCTTCTTCTTCTTCTTCTCCTTCTCCTTCTTCCTTTTTTTTTTGAGACAGGGTCTCTCTGTGTAGCCTTGGCTGTCCTGGACTCGCTCTGTAGACCAGGCTGTTCTGCCTCAGAAAGCTGGTCTGCCACCTCTGTCTCTCCTCTCTTCAAGCAGTTTGGACCTGGTGTGTTTGGGTCAGATTGGGTTTCCTCCAAGCTCTTTGGACTTCTAGCCTGTTGTCTGAAGCCACTTGCCTTTGGGCAAACTTTTAGCCATCTCCTGCCCCCTTCTTGTTGCTTTCCCATCACCACTAGAGGGCAGCCTTGGCTATTTAGATTTTGAAAAGGACTTGAGGGGATTTCTGGTCTTTCAAAGAAAGGGACTTCTCACCATCCTCCAGGCTGACTTCCTGTTCTTGTTCTTACTTGTGAGACTTCTCCCCTGGGGACCCTCTTGAGTCCTGCCTGTATCAGAAGGCATTGGTGTGGCCTTTTCCAGGCGTTGGCAGGGAGAGGCGGGGCCAGGATTCTGTAGGGTTTGTGGTTCACTGCCCTAGGAGAGGGCAGGTGACCATGAGGAGGCCTGGACCATGGCCATGAGATGATGCTTAGTGTCGGGGAGAAGCTCATTGCTGGGAGCCAGGACACCAGGCTGGCTTCAAACTCTCAGAGAGCCGTTTGCCTCTGCCTCTGAGTGCTGGGAACTTGGTCTATGACCAGAACCACTAGCCTCTTCTTCTTCTTCCTCAGGTGAAGGGTGTTTTTATACCTGGTTAGAAGCGGACTACTGTTGGCCTCAGCTTGGGGAGTGCAGGGCGTGGCTGCACTGTGGCCTCTGGGGAGATCTTCCTAGCCGAGTGTAGTAGGGTTAGGAACCTCAGCACTTGGGGAGGTCAAAGCAGGTGGACCTCCGTGACTTCCAAGCTAGCCTAGTCTGTATAGCAATAATAATTTAAAAAGTAAATAAAAAGCTGGCCATGGTGGTGCATGCCTTTAATCCTAGCACTTGGGAGGCAGAGGCAGGTGGATTGAGTGAGTTTGAGTCCAGGACAGCCAAGGCTACACAAAGAAACCCTGTCTTGAAAAAGAAAGAAAGAAGGAAGGAAGGAAGGAAGGAAAGAAAGAAAGAAAGAAAGAAAGAAAATAAAAATGTCCTGAATGGATGAGATGGTTATGTGTTGCAATTACTATCATCCATAGGCCTATGTCAGAGGGTCTTGACACACTGTGTGGTGGGTGCCTACCAATAGGCTAGAAGGCCTACGTTTTATTTACTATTACAATGTAGAGTTAGAGGCCAGAGAGGTAGCTCAGCAGTTCAGAGCACTTACCAGGCAGCCTTACAGAGGAGGAGTTTGATGCCCTGCACTCACACCAGGTCGCTCAAAACCTCCTGTGACCCCTCCCCCAGGGGAATCCCAAGCGGCTGGCCTCTGCGGCACCTGCATTCACAACACGCATGCTCACACACATACATTTAAAAATTGTAAATATAACCCAGTTAGTTCCTTATGTCTATAATCAAGGTACCCGGAAGGCTGACACAGGAGTGCTGCTGCAAGTTCAGGAGCAGTCTGGACTATACAGCGAGTTCTAGGCCAGCCTGGCTAGAGTGAGGCCCTGCTCCCCCGACCCCCAATCAATCAGATCTCTGAGCCTTGGGTTACAGGCCTTTAATCCCAGCACCCAGGAGGTAGAGGCAGGTGATCTTCGTGAGTCTCCATAGTAGAGTTCCAGGTAGAGCTACATAATGAGACCCTGTCTCAAAGTTTTTAGAATTATCAGGATGTATTAGATTAAAAGGTCTCGACTGCTATTACTGCTTTCAATATTCTCAGTGCTATAACTTTGCAATTCAAAAAAATCATGACTTGAGTTTTCAGTCTTAAAAACTGATGGTTGGGCATGGCAGTATACTTTATAACTCTAGCCTTGAGAAGTGGAGCCAGGATGGTAATTCCAGACCAGTCTGTACTACATAGTGAATCTAGGCAGCCTTAGTTATCTGTGAGTTTCTGCTTCGCAAAACAAAACTAAGCCAGAAGGGTGCAAGGGAGCAGAGAGAGTGCATACGTACTGACAAGTAACAGAAGGAATCCCATTACAGTCCCTTAACCCAGAGAAACTCAGAGTGTATCTGAATGTCTTTTAACTTCTATCTTAGTTACTTTTCTATTGCTGTGACAAAGCACCACAACCAAGGCAACTTATAAACCGAAACGGTGTATTTGGAGTTTACAGTTTTAGAGGGTGAGTCCAGACCCTCATGGCAGGGAGCATGGCAGCAGGCAGCCAGGCATGGTGACAGCAGTAACTGAGAGTCTACATCTGACCCACAAGCACAACGCAGAGAAAGAGAGACCTGACAGGGAATGGTCTCAGAGATCACACCAGAGACACACCTCTTCCAACAAGGCCACACCTCCTAATCCTTCCTAAACACTTCCACCAACCAGGAACAAGTATTCAAACATATGAGCTGATGAGGGAGCATCCTCATTCATACTTTTGGCTTTTGGTTTAGTATTTAGAGATGTGTGTGCACATGCACCTGTGTGTGTGGAAGTTGGAGGATAATTGTGGGATCAGTTCTATCATGCATACCGAGGGGATCAGACTCCGGTGCTGGGTTTAGTGGTGAATACCTCTACTCACTGAGCCATCTCTCTACCTCCCTCCTTTTTGAGACAAGGTCTCACATAACCAGGGCTGCCCTTGAATGTTGATTTCCTTGGCTTCACCTCCCAATGAGATTACAGGTGTATATCATGCCGACTCCAGTGTGTATTCCTGTTGGACTTATGGTGTGGACTTTTGAAAGCAATGTAAATGACCTTTATTCTAAATCTTGTTCAGTGTTTAAAGCAATAGTATGGTAAGGACATCTTTCCTGCTTTATATTTCTTCTCTGAACTCCAAAGTCCAATAACCAGTCTGTACTTGTATTGGCTACTTTTTGTTGCTGTAATAAAACAGCATAATCAAGGCAACTAATTTATTTATTTGGTGTTTTTGAGGCAGGGTTTCTCTGTGTAGCCTTGGCTGTCCTGGACTCACTTTGTAGACCAGGCTGGCTTCGAACTCACAGAGATCTGCCTGCCTCTGCCTCCCGAGTGCTGGGATTAAAGGCGTGCGCCACTATGCCCGACTGATCAAGGAAATTCATAAAAGAAGTTCATCTGGACTCACAGAGGTTAGAGTCCGTAGTGGCAGGGCAGCACAGGTGTAGACCGTAGGCATGGCAGTCGGAGCAGAAGGCTGAGAGCTCACACCCTAAACCACAAACATGAAGCAGAGAGAATGACCTGGAAATGACACAAGTCCTTTCTTTCTTTCTTTCTTTCTTTCTTTCTTCCTTCCTTCCTTCCTTCCTTCCTTCCTTCCTTCCTCTAGTGATGTACTTCCTCTAACAAGGCTACCTAAACCTGCACAAACAGTACCAACTCCGGGGACCAAGGGTTCAAGTGCCCAAGACTATGGAGGGTGTTTCTCATGCAGCCTCTATACACATGGCTCCCTCCTCTTCGGTGCCTCTTGTTGAACTTAGGGCCTTAGTTAGGCATGCTAGGCAAGTATTCTACCACTGAGCTCCATTGTCAGCTCTCTTTCTGCAAGACCATTGTGCCAGTTAGCCTGGCACACCCTAGAATCACCTGGGAAGCAGCTAACCCGAGGAATTGTTTGCTCTTTCTGGATAAGCTAAGTTGCCCAGGCTGTAGTCGAAGCATCTTTACACCTGGCCTCCTGCTTCAGCGTCCCCAGAAGCTGAGGTTACAGGAATTCACCACCGCCAGGTCTACCTCAAAACTTGTTTTTATATTCAGGACCACAGTTCATCAATTATGGCTCTGTATCAAATACAATAGTCTCTTTCCCAGATTCTGGAACATTCTAGTTGTAGCTCTAGAGCCTTTGAAATTTGTGAACTTTCTTGGTAGAATCAGGGAGTAATCAGAAAACAAAACCAGATCAGAACCTATGGGCACCTCTACTCAAGCTTTGAAATGAATATTAGATGTGAGGACTGTGGACTCGATCTATAATAAAAAGGAGTTGAAACGAGATGTGTCCTTCTTCACCTTGTTTTTGAGGTAGAAATCTCAGTGCAAAATTTAGATCTTGTACAGAAATGAAGCGAGCTCATGCAAGTTAATCTCCACTGCACCCGTAAAAGGAAATTGAAAGCACTAATGCTGCCCGTGGAACACACGCAGCAGCGTTTCCTAACTGTCTTTGCAGTCTGAAGCTGGGAATTATAGTCAGTGCTTCCTTGGCTACAGTATCATAGGATTCAATTTTGAATCTGATAATGGAGGCGTTTTTGTGGCACAACAGTCCACAAAGGCCATGAGGGAAGACGTAAATAACCAGATCACTGCCACAGACAAACCAGACCCCTCCCCCCCAGTAGAGCTTCACTCCTGGCCTTCTTTTCAGTGGTAGACAGAAATTAATTGAGCATCTGATTGTGTCCATTTCTGGGGCACGCCCTCATTCTTTCAATTGACCGTTTGTTGGTTGCTCACTCCTAGGTTTTAATTCAGAAGACAGTTTTCCATGCTAATTTAAAGGACATGAACAGAACGATACTGTAGATGTGGCAGACTTCACACCGTTAACTTAAACGTTGTGAGTCAGGCATGGTGGCAAAGGCAGGAGGATTGGGAGTTCAAGGCCAGCCTGAGATAGAGAACAAGTTCCAGGCTAGCCTGGGATACAGAGGGAAAGCCCGCCTCAACCAGTAAAACAGAAACAAAACAAACAACAACATCAATAGCAACAAATCCAAATGGGGCTCAGATGATCAAGGGAAGGGGTTGGCAGGTATAAAATTGTCAAAGAGTAAATGACATTCTATTCAAAACCCACAAACAGCCGAGTGGAGGTGACGCACACCTTTAATCCCAGCACTTGGGAGGCAGAGGCAGGTGGATCGCTGTGAGTTCAAGGCCAGCCTCGTCTACAAAGAGAGTCCAGGACAGTCAAGGCTACACAGAGAAACCCTGTCTCGAAAAATCAAAAACAAAACAAAACAAAAAACGAAAAACCCACAAACAATTCTGTGATACCATCGTGCCCGGTTAGCTTGGCACACCCTGGAATCGCCTGGGAAGCACCTAAATCAAGGAATTGTTTGATCAGATCGACTTATGGGCATGTCTCTTAGAGACTGCTTTGCCTGGTGTGTGAGAACCCAGCACTGTGCCCTAGGCAGGAGGCCCTGGACCACATAAGGAGGAAGAAAGCTAGCTGGGCAGGCAAACAAACAGTGCACTTGCATGCTTTCCTTTCCATCCTCGGCTATGGCTGGTGACCAGCTGCTTCAAGCTCCTGCTGCTGTGACTTCCATGCTGTGATGAACTTTAACCTGGAATTGGAAGCCAAAACCACTCTTCTCTAAGCTGCTTTTTTCAGGGTATTTATCACAACAACAGATATGAAACCAGAACAACCACATTCGTGTTGCACAGAAGCTCATCTCAGCTATTTCCCATTAGTTTTTTTCTCTGTCTCCTTTCTACTGCACTAACTGGCGAATTTCTATCTATATTGTCTTAAAATATTGTTGTCATCATTGTCGTCATTGTTGATTTTTTGGTTTTTCAAGACAGAGTTTCTCTATTTTATCTTGGCTGTCCTGGACTGGCTTTGTAGACCAGGCTGGCCTCGAACTCACAGCGATCCGCCTGCCTTTGCCTCCTGAGTGCTGGGAAATATATTGTCTTAAAGTAAAAGTTACTTTATTTTAAAGTCAGTGACCCCAGTTATAAGCTGCTTCACAGTATCTGTAATACAGAAGCGCCATCTCCTCTTCCTGGTACTGGAAGCCTCTTGTATTTTACCATTGAGCTATATAACCAGTCCTTTGGAAGCCATTTTGTTTTTGTTTTTCAAGACAGGGTTTCTCTGTGTAACCTTGGTTGTCTTGGACTCACTTTGTAGACCAGGCTGGCCTTGAACTCACAGCGATCCACCTGCCTCTGCCTTCTGAGTGCTGGAATTTCAGGTGTGCACCACCGTGCCCAGCTGGAAGCCATTTTTAACGTGGCCCCAATCTCAAATAGAATTTTACCCAACTAAACTCAAGGATAATCTGTAATTTTTACCTTCTGCCACAGAGAATAGAACTGTGGAACCATGACTTAAGTAAATGAGAAACAAACAAAAGGAAATATTTTTGGGTAGAGTTGGAATGGCTACAAGGAACGCAATAAAAATTGTACGTGTCTCTCTGATAGGCTATCCCCACCCCTTTCTTTTTTGAGACAGGATCTCATTGTGAAGCAGTGCGTAACTTTTTATCTTGGTGTCCTCCTGCTTCTGCCCCAGGGGATTGTAGGCATGTGCCATCATGCCAGGCTTACTGAGAAAGTAAACTCTTCAGATCAACTGAGGAACTGGAGTTCCCTCCATCTCAAGATTTAGGGTTTGTTGTTGTTTGAATTAGAGTTTTCACCTTCTTTGTTCATCCTGATCAAATATATTTTCCTGGGCTGGTGGCTCAATGTCTAAAGGGTCTCCACAGGCTTAGAAATAGTCTGACTTGTGTCTTGGATGTAAAGTCAATCTCCTTCCTGCTCCCCCAGGCGCTGGCTTGATTCTCCGTCAGATATGGCAGTCGGCAGTTGGGCACAGCACTCTGGGTTGGTAACTCTGGTTTTCAGGATTTGAAATGTATCATTCTTTGCCCTTCTAGCTTTTAAAGTTATGTGGTGAAATCTGCTATTACTCTGATAGGCCTGCCTTTATACAGGATTTGGTGTTTTCATTTTGCATATTGCAGTATACTTTCTTTTCTGTACATTTACAGTTTTAACCATGATAAGATGTGGGGAGTTTCTTTTCTGATCCCATTTAGTTAGGGTTTTGTACCTTGTATTGGAGGGGTCTTCCCAAAACTTGGAAATGTTCTGTTCTGGCTTTATTGAAAATATTTTTTATGCCTTTGACATGAAGTTGCCTATCTTCTGTGCTCATAGTTTGTAGATTTTATCTTTTTATGGTGTCTCAAAGATCCTGCCTGTTCTGTTCATATGTTTTTTAAAAAGACCAGGTATAGTGGTGTATTCCTTTAATCCCAAGACATGGTAGACAGAAGCAGGCAGATCTCTGAGTACAAGGCTAACCTGGTCTACATATTGAGGTCCAGGAAAGCTAAGACTACACAGAGAGCACTCTGTCTCAAAACAGCAGCAGCAGCAACAACAAAAATCATTGTTTTTGATTGTATGTACTAATTCCTCCATCTTGTCTGTCCTCCTCAAGATTTATTCTGTTGGTGAGATTTTCCATTCATCTTATTGAGCTTTTTATTCATCTTATTGAAAATTTCTCCCCATTATTATTTCAATTTGAATTTTCTTCAGTATTCCTATATCATTGTTGAAGTCTGTCTTCATATCCTACATTGGCACCCTTATTTCAGCCAGCTGCTTGTGCTGTCTTGGAATTTATTCTGCAATTTATTCACATCCTTCTTCATTTGAACGTATTTATTGTTTTTTAAAGTTCTTTGTTGGAAATTTGATCTAAGTAACTCTCATTGAGAAAAACCACTCTGGAATCGGTAGATTTGGAGGGGTATTCTGGCGATGTTCTTTTGTTGTTGTGCTAAAACATTCTGACTAAAAGTGACTTGGGTGAGGGAAGAAATCATTTGGCTTATATTTCTGGGTCTCAGTCCATCACTGAGGGAATTAGGGCTCCATCCCAGACAGGAACTGCAGCAGGATTACTGGAGGGTGCTGCTGACTGGCTTGCTTTCAGCCTGCTTTCTTGTGCAGCCCAGGACCCCCAGCCCAGGAGCGGCCCCAGCTGACGAGTACCATCGCCACAATAGAACACAGAAGGCTTCACTTCCATGCTTTCGTCTTTCAAACATGTCACTTGAATGGTCCAATAGTGTCTTTGATTCTCCTCCTCCTCTTCTTCTTCCTCCTCCTCCTCATTGTCTTATCTCCCAAGCTCCTGAAACAGCCCATCAAGCTGTGAGCACTAACTAGCTTTTCCAGTTTAAAGTTCCCAAATCTTCCACTTGCCACCCACAACAAAGCACAGGGCATAAAAGCCGCATGGTCAGGGCTACCGCAGCAGCATCCTACTTATCCCGATACTAATTCTTTTCCAGTTTGGTTTCTGTTGCTGTGGTAAACACCATGACCAAAAGCAAGATGTGAAGGAAAGGGTTTATTTCGCTTCCACTTCTACATTGTAGTCCATCACTGAAGGAAGCCAGAACAGGAACTCAAATGGGGCAGGAACCTGAAGCCAGGAACTGTTTACGGACTTGCTCCCCATGGCTTGCTCAGAGGCTTTCTTTTTGAATTTTTTGTTGTTGATTTTTCAAGACAGGGTTTCTCTATGTAGCCCTGGCTGTCCTGGACTCACTTTGTAGACCAGGCTGGCCTTGAACTCACGAAGATCTGCTTGCCTCTGCCTCTTGGAGTGCTGGGATTAAAGGCATGCGCCACCACACCTGGCCGGGACTGCTTTCTTATAGAACCCAGTACCACCATCCCAAGGATGGAACCACCTACAATGAGCGGGGTCATCCCCCATCAATCAATAATTAAGAAAATGGCCTACAGGCTTGTGTATATCCTAATCTTATGGAGACATATTAATTGAGATTCCCTCTTCTCAGATGACTTTGGCTTGTGGCAAGTTGACATAAAACATCAAGCACAGTTACCTTTCTTATTCAGCCAGGCCCAACTGCCACGAGTAGCCTGCTCGGCCTATAGATCAACAATTAAGTCGGTTTACAACTGTTTACCACCTATGCTTCTTTACTGAGAAAAAAAAAATCTGTGATATTGAAATATGAAATGAGCAATGAAAGGGGAGGAAGACTAAGTTAATAGAGTCGACTTGACAGGGTCTGGAATCACCGAGGAAGGCTTGAGAGATGCTCAGGGTTTAAGCCACAGTGCTTTCCAGATCACAACCACATATAACTTCAACTCTAGAAGATCTGATATCTCTGGCCTCTGCAGCCACCTGCACTCAGGTGCACACACCCATACATGGACATACTTAAGAATAATAATACATCTTTTATTATAATATAATATAATATAATATACAATATATAATATAATATAATATAATAATAAAAATACATCTTTTACAAAAGACTTACAGTCGCTGGAGAGACGAGCCCCTGGACATGCCTAGATTAGGTTATCCACGGTGGGAAGCCCTTGTGCATGTGGGGTCCTAGACTGTGTAAAAGGGAGCGCAAGCTAAGCACTCGTGGCTTCCGCGTCCTGACTGGGGGCACAGCGCCATCAGCCGCGTCCAGCTCCTGCTGCCCTACTTTCCCTACCGTGACGTAGGCCCTGGAGCCGTAAACAGAATAAGCCATTCTTCCCTTGAGCTCCTGCCATCAAGTATTTTGTCATAGCGACAAGACAAGCAACTCGCCCGAGGAAGGAAAGTTTCCAAGGGCAGTCGCAGTGTAAACCCCAACCTAAAGCAGAGTGGAGACGGGGGTGTTGTGGGAGTCCAGGTTCTTGGTGTTGTATCCAAAGGTCTGCACGCACATAACACACACATAGCAAACAACAGGAAGTTTTATGTAACCAGAAAGGACAGGATTCACTGCAGAGAACCAGCAGCGTCCTTGAGCTAGGGTGCCCAAGACCTTTGTTTGATGTTCTCCCTTTCATGGGGTCCAGGAGGAGGAGTCGGTTGCCAAGGGATTCAGTGTGGGTGGTTCTCTGCTTTGATTGATGGGCTCGAGCCTTTCCCTATCGCACATGCCCTTTCTAGTGGTGTCTCTGATTTTAACCATATATATACCAATTGAGCATAGGCATACGATAGTAAATAAAGGGGAGTTTCCCAATAAGTTCACTCAGAGGACACAGTTCGTTTTAATGTATACAGACCTAAAACCAATGGAGTTGAGGCTAGGTAGGTCCATTGCCCACAGTTCCCAGGTATATTGCAGTATGTACTTTGCAACAAAAGGGGCTTTATCAAGGCGTTGCTAAAAGAGAGTGACCTGTTGCATTGTTGGGAGCAGGGGCTACGTGCAGCTTGATGCGAGGGAGGGTCCTAGATGGCGGGGGGCGGGGGGCACTGTCAGGATAGGAGCGTATGTATAACCCAAGCCAAGTGGAGCTCTAGGTTCTAAGCCGTCCCTCTGCTTGACTGCCTCAGATGTTCCTGGAGGGAAGCCATGGAGGACTGTAGCAGACATACTGCCTGATGTGTCCCATGGTGAGGAAGTGATGCGACATGTCTGGGTATTTGATAATTGTATTACATTACTTTTCTGTTGCTGCAATAAGGCATCATGACCAAGGCAACTCATAGGAGAGTTTATTCGGGGCGTACAGTTGCTGACGGTTAAGAGTCCCTGATGGCAGAGCTGAGGCAGCTGGCAGCAGGCACTGGAGCAGTCGTGGAGAGCTCAGGTCTCAGAGCCTGCCCACCCTACACCCAGTGACACGCCTCCTCCAACAAGGCCACACCTCCTAATCCTTACCAAACAGTCCCACCAACTGGGGACTAAGTATTTAAACATATGAGCCTATGGGAGCCATTTTCATTCAAACCACCACAATAAAGAATAAGTATTTTGAAAAGTAACCTAATAAAATGAACAATAACTATTAATTACAAGAAAGAAAAACAAGGGCTGCAGAGATGGCTCAGGGGTTAAGAGCACTGTCTGATCTTCCAAAGGTCCTGAGTTCAATCCCCAGCAACCACATGGTGGCTCACAACCATCTGTAATGAGATCTGGTGTTCTCTTCTGGCATGCAGGTGCATATGTGGGCAGAATACTATGTAAATAATAAATAAATCTTTTTAAAAAGAGAAAGAAAAACAACTGTCAAGGAACAATAGCCACAGTGACTTGTGGCTCAGCCGTGAACAGTATTTTCCTGGTCCTAATAATACAGTCACTGGTCTAACTGTCAGGGGAGGGACTGCAAGGATGTAATAGGCTTAATTCTCATCTTGCCTAACAGGGCAGTCATATTTCATGAACCTGATGTATAAATTAGAGGCATGGGATAGGATACTAGGTTAGCTAAAATAGCTGATTTTTCCCTTATAGAAAGTGAGTTTGGGGTTAAAGTAGCAGAATTTGGCATAATACTATTTTGTAAGGTTAAAAAAAAAAAAACTATTTAAAAATATTTCTTTAAGGCCAGGCATGGTGGCACATGCCTTTAATCCCAGCATTCAGAAGTCAGAGGCAGGCAGATCACTGTGAGTTTGAGACCAGCCTGGTCTATAAAATGAGTGAGTCCAGGACAGCCAAGGTTACATAGAAAAACCCCGTCTTGACAAACAAACAAACAAACAAAAACCTCTATTTTTATTCATGAGTGCTTTATCTGCATGTACACCTGCAGGCCAGAAGAGGGCGTCAGATCACATTATAGATGGTTGTGAGCCTCTGTGTGGTTGCTGGGAATTGAACTCAGGACCTCCAAAAGAGCAGCCAGTGCTCTTAATTGCTAAGCCATCTCTCCAACCTTTGTTTTAAAAACTATTTAAAATCTTGCAATAGTGTATTATTTTCAAATTTTAAAAAGTTATGGCTGGAGAGATGGCTCAGTGGTTAAGAGCACTGGTTGCTCTTCCAGAGGTCCAGGATTTGAAATCCAGTACCCGCATGGCAGTTTATGTCTGCAACTCCAGTCTTAGGAGATCCTGTGCCCTCTTCTGGTCTCTGCAGGCATAGCATGCATGTGTTATACAGATATACATGCAGGCAAAAGACCCATACACATAAAAATAGTAATTTTTAAAAGTTGTACTTACTGTGTGTGCATTTATGTGCATGTGTGAACATATGTTGTGGAGATCAGGGGAGGCAGTTTTTCCTCCCACCAAAGGGACCAAGGCATTAAACCGGGGTTGTCAGGTTTGGTGTACCTACTAAGCCATCTCACGAGCTTGTGTTTGCAGGGTTAGGAGGAAGGCACGTTTTACACACACTACAATGTGGGTGAACCTTGAAGGCCTTGTACGAAGTAAAATTTACCAAACACAAAAGGACAAATACTGGGTGATTCTGTTTGTCTGATGGACTCAGGATAGGCAAGGGCATAGAAAGAGAAAGTAGACGGGAGAGAAGGGACAGGGAACTGGCGATGACTGAGTACATTGTTTGAATTGAGGCACATGAAAGGGTTCTGAAGATGGAAGGTGCAGGGGTGTGAATGTATTCAGTGCCTCGTACCTGGACATGTGTATATGTTTTACTACAATAGAAAGTAACTTAAAGGGGAAAAAAGTGGATGAGCATGGTGGCCCAAGCCTGTAATTCTTGCACTCGAGAATTGGAGGCAGGAGGATCAGAGTTCAAAGTCACCCTCAAGTACATAGCAAGTTTGAGTCTACTCTTGGCTATGTGCTCAAGAAAGAGAAAGGAAAAAAGTTCTGTTGCATTTTGAATAATTAATTCTTCATACCTTTTAATTTTATAACAGCATTAGTTTTTAGAAAACCATGAACATCTCATGTCATGAGTGTTTATATGTAAGTTTAATTTTTTTGTTTGTTAGTTTTGGTTTTGGCTTTTCAAGACAGGGTTTCTCTTGTAGTCCTGGCTGTTCTGGACTCAGTTTGTAGAAGAGGCTGGCCTCAAACTCACAGTGATCCTCCTGCCTCTGCCTTCTAAGTGCTGGAATTATAGGTGTGCACCACTCTGCCTGGCTGTAAATTTAATTTTTGAGATACGGTTTCCTACAGCCCAGATTAGCCTGAAGCTCCCCATGTAGCTGAATATGACTTTGAGCTTATGACCCCCCTGTGTCCGCCTTTCTATTACAGGGATTACAGGCATGTACCATCTCATCCAGTTTGAGGTTTAAGACAGTGCTGGGGTTGGGTCCACAGTTGTGCATGCTAAGGACCCTGCTAACTGAGCTACATCACCAGCCTGTGTACACAGATTTTATGCCATAATTTGGACCTCAGTGAGCCCATTTGAAGCCCCCCACTTCTTACCTTTGGTCTCATTAGATAAGGCTAGTTATTTGCAAAGAGGAGAAGCACTATTAGATATAGCTATTTAGAGAATTTGAAATTCCAGAGGGGGCTGGAGAGATGGCTCAGTGGTTAAGAGCACTGTCTGCTCTTCCAAAGGACCCGGGTTCAATTCCCAGCCACCACATGGAAGCTCACAACTGTCTATAATACTAGTTCCAATGGCAACACCCTCACACTAAAATAAAATTAAATAAATTATTAAAAAAAAAGAAATTCCAGAGTACTAAATGTACGCAATAGCACTGCAAATAAAGGCACAAATACATCCAGCTTGGATGATGACTTTATTATGCTGCATTTTCCCTTTACTGGCCCTGCTCCTCTTCGTGCCAGTCCGAGTACTTGATGTATGGTTGCCTCTGAATGGCTTAGGGGAAGCCATCATTGAGTTGGTCCAGGAACTGGGAAGGAGTCTGAATGAAAGATATATTACCATGTGAATATGTGTTGCACAGATGATTTCTAGATCACAATTTTATTTTATTATTATTTTTGTTTGTTTGTTTTTGAGACATGGTTTCTCTGTATAGCCTTGGCTGTCTTGGACTCACTATGTAGACCAGGCTGGCCTCGAACTCACAGAGATCCACCTGCCTCTGCCTCCCTGAGTGCTGGGATTACAGACATGTGCCACTGTGCCCAGCAATTTATTTTATTTTTACAAATTGTCTTTTTTTTTGCCCATCACATTTTTTAAAATTAATTTTTTCTTTTCTTGTATATTACATCCTCACTGCAGTATCCTCTTCCTCCTGCCCTCCTAGTGCCTCTTCCCTACCGCCCTTCTCCGCCAGATCCATATTCCTTCATTTCCATTCAGAAAAGAGCAGGCCTCCCAGGGATATCAACCAAATATGGCATAACAAGTTACAATAAGACGAGGCACATATTCTCCTATCAAGGCTGGATGAGGCAACCCAGGAGGAGGAGAAGGCTCTCAAAAGCAGGCAAAAGAGTCAGAGACAGCCTGGAGGTCTTCTGCATATACGTTATAGTTGCATGGCTTAGTGTTCTTGTGGGACTCCTAACAGTAGGAGTGGGGGCTATCTTTAGAGATTATTTTATTGAGCTGGGCACGGTGGCACATGCCTTTAATCCCACTCAGGGAGGCAGAGGCAGGCAGATCGCTGTGAGTTCAAGTCTAGTCTGGTCTACAAAGTGAGTCCAGGACAGCCAAGGTTTCACAGAGAAACCCTATCTTTAAAAAACCAAAAGAACGCCAGATATGGTGGCACATGCCTTTAATCCCAGCACTCGGGAGGCAGAGGCAGGTGGATCACTGTGAGGTCGAGGCCAGCCTGGTCTATAAAGTGAATCCAGGACAGTCAAGGCTACATAGAGAAACCCTGTCTCAAAAACAAAACAAAACAAAAACAAAAACAAAAAACAAAAAGAAGATGAAGAAGAGGAAGAAGAAGAGTGAGAGGAGGAGGGAGAGGAAGAGAGGGGATGAGGAGGAAGAGGAAGAAGAAGATGAGTAGGAGGAGAAGGAAGAAATTATTGTTTAGTTTGTATGGGTGTTTTGTTTGCTTGTGTTCATGCAGTACCCATGGAGGCCAGAAGAGGGCATTGGATCTTCTGGGATTAGAGTTCATGAGCTGTCATATAGGTGCTCGGAATCAAACACTGGTCCTCTGGAAGAGCCATTTCTCCAGTCCCCACAAGTTACTTTGTAACCATGTTAATATATATATTATTATATATATTGGCTAAAAACAAGGAAAGGCACTCCAATGACTCTGTGTGTGTGTGTGTGTGTGTGTGTGTGTGTGTGTGTGTGTGTGTGT
>OU015744.1:11623867-11638726 GCA_907169655.1 Acomys percivali
TGTGTGTGTGTGTGTGTGTGTGTGTGTGTGTGTGTGTGTGTGTGTGTATGTGACTAATAGACTAGATAGCTTGCCATTAACTTGTCACATGCAGTTAGTCACATTCAGGTCAGTGTCTCTCAAACTTACTGATGAGGAGCTAGGAGCTGGACTGAAGGAGAAACAGACTGTAGAAAACAACTTTATGCATCCTTTGAGACCACAGAGGCTGGCCAGCCTCTAAGACAGGCTGCTTGGTTTTGACAGCTCGCCTTTCCCTGTAAGCCTTTATTGCTATGCTATAAAGCACTGCTGCATCTTATGAGCCCTTCTAAATTTTCCTCTTTGTTCACAGTACGAGATGAGAACAGAAGCACGGCGAAAAAACCTCCTCATTTTGATTTTGCATTACTTAACACAAGAAGGGTATGTTACCACCCACGTTCACGATGATGCCTCTGCTCTCCGGCCCTTCAAAAGCAGTGACTGCACTTTACTTTCAGAACAGTTTCATATTACAGGGCAATGAGCAGAAAGTATAGTGAATCCTTATATACTCTTTCTCCCCACCTGTTTCCTATATCATCATCATCATCATCATCATCATCGTTATTATTATCATTATTTGCGATGCTGGTGATGGATCCCAGGCAAGCACTGTGCATCTGAGCCCCAACCCAGTCCCTTATCTTTCCCATCTCTCCTTAGTGTAGTTTATTTGTTATAACTGCTGAGCCAGTGCTAATAAATGACATTATCCACAGCAACAAAAGAGTAACTAAAACAGCAGCTGCATCCATATTTGGCTAAAAACAAGAAAAGGCACTCCAATGGCAGTTTCTTAAGTACTTGCTTATTTGACTATAAGCACTTTGGAAATTGTTTTGGATGGTGGGAACATCTCTAGATATCACTAGAAGCCGGCAGCTTCCACAAAGAACCATTGCAAGTGACAGTGTTTGGATATATTTATGGTGTGGTTAAATCACATGTCTGCAGTCTCTGCTTTGGAGACTGGCACAGGAGGACCACAAGTCCTAGGAATCCTTGAGCTATGTACTGAAATCTTATCCCTAAAACAACCAACCTGAAGACATCAGAAAATTGACATCACCAAAAGCCAGAAAGAACCAACCCATTCAACAGTGTTAAATAAGCCAAACCAGAAAAGCAAATCCAAGAAAACCAAATCCAAAACAACCCCTAAAGCCATATGTACTGGTCCTTACTCTAGAAGAATCCTTCACTCACTGGTTTTTCTGTCATGTGCTGCTCACAGCCTGCTTGTTCTTTGTGTTGAGTCTCTTTGCCTTTGAACCCTCTTTGTTTTTATTCCTTAAACTCAGACTTAATCTTCTCTCTCCTGTAAAACTGCCAGCTACATGGATGCAGCTAATGCTTTGGAGGAGGAGACTAAGCTGGGATTGCGGCGTTTTGAAGTTTGTGACAACGTTGACCTGGAAACTATTTTGATGGAATATGAGAGCTATTATTTTGTAAAATTCCAGAAGTACCCCAAAATGGTTAAGAAGGCACCAGATGCAGGTAAGTAGCTTTGTGCTAGTAGTGATGCTTTATCCCATTGTTAAGGATGGTGTTTCCAGTGGCCCACATCTATAACCTCACTATCAGGGAGGTGGGGACATGAGGAACAAGAATTGGTGACCAGATCGGCCTATCCCTCCCCCAGCAAAAGGTGTTCCCAGGTACATGGTTAGATGGAAGAGTAGACCAGAAAGATCTGGAGCCTACTTCAGACTCAGAACTGACCACTCAAACATGAGTGCCCGGATGTTTGGCATTGTCTAGTCTTGTTGGCGTTTGTTTGAGGAATGTGTTTTAGGGTAATGAAAGCAGAGCCCCAGGGTACTCAGGTGCTCTTCAGAAGACCAGCATTAACCTCTGCAGTGATGGAAAGGGCTGTTGGAAGACAGTAAATGACAAAAGACTCTTTCTTGTTAGGAAGACCTATTATCTGTCTTGAAAATAACATGGAAATGAGTATTGGTAAAGCTAATAGCTCATGTATAGATAATGAAATGCTTTTGAAAGCCATCAATCCAGATGGTGATCAATATAATGCAAAGACCCAATATAGGTCAGCAGTCAAGGAGGCTGGCTAGAGGGAGGATCTACAGCCAAGGTCTTAGGTTTTGTAGTAACATTGACTTAGAAGTCAGTAAGTAGGGGAAGTAATTACAAACCAAGGGAGACCGTTGTCCTGTTTACAAGGCACTTGTTAAGCCACAGAGTTTAACATTTCATGTCGGGACCAGGAAACTGAGAGGAGCATCAATTAAAAATAGTCAGGGCCAAGGCTAGGGTTGGAAGAGGCCTGCAATTTTAATTTTCTGTTCTCTGAGCTCTCTTCCAGTGAAGGGCTCAGAGCTCAGTTCACTTGGGTGGTTGTGTGAGCTAGGCACTGTCTTCTGACACAGAGAGACAGGCACCATCCCTGACAGGGACTGACCTCTAGATGGCCTGTCCTCATCTAGCTTGGCACTCATCTTCTCCTGTGACATTGGATACTGTGTCTTAGTTCTAAAGGTCACTTGGCAGAATTTGACCCAATAAATGTTCCTGTCAGACTCATAAGATCCTCGAGCTCTGTGTGACCCAGAACAACAGTGGCAAATCCATGAAAACTCAGTGGATGACTGGCATGCTGTAAAGCCAGCCTATTGTGGGTCTTGTCCCCACATGTGGGGTCTGTGACACATTCACTAACCAAGGCCTGAGTGCCTTTCTCCGTGTAGTTCACGATGCCTGAGATGCTCTGGCTTCCTTCTGTTCGGTGGTCCCTTCACCTCTCATTTGAATATCTAGCTGTCTGTGGTCCAGAAGGCTGAAGCACAAAATGTAAGAATGCTGTGAAAGAAAATGTACATGAAAGTTTGCTTGTTTCCTCTTAAGTATAAATTCTTCCCTTTCTCCCAATGTTTTTTTTTCCCCACAGTAGAAAATAATTTACCATCAAGAAACGGAGGGAAGAACAGAAGGTAAAGGGATGCATCTTGAGCAACTCAACAACTTAACTCTCTTTTTTCTGTTTTTTTGTTTTGTTTTGTTTTTGTTTTTTTGTTTTGTTTTTTGTTTGTTTTTGAGACAGGGTGTCTCTACATACCCTAGATTTCTTAGAGCCTGGCCTTGAGCTCACAGAGATCCACCTTTGCTTCCCAAGTGCTAGGATTAAAGGCATGCACTAACATGCCAGGCCTGATCAGCGCTCTGATCTGAGGCTCTCTTTCCAGAAGAGTCTCCAGTGCCACTCCATGGTTGCCTGCCAGAAATGCCAGACTGTGACCATGTGACCTTGGAGTCCCCTCTTGTCACACCACTGCCTGGACTTAAGTCAGTGCCTTTAGATTCTCCCAGGTCACTAAAATTATGGTCAGTGATATCCTGTCTTTCTTGCCCATGTGGCTTGGAACATCCGGATCTCTAAAGTTGAAAGATTGACACCCAAGTCCCACCACCGATTTTTAAGCATGGAGTAAGCATCTGGCATATGTCTCAGGATTGGTTGGCTTGGGGCAGCAGGGACTGAGGTTTTTGCTAGTATAAAAAAGCCAAAATCAATGGGAGGATACAAGGGATGAGATAACCATTGAGATGTAACAAGAATAAATTAATATAATTAAAAAAAAAAAAAGGCAAAATCTCACGGGTGGGTGAAAGTGTGATTCTGGAAGGAACTGTAGTGCACACCCATTTTAGGCAATGAAAAAAAAAAAAATCCTTAGAATGTGCCCGAAAAAGAAAACTTAGATTGACATAATAAATGATGTATTAGGTCTTGAGAGGTGTGTGTTCTGTGGGCCTCTCCAAGTGCTTCAGCTTTGTGAATTCAGGACCCAGAGACCTCAGTAGGGACACTTGGCACCGCTGTGACAATGGCTGGATGGCCTGCAGGCTCTCTGCAGAACACTAATCACAATGCTCTTCTGCCTCAGGCGGAAGCTTTCTGAGATAATTTGGAACACGGGGGTTCTTCTTGTAGGGACCCTCCTACTGATCCCCTGCAGAGCTGGGAAAAGAGAGCAACTTAAGGAACTCAGCCAGGTGTGGGGGAACACACCTGCAATCCCAGCACTCGGGAGGCAGAGGCAGGTGGATCTCTGTGAGTTCGAGGCCAGCCTGCTCTACAAAGTGAGTCCAGGGCAGCCAAGGCTACACAGAGAGACCCTGTCTCAAAAAAAAGACATGGGAACTCATGTTTGCCTCTTAAGAAGGCCATGCCTGTTTCTTACATTGTGTTCCATTGCAACATTCAAAAATCCCAATACCGTGTTTTTGTTTTTGTTTTGGGGTGTGTGTGTGTGTGTGTGTGTGTGTGTGTGTGTGTGTGTGTGTATACTGGCAAGGATGTACTGAACAAATTAGTCCTGCTCTTGTGGTGATGTAGCACATATTCTCAAATGCGTGCGTGTGACTATCACGTTCAGCCCAGCAGCAGACTCCCTTATCCCTTCCCATACTATAAACCCCATCTACCCCATCTTTACCAGAGTTACCTACTCTCCTGACTTCAGCACCCCCCCAACCCCTGCCTCCACCCCCACCCCTACACTGTTGATTTGTTTTTCCGGAAATGACTTCTACTGAAGAGAAATCATTTTGCAAAGATGAATGACACGTGACAGTAGACATGGGCTAAGTTTTGCTGTCCTTACATAAGCTGCACACCTTTAAATTATTTTCTTATGTATTTATGCTTATTTGTGTGTGTCTGTGTCTGGATACCTGTAAAGGGCATACGTTCCCTGGGAGCTGGATTATAGCAGTTGTGAGCTGAGTGATACAGGTGCTGGGAATCAAACTCAGGACCTCTGGAAGAGCAGCAAGTGCTCTTGACCGCTGAGCCATCTCTGTAGCCTGTAGCTCCTTTGGCTGTTTACTGTGTACATCAGGCTAGAGCTGCTTTACGTAGAGGAGACACTTTATATTCAGTATCCTGGGTTACAACCTAGACAGACCCTTGAGTCTTCTGAGGTTTCATAACTTGAGTGGAAGGACTGTTTCCACCCTCCACCCCATCATCCCTGGTCTGAGGTGGGTGGGAGATGCTAAATGGTGAGAATACTTTCTTGAAGGTCTTTGTTCCCTTCCTCAGGACAACGAATGACAGTTATCAAAATCTTCCCAAGATCAATCAGAGGTCACGACCCAAAACTTCAGCAGGGAAGACAGGGGACACCAGATCTGTCAAGGAACACCCTAAACAGGTCGAGATGACTGCTTGATGTCGGTAATACCACACTTGCCTCATAAATGGCCTCAAGAAAAATATCTCTGTTTAAAAGTTGCTGTATGATTTAATTAAATTGTAGGGGTCCCTGAATACAGGTGACATTTATTTCAGTATGCTGGAGCAAAGAAATGGACAAATCTGTAGGTTTTCCAGCTCCTCCTCTAGTTCCAGCGCAGAGTAAGGGTAGTGGAAGTTGTTGTGCTGCCTGGAAGAGCCTCATAGCTGAGACACAAGTGCAAGAAAGCAGGCCTCCCCACCCCAGGCAGGTCTCCTGGCTCCCCAGTGTGTCCCAGGGACAGTCTGAGGGACAGCTGGGCCTTGGCATTTCTGTCTGGACATCTGTAAAGTCCACAGGGTTCCTCCTTACCCTAGACTTCAATGTTAGACATCCTGGAAGGAAGGGCGGTGAGAGGAATAGGCCCAGCAGACGTGTGAAACCAATGGCTCCTACCTCAGGAGAGCTACATCCAGAACCTTCCTGCCTAGGACAAAACAGTTCAGGGTTTTTTTGGTTTTTGTTTTTTAAGATTAATTTATTTATTATGTAAGCAGTGCTTTGCCTGCATGTACAACTGCAGGCCAGAAGAGGGCATTAGATCTCATTATAGATGGTTGTGAGCCACCAAGTGGTTGCTAGGAATTGAACTTAGGATCTCTGGAAGAACAGTCAGTACTCTTAACCTCTGAGCCATTTCTCCAGCCTTAACAGTTCATGTTTTAATGAGAAAGGACCAGTGGAAACTGATAAATGGAACAGAAAAAGTTAGCTCTAACAACTAGATAGAAAGAAATGATAGAATTCTATTTGTTTGAAGAGGGTCTATGGCTGTGCCCAAGGTAGATGGGAGGTGATATGGGACCAGTGAGTTCCACAGGTGGTTAGGTGACTCTGCTGAGTCCCCGGACTTGGCCAGCCTTGGCCAAAGGAGAAAAGACAGGCCCTGGGTGGGGTTGGGCTAAGTACGGGTATTTTCCCACGGGTAGGACTACTTAGAACCCATAGCCTGGAGTCTCAGCCTCTGGGAATAGCTCCTTTCTCAAGGCACAGAGACATGGTTTAGAGTCCTGTCAATCTGAACAAAATTGGCCAAGTAACCATTATACAGAAGTGGTATCCAGCATTTGGTTTTGTGGGGGGGATGGGCAGTCAGAGCCAGGGTCTCAGCTGCTTGCAAACTAGCTACTCACAGTCTTCCTGTTTCTCCAGGAGAGTATCAATAACATTAAACCAGAGACCGCTGACTTTGGCTTAAACATATCAAAAATCCACAAAGACAGCCCAGAGGAAAAGGCCCACCCACGAAGGGTAAGTAGGACGGAAAGGGGGGTTTGTTTCTCTGTAGAAAAAGGAAATAAAGCACACAACTTTGCCAGACATGAAGGTGAAGAGAAGAAGCATTAAAGCTTGGCCGTGAGATGAGATGAGAGGGATGTCCCATCAGACTCAGAAGCCCAGAACATGGTTGTGGTCACCCATTCCTTTCTGGAAGGATGACTGAGAGTGACTCTTCTCTAGCGATCAGTCTCTAGATCATTCGCAAATGCAAGTGTTCAGAAGAGAGAAGGTTCCATGTTCCTTTCGGCTTAAATAGTCTGTGATTATGGGGTGTAATCGGATGCTAGAGTGTCTGCCCGCCCTTCACAAAACTCCTGGCATCAGAAATGGCTAAGAAAACACAAAGAATCCTAGGACGCTTGCAATAAACATTGGCGTGCCGCATCATTTACTGAGCCATGGCCCCATGCTCGCTTGCTTTGGGCCCTGCCAAGAGTGGTCATTGACATCCCTCTGCTTGGAAGCATGGCTCCAGACTGAAGTTGAATTTTTTTGTGAACTGTGAAAGGTTGGTTGGTTTAGGGCTGAGCTTAGGGCTTAATAGATATTTCTGTCCTTCTGTTCCTCCTCCTCCTCCCCTCCACTGCTCCTCCTCCTCCTTTTCTTCTTCCTCCTCCTCCATCTGGTTTTTTGTTTTGTTTTGTTTTGTTTGAGTTCACTAGCTAGCATGGAACTCACTATATAGACCAGGCTGGCCTCCAACTCAAAGAGATCCACTTGCCTCTGCCTCCTGGGTGCTGGGATTAAAGGTGTGCACTGCCAGCTATTTTTACCTTTTTCTGATGACACTCAAGTCTGGTTTTGTAATGAATAGTTTGTTCAAGACAAAAGCCTCAGATGGACTTAATGTAGCAAAAGGTAGGGGCAGCAGGCCCTTTGTCAAGGAGGGGCACCTTTCTCTCGGACCCTTGGTTAAGGAGGGGCACCCTCCTGTCGGGCCCTTGGTTAAGGAGGGCACCCTCCTGTTGGACCTTTTGTTAAGGAGGGGCACCCTCCTGTTGGACCTTGGTTAAGGAGGGGCACCCTCTTATCAGACCCTTGGTTAAGGAGAGGCACCCTCGTGTTGAGGAATCTGCAGCCTGTCCTTCCTTAGCTCCTTCTGTCCTGTTGTTGAACCACGGGCTGCTGGGTTAGCTCTGGCCTGCCCTGTAGACAAACTGATCTCTGTGGTGTGTGTGGGAAGGGTTCCCAGGCCCACTCACTTGCAAAGCACACCTGCCTTAGGGGCTGCACCAGCTTCCCCGCAGGCCTCAGGAACTGACTGCTGCCAGAGATGTTGGGTCCCTGGTTAGTCCTCACTGCCTTTGTCAAACTCTTAGTCCCCTGTGGTGTGCCTAGCAATTTTGTGGCTTTAGTTTCTTGTGAATGCCTCACATTGATATAAATGGGTGCCTCTGTGTGAGTCACAAGAAGGGACTATTTAACCCAGCACTTAACCTTTCAAATAGTCTGGCTATAAATTCTGTTTCTAGCAGGAATGGCTTCAGGGTAAAATGTAGATAGATCCCTGCCCCCAATCCCTGTAGATTTTCAAGTGTTCATGGGCTGAATGACAGTGCCTAGGGGTTTTCCCCAAGAGGGTCTCTTGTCACTAGCTTTGGATTCTGGTACCTTCTATTCTTTGGAGCCCAGGCCTGAGAGCCAGCCTGTTCCAGTCCTCTGTGGTCAGGCTGTTTATCATCCCTCCAAGCCTTAGGCTTTTGTTTTTAATATGTGAAATGGAAACTGTGACACCACCTGTTTTAAAGGAGAGAAGGAAAGGGGAGCCTCCCATCTTTGCCTGCCCCATAATAAACACTCAGTAAACATTGGTGGTTGTAAACATGTCTCATGTGCTCTCTTGATTTCCTTTCCTGACCCTAAGGAGAGCAGTACCAGGAGGATGGGGGATTGTGTTAGCTCCTCTTTGTACTGTGACCAGTGCCTGGCAGAAGCAACTCAAGGGAGTATTTGGCTCCCTGCTTCAGGGGATGTCCATCAGGCAGGCAGGGCAGGGCAGGCAGCGTGTAGTTGCACTTCTTCCACATCTTGGCCAGCCAGGATGCAGAAAGCTGGACTAGAGTGAGAGGGAACTTCCACAGGGCTGCTGGTAGTGGCCATTGTCTGCCAGGCAGGCACCGTATCCCAAAGGTTCTACAACCTCTGAAAAGAGCACCCCCCCACCCCACCCCCCGTGCTACTTAGGATCAAATATTTGAATATTTTGATGCTATAGAGGACATTTCAATCAGACATAATAGCAAATATCTGGGTTTGAGTCCTGGCTCAGCCCTATTAGTCTTGTGGCCCTGGGCAAGTTGCTTAATTCCTCTGGCTCCTAGAAACAAAATTAAAAGTCACTCACCACTAGTGGGTGTGATCATGGGCTGAGAACCTAGTACACCTGTTTTGTCCCAGGCCGTCCTCTGCTGGATGATGCATGCAAATGCAGCCAGCACATAGGACCTGTCTCTATCCACGACCCACTGTGTTCTTCCTGCATGTATAATGCTTTAAAAGAATGTGGTCAGACAGGGCAAGTAGCCATATAAGGAAGCATATCAGTATCAGCAATGCAAAATGCCCATGAATTTTATTCATCTAACTTCATCTTGAAGAATTAGTTTTCTTTTTTACTGAGTCCTGACTTAAACACATCATCTTATTCAGCAATAGTTCAGCTTTCTCTTAAGATGTGAAGTCTGCCTGACTTACATATATAGACACACAGCTACTAAGGCTACTCTACTCTCGTGTGTTTATGCCTTAAATAACCATTGCTCCTTTTTAGGGCCAAATCATTGACTTCCGGGAGCTGCTCTCAGATGCCATCAAAGGAGCCACCAGCAACTTTGCCTTGAATACCTTTGAATGTAACCCAGACCCAACAGTAAGTGACCAAGAAATGTGCCTCCGCTTTCAGACTGCCCAAACCTAGTGGACCTTCTAGAAGTAGCGTTCTGAGGCTGGAGAACTTTGAGATCTAGTCAAAGGTCATAGCAACCAGTCACTGTTTGTTTCGCCAAGATCCTGTTTTTCTTCCTAAATTATGAAGCAGCTTTGTAATGCCAGCCTATCTGTTCCTTTCACCAGGAACGATTGCTGAAACCTCTGAGTGCATTTATTGGCATGAACAGTGAGATGCGAGAATTGGCAGCGGTGGTGAGCCGGGTAAGGTCTGCTATTCAATTCACAAATTTATGGAGGCAGACCAGGGCTCCTGGAGCATTGTGGGTTGCTTCTTTTATTAATAACAATAAATATGATCATTTATTTATAAAGTGCCCCCACTTGCAGAGGCACTCATATTGTTTAGAGGCACAATAATGCATGATAAATAAATTATAGAACCATAAAATTACAATAGAAAAAGCCCACCATCCTACTATAGGGGCCAAGAAAACAGACAGCAAAAAAGATGCCAAAAGGAAGGGACAGGTGAAAGGCTTTCTAACAGCCCAGAGCCGAGGAAAAAGGTTCTAAGAAAAGCAAGGAGCACACGTGCATTTTGTTTAAAGAGTCTAGAAATTTAGGGGTCTGGGAGTATGATGGCTTCATACTTGGAAATTTCGATGAATATAACAAGATTTGCAAGAAAAAATTTTTACTACCAGGCTATAGATACATCAAGCTTGCACCCTCGAACCTAAAGGCAGTGAAAATTATGGACAGTGAGACAGCCTTGAAATCAATTGACCTGCATTTGATTTCTAGAGCCTTCTCTCTTTAGCCATATGATTTTAGGCAAGATTCTTATGATAAAAATAGATTATTGATTACGGAAGACTTTTCTAATTTCCACTGATCTCAATTTAATTGAAGGCTGAAACTGAGATAGGCTCAAGAAGATGCTTGAAAATCACCCAAACAGTTCACAGCAGCCAGAATAACCATGGGAAACTCAGCTACTCTGTTAAGTCAGCAGAGTCCACTGCACAACCGTAGCAGTCATGCAGAGGACCTGCAGATAGAGAGGAACAGGGTTCTGGAGGAAGGGACCCTGAGCAGTGTCTAAGAAGGAGAATTGGGTAGAGGAGGATGCCACAATAGCATCCCTCTGAGGGCCTAGGCCATCCCGTGTGTTACTGGCTAGTTTGTTTAGTGGGGTGGATGGTGGCAAATCAATGGAGAGGAGAGGTCAGCTATGAGGTGTTCACCAGAGAAGGAGGATAAAGATGAAGCTGGGTCAGGATGCCTGAGGAAGTGAGGATGGCACTTTCCATACCCACAAAATTCTGTCATCTCCTTCCTGGTTTTGCAAAAGGATAACACGACTAAAGTTCAGACTAGAGCGTGGAAGTGGCCAGAAAGGAATCCACACCACCGCCAGATGAAGTGGACACTCACTTCTTTCTTGAAGCCGATGTCATGAGGCAGACCCTGCTGAGCTGTGGCAGATAACTCTGGGTGTATGTAAGGATGAACCTCAGAGTGGGGAACTGAAACAGTACCTTGTTCAACTCAGCGTCAACTCTAGACTGTGGAGAGAAGTGCAACTGTCTGTGATGGTTCAAATATCAGAGTAGATGGCTCTTTCTTGTGTGCCAAGATTTCCTAAGAAAGGCCTTGATAAGACATGTGTGGTCTCCCCAGGTTTGGAAAGCTTGGAGTCAGGTGTGACCTAATCCCTGTCATCCCAATACTTGAGAGGATGAAGCAGGAGGCCACACAGAATTCCAGGCCAGGGGCACAGAGGGAAACCCTGTCTCCAGACACAAACCTTGGAAGATTGGGTCCTTTTTCCTCCACCTCGTCCAACAGAGGATGACGTACAGTGTACGTGGCCCAATCACTTCTAATAAATGTGTCTCATTAGAGTGGAACTCCTGGTGCCTGGAGGGAGGGAAGGTAGACATAGGACCATAACATCTTATGCCATTTAAAAACAGATCTTTATATATTTGAAACATGTGCACATATCACTTACAACAACAACAACAACAACAACAACAATAACAACAAATAGCCAGGCGTGGTGGCACACACCTTTAATCCCAGCACTCAGGAGGCAGAGCGGGCAGATCACTGTGAGTCTGAGACCAGCCTGGTCTACAAAGGGAGTCTAGGATAGCCAGGGCTACAGAGAGAAACCCTGTCTCAAAAAACAAAAACAAAAACAAACAAACAAACAAACAAACAAAAACACCAACCCAACAAGTAGTTAGAGAAACAGTTTCTGGATTTGTTTTTAGTAAGGATGGTACAAGAAAGGCCCTTTAAAAAGAAAAGTAATACCCTAGACATTGCTTGCCTGAAATTGCTCCTATGGAGAAAGGCCCCTGAGTGACTGTTCAGAGGCATCTTGTGAAATTGAAATTGGGAAACTGTAAATTAGTTATCAGTAAAAGCTACTTAATTGATTACCCCAGGGTGGTTGCTACAGGGCTCTCCTGTATGAGGGGAAACTGCAGTTACTTGGTTGTTGGCCTCCTTGAATGCTGAGAAGCAATCACTCCATCTGGGAGCAGGGAATACCCTCTAGGGAAAATGGAAATGGGTTTCAGGGGAGTATGGGAGCAGTATCTCTTTTATGTAACAAATTAAGAAAGTGTTTGCCAGATCAGGAAGCTAGACAGACACCCAGCGTAGGTGATGATCTGTTTTTCATTAAAAACTAATGACATTTGAAGGTATTTTTTTTCCTTTTGTTTGTTTGTTTGTTTGTTTGTTTTTTACCCAGGGTCTCTCTGTGTATCCTTGGCTGTCCTAGACTTGCTTTGGAGATCAGGATGGCTTCAAACTCACAGTAGTCTGCTTGCCTTTGCCTCCCTAGTGCTGGGATTAAGGGCGTGTGCCATGACCACCCGGCTTGAAGTGTTTCTTGACTGTGTTCATAACTGAGCACAGGTTGCTATTGCCTGATGGCAGGCATAGCTCACTGTTGGACCTCCACTAAAAGTAACACACACACACACACACACACACACACACACACACACACAGTCAATACCTTCTTCAGGGAAAATCATTGAATATGTTGATACCATTTCTTTGGTGAACTAACCCCAGATTATAATGTATGCATAGGTCTACATTATAATATTCATGAAACATTTTTTTTTTATCACCAGCACTTTATATACTATTAAGTCCCATGTTCTTTGCTGCAATGTTATTAGAAGTTGAAGAAAACATTGGTTTTAACAAAATAATGCAACGCACATTACAGGACATTTATCTCCATAATCCCAACATAAAGTGGAATGACATTATTGGACTGGATGCCGCCAAGCAGTTAGTCAAAGAAGCAGTTGTGTACCCAATAAGGGTAAGTATGGAAAGCCGTGTTTCTGCTCACTATCAACTGTACAAGCTGTGTCCAGAAGGGAACCCATGGCAAGTTGTCTGTCCATAAGTCAGCCTTTGCCTGGGCCACACTTGGTCAGTGCTGGAGCTTCAACCCCAGTCTATTCTGTACTGCCTCAGATCATCTCCGCCACAGCTCTTGCCAAGGACCCGGTCAGGTTCCTGGTACTCACCTCATGTGGCTCACAGTGCCCATAACTCCAGTGCCGCCTTCTGCTTTCCTCAGGCACTTTCATGTACTTGTGCATACAGAACACATAAATAAAAATAAATAGTTTTTAAAAATCACATTCTAGGCTGGGCATAGTTGAACACACCTTTAATCTGAGCACGTGGGAGGCAGAGGCAGGCAGATCTCTGTGAGTTCCAGGACAGCCTGATCTACAAAGTGAGTCCAGGACAGCCAGGGCTATTACACGGAAGTACCTTGCCTTGAAAAATGAAGAGGAAAAAAAAAAAAAAAAGAAAGAAAGAAAGAAAGAAAAAAAGAAAAGACATTCTAAATTGGTTCAAAGCAAGTCTCTGCTCAGTGGTAGCTAATCTAAGACTGTTGTGGCTATACAATTTTTCAAATGCTAAACACTAACCCATTAGCTTGCCTCCCAACAGTATGCTAAGTGTTGTAGGTCAGGAGGGAAGCCTCTCACTTTGTTTCTGTGGATCATCCCTCAGCTCTAACCCGCAGCTCCCGTCAAGGGCTTTACGTCAGTTATTTATGAAGACTGGACAGCCACTTCCAGAGCCATGGCCAGCAGGGCCAGCATACTGTTCTCATTACCTACTTCTGACTTTTCTACACACTTCACAAAACAAGTGGACGAATAGAAAAGACAGTGCTCTTCAAGAGGGCTGAGGAGATGGTCAGGGTACCACATAGCGTTTGCTATCTAACAGTCTAGCCCACCACTCAGGGCCCTAAAACAATACTCATTAAAACAGATATTCATTTGTCCTTCTGTGGGCGGGCAGTTCGGGTTGGATCCAGCTAGGCCAGCTCATCTGATTCCACACGGTATTATTTGCCTGATCTATCCCATGCCCAGGGCATCAGCCAGAGTGCCTGGGAAGACTGGGTGAGAAGCTGGGATAAACGTGCAGCCAAAGTCATCCCGTGTGTCCTCCCCCTGTGACGAGCAGGTCCAGTCTTGTTTACGTGGTTCTTAGGAAAAGGGAAGGGAGGAGCAAATCCTGACGTGTGTGCTTTTGCGTATCTCCTCTCCTATTTGATCATCTTATATTTTCAAACCACTTTTTATATTTCCCAGCATCCTATTAGGCCAGCATAGAGGGCCAGGCCCAGATGCTGGTGGTGGAGAAACACTCCACCTTCTTTTGTTGGGAGCAGCTATACAGAATTTGGGGCTAGCAACTATAATTTCCTAAGGCCAGGATTACATACTCATTAAAAAAAAAAAAAACCCACAATTGTGTATTACTACCACTGACTCCATGAATCTCTCAGTTTGGGGTATTTTAATTCTAAGGGCAGAAAAACCATTAAATCAGAACATTTTTTTCCCACCTCTCTCTTCTTTCTGCTGAGATGGGAGCAAGAAATACATTGGTATCAGAACTGAGAGAGAAACCATAGCACAAAACTTTTAGAAAGGATGGAACATTTCATTGGCACCCTGGATATGTTATTTTCTCATTCTGGGGAAGCTAACCCATGGCCTGTCACCTGTAGGCAAGAGATCTACCACAGGGTTACAGCCCCGCCCCCTTGCTGGATGTGTTATTTCTGTGGTATTACACCCCCATAAGCTTTGGTATTGGGGTTGCCAGCAGCACTAGTGAGACACTAAGAACATGTGTAACTTCACTACTGTTTCCCTTTGTCCTGACTTCTACCAGGCCTGTCCAGCTCCTACAAGGTTTGAATGTGAACAAATGAAAGAGACTCAACTGAAATCTGTACACACCCTCTAGGAGTCAGTGTCCCCAGCCTCCACCACAGGCTTTACCATAGCTCCACGTGGACATGCAGTGTCCCCAGCCTCCACCACAG
>OU015744.1:11638736-11666194 GCA_907169655.1 Acomys percivali
CATAGCTCCACGTGGACATGCAGTGTCCCCAGCCTCCACCACAGGCTTTACCATAGCTCCATGTGGACATGCAGTATCCCCAGCCTCCACCTCAGGCTTTACCATAGCTCCACTTGGACATGCAGTGTCCCCAGCCTCCACCCCAGGCTCTACCATAGCTCCATGTGGACATGCACGCTTAGGAGTTGGTTCTAGACCTCATCCTGGGTTTATGTCTTTACAGTTTTAAAAAGGAGTTAAATGTGCCACATAGAGAACCCAGAGGAAAAGGAAATTGTATGCATAAGAAATAACTATTGTCACGGAAGAGAAAAGCTGCACATACCTTTCTTTTCCTTGTTTATTTACTTACTGCTTTTCAGAAGCCACAAAAATTAAGTCAGACATTCTTGCCCATTGTGAAAATGCCATTGAGACAAACAAGATGCCCATAGAGAAGCACACTTTAAAGCGCACTGAGCTGTAGAGTGGCTGTTTTGCACGCGCACGCCTGCCCTGCCTGCTAAGGCTACACAGGCTGGTGTGTTCACGCTCACCTTGTTTTTGTTCTCAAAGTACCCGCAGCTATTTACTGGAATTCTCTCCCCCTGGAAAGGACTGCTGCTCTACGGCCCTCCAGGTAAACATGCCTTTCCGTTGGCATCCTAGAAGTGCCTGTGATGTGAGTGTGTCGCCCCTCCTCCTCTGCCTGTCAGTGATGCAGGCAGCTCATGTTTACCCTCGTGTGCCCCTAGGTACAGGGAAGACTTTACTGGCCAAAGCTGTGGCCACTGAATGCAAAACGACCTTCTTTAACATTTCTGCATCCACCATTGTCAGCAAATGGAGAGGAGACTCAGAAAAGCTTGTTCGGGTAGGAATTCTTAGTATTCTTAAATGTCAGCTTTCCAGATCACCGAAGTACAAAAGTATGTTAGAGCTTATTTGGTTCAAGGCGATATATATCTTAGGATCCACTTGGATTGTGGCTACCAAAAGCCTAGGAATGGACTGACTGTCACGTGTGGATTTTAGTCATAGCACCATCAGTAAAGCATGGACTCCCTTCTTTTGGAGCTTCACCAACAGCCCTTTTTTGACTCATGCAATTTAGGAATAAAAGCTAAAATAAAAGTCTCTAAAATGGCCTAGTTTTCCTTTACTCAAGAAACATTCATTATTAAGCATGTACCGTATATCTAGTTAACGTTTAGTGTGAGGCCGCTGCTGTGTGCCAGACCCTACACTAAGTAGTCTGTGGAGGAACTGAGAGACTTAAAACTTAATTATTCTTTCAGATGTTCTGAGCAACTTTTCTTCCTCTGAGCTCGTTGCCTGCGCAGTGTGTTCTTTCCTTGAAAGGCTGTTTGCATCTTTACAGTATCTCATTCCTGGTCCATGGCATTTCTTACACTATACTGTTTTGCTGTGGCTTCCTGTAACCTTGAGAGAACAGCTGCTTATGATGTACACCTCACCGTGGGGGTGGGGGGAGGCTTCCCAGAGTCCCGTTAGACTGTTGCCTGCTGTGCAAGGATTGATGAGTAATCCATGCTAAGTGAACGTAAAAAACATTTTCTAAAAGGAAGTTATCCTAAAATACTACCCTGGAATTATGTTTCCTCATAAAACTAATTTCCAAATGATTAGAGACTGCTTAGGAGATGTAATGGAATATTTTTAAAGTGTTGGTTTAAAAAAATAAAGCTTTACTTACTGTTTATTACTTTGACTGTTTATTTATTCACTCATTCCTTTTCTGGGGATTAAATACAGGCCTTGTGCATGTCAGCCAAGTGCTGCAACACTAAATAGGTCCTTAATCCCTTTATATTGTTTTCAAGTTATTTCAAATGTTTAAGTTTTTATCACCCCCTCAACACTCTCTTTCTTTCCTGTTGTTATTTTGTTTATTGTGGCGGCGGCGGTGGTGGTGGTGGTGGTGGTGGTGGTGTTTTGAGACAAAGACTTTTTGTATATGTAGCCCAGGCTGGCCTTGAACTCATGATTCTTCTACTGGGATTACCTCTTTCTCCTAGGTGATGGGATTATGGACATACACCACCATGCTAACTCAGGTCACATCCACAGGCCTCTGGTTTATCTGCTTCTTCACATGTGGATTCCTGGGGTTCCAAGAGTCAATTAACCACAATCATTATCAGCTGAAAACTCTTTGGGAGGTGTGCATTTAATTTCTGTGTGTTGAGTAACCATAAAACAACTCCCAAAAGACACCTCCCCAATAGTCTAGATGCATGTCCTGTCATGAAACGTGTTTTGAACCCTAAGCACAAGACATTGAAAAGTGCTCAGAGAAAGAAGTGTTCAGAGAAAGATCCCAGGCTCTTTGGACAAGCCTTAGGTGGAGATGTAGGAACATCATCAATAGGGATGGAGACGAAGTGGTTTCTTGTGTTGAATGGCTGCAAGTGCCGGATCACAAGAACACCTCTTTTCTGAGAGCATTTTCTTTAGGTTTTTCTTTTTCTGCTTTAGTGTTATTTTATCAGAATTCTCGGAGTGAGGCAATGATCCCTCCCCCGGCTTCCCATCTCCTTTACCTTATGTTAAAAGAAACAAGCTTTATGAGAAATGCATGAAAGCATCTAGTTCTTTGCTTTGGAATGTGTGAGCTAATATTCTCTTGCTCATACGGCAGGCACTTTACTGACGGAGCCATATCCCAGGCCCCTAATTTGAGATTTTGCAAATTGCTTTAGAATATACTTGTATTTCTTTTCTCTGATGAGAAATATGCTTTAATTTAAACATTTGAAAAATATTTAAGGAGAGCCGGAAACCTCTGCTGATCTTGAAGGCTCTCATCTTATTTCCTTCTAGAAGTTATTTTTTCCTTGTTTTTGAGATTTGGGAAGATCCTCACCTGGAGCGTTTCAGTCATTCTGTCAGCTCCTTCCCGGAAAGGATGTTAGAGAAAGGGAACCCTTCAGGACCTTCCCTTGGATCAGAGATGTGTTTTATCCCATTTGCTTCCCTTTCTATTCCAATTAAGGAGTTATTTATAGGGAACCTTTGGGCTGCGAATCTCCCCCCTCGCCTAATGCTCCTGCCTCTTAGGAGCTGAGCACCACTGAATAGTGGAGTGGTCTCTTTAGCAAATGCACACACCTGTTGAGGATTAAGTCTTCTTCCCCCTTGTATGATTTAACTTCCTCCAAGCACCTCTGGACATTTTGGGCTAATGCTTCTAGAAGCACTTACCAGGATTCTATTTATTCTCTGGGAGTGGAAACCCACTAATTTGAGCAACATGGAGACCTGCGCCTGAAGAGCAGTTAGTTCTTCTAACTACCTGTGTAGGAGAGGCTCCCTCTGGGTCTCCTACGCCTGAGTGAGTTCCTGAACACTGGGGAAGGTCTGATCTAGGGTTCTAGTGTCTTCTTCATCGGATAGATTGCTGCTATTGTAATCACCATTAGCATCAGGTACAGTCAGGCTTCTCGTTCTGTGACAAGGAAGAAAAGTTACGTGCTTCTGATTGTCTGGTCTCCCCTGTATCAGAGAGAGGTTAGGGATACATACCCTGGCATTGCCCTGTCGCATGACTTTTCCTGGGGAGGTGTGAACAACGTGTATCTAAACCAGATAGGGCACTGGTAACATACGAAATAAATGGTTCTACTCCAGTCTTACTTACTCAACCAGTGAATTATTGGGGCATGGACAAGTGGTCATATAAGTAAAAGTATCTGCATCACCAAAAGGCCCACACAACATAGAGGTGATTCATGGAAGCTGTGTATATGCTGCTCCCTGAGCAACATACAGGAAGCTCCCACCAATCACAGAGTTTCCTCTCAGACCAGTTATCCACATTTTTACAACCATGGGGATCAGCCTTGTGAATCTTGTGTTTCAGCAGTTCCCGAAGCCTTGTAAATTCTCTCTATCCCCCTAGCCTGTAAATTCCCTTTACTCTCTGACCCTTCTAAGTTCCCTTTATTCCTGGAACCTTTGAAATGCCCTGTATTCCTTGAGGCTTGTAAATTCCCTTTACTTCCTGAGCCTTGTAAAGTTCCCTTTTCTTCCTTAGCCTAGTAATTTCCCTTTATTCCTTGAGTGTTATAAATTCCCTTTACCCCCCCACCCCCCCCCCAGCCTTATAAGTTCCTATTACTCCCTGAGCCTTGTAAATTCCATTTGTTCTCTTATCCTTCTAAGTTCCCTTTAATCCATGAGCTTGTGAAATCCTTTATTCCCCAAGCTTTCTAAATTCCCCTTTGTTTTCTCAAGTCTCTTTAGCTTCCCTCCTTTGTCCAGGAGGGAATAAACTAAACGAAATAGCTACACACCATCTTTCTTTCAGTTTATGAGAAGGAGCTGGGCCCTATGAATGAGGGTTCTGTGAACGGGGAGTGCTAACACATCACCTTGGGCTCACCATACCCTGAGTCATGGGGAAAGTGAGGGCGTTCCTCCTCAGTGACAGGGAGGCTCAGAGGGATATTATGCTGCTGCCACTCCTGAAAGCCACACTCTAGCTTTCTCCCTCTTATTTAGCTTGTGATGCTTGCCTAACGCTAAGTGACACAGAGAATAAATCTCCCATGGCAACAGAAGAATATCTTTCTTGAACCTCTGCTGCATTCTCCAATCAACAGTGAAGAATTGTATATGGTGCTCAAGAGATCAGTTGCAGGATTAAGGGGGGAAAAAAAGATTTAGGTCTTGATGCTGTTCACCACCACTGTGTCTCCCTGTTGAGTTCTTTACTTTGTTTTTATGTCTGTTCTTTTGCTGGCTGCTTTCTTGTTCTTGTTCAGTCTATAATATTTTACTCTGGATCGGAACATCCTATTCAATCAAGAATTGCTTTTAAGAATCAGATCCTCCAGCATTTGGGAGGCAGGGTAGGAGGATCACCAGGAGGTCAGCAGCCACCTGAGCTATATTGTGAGTTCCAGTCTAGCTTCAGCGGTCTCAAAACAGCAGTAAAAACCTAGCAACGATAACAAACAAACAAAGGAGAAAATGTGTGAAGAGCCAGATCCTAGCAGGCAGTGTTGAGGTGGGCTGAGGGCCTGTGGAGTCACGTGGAGAGCAGAAAAGGACATTTTCAGCTTGCTATCCATGACTTTCCTTTTCCTGCACTTTTTTCTTCTGAGAACAACCCTGTTGTCCCCAAACATGAAAGGGGGAAGTTACTGGCTGATCTTATAAATCCTAAGGACATTTGTTTCCACTGGAACTTGTTACTGGCAGGATGTCCCCAGGGGTTAACGAGGCAGCTGAGGGCTTGAGAACTGAATTTTATCTTCAGTTCTCACAATTATCATTAGGAGCCGTGAACCTTGAGCCACCTACTTTCTTTGGCTATAATTTTATCAGATGACAACTGGAAATAAGTGGACCTCACCCAACCTCCTGGCATAGAACTAAGGAGAAATAATGGTGGCGATGGTTGTAACGTTGCCTCAAGAGTACCAGTGTAGGATGGGTGCTTACTAGTTCAACAATTCTAAACTTTTAATCTGGGAGCATTTGCGGACTAAAGTTCAAGTGTATGCCGAGGACTAACGAGAATATAAATTCAAACCTGTCCTTGCTTTTCAGGTGCTGTTTGAATTGGCCCGCTATCACGCCCCCTCCACCATATTTCTGGACGAGCTGGAATCTGTGATGAGTCAGAGAGGCAATGTGCCTGGGTAACAGACAGGGTTTTAGTTTTTTTGTTTCCTGAGTGTTTGTGTGTGTGTGTGAGTGTATGTGTGTATGTGTGTGTGTTTGTGTGTGTACGTGTGTGAGTGTATGTGTGTGTATATGTGTGCGAGTGTGTGTATATGTGTGTATGGTGGTGTGTATGGTGTGTGTATGTGTGTGTGAGTGTGTGTGTATGGTGTGTGTATATGTGTATGGTGAGTGTTTGTATGTGTGTGTATGTGTGTGTATGTGTATGTATATGTGTGTGTGAGTGTTTGTGTATGTGTGTGAGTGTGTTTGTATATGTGTGTGTATGGTGTGTGCGTATATGTATGTGAGTGTGTGTGTGTGTGTGGTGTGTGTGTATATGTGTGAATATGATCATTTCTTTTTAAGTGTATGTGATGGTCGGAAGCCCATCAACATTTACCAGCAGAATGAGCTTATTAATAAACCCACACATTTTCTGCAGACACATGAGAAAGTCTTTAAATTAGATCCTGTTAACTGAGTAGCTGATTTAAATAGTTTTTATAACCGGAGGAAATATCATCCTCCTTTCTCCCGTCCCCGTAGCGTGGCTGTCAGGCCTCAAGATCAGCCAGCCGCAGGGTCCTGGCTGCCAGGAGGCCTGGCTGCCTCAGAATACCCTCCTTTGGAGCCAGAGGGCTGCCCGTGGGGACGGGCACCAGGCTTACCCGTGGGCACCAGGCTGGGCTACTTCCGTATTTCATTCTCTAGAAGCCATCCTCCAGGCCGAGGAAATGGGCGATTCTTTGACATCTGTCACAGACATTATTTCTAAAGATTATCAGAAAATGTCCCCATCAGGAAGGGGGACCTCTCCATTATAAACGCTTTTGGGTTATGCTTTCAAAAGGCCAAGTAGGGCCGGGCGTGGTGGCACACGCCTTTAATCCTAGCACTCAGGAGGCAGAGGCAGTTGGATCTTTGTGAGTTCGAGGCCAGCCAAGGCTACACAGAGAAAGGCCAAGTAGGGTTGTTTGCTTGCCTGCTTGCTTAGTTTTAGGAGTGTGTGTGGCATGTGTTATGTGTGTGCACATGTGTGTGCTAGTGCATGTAACGTGCTTTTTTGTGTGTGCATGTCTGTGTGAGGTATGTGACATGTGTTATATGTGTGCATATGTGTGTGCTGGTATAGATAACATTGTGTTTATGTGCACGTGTGTGTATATGTGTATATGTATGTGTTCATGCATGTATATGTGTATATGTGTATGTGTGTATGTATATATGTATACATGTATGTATGTATAAGTGTGTATGCATGTATGTGTGTGTATATGTGTGTATGTTCATGTGTGTGTGCATGTGTGTTTATGTATGTGTATATGTGTGTGCCTATGTCTGGCTCTATATATGTGCTGGATCAGATCCTCATGCTTACACAGCAACATTTTACCAGCAGAACCGTCACCTGAACCCCCATTTTTAAGTTTTAAAATTTACTTTTAAATATTTTTATTAATTGTTTGAGAATTTCATACAGTATATTTTGAGCACATTTGCCCCCAATTACTACCTTTAATTTCTCCAGATACTCCTTACCTCTGACTTCATGTATTCATTTAAAAAAAAATTCCTTTAAGAACTCATTGATTGATTTGTTCTATGTACTTCTGAGCGCTGGGCCATCTGCTGGAGCACAGTAGACTTACTGGAAATCCCTCCCCCTAGAAGCCATCAACTGGGCTTCTCAGTGAGTGGTGGGGGCTCACGAGCCCCTTCCCACTGCACGCTGGAATGCTGATTAGCCTGACCTTGGGCATGTCTGCAGCAGCGTTCACTGCTGTGAGGTCGTGAGTGTAGAAGTCCTGCTGTTGCCCAAAAGCTGCGGTTTCACTCAGTTCTCCCTGACCTCTGGCTCTTCGTCCTTCTACTCTGTCTTCTGAAATGGGAAGGAAGGGTGTGGCACAGAGCTGTCCCACACGGGGCTGAGCACGCACGCCCGTCACATACAGCCTGCACTTTGGCCAGCTCGGGTTTCTGCATTGACTACTATCTATGGCACAAGGCAGCTGCTCTGCAAGTTGCAAATGGAGAGCGCAGTTCTATACTATGTCCAGTAGCAAAATGACAGTAGTAGGTTCACCCTGGGGCCATCAACTCCTAACCTTGGGTACTGGCTAGATTTGCAGCACCAAGCATGCACGTCCTCCAGGGAAGGGGCCATGAATGCAACCAGAAAGCAGTTGCTTACCCCCATAACATTCACGTGGCTGTTGCCATACTAGTCATTATTGGGGTTTATAGCATTCACAGCTGGATAGAGCTGTTGATTCCCAAGCTGGGCATAGTGAGCATGCCTTTAGTCCCAGTACTCAGGATGCAGAGGTAGGTGGGTCTTTGTGAGTTCAAGGCCAGCCTGGTTAACATAGAGAATTCCAGGACAGCCAGAGAAACATAGTGAGACCTCCCATTTTGAACAACAACAATGACAGCAACAACAAACTGTTGCCCGTCCTGCTCCTCCCTCCAGCAGGCTGCATAGCACCCTCTAGTGGAATTACCTAGTAGGGAGGAAGCTTCCTGGTCAATACCAACATGATATCTCAATGTCCTGTGACCAATGTGTGTGCTGTCCTCAGGAATAGCGCCTTACCAAGTTCTGGTGAGCAGTAAGGAGCAGTGCAATAGCCTGTACTGTGGGGGCTAAGAGCACTGGCCGCTCACTCAAAGATTCTGAGTTCAATTCTCAGTAACCACATGGTGGCTGACGACCATCTATAAAGAGATCTGGTACCCTCTTCTGTCTGATGCTCTCTTCTGTCAGGCTGGCATACATGCAATAGAGTGCTTATATATATAAATAAATCACTCTTTTAAGAACGTTTTAAAAAATAACCTGTATTGTTTTGATGGTCTTTAGGACACCTCTTACTAACAGCAGAGGAGAGGACAATTTGGGGCTTTTTATTTGACAACCTGTGAATGGTTCTCAGATGATATAATTTCCTGTGAAGGGTAACTCCAATTAAACTCTTCTATATGAATGTGGTGTGTGTGTGTGTGTGTGTGTGTGTGTGTGTGTGTGTGTGTGTGTATGTGAAACATAAAATAGTAGGTTTCCATATACCTTTCTCAAACATCCTTAGAGTTCTCATATATCCTAGGCTGGTTTTGAACTCACTATATAGGTTAGGGTAACCTTGAACTTTTGATTCTCTGGCTCTCCCACTCCCAAGTGTATAAATACAGGTATGACTATACAGTGCAGGGGACTGACCCCAGGGCTTTGGATTTGATAGGAAACCATTCTATCAACTTGATTGGTTTGTTGTGATCAGTGATATTTTTGAAACTTTTTATTAAATTTGACACCTCTATCTGGAAAAATAAAAACAGGTGTCTGGAAAATCTCTGTGCATCTGTATTTATTAATGCCCTTTAATGGTCTATTATCAAGACAAAGCCAATGGTAATAAGAAGCCAGGAATTTGCTTGTTGAAAATATAAAAGTAGTATTAGAAAATAATTTGTGTAATTTTACTTATTGGAAACCATTTTTCCCAGCAGAGAAACAGAAAGCTGAGCATGCAGCTAAGGTGGCCAGGGGTTTCATTGAAATGGGACACTGACCTGGCCTTCAATGCCTTGTCAGATCCGAGCTGCAGCCCTCTGCCTGCTGCACCCGTGCAGGAGACCCCTGACTGCATCAACTGCCTCTCCCTCTGTATGGACAGGCCTCCCTGCCTTTCTAACTTCAGTGGGGCCTTTTTCCTGCCTTGTAGTTGGTTCTTCCTAGGGTTTCCTGTGGCCTAGATCTCGCTAATGTGGGTCTTTCTCTGCCCTTCCTGATTGCAAGTGCTTTGTCCATGATCTCTCTGAGTTTCAGTGTGTCCCTTTCTAGGACTCAAAGATCCCAGCTTATAAAACAAGGGCAGCTAAGCCAGCCATGATTGTGCACACACTTAATCCAGCAATTGAGAGGCAGAGGCAGGCAAATATTTTGAGCTCCAGGCCAGGCTGGTCTACATAGCAAGTTCCAGGCCAGCCAAGGCTAAACAGTGAGACTTTATCTGAAAAAACAAAAACAGACAAAAAGTAAGGTCACCTTAAGGACATATCATGAGTCATATGCCAATTATGCAAAAGTATGGACAATTACATTAAAATTAGCACATGCACACATACTGTGTGTAATTATGGACAAAGGCTATGGGAACATATAATTGTATATTGCAAGTCTTTTCTCTCAGACATTAAGAGGCACAAATTCTACAAAGTCATACATAGGTAGAGCACCCCCAATGTGAAAATCCAGTGTGAACTGACCCATTCTGGACCTTTCATGAAAATGGGAACTTCTGCCCCAGGAAAGTTTGTTTCATATAGGAAAGTATAAAATAGCATATAAATTACCTTCAGGCTATATGACAAGGGGCTATGTGAAAATACAAATGAGTTTCATGCTTCGACTTGGGTTTTATCCCCAATATGGCTCTTTATATCTGTACCTAACGTGAGCTGCCTCTGCACACATGCATGAAGGGTTGAGTGTTGTGCCGTCTGAGAAGACATTTTGTTACTGTGCCTTTAACTACATCTATGCCAACGAGGGGAAGTCTGCTGAGCCTTTTCTAGGCTTCAACCTAATACGGGCTGTTCAGCTCTTCCTGGTCCTTGAGGGAGGGACTTAGGCAATGGTGATGGAGGCTGAGAACATGAAGTTTCAGAGTCTAATCTATGTCATTAGCATGCATTTCATTAGGAGAGAATGAAGCCAATTCAGGGTGGGGATTTCATAAACACACAAATGTACATACAAAAATACTAAGAAACATGAAAATTATGTTATGACTACTCTATAAATGTAGTATTCTCAATTATGCCATTTCATTTAATTAATTAAGTTTGCTTTTTAAAGACCAAGGTGGTCTGAAACTATGTAGCCCAGGCTAGCCTCAGACTCATGACAATTCTTCTGCCTCAATATCACAAATGCCAAGCTACCATTATACCTGGCAGTTATGGCATTTTAAAATAATGGACCAGGAGATACAACTGGTTATGTGTAATCTAACCCTTCAGTTATTTATTTATTTATTTATTTATTTATTTATTTGTCAACCTTGGCTTTTTATTTTTAAATGTCATCATTTTATTATTTACTTCTCTTTTTAATGCCCATTTTCTTGAACTCACTTGCTATCAGAATGGAGCCTGTTCTAAGTCCCAGGGCCTTGGTGCGAGGGCTGCTTTTGTCACAAAGGCTCCACGATGAGGGGAGTCACACCTCCTTGTCTCTGTAGGGGAGAACACGAAGGAAGCCTCCGGATGAAGACAGAGTTACTGGTGCAGATGGATGGATTAGCGCGCTCAGAGGATCTCGTGTTTGTCTTAGCAGCCTCTAACCTGCCATGGTAAGACATCAAGAGAATGTTGTACACGCAGTTTCATGATCCAGTAAACACGGGTCGGATTTCAGTGACTTGAGAGCTGTGGGAGGAGGTACTGAAGTGATACAGAAACCGAATCTGCAGTGGCATGGGTGTGGGTGTGGCAAAGGAGCCAATCTCCACTGGAGATAGAGACCCAGCATAAAAGTGGGCAGCACTGCTCCCTGGACTTGGGTTCTAAACTGTAGGAGTGGAGAAGTGGAGCTCATCAGAAGGCGTGCATGTATTCGCTCTCTCTGCTCTAACCTGGAGCTGTGAGCTAAAATAGACCTTTCTCCCTTACGTTGCCTTTGTCAGGTTTTATACAGTATTTTTAAGGCATCAGAAATGAAATTAGGAGATAGGGAGTGACTATTCTGTTTCTTTTTAATCAAGCAGAGGTTTTTCATAGAACTATAAATGTTTAATACTGCTAGTTCTCAAAGAACATTCCAGAAATAATGTTTCAATTTTATTGGTACTAAAATTAAACTTTTTTAGGTTAGTAGAAAAATCCTTTATTTAATGCCATATAGTAAGTGGAAAACTAAACAATCTCTAATTGAAAATATAATCTACTTTCAGAGCCTTCTATTCAGGCTGTATCCCAGAGTGGTTTAAGAACAATTCTAGAAGAAGAATTGGGAAATAAGAGACGTTGACTAGGGGAAAACAATATCTACTTGGAGAATGCATTTTTAAAATGTTATAATCTTCTTACAGTTCTCAGAACATTTTCATGTTATTATTTTTTATGTCCTGGATAGAGAAGGAGATGCGTGAGGAAACATTCTTAGAGGGCGTCTGGGGTGAAGAGCCTGTGGTCAGCGGCAGTGAGCAGGGCTGGGGCATCTCACTCCACCCCTACCTCCTTTTCCACATTTGCAGACAGACAGACAGACAGACAGACAGACAGACAGACAGACAGACAGACAGACAGCTCTTTAGATCTGGTGTCCCAAACAAGAAGTGGCTTTTTAGGCAATTCCTGTGTACTCTTTAAATACATTCCTAATCTAAACCCAGCCTCACCTCCCTGTATTTTTGTGCACCATTGATGTGGGGTCCACAGAGAAGTGATGTTTAAATGTTTACATGAACATTATTGAGAACTGTTGTTTGGGGCTGAGCTTCTATATGGACTTGTCATGATTGGGTCACTCATGTTAAACTTCCATTCAGCCACACTGGGACAGTTGTTATTTAATCTTCTCAGAAATTAAACAGGCCAATTTCATATAAATGCTCTGGGTTGTATCCTCTGTTCTTGCCACAACAACCCAGTAACCTAATGTTGGCTAGTTGGTTTTTTTTCTTTCTTTTTTTCTTTTCTTCCTGTTGTTTCATGTCCTTGTCCCCTAGTTTCTAAGAACCATTTCTTTGAGGAGGACCAAGCTGCTTTTGATCTCTGTGCCTTTATTTTGTTGCCTGGTGGCTGTGTGTGTTCACCCAGGTGTGTGAAGCTCCTGTCATGAGCATGGCAGCTCTGCACCTTGGGAGACTGAACACATCTTCCAGAAGCATGCAGAGCCCTCCCCTTGGCATGAACCCAGTGGTTTCTGCAGTGTCGCTGTGTTGATTGACAGGGCAGCTGTGGTCTTGGTAGTGTCTTCTTCCTGCTTTAAGTACTCTAGGCTGAAAATGAGGCTGATTCACTTCAACCATTTTTTTTTCCCTTACAGTGTTGACCCAGTGTTGGGAGCATCACACTGTATCACATCCTGAGGTGGGCAGTGTCCTTTTCTCACTTTTGCTGATGCCAGAATTGATCTGGGGGTTAGTGTATATTGGTCTGGTTCCTCTACTGAACATCTCTGAGTTATAGCATCCACTGATCAGCGTGGCCTCAGTGGTTAAGTGCACTTGTTGCCCTTCCAGAGGACGCAGGTTCAATTCCTAGCACCCATGTGGTGGCTTACAACCATCTATAACTCCAGTCCAGGCCATCTGATGCCCTCTTTTGACCTTCTCCAGCACCAGAAATGCATGTGGTTCATAGACATACATTCAGCCAAAACATTCATGCACATAAAAAATAAAATAAAATAATATTAATGAAACTTCAAAGCTGTTTTTTGTGTTTCAGTGAAAACTCTCTGAAGAGTGAGCATGTGACTTATAACTGTAAACTGAGCATGCTCAGAAATGTGCCTGCCCTTAAGTGTGCTTTCCTATTGTGCTCAGATCTTGAGGTCCCTGAAAAGAACCAGAAAGACTTGAAACCTCTGTAAATGCAAGAAGAGTCTTTAATATTTCACCCTGAGATGGATCGCACCCAACACCAAATCAGTAGTATCGAGAAGTGACTCCGGGGCATTGATCTGGGGACCTTTTATAAGTCCCTTTTCTTCCATTGCCCCTAAAGCAAGAGCAGGGGTGGGGTGGTGGGGTATCCTAGTATGGCAGTCATCTATTGGTTGAGTAACATAAGTGGGTCTAATATCCAAAGGTGACAGGCTACAGAAAAAGGCGCCAAGACCACCCATGGCTTAACTTTCTTTGTTCTCTTTATTCACCACCTTGCCCAGGGAAGTGTCTGTTTTCTTAGTAACTCTATCTCCTGTGGGCCGGGTCAGTTGCTAGGTAACACTATCTCTGGTGGGGCTCTTCCTTGCAGCTGTGAGTTCAAATCTCCTTACCTTTTCAAATCTCCTTTTTCTACCTTTTAAGTCTGTTTCTTCAAAGAACTTTGTCACCCTTAGATAGACCAAGGCCATTTGTGCTTCCAGCAACCTTGGTTTAGTGGTCATCTGGGTGGTGAGTTAGGGAACAGTATCGTGTTAGCTCAGGAGGGAGTGCACATCCTACTTGCTCCCTGGGTCTGTCTAACTGCTTGTCTCTTATATCGGTGCTTAGCCAATTTTTAAAAAATCTTTTAGGCCTCAGCTGGGCATGGTGGTGCACACCTTTAATCCCAGCACTTGGGAGGCAGAGGCAGGTGGATCACTGTGAGTTCGAGGCCAGCCTGATCTACAAAGTGAGACCCGGACAGCCAAGGCTAACACAGAGAAACCCTGTTTCTGGGGGAAAAAAAAAAAATCTCTCTCATTCTCTCATTCCTACCTGAATGTGCATGGGTAAAGCCTTCATGTTCTGCTCAGGAAGAGCATCGCTTTGGGAAAATCCCGATGCAGTCTTGCTCTTTTTCAGTAGCAATGCCACCTCTTTTCCTGACCTTTCATCTCCTGTTTGCCCCTTGCAGCTTTGTGTTCACAGCGACCACTAGCTGTGAGGGAGTCCCCTCTCCCCACTTCCCCAAACTGAAAACTGTGCTTTAGAACCTCTGGTGTGTCCCATGATTTCTAGGCTTGTTTGACACATTACCATTAGGGTTTGTGAGTGATTTTTTTCTTTCTTCTTCTTGTTTTTGTTTTGTTTTAACAGGCTCTTAGTACATAGGCAAGGCTGGCCTCGAATTTTAGATCCTGCCTGCCTCTGCCTCTTGGCTGTTCTGATTACAGAAATACAGTGCCACCCCTGAGGAGTTCTGTGAGTTTTAAAGAAACTTTCTTAAGCTGTAATTCACAAAATGCACAGTTCACAACCAATGCTTTAACTGTGGTATATATTTTCATTGTATTATTATTATTGTTGTTGTTATAATTATTTGCATTATGTAGAGATTAGAGCTAGGTCCTTGTATGTATATGTTCTGGTTTTGGTTTGTTTGTTTGTTTGTTTGTTTGTTTGTTGGTTTTTCGAGACAGGATTTCTCTGTTTAGCCTTGGCTGTCCTGGACTCGCTTTCTAAACCAGGCTGGCCTCAAACTCACAGCGATCTGCCTGCCTCTCCCTCCCAAGTGCTGGGATTAAAGGTGTGTACAACCATGCCCGGGTATATGTATATGTTCTGAAAAATGCATATCTGTTATTCTAGGATGTATTAGAGTTCTTTAAAGGAACAGAACAAACAAAATGTATGTGTATTAGAACAGGATTTGTGCTGGGCCTGGCTGAACACACCTTTAATCCAGCCCTTCTGAGACAGAATCAGACAGATCTCTGTGAGTTTGAACCAGCCTGTTTTACATAGCGAGTTCCAGAGCAGCCAGAGCTCCATAATGAGACCCTCTCTGAAAAACAAACAAATCAATGAAAGAGGGATGTTTACTAGAATCGTTTGCAACAGATAGTGGTGGTAGTCCAACCAGGGCGGTAGGCATGTTGGACTGGCTGAGAGCCTGGTTTCTAAGCTGGATCTCTTAGCTTTCCCAGTGTGTGCTGAAAGCCTGAGAGAACCTGGGAATCACCTATTTTCAGTCCTCTCTAGAAGGCCAAACAAGCTAGGTTCCGACATCAGTTAGGGATGGCTCAGCAGCATTAGTGATATGGCATCGATGCACTCACCAGCAAGAAGGTAGCTAAGCAGGCAGCAAGCAGCTCTGCATTTTCCTCAGACCTTTTTATACTTGTGCTGTTCGACCTTGAAGAGGGGCTTCTCCCAACTAGTCCTTCCTACAAATGCCCTCACAGACCTGTTCAGAGGCTTGTCTCTCAGCCTTATTATGTCAGCTGTCGAGATTTACCTTCATGCAGGAGTACAAACCTAGATGACGTAAGTCACTCACTCAACATAGCCTCCTAATGCAATGAAGAGATGCAGCAAAGGCCTGTCGGGGTAGCACAGCAGATAGTCCTAGCACTTAGGAGGTTGAGGTAGGAGGATCAAGAGTTCAAGGCCATTATTGGCTGCATAGTGACCTTGAAGGGAGCCCCAGCTACATGCAGGCAGTGATGGAGAGAATGTGTGTTCTCAAATTCTTACGGTAGCAATTGCATCATCCTGTGACAGCACTGAAGCCGTGCACACATAATGGTGTCTCAGGCAATCATGGGCTGCACATGCTACACTGGTCCCATGAGATGGTAATGCAGCCACAGAGGTCCCACACCTCAGAGTGTGAACACGGTGCTCCCATGTCTGTGGATGCTGGTGTCAATGCACCTATTGAAGTGTTAACTGTATCAAAGTGTAGCATACACAGCACAGTGCGTAGAGAACAAACAGCTGTTACTGATTTACATGTTTTAGTAAACATGTTTACTGCTCTGGCTTTTTATTATTTTAAAATCTACAACTTCTAGTTATTTAAAAATGTTTTACTATTAACAGCACTCCATGTTTTATAGGCAGAAGCCTCACACATCTTGTATTTATCTCTTACACAAAAGGCAGCACACTATGTACGTTCTTGTGTATTTTGTTTTTTTTTTTTTTCTGTACAAAATATCAGAATATCCTGGAGATCTTTGCAAATAAGGCCACAAATTCTTCCTTACTCCCTTTATAGTTATATAGTACTACATTATGTAGCTCTGAAAATTTATCCAATCAGTCACCTAGCAATGGCAGCAGGGCTGTTCCTCCTCTTGCTATTACAAATAGAAATACAGTAAGGAGTGGGCATGGATGTGTCACTTTACTTTCCTTTTTCCTGCCAGTGCACCTTTGGGATAGGTTCCTGGCAGGAAGAGGTCAAAGGGTAATGTGCATGGAATTATGGTATAGCCTACCAGATTCCCCTCCATAGAGGTTGTGCCGCTCTACGGTCCCACTAGTGTCTTGCTTTCATTACTTAACATTATAATGAGAATATTTCCAATGTCATTAAATAATCCGTGGAAATTGGATTTGGTAATGGCTGCCCAGAATTCCCACATGTGGACTATGCCATAATTTAATCATCCCTTTCTGTTGAACAGATACAATGTTCCCAAACTTTATCTATGGATAAGTACCAGTGAAGTGAACTTGGTTGCGTGGAAGCCTTCATGAACAGGACTAGGGAGAGAGCTCAGCCGGTGAGGTATTTGTAGTCCAAGCACCGAGAGCTGATTCCTGGGCTCCCTGGCCAGCCAACCCAGCCTGTTTACTGACCGTGACAGACTCTCTCACAAAGAAAGGGTGGTGGCACCTGAAGATGATACACCATGATTGTCCTCTTGCCTACACACACAAACACACACACACACACACACACACACACACATATGCCCCCTCACACACGAGTGTGCATACATAAGCCAGTGTGCACACATGCACAAAACACCACCTTTGGGTACGGTTCTGGTTCTTAGAAACGACATCTGGAGGTGGGATTACTCACTGAAAAGGTTTTGTATTTTAGCTCCCGTGTGACATATTGCAAAACCATTTTCTAAGGACAGATTCTCTGAAGAAGGAATATTCTTAATGAATAATGTTTTCCTTGGCTTCAGGATCCCATTCTAGAAAGGGGTCTTTTCCGCTTCAAGAAGTGAACCCTGGAGAAATAACTACTTCAGAACAACTGTGTGAAGCCTCAGGCCTAAAGTATCAGATTCTTTACAGTTGTGTGGGGTAGGGGAGAGGGGTTGGGGAGGGTGGGGGGGTCATTTGTTGTTGAGGGCGCCATTGGGGCACTGGGCAAGCCTTTACCGCTGTCTCAGCAGTGGGGCGGCTTACAGTTTTTGCTCATGTCCCTTGGCTGCTCTATACCATGAGAGAGGACAAGAAGGAAACAGGATGGAACCACTTCCCTGTGTCATCTGATGTGTAAGTGAGCAGTGAGAGGCATACAAAATGTTTGCACATTTAATATTACCACTTAATGTAATAGCGATGTAAGAAACAGCATAATTAGGGCTAATTTGACCTGCCTTGATTGCTGCGTATTCACCAACTCAGGCCTAGCAGTCCAGAGGGAATGAGTGCTGAACAGGGCCATTAAGGCAAATCCCATTTAGAGATGTCTATTTAACTCGATGGTAGTTTGTACAAATAAGGTGTGGGGCTGCGAGCGTCACACTGACACTCCTGTCTCCCTCGCTGCTTGCCAAATGCTAGACATTCCAGGACCCCTTGTTAGAAAGCAGGTACCGGCAGAACCAAGCTGCAGGTTAAAAAACCAGGAGGTGACTTTCTTGTAATGTACAAAAGGAGACTCAAAAGCTGAGACTCCTGCGCTATGAATGAAACTGCCCCAGTCTGTTTAGGGACACTGGCAGCTGCTCAAAGGGCCATCCCTTCGTGACTCTACTTCCAGTTTCTACAAGACCTAAAATGTTCCTAAGACTACTTCTAGTCTGGCTGTCTTTCTACCACCTGTGTGAATGGACTTCTCCCACATGGGCGAGCCTTCCTGCTGTGGTGCTTCTGTGGAAATGCACATTTGTGACCGAAAATATCAGTAAACAAGCATTGCCTTTTAACAAAATCTCAATCCTTCAATTTTACCAATAAAGACTCAAGAGCCGGGCTGGAGAGATGGCTCAGAGGTTAAGAGCACTGCCTGTTCTTCCAAAGGTCCTGAGTTCAATTCCCAGCAACCACATGATGACTCACAACCATCTATAATGAAATCTGCTGCCCTCATTCTGGCCTGCAGGTGTTACACGCAGGCAGAACACTGTATACTAAATAAATCTTAAAAAAAAAAAAAAGACTCAAGAGCCAGATGCTGGCGCGAAAGCCTGCTAGCTCAGGGAGGTTCCCAGCTGCTATCTCAAACAACGCTCAAACTGCATGTCCCTCCCTTTTACTTCCTGTGCGTCTCTCTATCTGTCCTCTTGACTTCCTCTTATTCTCTATGGCTTTTTTCTATGTTCACTCTCTGTCAACAGGTTGCTTGTCCCACCTCTTGACCTATGGTTGATTTTATTTGATTCAAGCAGAAAGCTCTTAGATTAAAGGCACATACTAGGATTGAGCCACACCACAACTAGAAACAGGTTTTTTTCATTAAACAACACAATCTCGGGGTTCACAGTGTGATCAAATATCCTGCAACACATAACCACAGTTCTTTTCACACTAGCATTCTGAACCTGGGGGAGGAGAGGTGCTCTTTGAGGGTCTGTCTTTGAACTTTGCGCTTTGACCAGGTCTACATTTTCCCTGTGTGGGCTACTGCAGGTCAGTATTCACGGTATGAAAAGCAGGAGCTAGCTGGGAAAGTGGAGTGCCTGCTTCGCGTCTGTGAGTGAGGCCTTGAGTTCCATCTGGCACAGCAAATGAACAAACAAAAATGAAAATAAGATCTAATGGCCTAACACACTCCAGAGATACTGTGTGCTCAGCCCATGCACGTAATGCACGTACAGCAAGAGGATGGGATGGTCCTGTGGGTTGTGTTACGCTATGGCCTGCCATTTATTCCAGGCTGTGGCCTGCCGTATATTCCAGGCCGTGGCCTTCTATATATCCTAGGCTGTGGTCTGCCGTATATTCCAGGCTGTGGCCTGCGGTATATTCCAGGCTTGATGCACTATTGTTACTTTTGCAAACTTGCATAATTCTATGTAAACAATTCCATTATGTTAGGGGCCCATCAGTCATTTGGCTTTTCTTTTGGAGAAGTTGGTTTTTGCTTTTTGTTGTTGTTGTTGTTTTTAATGTTTTCCACTCTGGACTCTGCTTCCTCCTTGCCACCCCCACCCCTGCCTCTCTCCCCAGTCCCTTGGTGGGAAAGGTATCTGCTAAATGTTTGGCTGGATTAGGGCAGATAATATCAAAAGGGTTCTGTCTTACAAAAAAATTTTTTTTTCATCCTATGGTTGGGGAGAGGGAAGTTTTCTTGGTGTTTCGTCTGTAGTTTTGAGTTGTGGGTTTCTCCAGTGAACCATCAGGAGAGATGAGAGGCAGGAAAGCCCCGGGCACCCCCAGCCAGCCTGCTGCTTTTCCTACCTTTCAGAGTCTCCTTGTGGTTACTTATTGTAGGAAAGCCAGAGGTTTCTGTCATCAGGGGTGAGACATGCAAGTCTCTTGCTCATATTTTTGATTCACCTTTTTCTTTCTTTGCACATCTTAAACATTGTTTTATTCTCTGCTAAATGGAGTGCATTTCTGCTGTTAGGTTTTTTCTTCTGAATTTCATTCATGGTGGTTGTTACTTTATTAATGTTGTAGATGCTATCTATGGGAGTCCTGTAATGGGCTCCTGCAGAGCAGATTCGGCTGTTTCAGGTTTTGGACAACTTAGCTTAACTTCTCTTCTCAGCTTAAGATAGCTTGGGCTGTGACAATGAAGCTGCTGGTTTCTAACTATCCATGAAGACGTTTCCTCCCCAAGTGCAGGGCAGAGATGTGCTTTTCCGATGGCTTCCCTTGTTAGTGGGAAGGCATTCTATGCTACACTATCATACTGGCAGGTGCCCGTCAGCCACATAGGCCATTTGCTTTATGCCAAAGCCTTGGCTCTACCACTAATGGATCCCAGCCTTCTGGCTTGCCTCGTAGGAAGCCTTTCAAACCTAATCCATTGTAACCAAGAGGCAAATAGCCCAAGTCAGCCATAGTTTCACCTTCATCTATCCGGTCTTGATTTTGAGCCTCTTTTTTTTTTTTTTTTTTTTTTTTTTGGCACTTGAGAATTTTGCCCCTGTCTCTAGGAGGGTTCCATTGTACGTTCAAAAAGTATTTTTTAAAATAATCAATTGAGTTTTTAAATGGGTCTTAAAGCAAGATTTCTGATCTCTCATCCTTCTGCTGTGGTCAGAGCCATTAGATTTCTCCCCTCAGTTGTTGGTATTGTATTTTGGGGTGGGAGTAATCAATAGGTAATGTGAGGTAACTTTCACTCCACTAGAGTGATACTTGTAGCTCACACGTGAGTAGAACAAAGATTGCACTGCCAAGGCTCCCTTGCCAGATCCTCTGACCTCTCAGAGAGGCCGAGGACACGCACGCCTCAAGAAATTTTCAGAAGCACCACCCAGTGAGCCTGGCCAATCAGCGCTGAGACCCACGATTCCCACGGTTTCACTAAGAGTGAAAGTCCAGTGATTGTTCCCTCTGCCCAAGCCAATGCAGCTTCTCCGGATTAATTTAAACTAATGATGGCTATAGTGTACTAATTTCCAACAAAGCACATTCCCCTTCATAAATAACTCAAGGAGTTTAAGAAAGCAGGGCATTTTACCCAAAGCCAGCAGCTCTGCACGCCCAGTCATTCATCCACCCACCAGAGCAGGGTTTCTTGGGAACTTTGCAGTACTCTGCATGATGGAGGACACAGGGCCCAAGAGAATGCTGCCCTTCATACCTGGCCTCTGGAAACTAGAGGGGACAGCAATCCACACCTACACACCCCTAGCTGTGAGCTGGGGGTGCAACTGTGTGGACAGAAAAGAATGGCATGGGCTTTTGTTTTTCTGGTTTTTTGGTTTTGTTTTTTTTTTTTTTCCAAAGAGGATTTCTCTCTGTAGCCTTGCTGTCCTGTCCTGGACTTGCCTTGTTTTGTTTTTCAAGACATGGCCTGGCTATGTAGCTCAGCCTGGCTTTGAACTCATTGTATGGCTCAGGCTTATCTCCACTTCATGTTCCACCTGCCTCACCACACAGGTGTTGGAATTCCAGGTGTGCACCACCATGCCTGGTGTAACAAGTGCTTTATGATAAATATTAAAGCAAATCCAAAGCCTTTTCTGCATACTAGAGCACTTGCGCTGGATCTGTCACACTTGACAAACAAATTTTGTTTCACATGAAGAAAATGACACAGACATGCCAGCAGCACTCCGATTACTGCCCCACCTCCCTCTCCTTACATGTACACACACACACACACACACACACACACACACACACACACACACACATGAACTAGAATGAAAAGCAGGTTCAAGGACAGCACGGGGATTCTTTGGGGAAAATGCGTAGGTAGGCAGCCTTCCATGTGGGGCTCACTGTAGGAGAGAGCGCTTACATCTCTGGCCTCCTGTTATCTGTCAAAGACAGCTCCTCAGCCTGCTGTTCCAGAATGGTCCTGTCATGACCATCTCTTCCTGGTGGCTGTGGGTGGACTGCAAGGACTACAGACCGGGTGTCGGCTCTTCTTTTAGCATGCCGAGATAGCTCAGACTCGAAGTACGGTAACTGTTGAGGAACACATTGGACCGTTCTTGGTTTCTACATGCTGTGAATTTTGGAACGATCTCAGTTCTGGGACAACACAATGCAGCAGGGACAGTGAATGGTCCAGGGGTGAGGAAGGTACCCCCCACAGGTTCAGTGTGGATACTTAGGCTGTGAGGCCTGAGGCATTGTGGCCCTTGGTAGTTCTCAGTGTGGCCAGGGCTGCACAGGGCTTTGTACTGTCTAGAGTTAAGCAGAGGTCTGAGAGCCTTGCTATGTTTCCTGTCTGATGTATCTCATGCTTACTGGTTGATTTGACCACTGATGGGATAGAGTAGCAAATCACCAGGAGGAAGGAGTCCTAGGAACAAAAACAACTAGTAGAAAGTCTAAGTGCAAGAGCCAGGAGGCGTCTTTTCTGTGGCCACAAGTTACATTTTTTTATATAAATATATTGGCATAAAGAATGATTTCTGGGTATATTCCATTTGTCCTTTGTTTCCTCTCATATATGATTATATGATTATTGATGTCATTAAGAGAGCATTCATCAGGCCTGGCTGGCAGGCACTTGCACTTATTTTGTACCCACAAGCAGTTTTGAGGTAAATCTCTCACTTTAGGGCATTAGTTGATCAATACAGACATCTGTAGTGAAGGATTGTTTCTGCACCCCGTCCATGTGATCCTGCTGTCGTGATCTTCTTTCTTAAAAAGAAGCCACTCTGGATAAGATGGGGACAAGAATTAGGTGCTGTTCAAATCAGCACTTGCCTGACACCCAGATGCACCATCCTATGAAATCCTTCTCCTTGCAGATATGTCTTCCTGAACCTTCAACCCAGGTTCAAACCGAGCTGCTTGTCCCTGCGCTTGTGTGCAGAGGAGACCCTGAGTGCTAGCCTTGCCACCATGGTGACTTCCTTCTCTTCCTGCCAGTGTCTCTGGTGCTTGGGTCCTGCTGGCTTCAGCTTCACGCGCTGAAACTGTCTGTATTGCTGATCCATATAGTTTGACCAAGCCATAGTTTTTTTTAATTAAAATTATGTTTTTCCTCAGAAATTTAAAGTCATTGGTCTCTTTTAATATCTCATGTTGCTCTGGACAAAGCTTGTTGTTGTTTAGTCATGGCCGTGCCCTGCTGCCTTAGGCTGGCCCGGAACCGGCTCTGTCACCGAGGCTTATCTTGACCACTTGCTCCTCTTTCTTCAGCTTCTGTGTTCTAGAATTACAAGCACACACTCCTACACGTGGTTTGGGAAGTGTTATGTTTAATCCACTGTCTGAAACTTGTTTTTTCTCTCTGGTGGAAACTCCTTTCATCCTTTATTCTTTGTTCTAAAATCTCACCATGATGCAACTTGAGGGTCAGTGGGCAGAGAGCCATGCCGTCCTCAGTGCAGCACCCTGGCATCTTTCCCAGGGGTCCTGAGTTCAATTCCCAGCAACCGCATGGTGGCTCACAACCATCTGTAATGAGATCTGGTGCCCTCTTCTGGTGTGCAGGCACACATGTAGGCAGAACACTGTGTGAAAGGCTGTAGAACACAGACACTTGGGGCCTACTGGTGCCTTCCGGTATCAGATAAAGGTTTGTTTCTACAGGTAACAGGAAATGTAAAGTCCACACTTCAGAGGCTTTGAAGGGTTTCTAGGTGTATCAGGGCACTCATGCATGACCACGGTCATTGTTCCTAGGTACTGGCACAATTATATTGTTTTTAACTATCTTATGTTCTGTCTGCATGTTTGTCTGTGAACCATGTCTGTGCCTGGTGCCTGTGAAGGTCAGAAGAGGGCATCAGATGTCCTGGGATGGGAATTACAGGAGGTTGTGAGCTGGGTCCTCTGCAAGAGCAGCCAGTGTGTTTAGCTACTGGGTCATATCTCCAGTCCTGAAACAAATGTGCAACAATAGAGGTTTATTTATTAGTGTTGTTTATCTAATCTATTCATTTTGTTCAAGTTCTATACAGTAATTACAATTTGAGCAGCATGCAATAGTAAGGAAAAAACCTGTTCTTTATCCTTCTGAATTTGTTTCTGCATGTGTGTCTTTCTTACTCTAGGAAATTGCTACAGTTTTACCTTTTAAATGTTCCCATATGCTCTTAATTTCACCTATTTTATATTTTGTTGCTTCCCCCCCATGACTCTTTTTAAATAGCATAGATAAATCTATTTTACAGATACAATATGTTTCATCTATTTTTTGAGAAGAGTGATTTTTTTTCTTTTTTTGGTTTTTCGAGACAGAGTTTTTCTGTGTTATCTTGGCTGTCCTGGACTCCCTTTGTAGACCAGGCTGGCCTTAAACTCACAGAGATCTGCCTGCCTCTGCCTCCCCAGTGCTGGGTTTAAAGGCGTGCAGTACCATGCCTGCCTGAGTGATTTCTTTTTAACGATTGTTTTAACTGTTCCTTGCCTACTTGGTTCCGACTCTGTCTTGTGCTAGAAGCATTCAAGAGAAGCAGTTTTTCGGTTGCCTGCTCATGTTTATGCACACACTAAAAATACAGGTGGAAGCTCTGTGCTTGTGGGGTGGGTTCATCCACATGGCTCCATGTCCTGGGACCTGACAAGGCTACTGTGTTGGAAAACCCTCAGCAGCTTTGTTTTCTGGTCTTTCTCTTTGGATGCTCTTTGGATTGGCACTTGACTGCCAGTCATCTATGGCTGTGGTTCTCCGCCCCTTTGAGGGTCAGATGACACAGGGGTTGCCTAAGACCATCTGCATATTAGAAATTTATATTATGATGCATAACAGTAGTAAAATTACAGTTATGAGGTAGCAACAAAAATAATTTTATAGTCGGGGTCACAACACGAGGAACTGTATTAAAGGGTCGCAGCGTTAGGAAGGTTGAAAACTGCTGATCTAGGGGTAGAAAGCTGGTACCTCACTGTGGAGTGATGACTCTGTCATCCTACTTTCAACTTAACACACTGTTTTCAACCTGTTTGGTGTTTCTCAGCACAGAGACTCCCACTTTATCCCCTCTCAGGGTGTGGTGGACGCAGTCCCTCCCCCCATAAAATGCAGGGAAGAAATTATGATCTGGTTTTTAAACAAATTTTAACCCATCCTCCCTTTTTAAATTGGCCTTCCCCCTCAGCCCCAAAGGAAAGTGCTGCTGCCACCCCAAGGCCTTGGTGGGGAGGGCTGTGCAGCTGTGGTTCACGTTGGCTTGTGTCTTGGCTTTCTTCACAGCTTGATCTGAGAGCAGCTTCTCAGGCCTTCCAAGTTGATTGTCACTGAAAAGTGCGCTTTCCAGCTTGAAGATTTTGTTGTTGTTACCAATTCTCCTATTCCATTTGCTTTTGTAGGCTTATGCCAATACAAACCCTTTGTTAGGGTGTTGCAGGAAGAAGTGGGGGTAACTATATCCCCTCTCAACTTTAAGTACCATCTTAAAAAAAAACTTTATTTATTTTATGTATGTGCATGCTCTATCTGCATGTACACCTGCATGCCAGAAGAGGGGATTAGATCACATTATAGATGGTTGTGAGCCACTATGTGGTTGCTGGGAATCAAACTCAGGACCTCTGGAAGAGCAAACAGTGCTCTTAACCACTGAGCCAGCTCTCCAGCCTTTAAGTAGCATCTTAGTTAAGTTAAAGTCCTCCTTTTGCCCTCCTCTGTCTCTACCCTCCCCTTTCTCTGTAGCTCAGCCTGACCTCCAGCCCTCAGTCCTTGAGCCTCCTGAGTGCTGGGTTACAGGTGACTCTCTTGTTACTTCCTGTCAGCAATTAAGGTGGATGAACATACAAGCATTTCCTCACTTCTACTTTAAAAAATGAAATGTTTCTATACTTCTAGGAGTTTGAAAATTTAACATGTGAAGAACTCACAGATCACACACAAAATGAACCATTAATAATAGAAATGGTAACCATGGTAACCAGGCAGCTCCCACGGGTGAGGAAAAGCTCCTCTCTACAAAGCAGGGCTGGGAATTGCCACAGCTACTCCTCATAAAATATCTGGGATAGAAACAATTTAAAATCACTATATGGAAGCTTGTGTGAACAATAATTCTTTCAACTAAAGTCACTAACAGAGCATACAACTACTAATGGAGAGATGATGGCAAAATCATGTGGAGTCAAAGACTTGTACACAAAATGTTTAATACTTACTAGAAGGTGTATCTTTTTGATGTAGAATTATGTCATCATCAGATGGTCTCAGAAGTGGACACACTGTCACTGATGGTGACACATACACATATGTATCATGATGTGCTGTAATGCAAAACTGTCTCACCAGAGGAACAGAGTCTCCATGATGAGTACCCTGGACCAGGTCAAGCCTTTAGTCCCAGCTTACACACAGTTAGGACGTGAGGCATTTCCCAAACAGCCTCGTTCCTTAAGAGGCTGGCCCTGCGTAACTGCTTTAGGAGACATGACTACACAATCCATGTTCATTTGCTTTGGTTGGAAAATCCTGAAGAGAGATTTTGGCGTGACTGGAGAGGCTGAACATGGCTGAACAGTGGGCACGCTACGAGTCAGTCTCATGGTGTCAGGTGCCACGTGATAACCATGAAAGACAGTGGCCCTTTTCTCAGAAACACATGCATGTTAGCGATGGAGTCAGTGATGCAGCTTAGAAAGCTGAGTAAGGCTCTATGGGAGGCTGTGTGAGGCAGGCGTGGCCTAGTGTTACCTGCCGTGTAGTCACGATGACAGGTATGCAGATGGATTGTGTTCTTTACTCTACTTTTCTACTTACTTGAAGTATTCACATTGAGAGGTTTTGGAAAACAACCTAGAAGTGCAAAATTGCGTACACCTGGGCTGCTGGCAGCAGGGCCGAATGCTCCATGAGGCCACGTTGGCACAGGGCACTGAGGATGGAGAGCACTGGTGCTGGGTCACCAGAGCAGTGGAGTGAGGTGGTTCTTCACTGAAGCATGGATGAACATCACAGAGTTAATATACTTCCAGGATCGCTCAAGGTCGTCCAGCAATTGATGTTAAAATCTCAGTGAAATGCTCATAGGATTGGTTGTTGGGAGTCATCCATTGCCCGTTGTCACAAGGAGTATCTTCTTTCCATGAGGCCTGAAGTGCACGCTCTTTTCCTCCTTTCTCTCTTCCTTCTCACCAATTAGTCACATCTTAAAAAACTTCTTTCTTGCTCTCTCTCTCTGTCTCTGTCTCTCTCTCCTCCTTCTCCTTCTTCTTCTTCCTCTTCCTGTCTCTGCTTCCCCCCCCCCCTCTCTCTCTGGGGTACCCCTCCCCCTTTCCTTCTCTCCCCATGCTCATTTAATAAACTCCTCTACAACATAAAAAAAACTCCTTTCTTCAAACTACATGAAGTAATTTCAGTAACTACTCAGGTATAGATATACAGTGACAGTTAAGATACGGAATTGCTTTTTGTAAGGCTAAATTGCACTTAGAATGTAGATACTGGGGCCAGTGAGATGGCTCGATGAGTAAAGGCAGCTGCCTCTAAGGCTGATGACCTGAGTTCAAAACCTGGGACCCACAATAAAAAGAGAGAACCAACTTCCAAAATCTGCACACACACACACACACACACACACACACACACACACACACACACAC
>OU015744.1:11669390-11698279 GCA_907169655.1 Acomys percivali
TCCTTCCTTCCTTCCTTCCTTCCTTCCTTCCTTCCTTCCTTCCTTCCGAGACAGGCTCTCAATGTATAATGCCTGCTGGCCTGGAACTTACTTTGTAGACCAATGTGGCCCTGACCTCACAGAGATCCACCAGCCTCTCTCTGCTGGGGTTAAAAGTGCTGCACGAACACAGAGATCCACCAGCCTCTCTCTGCTGGGGTTAAAAGTGCTGCGCGAACACACCTGGCAAACACCTCACAGAACGCAATGTTCTCCCCACTCTCTCTGCCCCAGGGGAAGGAGAGTGCCTTTCACATCCACCCTCTCCTTTAGTCCACCTTACCCTAGCTGGCCACCATGACCGTTGGCCTTAACTCCTGCTTTCCCAGAGAATAAAGAAAAACCTCCATTCTCCCGCCTGGCTGGGATTTCAACCACTTGGCTTTCAGGGCGCCTTCCATTTCCCTCTGCACAGTCTCCGAGGGTGTTCTTAAGGATACGGCATGTGTGTAGCATGTAGCGTGTGGTGTTTGGTGCTCAGTTTGGTTATTAGTGCTCCATCCACTTTCCATCTTCTGGTGTTCCATCCTCCTCAGCCCCCTCCCGCAGGCTGATCTGTAGGCTTACAACTTCTCTGCTCCCTTCCTTATTTTAGTGGGGGCTTGAGAAATAGACCAATACCTAACTTTAGAGCATCTACATTTGTTCTTTATGTTTCTGTGTGAGTGTATGTCACAGTATACAGATACCATGGAGGCCAGTAGAGTGTGTCAGCTCCTCTGGATTAGCTGTAGCTAGAGTTACAGGCCGTTAGTTGTGAGCTGCCCAACATGAGTGCTGTGTACCAGACTCAGATCCTCTTAAAAAATGCAAGTACTCGTAACCACCTAACCATCTCTCCTGCCCCCTATTTGTTATTTTTCATTAAATTTATTCTTTGACAGTTTCCCATGAGTGTATAGTGTATTCTGGGTGCTCTCACCCCTCCCTTTCCCTTGATAATGTCGTTTTGACTCACCGAGTTTAACCAAGGCACGGCCATGGGTATGGGACTGTCCATTGGAACTGGTGGGCTCATCAGTGGGCACACAACTGAACGTAGTGACTCCTCCCACCTCAACATCCACCAGGAAGCAGTAGCTCCCTGGGGAAGGGTGGGGGTTCATGGCCCTTCCCAATCCATGACTGACTGCTGATAGGAGTCTTGTCAGACTCGGCACAGGTAACTGCGGCTGCCGTGAAGTCATGATTGAAAGGATGGTATTCTTAGCAGACAGTGGCTTGCAGCCCATCTCCCTGTCATCCAGTTCTTAGGTTTTTTTCCTGTTCCCTCTTCTGAGATGTTCTTTGAACTATAGAGGAGGTCTGTAGTTATTATTAATTTTGGTAGGTTAAGGGGTTGGTACAATAGCTCGGTTGGCTTGCCTTACAAATATGAGAACCTGAGTTTGAGCCCTAACATTCACGTAAAAATGCCAGGTCTAGTGTTGCATGTTTATAGCCTGTGTTGCAGAGGAGGCAGAGCGAGGAAGAAACTCCTGGATCTAGCCAGTGAGCTTCAGGCCAATGAGATCCTGTCTTAAAGGAGTTTCTGAGGTCTCTAGAACATACATGTATATGCACTTTAAGAAGATTATTATATGTATATATGTATTATATGTACACACACATATATGTATATATGGTTGTATGAGGCATTGATTTCTTAGTAGTTGGAATAAATATTTTAACCCAGCAACATGTGGGGAATTTTGTTTGTTTTGAATTGTGCTGTTTTGTTGAGTTTCGAGAGTTCACAACTCGCATGCCTATAGTAACATGGAAGTTGATACCACACAATAAAGTGTGTTAGGTATAGGACAAGGCAGAGGTGAGGAGAGAGATGAGCTGGTAAGGGCCAGCGACTCTTGGAAAGACACAGTCATGTCTCAGCCCAGTGCAACATGGAAATTTAGGTCCAGCATTGCCAGATCTCTTAATCGTCCTAGAAACAGCAGCAACTGACTTGCATCAGAACGTCATTCTCAAATGCTGGCATCTAGGGTTAGTCACCTCTTGCTCCTGTACCATTTGCATCCTTTTTGTCTGTGTGGGGGACCACACCTCCAGTAAACGAACCTTACTGTCAGTGTCAATGGTTGTCTTCTTCACTATTTACCAGTCTCTTGCGCTGGACTAGGCAGTTGTGTGTTCGAGTCCCTGTTTATCCTCAGATGTAAGCTCCACGGTTTAGGGCCTTCTTTTCATTCCTAGTGAATGAATGCAATGTTCTCTCAAACAGTATAGGCCAATGACTACACACGCGCGGAAGTCAGGGATATCGCTGGTAAGCCCTCAGCTCACTGCACTCCATGTGGAAGTCTATGGATGCTTTGAACTTGTCAGAGCCCTTTGTAGTGCTGGGTTTGCTTCCGTATGCTTCAGTCCCCTGATGAGGAAGTACACATCTGAAGAGACAGAGCTGTGCCTGCTGGTGTACTCAGGCTTTGGCCACAGTAGGCATTTAATAAGTACAGATTTCTCAGGCACGTCAGCCATGGAAACAGTTCCAATATGTATGACATGAAAGTAAACGCTAGAAGATACTCAAAGCTGTTAGTGACCTATGCAGTTTACATGATTTTTGACCTGGTGCCTCGCTGTTGCCTCTTAAAGACAGAAATGTGCTTCTAGCTAGTAGGTATTGACAACTGGCGTCATAAAAAGCCAGCAAAACCCTCATGAATTTATGTAGGAAAAGGCCTTTGAGATTAATGACAAAGAAACATGATAATGTAAACATGACTCCCCACAAATAACTGTAATATGAGAAAGGGATTCATTCTCCCACTCAGGGTGGAGCGTTTTGGTCAGATTAATGCAGTTTTAAAAATTTTTTACTGCAGGTGCCTAAGGACCTTCCTCTCGTGTTACCGGAACCACTGATCCAAAGCTAACTGAATGTAATAAATACAGGGTGTTTCCACCCTCCCTGTCTTACAGGACACTGCAGTTTTAAAGTGTGGGATTAAGGGTGAAATGACAGCACTATCACTCCAAGGTACTCACATCACACCTGGTGGCAACATTTGTGGAGCCATCACAGTGGGGCGGACCTGACCATACTGGCAATGTCACATGCTCTTACACATCAACGGATTAAAAAGACTTTTCAGCCGAGAGTGATGACCACGCCTTTAATCCCAGCACTTGGGAGGCAGACTGATGTGAGTCTAGGACAGCCAAGGCTACACTGAGAAACCTTGTCTCTGGGGGTGGGGGGGGGGGAGACTTTTTAAGTCTCTGGTGACTCAGGACTTTTTCACAAATCTCACTTGCGAAGCTTGAGTGCACTGTGGTGGCAGTCTCTGGGTAGTCTGTTACTGTTTGTGGACCCACTGAGATGAACCCATCGGTCTGTCAAGTAACACACAGGAACTCTGGAACACACTCAGCACCGTGTGCAGGTCCACAGAAGACCACATGGGATTGTTTTCCAATCTCTTCATGGGCCTTTTCTCAAACAAATGATGAACTTTTAACTGTAACTCCCCCCCCCTTTTTTTAAAGAGCTAAATTATTCAATGGCATGTGATCATTAACAGAAAAGGTAGTAGATTATTACTTGCTTTTACAGTGATGGTGGCCCCTTTGCTGTCCTTGTCATGATGACAGGCTCTTACAGATGTGGTGTGGCAGGCAGGCAGAGCTGCGCCCAGTGTTCAGCTGTGTGCAGTGTGGAGGTGATGGAAACCCATCTGGCCACCACTGCACTGGTTCTGCCCTCCCCACTGTGTTCACTGCTCAGGGTACCCATCAGTTCCTGTCATGCCCTCTGGCCTCCCTATTCCCAAAGCATCATTTCATTCCTTTTCTGGCCTAGGAGAAGATGATTGTGAAACAGATGAGGATACAGTCTTTCATATCAATACCACATACCCCTTTAATTATGGGATGGCCTGCATGATGGTCAGTGCTGTCCTGCTAAGAACCACTGGGGGATGCCTACGGGGGACTATCTTGACTTTGTGGAGGTGGTGAGGACTGTGCTCTGGGAGGCACTGTTTCCTGGTTGAGATCCTGAACTATATACAGTAGAGAAAGACCTTGAGCAACACAGTGCATTCTTCTGAATGGAGACATGACGTGGACAGCTGTTTCAACTCCTGTTGCCTTCAATTCCCTGCCACGAAGGACCTTGTACTGTGAACTATAAGCTAAAAAAACTTCTCCCTCAAGTTCCTTTTATCACAGTATTTTGTCACAGCAACAAGAAGCCAGGACAGCTGGTAAGGAAGCCCCTTAGACACTGAGTTTCATTTCCAACAATGACCGGCTGAGAGGCTTACTGTAGTGCCTCTAGCAAGTCTAAGATGGGCGTCTGCGTCACTCTCCTGGACCTCTGTGGTCAGGCCAGTTAACAAGCCCCAAAGTGCCAAGTATGTTAAAGAAATGCCTCCAACTAAGGTTCTCACGCTCCCCAGGACACTGGAGCAAGCTGTTTCCACAGGCAGGATGCCTGGTGGAGGCGTCCCACCCTGTGGCATGATACAGCTGGGCCATCGCGAGCAACCTGTGCTTTACAGCATCTCCTCCTGGTTTCTAGTGTCTGCTGAGCTTTCCCTTTAGGCATCCGGGACACAGCACTGAAGTTGAAATGTTTCCTCTCCACCCACACTTAAGCCTCCTAGCATTAACTTCCCATGATATTTAGTTCATGTCCATTGGTTCAGATGCTTGGATGACAGCAGACATAAAAAGAACAAGACTTAGTCTTGTTTAAGGACCACCTGGGCAGGAAGCTATGATTCCTCTTTCCGGTGGGGAAGTCATCAGGGAAGACATAGACTCCACCCTTGCTAGAGATCTCCAGCACTGAATCCTTAGCTCCTCAACTAAAGAGCCCCTCAAGGTACAAGTCTTTTCTTCTGCACCACTTACTTCCCACAGGAACCAGGGCCAGCACAGTACTTGGTGCAGAGCAGCTTCAGAGTATGTGATAATTCCTGAGTGGAACCACGTGACCTTGGCACCCAAGCACAGACACGGATGGATGTAGCCTCTCCCCCAGGCAGGGCGCTTTCCTGCAGGCTGAGCTTGTGTCGAAAAGCAGCTCTTCCCAAGTCTAAAGGTGGCACAGAGTCTTTGACTCTCAAGACCAACCCTCGTCAAGACAGCCCCTTCCAGGGTTTCTGGGCTAAGTATCTAGTGAGGGTTCCCACATTGGACACTCATAGCAACGCTGTGTGCTGAGGGGCAACTCAGCGGGCTTGAGCTCTTCAGGCACTATAAGCTCTGCCCTCAGACATTCCAGCTTCCTTCCGACAGGATGTGGTGGCATGTCACAAATATAAGCACTAAGTTTGGACATTTGCAAAACCAAGAACAGAGCACTTACTAAAATACCATTTATTTAGCTTTGTTCCCCTCCATCCAAGGCAGAGCTGATCTCTAAACAAGCATCAGAGCCTGAAGCTCATTAACATTAGTGTGCGCCTCAATAAGGTGAGCACTGCAATGATGCACAATTACATTCTAATAATTCAGTGCCCAAGAGCCCTGTAAAACAATTGCCACGGCCTCGGATTAGCACAGCATGCAAATGCACCAGGAAAATCATTACCTACATAGTCTCCTTCATTTGGGTGGGTTTAACATGAGAAGAATAATCCAGCGCCGAGACGAGATCTCATTTTACAACTGTAGTAAGAAGTACATAAAAGCTTGAATCTGTCCCAATAGTTTCTAAAAGATTTCTCCCATAGTGTCAGAGGCAAAAATAATGAAATCTTGCAAATGTACAGTTAATAGGTCCCCAGTGGACACTAACTTCAAAAATGCACGGTCTATAAGACATTAAAGGCTTGATTTTAGTTTCTGCACTGTTCCTGTTAATAACAATGTCTAATTAAAACATCTGTAAAATACTGATAGTTTTAATTTTACATAAAATTTCCAAAACAACTGTTACACAGTATAATAGGTATCTGCAATGAATAGGTTATTAATGGAAATATTATTTTAAATTAAATTTGGGTTCTAAATTTAAATTAGTCATCTCTGGCTAATGAAGAGAAAAAGAAGTCATCTGTGCTGGGAATACAGTGGGAGATCTGGCTTTCCACATCTGTTAAAGCAACTTCACTGAAGGACTCGCTATGCTGCCTCTGCCTTGCCTCTCTGTGGCTCTTCTGCCGTTCTGCAGTTGACTCTGCATCCGGAGGACAGCCTAACACACCTTTCTGTGCATCCCTGCATGACACAGCCACAGCCACAGCCAATACCCCTCATTTCTAGCAGAGAGACAGTGAGAACTACCTTCTTCTACTCCCAGCCCAGTGAACCTGATGAATATCTGAACAGAAATGGCTGGAAATCTCAGCTCTCCCTTTCTTCAAGTCCCTTCTTCTACAAAAGAAAACAAAAGAGATTAGCATGGTTTTGGGCTGGCTACAACTTGATACCCTCTTCCTAATTAATGCGCAATGAGAGAGTCCGACTGGATGGTGCTGTCTGCTGATGCCACTGTGTTAGGAAGGATCGGTCTGGTCCAGACAATGGAGGCTGCAGATGGAGCTGCCTCACAGCACAGGCCGTTCACAGGAGATGCTGCAGAATGTGGTCCACAGCGTGAGGGAAGCTCTCGCAAGTTAAGTAAGGAGGTGGGTTAATCTTTTCTTCATCTGCTGCTCGGTATTTCCCTGAAATGAAGGTGAAGCCAATGAACAAAGGCTACAGCTAGGATGCCAAGGGGCACACACTCAGGAGCACCCTACAATTACCAGAGAACCAAAGGTTCCGCCTCTTCCCGAGGCACCTTCACTGAGACTGTGGGAGGCAAGGAAAGAACTGTCACATCATCACTTTCCCAGGCCTCGGGTCTTTACAATGAGGAATTCTAGCTACAGGGTTACCTGACAGTTAAGGTTTCCTTCAAATCACCGGCTTATTTTCTCCCTGACCTACAGTCCTGAAGGTGGGCCGACCATTTAAATCAATGCTTTTTAAAACAAGACCAGATATAAGCCAGGTGCCAAGTGCTGCCTAACTTGTGACTCTGGAATTCCGGGGCCTTCATCACCCTTATTAGGACCAATGCATTTCTGAATCTCTTCTTTCCTAACATCCAGCTGTCTCTAGTGTTTATCAACCTGCAGCTGCCCATTTGTTTACTGTCTCACAGCTTCTCTGGGAGCAGGGATTCTGTCTGCTCTACACCCTAATGGATTCCTAGCACCTAACATTACGGTGGCGCATGGCACACTTTCCCTAAATATGTCTTTAAAAATGGATAGAGAGAAGAGAGGAAGGAGGGGAGGAGGAGGAGGAAGGAGGAAGAAGAAAAGGTAGCCAGGCTCCACGCTCAGTCGTCAGTAAGAGGGAGCGTGGCACGTGCCTGTAGAGGGCCTGCAGGACCGCTCTGCACTTTCCTTCTTTCGTGTCTACTTTTCTATGACCTCTATTTTTTATTTTTAGGTTTTTCAAGACAGGGTTTCTCTCTGTAACAGCCCTTGCTGTCCTAGACTAGCTTTGTAGACCAGGCTGGTCTTGAATTCATAGAGATCCACCTTTCTTTGCCTCCTGAGTGCTAAGACAGGCTGCCGACAATCAACAGAGCAGGTGAGTCAGGGCAGGTGGGCCATTCACAGCACAGCACAGCACAGATTCAGTTGTGTGAACTAAAAAGGAAACACTCATGGAATAATAGCCAAAAGCAAAAATAGTGGGTTCCCTCAAGGTAGGAAAAGGAAAACAAAACAAAGGGGGAATGGGTGTAGCTACCCCAGCTTCCTTGTCGCTTAAATCATAGGGCTGTAATGCTCCTGGGTAGGAGGTGATGGAGAATCTGAAGAGATGCTGTGTCAATTCTTAAGTTATGGACTTTACTGTTTGCAAAGCTCCAAATGGACCACACATGAGCTCAAGCATTTTCACTCTTCACACAGGCCTAGTCTGACATTTTCCAACCATCAACATTTTTCTGTTGCTAGCCTCAAAGCAACTCTTTTGTTTGTTTGTTGGGCTTCTCTGTGTAGCCTAGAATTCACTCTGTAGAGCAGGCTGGCCTAGACCTCACTCTGTAGGCCAAGCTGTCCTAGAACTCACTCTGTAGAGCAGGCTGGCCTAGACCTCACTCTGTAGAGCAGGCTGGCCTAGACCTCACTCTGTAGAGCAGGCTGGCCTAGACCTCACTCTGTAGGCCAAGCTGTCCTAGAACTCACTCTGTATGCCAGGCTGTCCTAGAACTCACTCTGTAGACCAGGCTGTCCTAGAACTCACTCTGTAGACCAGGCTGGCCTAAACCTCACTCTGTAGACCAGGCTGGCCTAGAACTCACTCTGTAGGCCAGGCTGGCCTAGAACTCACTCTGTAGACCAGGCTGGCCTAGAACTCACAGAGATCTGCCTGACTCTGCCTCTCAAGTACTGGGATTAAAGGCATTCACCACCACTGCCTGGCTCTCAAAGCAGCTCTTAAGAGGTCAGATGTCCATAGTCACCTTCCTGGAATAACTCTTCTGTGACTTTATGTTTGCTTCTTGCTTGATCCAGCTTATACAACTAGTCAGCACAGAGCTGAGACCGAGACACTGCACAATTAACCACTGCATTGCTGTCAAAATACTGGCTTAGCTGTATTTGCCCAAAGAAGGCATTTCCTTTTTTCTAAACTCGAGATACTGTGAAGAAAACTAACTTTGGTGTAAAGAATTTGTAAACTCTTGTTTTTCTATGGTGCTAAAGTTCAAACCCAGGGCTTTGTGCATGCAAGCATTCTACCACTGAGCTATAGTATATTCCCAGTCCCCTAAACTTTCAATCACCAAAACAGAAGTTAAGAGACAAGAAAAATATTTTTCTGCATATACTTTTAAAAGTGCAAAGTGAACATGTAGGATAAAGTCTAGTGGACCAGTTCCTGAGATCAACTTCCTCATTGGCCAGACCACACAAAATGAGTTATTTTCAGAGCACTATGACCCAGTCCTCTTCCTAACCACTGTGAATCACATTTCTAGGAAAACCTGCAAAGGTGACTTGTCCACGGTGTGGTCCCCTCTGGGAAGTATCCCAATGCCTCCGGCTCCAGCCTTGTACAGCGCATCCCTTACTGCCCTTTCCTGGAATCCTAAACTCATTTCCCCTATGGGGGAGGGTGGGGGGTGGGGGGGTGGGTGAGGGGGGTGGGGGGCGAGGGGCGAGGGGGGAAGAATGCCGAAAAGATCTGCTACTTCCGCAAAAGCTGTTTTTCTGGCAACTCCAACTTCTCATATCTGGGTTCCAGGGACACAGGGTTTCCTGGCTGGCCTGGAACTTGCTTCATAGGCGACATTGTCCCTAAACTCATGGCAACCTTCCACTCTGAGCTTCTCAAGCACTGGGTTAAAGGAGCCAACATGCCCTGCTCCATCCTGTCTTTGAAAAGGTATATACAAAAGCCGGGCGTGGTGGCGCACGCCTTTAATCCCAGCACTCGGGAGGCAGAGGTGGGCGGATCGCTGCGAGTTCAAGGCCAGCCTGGTCTACAAAGTGAGTCCAGGACAGCCAAGGCTACACAGAGAGACCCTGTCTCGAAAAACCAAAAGAAAAAAAAGAAAAGGTATATACAGGAGACACATACCAGTTCTGACTAAGATGCCCAGCATGCCAGTGTTCTGAGCCCCACCAACATCATCCCTGCAATCCTGGAAAAACACAAAGACATTTAGTCCAGAGTCTTTACTCAGCTTACCAACAACATAGCACCAGGGACTGACCGGGCTGCGCTGACTACCTATAATGCCCTGCTTGTCTTCTTCATTCTTGGGAAGGAAACCATGCTGGAGCATCACCACACAGAAGGTGAACATTAGGGCAGAAGCCCCAGTAAGCAAACACAGAGCACACCGATGAGTGTCCACGCTTTTCACATGCTTGTCATCTTCTTAAAGGGGATCATGGGAAGCTGCATCCTTGTGAAGTGGGTTATCAAGCTGCACACAATCAGTGAACCACACTTACATGGTAACTTTTCTGTGGTGAAATGTCTTTAAAGTCCATGCAGCCAGCGGGGATCAGGTCAGGCAATTGTGTAAGCAGACTGTCTGCATCCACTTCCCATCTGGGAGTGAAAGCAATCTGCAGGAGCTCCGTGGACCAAATCTTACTCAAGACAGGCATGAGTATGCTTGCTGAGCTGGGTGCGGCCACACATACCTGTGGTCTCAAAACTCAGGAAACTGAGACAGGACAATTGATTGAGCTCAGAAGTTTGAGGCTAACTGGGCAGCACAGTGGAATCCCATCTTTAAAAACTGCCCCAGACCAGAAATCCAGCCAACATATACTTAGTTAATTTTGTCAGTGGATGTGGGGTAACTAAAAATTTGAGGCCTGGAAGAAGCATCAAAACAGCCAACCTTGCCAGTTCATGTTTGAAAGCACATCCACTTAGATCATGCCTGAAGACAATTTGTTTCTTAAAAAAAAAAAAAAAATTACTATTATTCAACAACAGTTCTTGGAAATGATTTTCCCAAATACCAAAATCTTCCTTTAAAGTCTACCAAAGTCCTTTTATGTTAACACAGCTAAATTTTCCCTTTTGAAGAGTGGAGTTGGGGAGAGAAAGGAGGGGACCCCTTCTCCTGGATAATGGCCACCGCATGCAGCTGAGCACATTTCTTGCATGCTTCTCCCTCCTGCTATCCTATCAGCCCCAAATAATTAACCTATCACACACATTTGTCTAGGAAAATCAGGGAGAATGCCAAGAGAAAAAAAATGAAACAAAAAGCATAGTTTCTCAAACTACAGTAAGGCTCAATGACCACTTAGTGGGTGACTGAAGAAGCAGAAGGGGACACCAGGGGACTGTGACACTTTCACCACCATGGACTAAGAAACTAGGAGGGACTCTAAACCCTGGTCTGTATGCAGCTGTGCTAGGCAGGAGACCCACCCCTGCAGCCTTCAGTCTCCTAATGTGTAGAGTTAGGGTTGAGCAGACAGTCTAAGCGGCTGCTTCCATCCTGCCATGCTGTCACTTAGAGCTAAACTAAACCGTTCACACCAAGTTACCACACGCAGCACACAGAGGACATGATACCCGCTCAGGTCACGAGGACAACAGCAGGGTGCTCACCACACATGTGTCTGTTGAAGGCTTCCACTCGTTCAGGCTCTACCCCACTACTCAAAGAGCTAATGTGGTCAGTATACCTAGCTACTAGACACACTGATTGGGTGATTCTTTCATTAGTATAAGGCAAAAATGGTAGAATTCTTTTGGTATAGGTTGTTTTCTGCATAGGTTATATTACATTTTTTGAGATCTCTATTGAGGTTTTCTTTAGCAGGGTACATAAAGCATTTAACTGACTGGAGTATAAATAGTTTTTCACACACATGTCTCTAGTCAATAGGAAGACACGTTAGATACAAAATCTCTATTTTTACAAGAATACCACTGAACATCTACAGGAAGCAGGGATCTGAAGCTGTCTCCCCAAGCATGACAGACACCTCAGGACATTTCTTTGGCTCTTCTACTTACATCTCCTATCATGACGGCCTCTTCCGGTGCACAGCCGGTGTCTCTCAATGCTTCCAGAAAGAATGTCTTCTCTGGCTTTCCCACTACTGTGGCTTTCGTGTCTGTGGCATACTCTAAGGCAGTCACGAAGGGTCCTGGTCCCAAGGCTAAGCCATCTTTTCTCTTGTAGTACCTGGCCTTATGGATAGCTATCAGAGGGGCCCCATCCAGGAGTAACCTAGAGTGACAGAGAAAATGGAGACAGGCTGAAAGAGTCTTTTATGACTGAGAAAAATGTCAGACTTAGAAAGTGGTTCTATTCACATTCGCAGAAACAAATGGTTTCTTATTAACTTTTAATGACTTGCTGTCTTCCAGTGAATTCACAAAGACCTGCTTGGAGTTGCACGGGGTCACTAGAGAAAGGTGTGATAGATTATTACATTTGGGATTACTTCAACCTTTTACCTTCAGTGGTTTCAGACACTTTGCCCGACTCACCAGGGAAAGAGAATTAAGAGAACTAAAGCTAAATAAGGCACTGGAGGGAAGAGGCTTAACTTAATGAGACGAGTTGTTTCGCCTTCCCTAATGGGAAGCAGGGGGCTCCGAGCCTCTCAAGACGCCATCGGGTTGTTGCTGCCGTGATGGAGGAGCGCGGGTGTTGAGCGCTTGCAGTTCTGTCTTCTCCACTTAAAAATGTAAGTTTTTTTTTTTTTAACTTGGGAAGTTTAACAGACATTATTCTAGTTTCTTTTAGTAATTTATCCTCTTCACACAGCCTTGTGACTGCAAGCCAGGCAGGGCATCACTGTGAAGGGCTCACTAGCAAAGCTGAAAGGAGGGCTCACCACCAAGCCTAGCACAGGGCCTCCCAGCAGTGTGAGGAACAAGCTCTACATACAGCTAGGGAGCTTCAGTGACTCAGGCAGCAACACTGCCAAGCTCCACAAACTTCATACCCACCCCTAAAACCTGCCACCTAGTAAGCAATGCAGCTTTAGTCAAACAGCGGAAATCACACTCAGCTTACTGGCTAATGGAATTTGAGACATGATATTATTACTTAATCTGATTTTAACCAATGTAATAAATGACCTCACCAGCTTAATTTACTTTAAGCCATCTACTTAGTTAAAATATTTAGTATGTCCATGGAGGAAGAATTCATCACATCTTATCCCTCACAATTATGAGTAATTAAGCGCTCAGCTATGAAACTGCTAAATTATTCTTGTCAGTGGGCACAGAAATAACTTCCTGTGGGAGATGCAGAATTCAGACATTTATGATTAAATATTTTATTAAGTAAAAACCAATGCCGGACGATTACAGGGGTTTACTGTTAGTTACTACGAATTGCTCACAGCCAGGACTACGCCTGCAGAGTCCCTCTGCTGGCTTTAAAGAGCCACAGTGACAGCAGCGACTTAGCACAGGATGACTCACCTAGCCCTGCCTCCCCATCCCATTTACTTGCTTCTGTACCATGGAACTGTATACAACAGACCTTAAAACTGCTTTCTACTTACACAGCTAAGCTAAAAACTCATTTGATTTAGCTTGGTTAGTATTTTATTATGTACTAACTGGGATGGAACTATCATCTTGATTGATGAGCCTCAGGGAAGGCGAGCTCTCGCTGCTACAGCTCTCTGCTCAGCTTGGGCCTCACTGGATCTTTCACAGGCTGAAGCATATTTAAGTAAATGTTTTCCGGGGTACAGACTTAAACACCTTTTATGGTTACATATTTTTCAGAAAATATGAAAATTGGGTCAGGCATGGCAGCACACACCTATATTCCCAGAATTCCCTCTGTAGAGGCAGAGGCAGGAGGATCTCAAGTTCAAGGCCAGCTTGGACAATACAATGAAATCTTGTGTCAAGAGAAATGATAGATGCATTAAAAGCAGCTACTCCATAGTCTCAGTGCTCCTCCATTCACTAAGTAGCCAACAGAGGGTGGCTTTCTACCTCCATTACTACAAATAACATGTCAGCAGGAAATCTACAATTTTCTAACTATAAACTTATTGTGGCATAAGAAACAAAGAAAAAAGACAAGAAGGCCTGTTACCAAAGCCGTTGGCTGTGAATTTCAGGCCGGCGAGGAAAAGCACTAAAACGTCCGAGCTAGGGAACAGAGCAACAGCAGAAAACCCAAGGCAACACAGCAACAGCTGCCCAGAGACAGACTGCATGGCCACCGCTCAGAGCTATGGAGTGTGGTACACCAAGCCCAGTTTGCCTTGTCTGGAGAGCCAGAACCAGCATCAGAACTCTGAGGTAATCTAGATACTCACACATCTTTTCAAGTAACTTTACTCTTTACGGCCATTACTGGTCTGTCACCATTCCAACTGAATGGTCACGGCTGAATCAGACACCCCAACACCTAATAAGCCAGTCTCTCTCACCCCAGTCCCTCAAAGGCTTTCTGCCTGCTTTTTTCCCCACCTCAAGGAACTCCTCACCCAGTGACTCAAGCCAGGAACCCAAGAACACCTGAACTCACTCTCTCCCACTATCTCCATGTTCAGACCCCACTAACTTCATTCAAAACAAAACTTAAAAGTCTCTCAAAGCATCCTTTGACCTGCACGTGACACGGCAGCCTTCCAGCACATCTGCATACTTCTCGTGCCCTAGTATTCCAACCCCCTGCACAGGCAACAGGAAGGTGCACGTCCCCTCCCACTTAGACTCTTTAATAAGCTTTTGCTGCAGGCAGGCGATAAGAAATACAGGCCACACAGTCCAGATTCTCCCCTTCTTCACCCAGGGCTGCTCCAGCCACCTTCCCAACTCGGTGTCCTGACAGTGTTCAGACACTGGCCACTCTCATTTCCTGGGAGAACTCTTAAAACTCTGTCCTGCTTGCAGATGCCACCTGAACAGAGCTTTCTCCTGCCCACCTGACAGGTCTGAGGTTAGGTTTCAGGGCGTCAAAGAGAGCATTCCCAACCTCCTCCTCAGAATAAACAGGCTCCTCTTCACTTGGCATGGTAGTTCTGCCCACCTGTGGCTGGTCTGTCTTCCTTGCTGGAATATAATCCCCAAAATGTCAGTTTTACTCCTCCCTGTATTTTTGGTTTAAAAGAAGGACCTGGTACCTCTTATAAAATGGTTCTGAGTGAAACTATAAATAAATGAAAATACACCTTATAGACTGGAAGATGTATTATTGTTTAGATGCAAATCCATATATTTAATAAAGCATCAGTGAATGCCAGGGAGCTCATGAAAGGGAAGTTAACAAGCTGATTCTAAACCGTATATGGACGTGCAAAGGATGGAACACAGCCAAGTTGTTGTACAACAGTCATGGCAGTGTGGACAGCAGAGTCCAGAAACAAGCAAGGCACATGGCTACTTCTCTGGGGAAAGAGCAGGTCCATATAATGTTTCTGGAACAAGTGAATAGATAATAAGATAAGAACTTGTCACCGGGCATGGTGACACACACGCATAACCCAGCTTTCGGGGGCTGAGGCAGACAAGTTCAGTGCCAAGGAGAATATGTAGGAAGGCCCTGCCTCAAGCCTCCCTCAACCACCCATTCTTGCCTCATATGAGTCATAAAGACTCAAACAGATCCCATACCTAATCATTAAAAGCAAATAAACAGTATGCAGAAGAAAGCATAGTACCTTCATGACCTTGATGTATAAAGATTCACTAGGCAGAACAGAAGAATGTTGACAAATAGAACCCCATCAAAATGAAGAACTCTGTGCTCTCACATTAATAGAGAGCACAAAGGCAAATCCAGTGCAGCTGAAACACTTGCAGTTCCCTATGGAAACTGAGACTGGTACACACAGCACAGTACATCAGAACAAGAGAGACAGCTCAACCAGAACAGCAAAGATGCCAATGGGCACATCAAAAAAGCTTTCTAATGTCCAATAACACATGAAAAGTTCTCCAACATTACTCATCAGAGAAATAAACTAAAGCTCATTAAGAAACTTCCATGAATGCCAAATGGACATGCAGACTGTCAACAGACTAGGGAGAATGTGGAGGAAGTGGAGCTAGTGAGAAGGTATGACTTGGAGCTGGCTCTGGGAAAACTGGCAATATTGACCAAGGCTAAAACTGTTACCTGCTCCAGTCTCTGGCAACTTCACTCCTAAGTCCATACCCAAGAGAATGGATGTGTATGTCCCCCACAGCAGCAAAATGGGGACAAAGCAAGAGGCCAGGAACCAGATGAAGAGGCATGGAAAGCTCATCCAGTATGCTACATTACACAATGCGAGAACGGGCAAGACGAAGTGAAGTTCTGCTGCCTGTCAGACATGGGTACATCTCAAAACCAGCAGCACCAGAAAGGGCCGCGTGCACAGTTTCACTCATGTGAACACCAGGAACTGGATACACTGACAGACACTAGGGCAGAGGCTACATGGAGGAGGCGCATCACTGCCTGACAAAGGGAACATCTGGGGTACAAGAAAAGTTTTTTGTTGTGAACACAGTCCACGTTACACGGGTGTCTAAAATCTTCTGAGTTCTGCTTTCTACATTTCTCATGTCCAAAGCTTTAACTCCTTTTGTGGCCTTGCAGGAGGAGGCTCTCTCTCCTTCCACCATGTGGGTTCCAGTGATGGCACTCAGGTCGTTGGCCAGCAAGCACCTTCATCCACTCAGTCGTCATGCTGACCCTTTTTGGACTTTAATTAGGACTGCATATCAGACAGCCATTTCAAAAATGCAAGAGCACCACAGGACATGTCTGCTTTGACCTTGGTACCACACTACTCTGAAAGTTCTCCCGCCCAGGCCTCTAGGCATTCTGATTCAGGAATTACATGCCAACAGTACTCACAGAGGCCATCACTGTTCATCTTCACCAGCCATTTACGTTTGCTTCTGATTCATAAGTAGATATGCTGGAGCCCTAAACCTGATTTCTGTTGCTGTTAAAAAGGCATGCCCCTAACTAAGTGAGCAGCCCTCCATTACAGACAAGTGTATGAACCCCACCCCTGCTGGGGAGAAGGGTTTTAGTGGGAGAAGGAAGAAAGTGAGAAAGCAGAGTCAGAGGTAAAAATGGTGACATTTCTTTATATAAATTTATGGAACTATAAAAAAATTAAGATTATGTACATGTATTTTTGGTTTTGCCTGTATGCCTGTAAAGGACCTCTGCATTTGGATCTTCCCCTGGAAGGGCATCCAGTACTCTTAATGGCTGAACCCCAGTCTGTCAACTCCAATTGTTTAATTTAAAAAGAAAGAAAGAAAGAAAACCTCTCTAATCCCAAAAGTACCAAAATCTGCCCAGTGTCAACTTTAGGAGAATGCACAGTCCCTGTAACAGGAAAGAAAATTACAGAAACGAGGTCATGAGTGAAGCCTCAAAGCTCCTTAAACAGGCTTCCCCTATGGAAGTTGTGATACCCTGCATCTTTGGAATTGTGATATTCTTACACACAAATATGTTCAAGAAACCAGTAAGTAAACCAGGTGTGTGCTAAAACGCTGATATTGATTCTTTTCAGGTGGCAGAAGCAGATAAATTTAGTTGACTCTTTCTTGAGTGTTTATAATTTTTCACAACAGAAACATATTATTTTCATGTTGGGTATTTTTTTCATGTTGGATATTTTTTTAGTCTTATTAATACTAGGTTCAGGCTAGATTATTAAGTAGTCTTATGTAGATGTAGTGGTCCTTCCAATTGGTCCATTACTTAAAGGTGCAAACACTGGGCTTCCAGCTAAGATCATAAGAGAAATAGGCTTTACTCCAATCTAGTTATAATGTTGTGACCATAAAAATAGAGCTATGTTAATATTAATGTATCATACAGTATTTCTAGGAAAGTAAGGAAATTGGTGAAGAAGTAGCATAAAAGATAAAAAAAATAATGTTTTTTTTTTCCATTTAGGGATAGCTATATATGTGTTACTGATAAAGAGATACATGAAAACAGAATACCAAATTCATGATTCTAATACTACAGTGAGTACCAAGGTGGTAGCAGGGGTGGGGTGGGGCAGGGCATTTGTAGTAGATATCAAATGTACTGGTAATTTCTACTTCCTAAAATAGTGGAACATTAATTATTCCTGCATAGTGTGCATTAAGTGAAGAGGAAAGAAGTTATCACAAGTTCTTAGGTTTGAATGTTTTAGAGAAAACAAACCCAGATGAAATCTATTTTTTACAGCTGGATTACATCCTTTCCCCAAATCAATTCTTTAAAATTATTCTCAGTTTCACTCAGGCAGGTAAGACATATGTATGTATGTGCCATGCATTTTTAGAGAGGCCAGTTCATTAAGAACATAACAGGGATGAAGCAGTGTAAGATGAAATTTGATGCATCTGTCTTGATGCGTAATGCCTGTGAAGGCAGTTATATAATGGGCTTTAACATCCAATGTTTATTCTCATCATCAACATGAGCAGTAATTTAATCGGTGGTTCATTTGTGATGCCTATATTTGCCACATATACTCCAAACAGCTGCAGTCACTGGTTGGAAGGCACAGTCTCTGTGGGAACATCAATATGCAAACAAGGCCAAGACCTAGACTCTTTGTTAACTCTCCATCCAGCTGTTAAGTGCATTTGTGAAATTAGAGTTGACCTAGAAGTACACTGCAATGCTTTAAAATGTGGTGTCTGAAAAAAATCAATATGGTTAGGGAAGTGTACTAATTAGACAGCATCCGAGCAATTACAAAGCCAGTGTTATGTCAACATACATTTTATTACCCTGAGTCTAGTATTCATTTAAAAGAGACCGCCCAACTTCCTATTAAATATGTCCTTCCCAAATTACCAGTAAAATCAATCAATAGCTTCTTCTTGAAATCTGTGGCTGGAGGAATGCATAAAAGTAACAGGAGTAAGGAACAACGCACGGTTTCTACTTCAAATAAACCCCAATGCTGATATGGTCGGAGGCCTTACAAAAGGAGGGCAGACAATGTGCCAGGAAACTGAAGCTGGACAATTAAAGTATGTGAAACAAAAGATATTTTAATACCATATACTGTGATGTATGATCTCAAACCATTTGGCAGTGACTAGATGAATTTTAAAGAAGGCGTGAGCATCAGAGTGAGCCCGAGAGCTGCCGACAGTAATGGCTCTCATTGACGACGAGCACAGAAGCACACCTGCCCTCAAACTGCACTTCCTGCCCATTCAGACTGTACACAAGGATGGGCACTTCCCAAAATGGACAGCAAACAATGTGATGAGATGTGTAACCTGCTACTGTGCTTAATTAGAGTTTCTTACACGGCATACACACCAAGAAATTAAGTATGTATTAGGGTGATTCTTGTATGTCCTCATACAGTAGGAAAAATTAAAAATAGTGTCCTAAATACTAGACATCTATTGCGCCATTGTTTGTTTTTCCTTCTTTTGTTTGTTTGGTTATTTTTGGTTGTTTCCTAGGCTGACCTTGAACTTTATGCAGCTGAGGATGACTGACCTTCTGATCCTTCTGCCTCCATCTTGAGTGCTGGGATTACAAATTCATGCCACAACATCCCCAGTTTGTGAGGAGCTGGGGAGTGGACGAGGGGCTTTGTGCATGGTAGGCAAACACTCTACATTCCTAGTTCTCTACCAAACCATTGGCCTTTCTTTGTAAATTAATTCAACAAATCTTTCTGTAATATTTTAAATACTTACCTGTCATAAATACAAAGGCAAATCACACCGGTTAGTTGTTTGCCGAGAAATAAAAAAAAAAACTTTTAAGAAAAAAAAAAAAAAAAATCACAATCTCTCTCCAGGTCAGATTTGGAAGCAAATTCTGTCCAACTTATTTTGGAAGTAAGAGAACGAGTAAGGAGCGAGTAAGAGGAAAACAAGTCCATACTTTCCCTTTCGGAAGAAGCTGCAGGAGTTGGTACAGACTAAACACATGCATACACTGGATTCACAGCATTGCTGAGCTATGTGTCTGCCAAAAGCACCGGAGCATCTCCAGCTGGCTGCCTCCCGGGTTGATGTCTGTCTCCAGCCGCCCCTCACTACTATGGCAGGGCTCCACCTACATGCAGAGGCCGGAGTCTGACATTCTTCTGGGTTTACTCTTCTTCACTCTCTACCCTGACCTAGCGACTTAGTAAGTCATGGGGACACTCTCTGAATCTCCATCTTTACACTTTGCAGTCACTTTTCCAGGGAAGTCCTTCATTAGCACTCACTGTTAATTCTTTGAAAACACTATGAGACTCCACTCTTTTCACAGCCTGGCTTCTCAGTGAGGAGGAATCATAACCATTGTTTTCAGTTGATTAGCTGGATGCTACTTTCTCTCAGGGACCAGCATTGTTAGTGGAAAATGCCAACAGTATCATCATCATCATCACCATCACCACCACAAGTACTTCATCCTTTCCAGTTATAATTTTATTATGAATTCCTGTTCTAGAATATTGATTCTACAAATAAGAGGAAAAATGATCATCACATATCAACATCCAGATGAAAAACAAAACTAAAATGAGATGATGCAGGTAAAGGTTTGTGCAACAAGCCTAATGACTTAAATTTGATCCTCAGGACACACACGGTGAAATGGAAAAGAGCCAACTTCTGAAAGCTGTCCTCCGACCTCCATGCAGATATGTGAGTGAGCATGCACACGCACGCACACAGACACGCACACACATACACACATACACACACACACACACACATAAACACAGAGGGGCGAGAATAAATGTAACACAGCGGCACACGCCTTTAACCTCAGCACTTGAGAGACAGAATCAGATGGATCTCTGAGAGTTCAAGGCCAACTGATCTACACAGAGTTTCAGGATAGCCAGAGCTACATAGAGAGATTCTGCCCAAACAAACAAACGATACCAAACCCCAAGATACTTAATATTATTTGATGTTGACTCTAAAGTGATTTTTTAAGAGGTTTATCTTCATGTAAAATCTAGGTTATCAGAGATTAAAACACAAAATCTTATGTGCTAGAACCTAAAAAAGAAACTAAAAAAAGGACATATAACTAAATGAAAGGTGGCTGGCTTACCGAAATGCTTGATTCAGAAGTTGGTAGTGGAAATGTTCTGGTGCCAGGCCTATGACCACAGCATTGGGGTCACCTGTTTGTACTCCTGGCAATGGAAAAAAGTAAGGCTTTAAAGCTGTCACACTGTGTAACAAAATCTCCAATATGTGCACATTTAGCTATCACCATGAATTTGAAGTACATTTTGGAAGTTTAAGAAGCGAGAGAAAGGAAAAGGGGGGAGGGGGTAGAGAGAGGAGGGAAAGGAGAGAGACATTAATATCTTCCCATATTCTTTATAGCTACTGAATACCTAGAATACCTGAACTGAACACTGTAACCTGATAATTCTAGTGATTTCTGGTTTCCAAATGCTTTACTGATTACAACCAGGAGAACATAACTGAGTTTTATCAGAGCAACAGTGACTGATGAGGGAACAGAATTCTAAGCAGCTAGGGAAATTAGACTTCTAATTGGCACATGTGTGACAGATAGGGAGAGCACCGTTGTGTAGAATTCTACAGTTTTATAATCATTTCCTAATCTACTTTTAGTTTCACGCATGTTAAAGCATGTTTTAAGGCCTTAGTATCTAACAGTAGGACTTCAGATATGACAAACAAACATATTCACCTTCATAGTTTTTGCCTGATTGAAAGTTCAGTGGATTATGCATATGCTAATTCCCCTTGCATTTGCATTGCATTCAGATACCCATTTCTGATTTTTTTTTTCTTACTAATTGCCGTGAGTATTAAGTAACTTGTTTAAGTTTGCTGAGGGAACAAACTAAAATAATTGCCTACAGTGGGAACTGAGTATTTTTAGTGTTCATTCTTTTTATCACATCTACTACTGAAGCAGAGATAATGTTGGTAAAGATATTTTCATTTTCTTCAAAGACTCACATATACTGGTTATTTTCGTGTATATGAACACGTTTCAAGAGGTACAGTTCGTCACCAAGTGACAAGATTTCTTCTATCCCTGACCAAGGAGTCTGCTTTTACATCCTAATTCTAACTCACTGCTGCCACATCAGAGAAGCTAGAATTTTAATATTGTTTTACTAAAGTCCAAAAGGAAAAATCAGATTTGAATCTTAGTTTGCTAGCCTTCAGTTTATTCAGAAACATCTATGTTGATTACAGAATACGCTCACACACTGTTCTGCATCACACTGTTAACTGGAGAACTTGCTGGCTTGTGTGGCATCCTACAGGCAGAGGCAGAGAATACCAGAGTACCAGGTTTCGTGGTAGCTGCATGTTTGGCCTTCTTCAGGGTTAGTGTCTAATTGCATCAAGGAGCAGAAGTGAACTTACAGAACGAGAAGTGAGAGTGACATGGCCTTATGGGTGTTGCCAATTTGACATTCCCAGTGCTGAGGCTGATTAGCATTTGGCTGGTTCTGCAGTAGCATTTAAGTTGTTCATTTACCCTCTACCTTACCTGTTCACATAAGGAGTCTGAATAGGCTCAAACCCAACTTTTAGGCAGTCTATTTCACAGGCAATACTATCACTTCTTACTATATCACATCATGAAACAAGGTCCGGTTACTCCATTTCTGCTGGTGTTGAGATTGATCAGTGGAGTGCAGGAACAGGTACCCAGGCCCCTCCAGTTTGAAGGTCACATCACCCATGCAGTTAATGCTTTAAAAATCTATCGATATTTTCACTTGTTTCTTGATGGCTTATCAAGTGCTGGTGTTTAATTCTCTCATTTCTATCTGTGATTCCTCTTAAAGAACTTAATTTTATCAGATATTTGGTTATTCCAAAATAGTTTAATTGGAAAAGTACAGTAAGCACTTGTCCCACTTTTCAGAGTAAGGCGCTAGCGCCCTCCCTACCTCCAGCCGTGGCCTAGAAATAGTGTGGCCGATCACTGGGCTTCCTGTCTGTACGGTATGTCATAAACCACATCATTGTTTTTGATATTCAAATTATCCCTTCTGCTTGGTTCTGCTGTTCTTTGGACACTCCCTCACCATCAGGTCTTCAGTAGTTTCCTTACTAACATAATGCAAGTAAGACTCACTACTGCCTTCCTGGCAGGGAGGCGAGCCCTACCCAGGAGTAGGGAAGTGGCAGCAGACACCGGAGTCTGAGCACTGGGTTGTCACTGCTCACAGGCACACTTAGTGGAAGACCTACACAACCTGCAAAACTTTCTGGGATGGTAATACATTTATTTTTTCAGTTAAATTCAGTTAAAGTTGGTTTCTGTTTCTTACAAGTAATAATTCTAATGGCTGCACGGGCTTATCTCCTGTTAGTGCAGGTTTGGGGTCCTGGTACTACAATGAAAATAGTCACATCTGTTTGTACAAACTGTGTCATTTCACAAAGAATCATCTATAACAACAAAGCAATGCAGCAAAGCTTCAGATACTTAGAACAGTTTTCTATAGTGACTTTTTCCAAAGTGAAAACAATTTACTCTATTGAAAAATATTTCACGCTCATTATGGAATACTTGTACGGAATACTATCTAGAATGGCATCTATTTTTAAGAAGGCCTTGATTTACCTCACGTAACCACATTAAGAGAGCACATCCTGGATTAAGAATTATAATATTAATAATTCTTCTTTTAAAACATGGCTCATGGGGCTGGAGAAGTAGCTCAGAGGTTAAGAGCACTGACTGCTCTTCCAAAGGTTCTGAGTTCAATTCCCAGCAACCACATGATGGCTCATAGCCATCGACAATGTGATCTGGTGCCCTCCTCTGGCCTGCAGGAGTACATGCAGGCAGACCTCTGTATACATAAATAAATAAATCTTAAAAAAAAAAAAATGGCTCATGATTCACCAACAGATTATTAATTTGGAATGATCTATGCAGCATTAAAAACCAAACAACCCAGATAATACAGCATATCTCACAAAGTGAAAGTAGTAATGAACACATAGAAACACACTCACACCCCACCCACACCACTATACAGTGAGTCTCTTATTGTGGACAGTGGTCAAAAGGTTTGTGAAACATCAACTCAATTCAGGCTCTATTAACACAGCAGGTACCTGGATAAGCCAAACCCAGGGGTGCAGAGGTGGCTTTCATGTTCCAGCCTACAGCGGCTCCTACTGTGGCAGAGCTGCTGACCAGGTGTTGGGGAGAAGTCACTGTACTGCTATGGACAAGGTTGCTTTGGTTTTGTGGACTATTTCAGTAACAACAGGGAAATCTGAGTAGATGCCTCTTCTGCACGATTTCAGGAATCCCTATATGAAGAACCTCTTTTCAGTGTCTTCCAAATCTCTCTCACCTGTGAAGTCAGGCAGTGCACGGTCATCAACCAGCAGCATGGGCCTGACTTGCTTCTGCTCAACTAAGTTTCTGGCTGCTGTCAGAGACGTGAATATTTCATCTTCAGAGATCTCAAACTCCAGTTTTTTCAACCTTTCCAGTAGGTCTTGCTTGCTCTCTTTTGTTGTATTGGTCACAAACCGAACCATCACAGAAGCAGCTCGTAACCTGAAAAAGTCAAGTTCAGAAGTGCAGAGGCAGTGTTCACCTGCTCATCTCTAAAGCCTCCTAAGCTGACCAGGTGTTAGGGCACGAGGACAGGTCATTGTTGTTAGAGACAAAGGTAATTTTTATTTTTAATCTTCCCAGAATGCTTACAGGTTACCCACACCCTGTGGGCAGTGCTTCACCTCCAAAAGCTGGAATGTCAAACTTTGAAAGCTATACCCACTTTTGTGGGGCCTTCTGGACTCCAGCTGCCCTTTGCTGAGGGGTTTAGTAAGGAGATGAAATGCCACTGTCCTCACAGGTCAGAGAGGTGCGTTATCTTAAAGGCCATCCACTGATGCAACATTGCAAAACAGACTTACAGAGGCAAGTAACTTCCCCACTTTACTTGGCTAGGTAGCAGTGGGGCCGTGACAGGGTTTCTGGGTTCTGGCATAGTGTTTTACTGTCCTTAGCAAAAGAATGGATGGTACTGCAGTTATTAGAGATTTGTGAAAGTAATTTCGAAGAAAAGATATTAAAAAACCAAAATGAGATGCTACACCAGTGACTCACTGTGTTTGTAAACAGGAACTACTGACAGTTCAGAGATGCTCAAATGTGGTTTTCTTGTTAGATCCAGCAGCTTGTAGAAGAATGGGAAGTTTGTACAGTGAGTTCAAGACCAGCCAGGGCTACACTGCAAGGCCCTGTCTCCTCTTGAACTGCTTCCACAAAGGATTGATTTGATTCCATAATCTGGTTTTGATAATAAATTTGCATGATTTCAGAGAAATAATTTGTGACTCTAGCCTTCTTTTAAAATATTCTTTTCTTGCTTCAACAGTATTTCAACACAAAATCTAGAAGTGATTATAATATAGCTATAATTTAGAATTTATATCATTAGCCTGTGGCTATTAATGTCTTCCCTAGAAGGCTATAAGGCATAAAAGTACTTGACACAATTTAAAGTAAGCAAATAAAACAGAAGACAGTTGTAAGAATGCACCCAAAGAACATTAAGTAAATTTGTACCATTAGGTAACTCACTGTAATCTTGATTACCACTGGAATATCCATGTGGTAGTTTTTCAGTAAAACACATTAAACTTGGTAGTTTATCTCACAAAAGAAACAAACTACATCAACATGGCTATTATCCCAAAAAGGAGTGTTACTGTGGAATAACCACATCAGTTTTAATGAGTTTTGCTTAAAAAACCAAATCTCAACTGTTTGCATAACTAGTCCCTCAATTTCCCTTGTCTGTCTGTTTCTGTAGAAACCACAGTGGCAGTGCCAGTGAGAGTCTCTGGCAGGGAATCTGCCAGTGCCCCAGCGAGAACAATGGCCATCTCCTGACTGGCAGAGTGGCAAGCTCACAGGTTACACACGGCACAGAGGTGCCACTATTCAGCAGAGGTAAAGATTTTTCCTTCAATCTAAGCAGAAAAGTCATCTTCAAAGCAGTGAGACCTAGTATTGATGGGTGGTTTTGCGGAACTTGTGCACAAAGATTTAAAGACAGGCAGAAAAATCAGTCCTCGTTTTCAACCCAGAACTCAGGGTTAGTGTGGGTTTTGATCTATGCATGAAGGAATACGATACTTAAGAGAATTAAAAGTAACAAAGGTACTGACAATAGGTTTTTATCTTGAACATGAGGTCATGAGGTCTGTGGTTGAAGGTGTGAGCCTTACTGTGATGAACAGTGTCTGTTTCAACGAAGCACATTCATAGATCTGCAGCCTTCCTCAGGGGGACTGGCAGCTTACGAATGAATATTATCTGAGCTCACTCATGCTAGAAGTGGCACGGTGGTGTCTGTTGTAAAGTGGATTCTGAAGTAAACTGCTTCTAGAAATTCAGTTAGTAGTCTTAGCTAGCAAATGCTGAAGTTGCCAACAGTATGTCCACGATTCAAGTGGAGATCAAAGGAAAGCAGATAAAGGGACCGGGCGGGGCGGCAGCGGGAGTAAACGCCAGCTCGCTCTACCTAGAAGATACACAGGACATCTTGAGCTTTAGCTTTGTTTCCGAAGCTCTGGGCCTTTGCTGAGCAGTAGAGGAATCACAAAGGAAATCCCTTAGATAAAGAACTAAAGAGTTTAAATAATTCTGCCTAATTTTACTTATTTTTATAAAGCCCCTTTTACAGTTGGTAGAAAGTCAGCATGGATTTTGGGCTCAGTTTCTCTAGTGTTTTCTATGGAGGAAATGAAAATTAAACTTAGCTGTTAAAAATAAATAGAGCTGAGGAAGTGTCTCCGTTGGAAGAATGCCTGCCTACTGCACAAACCCCTGAGTTCCTCGACTCCCCAACACTGCACAAGCTGGGCGTGGGTGGCACGCACCTGCAACTCCAGCCTGAGAGATTACAGTAGGAGGCTCAGAGGGGGAAGGTCACCTTTGGCTACATTGTGAGTCCAGCGCCAGCCTGAGATACCTGAAGAAGCAAGCACGCACTAGAAGTCTACTCGCAGGTGGTGCCTGATCAGCCAACACCCGTCCTGACCCGGGGAGGCCTGACTCAGAGACTATGTCAAAGCAAGTCTAGCTGTCACTTGGCTACCTTTTGGTGTTAAATACTGCCCTGTCCTGACATCCTGCCTCCAAATGAGATGACAGCTCCACCTGATGAGCTTAGGTATACTGGCGTTTTTATGTTTGGTTCTCTAAGTGGATAGTAAATACTGGAGAGAGGGTAAAGCTGTTAACTGCTGCCCTCATTCCCAGCAGTGCTGACACTCGTCACCAGAGTCTCTGATTAACAGCCCACAGTGAACATTCTAGGGTTTGAAAATAACAAGTACCAAATTCTCTATCATTGACTTTGAAAACCTCTAATTTCTTTCAGAATAAAGACACTTAATAGTAAATTTTTCTTCATGACACCCAGAAGCAAACATCCATGTTCAGTTCACTTGTGTACATATGTGTATATATACACATGTGGGTGGGTGTGCACATGTGTGTTCATTCAAATGGCACTGTCTACCTCTTTTGAGACAGGGTCTCCCATTAGCCTGAGGCTTGTGGATTTGGCTAGGCTGGCCAGCCAGGTCGTCCCAGCGATCCACCGCACCTGCCCTAAGTGAGTGCTGGGGACTGAACTCGGGTCCTTATGCTGGCATATCTCCTTGGCGAGCTTCTACCATGTTCTCTCTGCTTGTCTCTAGACTTGTTTAGTACTACAGTTAGTGAATCAGAAATATAATTTAGAGCCAGGAGTGGTGGTGCATGCCTATGTGCCCGTATATGTGATTTTTTTCCAATGCTATTCATTCTATATTTTTAGTATTAAATTACTATTTTAGTTTCTTGAGTCTTCATCCCCAAATTTATATTATCAGTTAAAAAAAAAAATCAGAGCAGGAGGAGGAGGGAGAACAAAAAGACTAAAGGCCAACCCTAATAAAGGCAGGGAGAGCAGTGTGGGAGGATATTACAACGCGTACATCTTCTAGATGAACCCAAGGCAGTTCGCCACGTATGGTGAGCTGGTGAAACGCCATCTCAAGGCCATCCATTTAGCTAATGATCTGCCTTGGTAAAGCGGCACTTAAAAACGTATTTGTCATCTGAACCTGGAGGATAGCTTGCCTTTTAAGAGCTTCCTGTGCGCCTGGCACAGCTGCATCTTCAATGTGAAGTGTGCCATTGAGATCCACCAAAACAGCTTTTAATGCACGGCGTGCTGCCATCCTTCATTCCCTAGGAGAGAGCAAATGAAATTAAAAATACAGTTTAACAAACAATGGACAATTAAAAACTGGTAAGCAATCAAAAATACCATCCACATCCAGGAAGATATTGCTTAGTGTTAAGCTGCTTCTCTTTTGGAAAAAATAATATTTAAAAAATCAAAACCCCAACATTTAATGCATGAAACTTTGATAATGCTTACATTTTTATATATTTTCTTTTTAATTGACTTAAAAGTTGGAAGGGAAATGCTAAAAAGAGATACTATGACTTACTTTCAGGTTTCTTAGAATAACTCTGGTGAATAATACATGTTTTATTTTTAAGTATGAGAATAATGAATACATAGACAGAACACTACATTAACAAGGTCTTTTTATTTTTGATTATGGACAATTCAAACATTCTAATTGTCACTGCTATATGCTGAACTGGTGTGTGTGGCCAAGGAGTTGCCAGTATTTTTAGGTAACTAAGGGGGAAAAATCAAGTTATATAGTAAAAATAAGCTCTTTCTATATATACATATGTGTACATGCACACACACATACATATGTGTATTTAAAATAAGGTCTATGTAGTCCAGGCTGAATTCCCAACTGAAGACGACTTTGAGCCCCCTGCTTCCACCTCTCCCAGTCATGCACTGCCAGACATGGGTCTTATAATGTTTTGGTATTGAATCTTGAAATCAATGCATGCAAGGCAAACACGCTACCAACTAAGCTGCACCTCCAGCTCCATGTTGCAATTTTAAAGGTTACATCCTCATTTTCTAAGCTGCAACTTTATTTTGAAAAATTCCCCCCAAATACTTGTTAAATACTTATTTGTTTAAATTATGTGACAAGGTCTTGTTATATATAGATATATACATACATACACACACACACAGCCCAGGCTAACCTTGAATTCACAATCCTTCTGCCTCGTAAGAGCTAGGACTACAGCCTATGCTACCATACCTGAACCCTTTAATCTCTACTGTGAATCACAGCACGTAAGAGTAAATGCAGTTTATAGATACTAAGGAGGGCTTAAAATATAGGATTAAGAAAAGGAATGAGCTTTGATTCAGTTGAGACTTAGGGTGTTTTAAGGGGAAAATCAAGTTATATAGTAAAAATAAAAAAGATATATATTATGTACACACAAACACACAGAGAAAGAGAGAGGGGGAGAGAGAGAGAGAGAGAGAGAGAGAGAGAGAGAGAGAGAGAGAGAG
>OU015744.1:11698289-11726442 GCA_907169655.1 Acomys percivali
GGGAGAAACTAGCCAGGATACAAGGAATGTTTTTGTCAGCTATAGAAAATTGGTATTAAGGATAATAAAATCATCCCTTTTTTCACTCTTTATTCACCTTCTGCAGACAGAGACACAGTCAAAGCCCTGTTAATCTTCTTACACAGTTCCTCTTCTTACATTATATGATTGATGCTATACATTAATGAACCTATAGTGTACACTTAGCAATTTGCTACATCGCCCCCTATCATGTTAGATATGTGCAGGTTGCTACAGGTAGCTCTGGACATTCATTTTACTACTGTGTTCTATTATATAAGTGCATTATTATTGTGTTCTCCTTATCATAAACAACTGTAGTTTTACTATTTTATTATACCACAAAGCACATCTATCAACAGTTTACATGGCTCCTTGTAGATACCTGTAAGCATTTCTCTGGGGTCTTGCTGGGTCTGAAGGTGTCAAATTGCAATCACGGTCATTTTATACACTCAGCACAGAGTTCCTCCATACAAGAATTTATTAATTTTAAGAAAACCACTGGGTGTGGTGGTTCAAGCCTATAATGCTATCTCCAGCGTTTAAGTGCATCTTCAGTGATATTGTTTGCAGCCAGCCTGGGTTACATGACATCCACTGCTCTTTACCATCACCCCTCCCCACAAATGAAGTCGGCTTGTCTTTGCCAATTATCTACTGGAAAAGAGTCCATAGACCAAAAAGAAAGAAAGAAAGAAAGAAAGAAAGAAAGAAAGAAAGAAAGAAAGAAAGAAAGAAAGACATATTAAGGGCTGCAGTCAGGGCTAGACAGACTGCTCTTGCACAGGATGGGGTTCAGTTCCCAGCACCCACATGGTAGCTCATAACTGCCTGTTCCAAGTAACTCCACTTCCAAGGGGATATGACATTCTCTTATGACACCCTTGAGCTCCTGTCTGCACATAGATAAGCTCAGGCACATAATTAAAAAAAAAGAAAAAAAGAAAAGCTGTAGTCAATCAAGCCTCAAGGGCAAAACCCCCCTTTTATGAGGATATTTTCTATCCTGACCTTTTGTGACCTTAAAATTAAGATACGGTTGTGCATGCTTGTGACTCTAGCATTTGGGAGGCTGCGGCAGGGCCACAGCAAGAGGCCAGTTTGGGCTACTAGAAAGTTCATGATCTCCATGAGCTAATTAGCAAGACCTTGTCCTACAGCTAAAAGGCAAGTGGAGGTTATTAAAGAACAGGAGACTAGAAAACCATAACCAGAAAGAACTGTAGCTAAACAACTGTCCAATTAGTGCCAGGGAGTAACCAGTGAGACTACTGATGGCTTTAATCCTCCCAGATGCACCCGAAGGTGTAATGCTATTTAAAAGCCTACATTAAAAAAAATCATTTCCATAGAACATGCCCTGCTCTTTTTGGAGCTTCACACATGTGAGAGGAAGGGAAAACAGAACTCAGATGCTACAGTCAAACTTCAAAACACACTCACTTTTTAGTTAGTCCTACTAGGCCCTGGCCAGATCTGCCAGGCTCTCTACTCTCTTTGGAACCTTTAGAGACTAGTATTTGATAAAAGGAACACTTGGTATACACGGGCTTGGTCCCAAGAGCCCCTGGAGGAGCCGAAGTCTGAACGTCCTTTTTGAAAGCAGTACAGTGCTTGCACGCAGCCACCCCCTTCCTACTAGATAATTGGAATCATCTTTCAATACAGCAAAACGTGAATCTGTGGGCACTTGCTATATTCCTGTAGGGAATAATGACAAGAACTGCATATTGTTTAACATAAATACAATTTTATTTCTTGCCCTCCCTCCCTCCCTCCCTCCCTCCCTCCCTCCCTCCCTCCCTCTCTCCTCTTTTGGTACTTTTAGAGCAAAGTTAGCGCAAGCTAGCCTTGTACTCATGAATCTGTCTCCTCAGTGATGGAATCGCCAGTGCCTACCACCTCATCTGGCTTTTCTGGAATAGTTCCGATCTGCAGTTGATAGGATGTGTAGATACAGACCCTGCACATATGGAGGGTCAACTGCAGTGATAAATTTGAGTATCAACCTGGAAAGAAATATAAGGGCTTCAAAGGGACTCTACAGCTTTTTGTTCTGATATGGAACCAACATTGACCATTACCCCTAGTTGGAACAAATTATATAGAATTTCTCTTGGAAGAGTTGTAAACGGCTAGACCACTGAGGCAGGAATAAGGAAAAACAAACAAATAAACAAAAAAAGCAAACAAACCAAATAAAAACAAGCAAAGAAAAACCATAAACAACCGATGAGAACTGTTCAGTGCAAAGAAGTAAAGCCCATTTGCTTTTAGACCAAGAAAAACTGACCCAAATATTGCAGAGGGCAGCTACCACCCCCCTACCCCACTTCCCAATCACTGGCCCAGTTCCATCTTTACCTGGAAGGCCCTCTTTTCTCTGTAAGCCATGTGATGGTGGCAGTACCAGCAGTCCAGACAGTCCTACCACCTTCAGCTTTCAGCCTGACTTTTCTTATCTTTAAAACTATCTTAGTTTTAAAATCACCTCTTAACTATTTGAGGGAAACCCCAAACCTCCTCTCTTACTCCAGTCCCAAATCATTTCCTGGCTGGCAGGCGCAGCAGCTGAGTAGAACAAAGGAGGGTGAGCGTGCCTGCCCACATGAACTCTGGAGAGTTTTGGCCACTTAGCCTGTTTCTTCATTGCTGAGAGTATTAAACACCATGAACAAGTGCTCCACAGTAGAAAAGGCAGGTTTCTGTATCTGAGGTTGAGGAGAAGGGATCACATAATTATGTGATAAGGGCTATTTTAAAAACCCGCCAAGATAAGTGTGATGCAAGATATCTGTTGCACATAATTTTTAAAATGTGTGTGGCTAAGATAAAATATCAGACTTCAAAGAACTCATTCTCATGGAAGGTTCGACGTCTTTATGCCACCTGAACGCTGTGGATTTAAAACGCTTCCCTTCCCTGACATTTTGGGAAACCACTGTGTGCATCAATGATACTGTTGTTCATCCAGCTCCCCATACCCTCAAACCCAAGTCCTAACAATGAACAGTGGTGTACAAAGGGCGTCCTCCACCTCTGCAACCGATTTAGGTTCACTCCCACGCCCAGGCTCTTGGCAGCCAGCTGAGGCTTCTGCCTCCCTCACGCGCCCTCCTTCACCATCCTCCTCCGGTCTCGCCACCTCCTTCAGTGCGGTCTCAGGTATCACTTCCTCTGATAACTGCAACTTCTCTTTCTGCGTCTGTGCGTGCCCAGTATAAAACCTACCGCCTTTGTCCCACTTGCTTGCATCTTCCACTAAACTGCAGAGCTCTGTAAGTGGGAGAGCCTTTCCTCTGTGGACGCTCTAACGAGACTCTTAAATCAACTGAGCTCATGCATTTATCTCTGAGCTGGGAAGGCTTAAGAGCAAGGACCTCTTTTGTCAAACTCAATTGCAATGGCTTCCACTTCTGGGGGTAAGGTTCCTCGGCTTCTGCATTCTGCTCTAACTCGAGTTCCAGGGACTCGAGTTGCTGGCGTCCATATTATTCTGGGCAGGACGGTAGAAGGGACCACTACATAGCATCCACCCGCCCTGGGAAACTGAGCCCCAACAACGCCTGCAAGACCAGTTCTGCGCACGCGCAGGCCGAGAGGCCAGGTCGCCGTTTCATGACTCGGGGAGGCCCGGCCCAGCAGCGCGGTTTTCTAGGGAGGCGCTGGTATTTTCCCCAACCTGCTCACAGAAGTGGCCTCCGGCAGGGGCGCGGCCGCCATTCCCCAGCCCTCCGCCTCTTGGTTGCGCGCGCCTCCTCACCCTCACTGGCCCGCAGTCCTCTGGAAAGCCCAGGGTGCTTGTCATGCACAACACCCGACCCGGACGGAGTCCCGACGCGCCGGAAGTCCCGCCCTGCGTCCCAGGTCTCCCTTGCGTCTCTCGAGGTGAGACGAGGCCGCAGTTGGCGAGCGAGCGGGTGGGCAAGGGAACCGAGGCTTTCGCAATCACTCAGTATAGAGCCCCATACCGTAGCGCCATTGCCCAAACACTGCCTCTTCCCTCCTTCGCTTCCCTATTTCTTGTTCATTTCAGAGGTCTTCAAAATCCTTTAACACCCCATCCCCTATGTCTCCTATTTCGGTGCTTGAACATTTACTTCTGGGTCCCATCAAGCCATCCAAAACTGTGCCTTCAGCTTGCCTAGTCTTTATCTTCCATGGCTCCATGGCCTTATCTGTTTTTAGATGAGATCTTGGTCCACGTGCCTCAGCCTTCCTTACCACCCCTTTCTGCACACGTTAGGAGTCAGTTTGTCTCCGTTTGCATAGGCAACCTAGTGTGTTCAACTGTGTGTGAGGGCTAATCTTCATTGTCAACTTGACTGTGTTTTTTGTTTTTGACACAGGGTTTCTCTGTGTACCCTTGGCTGTCCTGGAACTGGCGCTGTAGACCATAATGGAGGGATTTCTTTAAATTAACCATTTGAAGTAGGCAGACCCACTTTTAATGTGGGCCACACCTTCTGCTGGCAGTCTATAGAAAGGACATGAAAGAAAGACGCCTGCTTCCCTTACGTGCTTGCCCTCACCTTGCCAGCAGTGCCATTCCTTCACTGGCGTTAGAGTCTACTTCCTCGGTGTTCTAGCATATACTGAAGACCTGCCAGGCACCCATTCTTGTGGACTGAACAACTACTGGATCTGGATCTCCCCACCACCACCACCATCCCTCTTATCCATCCATCCATCCATCCATCCCTCCTTCCCCCTCCCTCTCTCTCTCTCCCCTGACTAATACACCCCATCATTTCCAAATACCCTACTTTCTGAAGGTGCAGCCTGAGGCAGGTCTAATGAAACAGTCTTTACCAAGCATTTTGTTAACAAGCCTTATGGAAAAATTGTGAGGCTCTGATTGACCCCAAACATAAGCCTCAATGGCTGTAACTGGTAGTAAGAGAAGCTATGATTGGTCAGAACATCCCTTCTTGGGCTCTGGAAGAGGCTGCCCAGGTTCACTGAGTCAGAGGGAAGACACTTTCCTGTGCTACCTCTTCTGGTACTGCAACATCGGGCGCCATGAAAACCTTCTCTTGACTGATCTACCTACTTCAGTTGTGTAGGGGGAGGTGGTAATGCCAAGAAGCAGCAGAGGACATGGCTAGCTTCAGTTACAGAGGGGCAGCCAACTGCATCCAAACACCTAGAGTGGCCAGAGCAAGAAAAAAGGGAAGGGCAGCAAAAAGGAGCAAAAGGGCAGAATGCCAAGACAGATCAAAAAATAATAAAGCCTGTAAGGAACCAGAGAAGAGAAACTGTAGGTTTGGTCACCAGGAAAACGGGCACATCTTTAAAGCCAAGAAACCCCAGATGCCTAGGTCCAATCAAGAACTCTAACACTTGAGACCAGGATTGCCTGGAAGCTCTGATGCCAGCCAGTCAGCAGCCTTTGAACCTTGACCTTCTAGGCCCACACAAGAATTCTAACACCAATAGGGATGGAAGTGCTGAGGCTGCGCCAAGTCTGCAGCCCTCACGCTGCTCCTCCCATCTGACATTACCCCCAGGTTCCACAACACCCACAGAAACAGACCACCAAAGACCACAGCCTTGTGGAGCCTTGCTGGTCCGAGCAGTTCATAAGCAAAGCCTGAAAACCACTCTACTTGAGTAAAACTGTGCTGTGAATGTTTTAATATCTTGAGACCCTAAAATAGAGCCAGGCACAGACACTGGCCAGAGCATAAGAGGATCATCATTACTAACATTTGGAGTCTACAGACATCACACCTTGTTCATCCTGAAAATGGATCAGGGGAGGATATAGTGGGTTACAGGAACATCAGGTTACTGTGGACTAGAATAAGATACTGCAGTTTTAAATATCATCTGCTCTGGGGGAGCTCAGGGCACCCCAGACAATATCAAAGACTATGAGCAGGCCTCCATAAGCAATGCTAGAGTACCCTGGTCCTGCTGGGTTCTCAGTGGAGTGAACTTGAACAACATTCCAAACTAAATTAATAGAAAGGTGCATTGTTACGTCTTACATGAGCAGTGGGGTAGGACCAAAGTCTCTGAAAAGTTTGTACAGCTCAGTAGGTAGAGACAGGAATACCCTGAACCGAGTGCTTCTTAAAGAGCTGACGAGAGGCTCAGACTTGGACACATTCATCTTCGGCGTTTTAATGAGGTGTGAGTTGCCAAGGCCGGTCAGTTAACCCTCAGGCCAGAGGAACGTCCTAGTGCCAAGCGCCTCACAGGAGCCATGAACTGAAGGACATTTCTTGGTCCAGCTGCCAGCCCTTAAGTCCAAATGAAAGACCAGCCTTCTCCAACTGACACATTACCAGAAGGTCTTCAACACTGAGTTGAAGACTCCTCCAGTTTTAGAAGTAACTTAAAGGTTACTTGAGAGTCCTCTTGATTTATGTCAATAATTCAGTGAATATTAACATTCATTAAATTTTTACTCAACAACTTTACAGTAAAGAACAAAAGAGGTCAACAAATTCATAACACTAGGTTTATACTAAGGCACGAACCAGATACTTAAGATGGAAAGTCAACTTTATTTATAAAAGTTCTATACAGAAAGATGCCATCCAACCCTTTAAATTATTGTAACTGAAGCATTTCACACACTATTTGCAGTTTAAACCTTCCTGTACAGTAGTATTATGGATGAGCAAAGAATATCAAAGTTGGACTAAAACATTCATAAAAGACATAAAAAAAAAAAAAACCAAACAAAAAAACAAAACTAAACTAAAAACAGTTTTATAAATGGTCTACTGGCAGACAGAATGAGCAGCTAAGAATCAACCTACCCCATGTTACTCCACTGAGGAATGGAACTCTGACCCGGGAGAGGCAAGCGCTTCACAATTAACCTGCTTGCACTTTGTGAGTATATGGGCTGATTTTGCCAACTAACAGTTACACTGATTTTATCGAACAAGTCATCTTTGTAAAGAGGGAAGACTTTCTACCACTGACAATATGCAAATACTCAGGTGTCACTGTTCAGGTTAATTAATAGACAACGGCATGAAGAGAACTTAAAACCAGTTACTAAACAAATGGTTTTTGGCAGTTAGAATTCTCCCTGAAATAAGGGTATTGCCCCATATAGTTACCTATAAATTTCTTTATAGCAGAAATGATGTAGACTAGTTAACCAAAGAGCTCAAAATAGATGCCAAATTACCAATTTGTCAATTGCATGTAATTGTTACTTTTAAGAAACTCTTTAAGTTTCTATAGGAAGTTAATTACTCTCAGGTCATATTTAAATGACAGGGAATTCCAAAGCTTTGGGTAAAAGTCCATCCCTGAGCTGTGAGACAGAACAGTATCTAATGGAACAGAGGCAGCAGTCTGGTGCCTTTAAAGAACTTGACCAATTACAACCAAAATGAGTATGCTCCAATCTTGGAGTGCTCCTGCCTCTGATGAGCTGAGCTTTTGTACTGAAACTACAAGTGTAACATTAAAAAAAAAAAAAAAAAAAAATCAGATAAATATAAACTCTGGTTTTATTGAGCCTACTGAAACATGAATACTCCAGTCACAATGGAAATAGTGGCTTTAGAGAGGGCGTCTCTTCCACTGAGCCGATGACTTCTCAGCGATGTTCAGCCAAATAACAAAAGCAATACAATAGTAACTGAGTTTACTATTATCAATGGCACTGAAAGGGAAAAGAGAAGTTTGTTACTATATTAAAAAAAAAAAGAAAGAAAAAGAAAAAGAAAGAAAAAATTAAATAGTAGCAAGTAGCTTCCAAGGAGGATGGAAGTATCTAAAAATATGCCAACATACTCATACTATAGTAGTAATAATAGAAAAATACACTTCATTAAATTGAAGACACTTTCTTTTGGTGGATGGTAGTGAAACAGGGATGCTCTCTACCCCCGGCTGGCCTGGAACTTTCAACAACCTCCTTTCTCTGCCTCCCAAGGGATGGGACTGCAGGTATGGACCACTATGCCCAGCCCCACTGCACGTCCAGATGCATGGAGGCATTTAAGGATGGGTCAGTTGCAGCTCTGGGAATACAGAGGACCAGAGAGATCCACACGGCTACACACTTGAGCAGAAATACAGTGCAAGGAAGGTTCTGCAGTTTCAATGTATTAACAATGAATCCAGAGTTATGACTAAGACATGCAAAGTCTCTAATCCCAGTGTTTAAACACGAGGTGTCCGAACTCTGTCTTGGCTGAAGTGTTGCTCCAGACTATTTCTCAACAAAATGACAGATTCAGAACTGTTCGTTTTCTCTTGGAAAATCCTCAGGGTTCTACTTTACAATGTGGAAGCTCCAGTTTCTAAACAGCAAGGACATGGTTGTCTTTCTGCCCTGACAGGTAACACCCAGAGCAGACCAGTAACATTTCATTCCCTAAAAGATGTGATATAAGAAAGAGGCCAGCAAGTTTCAAGCAGTAAATCCAGGTTCCAGAAGACAAAGCTCCTACTACAAAGAGAACCCGATGGTTCACACTCCCGGATGCTTCCCTTCTATAATCCTTCCACAAAACTGTAACTTAAATGCCCTGTAAGTTCTTCATCTTACCTCTCATCACGGTTCTCACTGACCGAATAAGGTTCATTAGTTGAGACTTAATTCCTGGCTCCTCTCCGAATCCACCAATTCCCTGGTCTGTTCCCCAGCCAACTGCGCAAGACAAAGACGGTTAGCTGAGTTAGATATGTTGTGCATTCGTCTTATCTCCTCATTAGTCACCGTTAAAAATTAGTTTGAGCTCTGAACAGACAGAAAGTCGTATGTCTCAAAGTTAAAATATTGAGCTCAATAGGTCGTTGTTTTTTGTTTTCCTGGCTTCCAGCTCTTCAGCTTCCGAGGGTGCTAGTGGCTGTGGCTGTCACAATGTTCTCCACCACAGTTGTCAATACCACCACACATTCAAGTTAGATGTCTCTTAAATCTCTCTGTTTCAATCCCTTCAGGTTTTTCCCTTAAAGAGTTAGGACTTTCTACCTCAGAATTCAATGATGTTCACTGGACTGCAAACTGTTACCTTAGCATTCTAGAGTGTGTTAGTGTGAGCTGGAACCAAGCCCTGCAAGCAATAAGGGACAATGGCATAGACAATTGCCCATCAGCTGTTAAAACTGGCTTCTGATCTGGGTCTGCCACATGGGGCTTTCCTAATATGCCCAGGTCACAGTAAATCTTCCTTCTCTTTGTTCCCCAAATCCCACTTATTGCAGAGACTTTTTTCTCCTTATAGGTGGTTTTTCTGAGACAGGGTTTCTCTGTGTAGCCTTGGCTGTCCTGGACTCACTTTGTAGACCAGGCTGGCCTTGAACTCACAGCAATCCGCCTGCCTCTGCCTCCCGAGTGCTGGGATTACAGGCGTGTGTCAGGGTACCTGGCTTGGTAGGTGTTTCAAGCACTTCCCATCATATTATAAATTCCTGGAGGACAAGGGCTGCAACTCACTGTCTTCATGTTTCTGCTCCTCCCCAGACCACAGCAAATACTTAGCAAAGGCTGTGAAACTGAACTCAGTTACAGTGGCCTGAGTTAATCTAGGACAACGGAAGGCAAGACGAATTCCTGGTTGTGGAACTGAACTGAATTGTAGTAGACTGAGTTAATACTAAGATAAGGGAAGATAATGTGAATTCTAAGATCATAAAATTTGTAAATAGTGCCATTTCTTTATTATTTCTATTACATGTGGACTTAAGGTGAAGAACCCTTATAACAGCCTTAGGGACTAGGAAGAAGGCTCTGTGGGGAAAGTACTTATACAAGCACAAGACCTGAGTTCAAATCCCCAGTACCTAAGACAGCGGCAGAAGCACACACCTGTAATGCCAGTGTTGCTATGGAGAGATGGGAGATGGAAACAGGAGAATCCCTGGACGCTTGAGCCAGCAACTTTCCTTCCCAGCAATCTTTTTTTTTTTTTTTAAATTGGGTTAGTTTTTAAAAGATGCTTACATACATTTTTAATATGAAAGGAGTAAATCTTTAAAAAAACAAAAAACAAAAAACAAAAGCATTTTCTAACATTACAAACATAACATAACAAAACAGGCAGATCCCGGGCAACAGTAGCTGACAGGCTGATGCTCTTGGCTTACTGTAGCCCAGTCTCCACTCTTACGCTTCCAGGATGAAAACAGGCAGAAGTTTGGGTAAAGAGCACATGATCTGTGCGGAGACAAATACAGCTGTGGCATTTGGAGGACCAGGGGGAAGAGATGTTTATCACAGTTTCCCCTCTAACTACTATACAAGGCTTCTCAACTGTTTGGTTCAGGGCACTGATGTGCACTTGTGTGGGGTGTGCGCGCACCTGTGTGCAGGTAGATGGCGGAGGTTGATGCCAGGTGCTTCTCTTCACAGCTCTCCACCCTTCATCTTGAGGTAAGTCTCTATAGCTGAATCGAGAGCGCACAGAGTTGACTCGTCTAGCTAGCAAGCTTGCTCAGGCATCCCTAGTCTTCAAGTTTGGAGTGCCAGGGTTACAATAGGTCACCAAGCCCACCTAGCATTGATGGGGATGACAGGGATTCGAATTCAAGGCCTCAGGCTTTTATGGGAGGCCCTTTACCAACTTAGCCATCACTCCAGCCTCAAATGACTGGTTTGTATGCATTTTCTTGTGGCCCAGAACTGCATCAAGCTTGCTTGGTATTAGCCTTACAGCTTTCTAATGGACTTTTCAGGATCTACTATGTACATAAGACTATATTATCTGAAAATGGATAGTTCTTGCTTCTTATCAAATTTCCCTGGCCAGAATCTCCACACAGTGCTGAACAGAAAGAGCAAAGAAGGTCTCCATGGCTTAGTCAGCGAAAGTATTCGGACTTTCGACAGTTACGTATGATGTTAACAGGGACATTTTTATAGGTGATGTATGGCTGTTTGAGGAGTTTCCTCCTATTTCTTGTTCAAAAAATATATTTTTGTTTTTGTATGTATGTGTATGTACATGTGTACGCACAGGCTAGAGGTTAAAATCAAGCATCTCCCTAAATCACTCTACATCTTATTTTTTTAAGACCAATTCTCTCACTGAACCTATCGCTTGCATATCACACTAGACTAGCTGGCCAGCAAGCCCCAGCGACCATCTTGTCTCTGTCACCCCAGAGTGTGATTATGGGCCCAGGCCACACCTGACCTTACTGACAGGGCTGGGGAGAAAACTCAGCTCCTTTTGCTTTTGCAGCAAACAGCACCAAGTCATTTTCCCAGCCCCCATGATCAACACTCTACCAGAGTACTAGGCTTTCCGAATGCTGTTTCTGTGCATCTTGTGCTGGCCGCATTGAATTTTGTTATTAATATGATGAAATGTTGAACCAATCCTGCCATTCTGGATAAATACCACTTGATTATGATGTTTTTATACATTCGTGGATTTTTAAAACATATACTTTACATACATTCGTAAGAAAGTTATAAATATTTTGTTTGTATGAGTATGTGTGTATGCCTGCTTGATTTATGTGTGCCACATGCATGCAGGAGCCAGACGAGGGCACTGTGAGCCACCTCGTGCATGGTGGAGCCAACCCAGGTCCTTAGCTGCCTGCCGTTGTACTGAGATGGAGTGTGTTCCCTGAAAAACAAATCCTTCTTTGTTTGATAAGCACATGCTCCTGAGAGGAGTCGGAGTGTCTGGTTTTCACAGACTCGCCACTACTCACATTGCACTGCTGGGAGGTGGGTGAGCTCAGGGTATCTTCACCCTCACCATCTGGAGCTCTCTCCATTAGCGTCCTGCTTCCAGACCCTCATGCGGTTCAGTGGGAGAGCTGCTGCTATTGTATACAAGGGGCTGGGTTCAAAAAAGGTTCTTCCACATTAAGCAAAACCAACACATTTATGTGTACGGATGTCTTATCTGTATATATGGCTGTGTACCGCATGCATGCCTGTGCCTTTGGAGGCTTGAAGAGGGCATCAGATCTCCTGGAACTGGGGTGACAGATGGTTGTGAGCACCATGTGGGTGCTGGGAACTGAACCTGGGTCCTCTGGAAGAGCAGCCAGTGCTCTTAACTGCTGAACCATCTCTCTGGGTCCATTTTTTCCCCCAGATTTTAAAATAATCACAGGCCGGGCGTGGTGGCGCACGCCTTTAATCCCAGCACTCGGGAGGCAGAGGCAGGTGGATTGCTGTGAGTTCGAGGCCAACCTGGTCTACAAAGCGAGTCCAGGACAGCCACGGATACACAGAGAAACCCTGTCTCAAAAAAACAAAAAACAAAAAAATTAAAATAATCACCTACGTAAATATAACAGTCTCTCACTTACCTACATATATGTAATGTTTCTTGTATGCAAAGCTTAAAATATTTATATCGTGGCTCTTTAAGGAGAAGTATATGTTCTTTCAGAAGCCCTTAGACCCTCAATGCTCTTCCAACTGGCTTGTATGTTTAAGATGATAGAAGGCCTAGACTCAATTATTTCTTTAAAGCTGCCATTCTGTATCATTAATATGTTCTTATAAGGTCACCATTTCTTTTCAAAAAATCTTTTTTTTTTTTTTTGGTTTAGGGTTTTGGGGAGAATTGTTTGGTTTTGGTTTTGTTGTTTTTGAGGCAGGGTCTCCAAAGCCAGCCTCCAACTCCCTATGCAGTGAAGGATGACAAATGCTGGGCTGTGCCACTGTGACCAGTTTGATGCTGGGAATTAAGGCTGGGGCTTCCTGCATCCCAGACACTGTCTCTGCAAAATCTGAACTAGACCTCAGCTGAGAAACATTTGCTGAAAAGACCATCCTTTAAAAAACAACAAAAACCAGGCACCAATTCTTTCTGTATTTTTCTGTGCTGGGACTAAAGGCTTGTGTCACCACTGCCCAGCTAAAAGACTGTCACTTTAATAAAACTCTACTGTCTAGGTTTTCTGTTCTACTTCCACTTAAGTTATGTACTAGAGGGATTTATAGTGCCTTTCTAGTGCTTATTTTTGTTTTTGTTTGTTTGTTTTTTGTTTTTTTTTTTTTAAGACAGGGTTTCTCTGTGTAGCCTTGACTGTCCTGAACTCGCTTTGTAGATCAGGCTAGCTAGTCACAGTGATCCACCTGCCTCTGCCTCTCAAGTGCTGGGGTTAAAGGCGTGCGCCATCACCGCCCGGCTCTAGTGCTTACTTTTATTTGCCTCCATGTACGTGTGTGCAGGACCTGCAGGTCTCAGAGGAGGGTGTTGGAGTCCCTGGACCTGGAGTTAAGGCAGCACGTGGGTGCTAGAAGCCGAATCTGGGTACTTTACAAGAACAAAAAGAGCTCTTAACCAAAAAACCCAGAATTTTTTGGCTTTATTTTTTCTCCCCCATTGTCAGTGTTCAACGTTCTGTTTGTGTATGGCTGGGAGCCGCAGGGGCTAAACCTAGGGCTTATGCACATGAGGTAAACACTCTACAAGAGCTGTATGTCCAGCCTTCCCTGTACTTTCTAAGACAAGGTCTCACTAAGACCACTTACTTGCTCAGTGGCCTTAAACTCACTTTGTAGTTCAGTTCAACTTTACAGTTTCAAGCCTCCCCAACAACACTTTCTGCCCTATTTTCTGGTCTGAATTAGTCTCCTAGGGTGTCTGACTAAAGCACCATGAACTAACGCTTAATATGACAGAAATCACTTCCCCACTTTTGGAGGCTACGTTCAAACCCAGCAGACCTGGTTCCTTCTGGGAACTGAGGGAGAATCCTACCAATGCTCCAGTAACATCTATCTGGAAGTTGCTGGAATCCCTGAGTTCCTCAGCTTGAAGGCAAGCCACTCTCCAACCTCTGCCTCTGTGACCACATTCTCTTCTTGTGTGTGTGCCTCTGCCTCTGCCTCTCCCTGTGAAGAGCTCAATCTGATTACAAAATTTTGAAGCTGGCGTTTCCAAATTAAGGTAACAGCCACAGGCACCACAGAGCCAGAACACAATCTGACCCATGGCATGGTCACGGAGACTTCCCTGTACCGTTCAGGGGTAAAGAAACGGACTCTGGAGTCAGTATGCTCTACTGTGCCACCTTCTCCCCATGTGACCATCCAAGTCACCCCATCCACTTCCTGCTTTAATCATCCAAGTCACCCCATCCACTTCCTGCTTTAGAGCCCTTACCTGTGAAGCTGGAATAAACGCAGCAGCTAGGTCACAGAGCAGCAGAGCAATCTTGGGCTTTCTCACACACATATGAAAAACGTCTTACACAAATCCTGCACACAACTACGCAATTACTGTTTATTATCAACATTAAGGTCATACTCATCTACCTGCCTTTCTGAGATGGGCCTTTCTAAATCTACTCCTTCTCTTTCCCATCGCTTCTCCACACTGCAACTAACAGGAACGCAGCAACATAAATCTGGCCGTATCCCTTGCTTACAACTATTTTCACCTACCATGGTTTTCATGCCAGAGTGACACTATGCAAGGCTCCAAAACTTTTTCCAACCCGTTGCCTTCACCTAGTTAGTATATATTCACTTAACAAACTTACAGTCAGACACACTTCCTCCGGGCCTTTTCAGATTCTCATCTTTACATGGCTCTACATAATTCTAATAACCGGCATATTTGTTAATCATTTTAAATTAGCGTAAACTTCATTTAAGGACAGGTGACTGGTGTAACCAGCCACGGTTACATATAAGCCTGGTACGTTTTTTGTGTTCATTTCTTCCGAAGTAAGCGAAACGCACCGTTCTTGCTTGTGGGTTTGAGTTTCAGTGAGTCCAAGGACACAGTTGGTAAACTGCAACAAATCATTCACATCGTTGTGGTCCTGTCTCAGTTTTGCCCTATACCGCAAGAAGCAGATGGACCAGCCTGGCATGAAGATCTCCTGATTGGGAGGTCTCAGAAACCATAACGTGTGCGTGTCTTCATTTTTGTATTCCTCGATTCCAGTCCTTGGTACACTGTAGGCACCCAATGGGGAGTGCTTCTTGAATGCCGCGCTCCTCGAACTAGGGTGGCTGGAGAGCCTCCTAATTCCTTTTCCCATTAACCCCAACTTCCACGAACCTCCACTGCTCTCCACATTCATTCTCCCCATCAGTCATTCTAACAACTAGCACTCTGAAAAAAAGCTACGTTCCTCCTCCACTCCCAGTACTTAAGTCAAAAGTCACACGTCAGCTTTCCTATCTATAAAGTCGGTAACAAGAATACGCAAAGAAATGACTGAGCGGAATTCAAGGAGGGCAGAATGGAGTCCGGGTCCCCCCGCCGCCGACCCCAGGCCACACACTCCCACCCAGGCTCGCCACGCGGGGACGCCCCTCTCCTAGCCGCCCAGCAGTTCCCAGCCCCCACCCGATCACCTCCACACCCCGCCGGGGCACTCACTGTTCTTGAGGAAGCGCTCCTCGTGCAGCACGGCGATGGCGTTCACGCACAGCAGGGCCGCCTGCATCAGGGAATACAGCGTGAAGGCCATGGTTACCCCAAACTATTCCCAGGCTGGACTGACTGCTTCACTGGTGCCGCCAGGGACGTGGCGCCGCCACCACCCGCGTCCAGCTACGGAAGCCGGCGCGGCCCAAAACGCGCTCACAGGGGAGCCCCGCCCCCGCTAGCATAGCCCCGCCCCGTGCCTGGTCTGGGGCGGAGTCCGAGCGCCTGTGACACCGGGAGTCCAACACTTGATACAGTATTCAATCTCCAAAGACAGAGGCTGAAAAAAACGCATGTAGATTATCGCATAATTTTAAAGTGCTCTTTACAGAGTGAAGTAAATGTTTTTCTAACACTTTCTGCCTACTTTTGCTTTTTTGTTTACTATGGCTGTGAGAAGTGAACCACGCGTGAGGCGAGTGTTGTGTTTTGGTTGAACAAGGCTGCAGGACTTGTTCCCAAGAAGTGTGTGAAAAGTCTGTATTTAAGATTATACCCCTGAGGAAATGGAGAGCATCGAAATGTTTAAAATTATAAAATAGCACCTTAACATTGTTCATAGAGAAGGATTCTTTCCTTGATCAAACTCCACCCAGAATGTCACTACCACAGACTGGTACATCAGCTCTTTCACCCATAGCAGGGGGGAAGACTTGAACACATCAACATGTCTCACAGCTGACGGCTGCAGCCCTAGGATGATGACCCAGCCCTCCCTGACGAATCTGTCCAGGCCTTTGCTATAGGAACAGAAAATGAACGGAAACAGGAAATGATCAGAGACTATGAAATGGAAGCTGGGACGGAGCTGCCCAGAGCTGTGCCTGCCAGCTGCCACGTGACTGATTCTCTTACTGCCACAAATCTCTCTGGGCTCCTGCCACTTTCATATACAAAATTAGGTGATAATCATCTCTGAGGCCCTTTCCGCTCCAAAATTCTAGCAAACGCAGCTTAAAATATAAAATAGTATACACGTTTCCACTGCTGTATTATTTGATTTCTTAAAAATCCAGGTGTGTAGCCTAAACTGCTACGAGCAGATTATATCCTTTAAGATAACTGTTGCTTTATTTTCAAAGAAAGTCAAAAGCTTAGAAGCCGTTATATATATGGTAGATGTTACAGCTTATTTACTTATTTTTGAGACAGGGTCGCACTGTCTAGCCTTGGTTGGCCTGGCATTCTCTTTAGACCAAGCCGGTCTGGAGTCCACAGAGATCGATGTGCTTACTGCTGGGATTAAAGGCTTGGGCCACCATGTCCAGCCCAATTTGTTACAGCTTAAAAATCTCTCAAAGGATCCAGGAGTTGGTGGCACAAGCCTTTAATCCCAGAACTCAGGAGGCAAAGGCAGTCGAATCTCTGAGCTTGAGGCCAGCCTGATCTACAGAGGTAGTTCCAGGACAGCCAGGCTACACAGCGAAACTCTGTCTCAAAAACAAACAAACAAACCAAAAAACTCACCAAAACAAACCAACCACCACCAACAAAACACACAAAAAACAACCACCCAAAAGAAAATAACGAAACCATGTGTTAGTCTGCATCTCTGAGGGATGGCTGTTTTTAAACTAGTTGTGGTTTGGTGCTGAACATCTGATGGACTTTTGAGAAGGTTTCTTGTGTCCTTGTTAAGCGCCTTATTAGATGTTTCCGCTGGGGGTGAAAATTTGTATTTACAATGCCAGACAGTGAGGACTTTTCAACATTTCCTTCGAGGTGTTTTGTTTGTTTGGGCTTTTCTTTCTGGGCTAAGAGACAAGACAGTTTGTTATTGTACAACATCTTACCATAGACTTTCTTTTTATAAGTAGTACTTTGGAGTCAGTGTTTTTATTTGCTTAACAAGGATCAAGGAATTGAGGCCTTCAATAACCAACTGGTTTCTTCCTGCAGGGGAAGTTAAAGAGTTGTTTGGGATAGGAATGGAGAGACGGCTCCGTGGTTGAGGACACTTAACTGTTCTTTCTTGCAGAGGACCCGTTTCGGTTCAACTCACTCCCAAAAACACAAGCATCTATAACTCTAGTTCCAAAGGATCCAGCTCCCTCTTCTGGCCAATTCTGGAACTGCACATATGTATTGCGCCAATATACATGCAGGCAAAACGTACACATCCACACAAATTAAAAGTAAAAGAACCTTTTACAAATAGAGTATGAGGCCGGGCGTGGTGGCGCACGCCTTTAATCCCAGCACTCGGGAGGCAGAGGCAGGCGGATCGCTGTGAGTTCGTGGCCAGCCTGGTCTACAAAGTGAGTCCAGGACAGTCAAGGCTACACAGAGAAACCCTGTCTCGAAAAAACAAAAAAAACAAAAAAAACAAAAACAAACAAACAAAAAAAAACAAATAGAGTATGTATGGCTAAGATAATCTTCATATTTTGTCTCATGATAAATGAAGGCTTTTGTAGAGAAAGCAAGTTATAGGGTCCAAACGTGACCTTTAGAGTTATGGCCTAGGATTTAGTCCTTACGCACATGAGAGATTTACTGAGTCCACTTTTCTTTCCTCTCTTTCCTTTTTAAACCTTTCCTTGTATCGATGATGCCTTTGATTTAGAATCATCTGGTCTTTAACTTGAAGTGTCAGCTATGTGACTTGCTTTAGCTAAGAATGCAGAGAAAGTGACCCTGTGCCTGCTCTGAGCATAGACCTCAAAAGCTCACACGTATTCCTGCTTTTTCATCACTTTATGTTGTTGTTGTTGTTGTTTTTTTAAAGCCCAACAAGAGCCACCTGGAGACGTGCCACAGACCAGCAACTCAGACAAGATTCACCTGCAGCAGCCATGCCCTCTGCAGTCTCAGAGCCCTGAGAATGAATGCTGGTCGCTTTAAGTCACCAAATTTCTGGATTGTTTATCTCACAGTACTTGTAAATCGATTTTTTTTTTTTTTGGTTTTGTTTTCCCAGACAGGGTTTCTCTGTGTAGTCTTGACTATCCTGGACTCGCTTTGTAGACCAGGCTGGCCTCAAACTCATAGTGATCCGCCTGCCTCTGCCTCCCAAGTGCTGGGATTAAAGGCATGTGCCACCACTGCCCAGATGTAAATCGATTTCTTTTGGGTCTACATATGCTTCCTTTACTCTAATGGCCCACGTACACTGCTGTACCCTGGAGCCCCACATTCACCTCACCCATTCAGAACTTGCTCATCAACTCTTGCCTACCCAGCCCTTAGGGATCTGTTAGATATTTCAAGTTCTCCTTGCTCCAAACAGAAGTAGACTTTTCTTCTGAAAGTGACCTCTGTGTTAGTGAATGCCAGCTCCAGAGCTGAGAGAAAAATTCCAGCATTATTATTGGACCTCTCTTTTTACTTTCACGTCCTGCATAGAATCCAGCAGATCTTGTTAACTTCCGCTTCTGTAAATACTATTGTTTGAATGTTCTCTCCAAAACGCATGCTGATTTTTAAAAATTCTTTATTTTGAAATTTTTTATTGTTACACACACACACACACACACACACACACACACACACACACACACACGACATACAGCAAGAAGAACCACAAAACAGGAATTATATAAATGTTACATTCATAGTGTTTTGGCTATTTGTATATGGCAATCTTTCCTACCTTGGTGAGTCTAAAATTCTGAATGTAAACCAATATCTATCATATCTCACTCATCTCTATCAACTTAAAACATCTATCTAGACCTAAAAACATCTTACCCCCTAAACAACTAAGCTTAATTGTAAAACTAAACTACCTGGTCTTCAACTTGAGACTTGAGAAGGAATACAATTAATTACCTGAGTAAACAGGAAGTGCAGGTTAGCAGCTTCCAAAGTGAAAAAAAAAAATGACAGAGACAGTTTGCTGCCTGGACAGTCACCCAAAACTCTCTCTAACATTGGAGCATCATCTTCAGCCTTCTGGCCCAGTATATCCGGCAGACATATTTGTGAAGCAGGAACTACCGAGGGCTTACTTACCCTGTCTTGGCAGAGTTTGGCTGTCAGCTCTGTCTGCTTTGTGCTAAAAATTTAATTGACTTTGTAACCTATGGAGCATGTGTACATGTGTGATATGTGTATGGGGTAGGTAGGCGCTGGTCCCCAGGTGATGGAACTGTTTGGGAAGGAGTGGGAGGCATGGCCCTATTGGAGAAGGTAGGTCACTGGAGGGGGGGCTTCGAGGTTTAAAAGCTGATGCCGTTCCTACTTACTTGTCTTAGCTTTGTGCTTATGGATCAGATGTCAGCTCTCAGCTACCGCTTCAGCACCATGCCTGCCTGCCTGCCGCCATGCTCCCTGCCATGATAGCTGTGCTGGCTGGTCTTATGTCACTTTGACACACAAACTCGAGTTCTCTGAAAAGAGGAAACCTCAACTGAGAAAAACGCCTCCGTAGGATCCGGCTGTAAGACACTTTTCAAATTATTGATTGTTGGGGGAGGGCCCAGCCCGTTGTGGGTGGTGCCATCGGTGGGCTGGTGGTCCCGGGGTCTATCAGAAAGCAGGCTGAGCAAGCCATGGGGAGCAAGCCAGTAAGCAGCACCCATCCATGGCCTCTGCATCAGCTCCTGCCTCCAGGTTCCTGCCCTGTTTGAGTTTCTACCCTGACTTCCTTAGATGATTAACTATGCTATAGAAGTGTAAGCTTAATAAGCCCTTTTTCCTCCCAGCCTGCGTGTGTTGTCACAACAATAGAAACTTTAAGACAGTAGTCATGGACTCGATGTCTGAAAACCTAAGCCCCCATTATGTGCTTTCCAAGTTGCCTTGGTCACGGTGCTTTGTCACTGCAGTGGCAAAGTACCTAAGACACTGGCAGTATACAGTCTAGGCCCTGGCAGCTGCAACAAGTTAGGCCTGGCTGCTCGTCCCCTGGATGCCAATTAACAGGCCACACACCTTAGTTGGTGGGGCTACATTCAGGAGAGGAACGAATGAGGGGCTCTAGTGATTTCCAAGCCCACTGGGGGTACTGACATGAGGCTTATGTAAAAGACAACAACTGAGCATAAGTAAGCCACCCAAGATACGGCCCCACCCATCACACATCACTGATCTGTCATTCTCTCTCTGTCTCTCTCTGTCTCTCTCTCTGTCTCTCTCTGTCTCTCTCTGTCTCTCTGTCTCTCTCTCTCTCTCTCTCTCTCTCTCTCTCTCCTCTCCTCTCCTCTCCTCTCCTCTCCTCTCCTCTCCTCTCCTCTCCTCTCCTCTCCTCTCCTCTGCTCTCCTCTCTCTGGTCCTTGTTGCAAGGTGGCCTGATAAACTGTCTAGAATGGCAGGAAATCTCTTCCTGTCATGTAAGTCCCTCTTCCGGCTGGCAGCCACACTTCTATATTTTAATTCTTCAGAGGCCACTGTTTCAATCATCTGATAGTCACGGGGAGAGACATGTGTGTCTTCTTCGAATATCTCCTGTCCTCCCAGGCTGGCTACAGGGTCATTAAGGAGCAATTAGGTCAGAGTGGATGAATACTGTTGTTTCAAGAGCCAGTTCATCATAAAACAGCAGACTCATGTCTCTTTCCTTCTACCATGGGATGACACAGCAAAAAATCCCTCACCAGTTGTTGGCTCCTTAATCTTGGGCTCCCTGGCTCCCAGAGCTGTGAGCCAATATATTTCTCAGAAATGGCAGAGTGTGGGTATTCTAGTTGCCCCAGGCCCTCTCATCACCTGAAACCCTGGGTCTTAACTCCCATCACCTCTTGGTACCTCTGGGAGGTTGGCCTCCAGACAAGCTTCTGTGTCCTGGGAAGGTTTTCCCCTTTCTCAATTAGTTCTTCCTAGAGCATCCTAGGAATTTCTTATGAAGCCAAATAATGAAAACAAGTTCTTTGTTGGAGGATTTGGGTCATCTGTTCTCTGGAACTCCCCACATTTGCATGTTCCCATGGTCCTGTCTGAGCCACATCACAGGAGAAAAATGAAAATACTGACTGAGTAAAAAAAAAAAAAAACAGTTGCTATAATTTTTCACATGTTTGATCTTAGAAGAATTTTACCATAAACTTGTTAACTTGGCCCTTTTTCTTCCTAGCCTTAAATATCAGCATCTCTATTCCTGCAGTCATTAAAAAATAGCCCCTGGAGTACATATTATGTGTCGTTTATTAAATATTTAGACTCAGTTTGAAGTCTGACAAAAATGGATTTTGGCTTTTTTTTTTAACTCTTTTTTTGTCTTGGTATATGATTTGTAGATATTTTTATTTTCTTATTCATGTCTGCAATGGGAATCAATGGTGACTGAAGTATGTTTGCTTTTAATTGTGTTATTTACAACAGCAACCTTGAGTTTAAATGGACTTCTGGCAGCAGAATTCACCTAAATGGCTTCTATTTGGGGGTCAGCACTGGACCAAAATAGACCCCACAAGTGAGCATTATTCATGTTGGTGGACATGTGCAAACCATTTCTGCTCCAAGGCTCAAGTGAAGCCGCTTGCAAACTAAAAGTGTGTGCATTATAAAGTTTTTCTGGAAATAGGGACTTAAATTGGGAAGTTTCTTTAAAAAAATAAAATGAGTACCTAAAATTAATCCTAAGTAGCTATGGTGAGCTGACTAATTTTATTTCAAAAAGTACCACTAGAGTAAATGAAATCAGGATTAAAAGAACTCTAGAAACTACTTATATGTGTATTATTTATTCACTCATTCATTTGTTTGTTCATTTTTTTTCATTCATCAAGAATTTTTTGATTTTTTTTGTTTTTGTTTTTGTTTTTGTTTTTCAAGACAGGGTTTCTCTGTGTAGCCTTGGCTGTTCTAGGCTTGCACTGTAGACCAGGCTGGCCTCGAACTCTGCCTCTGCCTCCCTAGTGCTGGGATTAAAGGCGTGCGCCACCACCGCCCAGCAAGAATTTTTTAAACTTTAGTGTCTAGGCAGGTGGTTCAGAAGCTAAGAGCACTTGTCATTCTTGCAGAGGAACCGGCTTTGGTTCTTAGCATCCACGTGGTGGCTTGCATCCATCTGAAGCTTCACTTCCAGGGTGTCTGATGCCCTCTTCTGGCCTGTGAGGGCACCAGGCACGCATGTGCACAGACATACGTGGAGGCAAGATACTCACATACATAAAATAAATAAAACTAAAAGGAATTTAAAGGAATTTATGGAACTTCAAAGAACTGCCTCGTGCCATGCGAGGAGTTGGGTGAGGGCAGTAGACGAGCACAAATAATCAGGTGAGGTTTTTTTGGTTTTTGATTTTTGCTGGGGTAGAGGGAGGTTGCTAACAAAGACTACAAGCAGTTTCAAAGCAGACATGGCACAGAGGACAGGTTAGGACCAGATTGATCACCAGGGTTATCTGAAGGCTCTAAAATGTAACTGTCTCTCATTTCAAGGTGGTGCACGAAACACTTCATGGGCCTGTAATTCTCTGTATGTTGACTAGTTGTGAGTCTCTGTTTTAAACACCAGCTACTGCAGAAAGAAGCCTCCTCAATGAGGGCTGAGAGAAACCCTAATCTATAGGTATCTACTGTATGCATGTATGAAATCCTCAAACAATAAAGAGAGATTCTAAAGCTAAGGGGAAAAGCCAACAACCACCAAATGTCAGAGGCAAAGGCATACATACTTCTTTCACTATTTTGAAAGGAAATAAATTTGAATCTAAAATTTATATCCAGTCAAACTATCTAGTATCTACCAAATATCCACATACTTTAAAAAGGCAATTAAAAAGGAAAGCAAAATAAGGGGAAATTATTTTTAAAATAAAAGTTTTAAAAACAAAGGAAAAATCTAACATTTTCTAAACAAAAGCATGTTTTGAAAAATCTTTTAAATGTGCTCATGGCTTAGAAAATTTTTACTAACTTAATTTTTAAAATATTTTTCCAACACTAGAAATGCAACAATAAATATGATCAAGCAGCTTACCATGAAGACTGGTCTCTGTTAGGTTATCTAAAATGAAGCGACCAGAACAAAACCCACCACATTGGGATTGGACACAATGAACAAACAAGGAAAAGAGCCCAAGAGAAAGCACAAGAAACAGACCCACTGGTTCACACACCCAGGAGTCCCATAAAAACACTAAACTCAGAGCCATAATATGTGCACGGAGGACCTGGTGCAGACCCATGCAGACCCTGTGCGTGCTGCCTCAGATTCTGAGCTCATATGAGCTTTGCTCATGTTGATTTAGAGGGCTTTCTTCTCTTGGTGTCCTCCATCCCCTCTGACTCTTATACTTTTCCCGCCTTCTCTTCTGTGAGGTTCCTGAGCTTCAATGGGAGGGATTTGATGCAGACATCCTGTTTAGGGGCTGAGTGGTAAAATGTCTCTCACGTTCTGTATAACGGCTGATTGTGGGTCTCTGTATTTGTTCCTGTCTACTGCGGGAGGAAGCTTCTCTGAAGGTGACTGAGCAAGACACTGACCTACGATTATAACAGAATGCCATTAAGAGTCAGTTTATTAGAGCTGGGTGTGGTGGCGCACGCTTTTAATCCCAGCACTCTGGGGGCAGAGGCAGGTGGATCGCTGTGAGTTTGAGGCCAGCCTGGTCTACAAAGTGAGTCCAGGACAGCCAAGGCTACACAGAGAAACCCTGTCTCAAAAAAAAAAAAAAAAAAAAAAAAAAAAGTCGATTTACTGCTGTGTTCCTGTTCCTTTAGTTAGAATGGTAGAATTTTTTTCTCTAGGTCCCTGGGCTACCGAGGCTCAGGTTCTTAGCAAGTCTTAAGTCAAATCAGATACTGGTTAGTTACTCCCACAAGCTTTGTGCCACTGTTGCCCTAGCATTTCTTGTAATTCAAAGGGCCGTCTTGGCATTTATTTTTCTCTTTTGGTAGTGTGCCTTTCTGAACCAAAGATGCTAGAACCTGGGGGTGAAGGCTCTATGTAGGCACAGCTCCACCTCTCCATGTTCAGCGAGTTGTGTGGGTGTGGTCTTCAGCAAGAGGCCTTGCTGACAGCTTTTGGAGAGCAATGGCCTGAGTGTTTTGGAAATAATGACTCGAATGCCTTATTATTTAGGAATAAATGCCTAGGCCAAAGGCTGGGCTCCTTCCCCGACGAGGTCATAACTTAATTTACCTGTTTATTCTAGTCTGCGTGTGCCACATGGCTGGTTACCTCTCCTCAGTTTCAGTGTCTGTCTTCCTCAGAGCCCAGGGTGAATCTCCTGCCTTATCTCTATCCCAGAGGTCCTGTCTCTCCGCCAGAACTCCCAACTCCTATCCCACTCCACAGTCATCCATAACTATTTATTCTGTTGCCCTTTCCTAATGAGATCTATCTGTTCCCTCTAGTCCTTACTCTATACCTAGCCTCTGTGGCACTTTAAATTATAGCTTGGTTATAGTTGACATAATAGCTAATATTTACATGTAAGAGAATACATTCTATATTTGTCTTTCTGGGCCTGGGATACCTCACTCAGGATGATTTTTGTTTGTTTATTTGTTTAGTTTTATCCATTTACTTGTGAATTCCAGGTAACATTTTTAAATGGCTAATTTTCTATTGTGTATTTTCTATATCCATATTTTCTTTATCTGTGCTTCTGTTGAGAGACACCTAGGTTGCTTTAAACTTCTGGCTAGCTTGAGCTGTTATTTAATTATTTTTTATTTATCTTAGGCATTTTGACAGGTAAAAGATGGAATTTCAGAGTAGTTTTGATTTGCATTTCCCTGCTGGCTAAAGATGTTGAACATTTAAGTGTTTGCCAGCCATTTGAGTTTCCTCTTTTAAGAATTTTGTTTAAATTTGTACTGTACTCCATTTTTAAAATTGTTGATATCTAGTGTTTTTTAGTTCTTCAGATATTTTAGATATTAGGCCTCTATCCAGTGTGTAGTTGGTAAATGTCCTTTTCCATCCTATAGCCTGTCACTTTGTCTGAGAGACAGTGTCCTCTGCATGCAGTGTCCTCAGTTCCATGAGGTCCCATTAGTTGCTGATCTCAGTACCTGTGATAACAGTGCTCTGGTCAGAACGTCCTTTCCTGTGCCAATGAGCTCAAGGCTAGTCCTCACTTTCTCTTCTATCACTTTCACTGACCTGGTTTTAAGTTGAGGTACTTGATCCATTTGGAGTTGACTCTTTTCAGGTGAAAAGTGTGGATCTATTTGCATTCTTCTACGTGCAGTCATCCAGTCTGACCAGCACCAAATTTTTAAGATATTGTCTTTTCCCCAGTGTGCATTTCTGGCTCTTTTTTGAAAAAAAAAAAAAAAAAGCAAAACAAAACAGATGTCCATAGGTGCGTGGATTTATGATTGTGTCCTAAATTTGATTCTTTTGATTGACAAATTCCATTGAATTGTTTCAAGTCTGTGTTAATTATTATAGCTCTGTCATATGCCTTGAAACTGAGATGTTGATACTCTTCTCACAGTTCTTTTATAATTCAGGATTGTTTCAGTTATCCTGTGCTTTTTTGTTTTTCTATATGAAGCTGAAAAAATTCTCAAGATCTGTGAAAAGCTGTGTTGAAATTTTGATGGGCATTGCATTGAATCTGTGGTAGCTTGCTTTTGGTAGGATGGCCATTTCTACTATATTAATCCTATTGACTTTCCATCTTCTGATATATTCTTGAATTTCTTCTTCAATGTCTTTTTTCACTTTCTATTTTATTATGTTTTTATTATTTAAAACTATCTTTCAATTTAAATATATTTTTATCACATTTCCCCTCCCCCAAGACCTTCTAGTTCCATTCTCCCTATCTACCCAACTTTAGGTTCTTTCTAAAAAAAAAAAAAAAAAAAGAACAAACAAACAAACATGAACCCTATACAAAAACAAAACTCCCAAAACCAAAATAACTACCCTCAACCCCCCCACCAGACTGTAAACAAATACATGGACACACAAAAAAAAAAAACCCTGTGGATTCCATTGTACATAACTACTCCAGAACATGAGGCCCTTCTGGACTGGTTGATATTACACAAGTCTTTCACTTGCTTGGTTATTTTACATTATTTGAGGCTATTGTTGAAAAAGGCCTTTCCCTGATTTCTTTCTCAGCCCAATCTGTCGTTTGTATATAGGAGGCACACTTATTTTTGTGAGTTAGTTTTGTATCCAGCCACTTTGCTGAAAGTGTTCACCAGCTGTAGGAGTTTCCCGGTGGGACTTTTAGGCTCACTTCTGTATCCTATCCTATCATCTGCAAATAGAGACACTTTGGCTTCTCCCTTCCTGATTTGTGTTCTTTTGATCTCTTTCAGTTGTCTTATTGCTCTAGCCAGGACTCCAAGTACTATAGTCCTTATCTGTCTCTCTTGTGAGCCTTGCAAGTTTCATTTGGTTTCTGGGTCTCAAGGGGCCTCCCCTGAGGAGGGAGTGCTTCAATTAGGAGGAAGTAACCACATAAGATCATCCTCTGGACTTCCAGCACACACTGTGCAGAATCGGCTTGGCTTGGCTCACTTAACAGTGAGCAGTGGCAAAGTGACAAAGATGATGTAAAAGTTCAAGGTCTTGCTTTGTTGTTTAGTAATTTAATGTCTTAACCCTAAGGTTTAACTCAGTAGGCCCTCCCTTGTAGGGTTATTGGGGGATTGTATAAATTCATAGACGCTCAGCACGATGCTCAACTTACTGTAAAAACTCAACCAATGTTGGCTGCTGTTACCCTGATTGGCTGCCAAGTAATTGGATGGTCTCGTCATTTAAGCAGAGACACGAGAAAACAAGTACATTTAAAATCGCAGTTTCACCAATGACACTTAGTGCTAAATCCAAGCAGTATTTAACCATGTTTTTAAAGTACACAATTCGGGGGAAATGTTGAGTCTTGGAAAAAGTCAATCTCTAGAGGGCCATAAAAGCTATTTTAATCACTACAACTAATTACAAGGAAGTATAAATCAATAAACTTTGCTAAATGGTCTAAAATATAATAAAGAAAACCATCATTAACAGCCATACAGGAAGCCACCATCCTTAATAGATGATGTAAAAGTTGGATGAGAGGAATGAGTTTTGCCATTTGAACACTCCAGGCGTTGCTTTCAGGGAAGGCTTACTTTAGTGTGGCGTCAAGGGGTTTCAAAATGATTCTTACTGTGGGGAATGTGAAAGCACTATTTCTAAATTACAAGTGTGTTTGTCCTAGAATAGAAAAAGGTGGCCGTCTGTAGAAAGGTGTTTTCCAACACCTTCTACAGTCCACTTTGATGTCCTCCTTAAGACTGCAGTTCTGTTTCAGAACACAAATGGATCAGGCCAAACTATAAATGAGAGCCTCCTTTCTCAGGTATGCAAGGTAGTTCCTGGCTTGAGTTTAGGCACCCCCGGGCTGTGGCCTGAGTTATCAGACTCCCTCTGCCACCCTACTGTCCCAGAGAACCAGTTTCCATATGAGAATTGTTTCTTACCACCCTGGTTTTTCCTCAGTGTTTTTCCCCCACTCCCACCAAGACAGGGTTTTTCTGTGTTGCCATGGCTGTCCTGGAGTTCACTCTGTAGACCAGGCTGGCCTCAAATTCAGACCCACCTGCTTCTGTCTTTCAAGTTCTGAGACTCAAGGTGTGTGCCACTACTGCCAAGCCCTCGGTGTTCTTTTTATCCAAAGGCTGGAATTTGCCCACAAATTCATCAGGACTCCATGACGGTCAACAATGGTTGACAATCCCTTGTTGGGATTGGCGATGCACCTGGTTGCACCTTTGCTTGTGTTACTGTAAACTTGGAAAGACATCGCAGAGCGTGCCTTTCCATCTCAGTTTCTGACCTGGCCTAGGGGGCAGACCACATTCAGACTCTTCTCTGTTCTCTATTGTTTTAAATACTTCTTTCTTTCTTTCTTTCTTTCTTTCTTTCTTTCTTTCTTTCTTTC
>OU015744.1:11733469-11750397 GCA_907169655.1 Acomys percivali
GTGTGTGTGTGTGTGTGTGTGTGTGTGTGTGTGTGTGTGTGTGTGTGTGATGCTTGTGTAGGCATCAGACCCTGGAGCTGGGCAGGTAATTGTGAGTTGATGTATGTGGGTGCTGGGAACTTGGGTCCTCCGCAAGAGCAGCAACTGTTGTTTCTCCAGCCCCATAGTGATGCCCTTTTAATATTTTTAAAAGTCTGTCAAGGGATGCCAAGAGTGGAGGTATCTTCAATTAGGATGGTCCTTGGCAGCTTCAAGTTAGGAGGTCATCCATGTTGGACCCAGAACTACCTTAGACATTATTACTGCAAAGGGTCACAATTTTGCTTTTTCTGTTTATTGCATCTAAAAGGCATTTGGGGGCCTTAAAACTACTATATGGATTTGGATTTAACATCATAGTAAGGAGAAGCCATGGCACTAGGCCTGTTAGGAAGTCTGTTAGGAGACCTGGCCGGAACTTAGAAAGATTCTAAGGTCATGGAGTGGTCCCCAGGTGCTGATGGGCTCAGAGGCTAGTCTAAGAATCATCTGTGAAGGAAATCTGTTTTCAAAAATAATTTATTCAAATACTTTATGCCAAAATAGCTCTAAAAATAGCTCAGCATTAGTTTCTGAGTTGCCCCCAAGCAAATATGCATTTAACTACATGAACACATCTATTACTTGATAGTTTTTTTTTTATTATAGACTTTTTATCCACATGAATGTTAAAGAAACTACAACAGAGTTAAATACCATTTTTGATAACATGATTATATTCTTAATTACACTCAATATTAAACTGTAAAATATTTCCAGAGGAATACAATCTTCATACAGCAGGCAAAGTACCAGAGAGGAGGTGCCACGTGTGTCTGTCCCTCTTGCTATGAAAAAAGCAGGTTTGTCTAAAGGTTAAGTCCCCAGTGCTAGGCTTGTTCTTCTGTTCTCTTTCCACTAGGAATCACTTCTGGAAAAGCAAAGGACCATCGTGTGGCGCAGCAGACGCCACACAGGACTCTCCTGGATCCCCCACTCAGCCTGTCGGCCAGCAGCACTTCCTACACTCTGGCTTCAGTTATGCTTTGAAAAACACAAATATTCAAACTTTGGTTCCACCAAAAGATGTGACAGGCATTGACTGCTCTGGTTGGCTATCCCCCCCTCCCCCCTGCTAATGAATGACGACCACAGTCTATTTTACATGGTTGTCCAGGCTGCTGTGAGGTCACTTGTCCTAGGCTTCCTCTCGAACCCGATTTCGATTCCCAAAGCCCTTTCGGTTTGAAGTTCTTCTTTCTTCAGGTCCAAAGTGCTCAGTGGCAGGCTGTATCTTACAAGAGAACAAGAGTAAGTGGGTCGGTCACCTGGGACGCCACAGAAGCTCATGACAACACAGGCACAACATCATCGGATAACGAAGACACTTAAAGTGGTGGAGAAGATACTTGTAATTACAGTTTCAATACATTTCAAATAAATCGTGGTGTGTACACAGGGGCATGTGTGCGTGTGCATGTGCGAGTGCACATGTTTGCATGTGTATAGGTTACTATGTGTGTATGCACGCAGGTGAACATGCACACCCATGAGTATGTATGTGGAAGGTAGAGGTTGATGTTGGTCTCTCCACCTTATATTTCGAGGCAGGGTCTCTCACTGAACCTGGGGCCCCTGATTTGGCTAGGTTGGATGGCTAGTGAGCTCTGGGGTTACATGGCCCCTGCTCCACCAGTTCTGGGGACTCAGAAACACACAGCTGTGGGGTTGACAGGATCCAAACTTGAGCCCTTGGGCTTGTAAAACAAACACCTTTCCCACAAGGCATCTTCCTGGAACCTGAACATATTTTTTAAAATGTAAATATGCTTAGTGTCTTTGTACATATTTGTCTGCTGTGATGGATGATGCATCTCTGCTGACATTGAAATAAACTGGAATTGTTAGTTAAGTCACAGTGTGCTGCTTTTGCCTTGCCTGCTTCACAGCAAAGGTGTTTGACTGTTTTAGAAACTCCACTTTGTTGTCAGGCAGAAACTAAGCCAGCCTGCTAGGAAAGAACAGACACAGTCCATGGTCCCTTGCCTGCTGGTTTGGGTCAGGTATTATAAGTCTCGCCAATTTGAGTATTCATTTATTATTTTGTCTTATGATGTCAGTGAAACTGTAGCAGCATGCCGAGATCAACAAGAGCATCAGCTTGGCGCGTTCGCAGCTGATGACAAGATGTGAAGCTTCAGGCCACAGCTCTGGCCACAGCTTCTTCAGGCCACAGCTTCAGGCCACAGCTTCAGGCCACAGGTCAGAGGAGCACAGATGAAGTTCAGAGTTTTGGGCTGCACTCCAGATAAGATGCCCATGTCTCTGCTCATCACATGAAGGATAAAGGAGCAGCAGTTTGAATCTCAGTGAGTGACTCGGCTTAAGTAAAGTCTTGTAAGGTGCTGAGGACATCGGGTGGGGGAGGGGAGTGGGGAGGAGGGGCAGAGAGGTGGGGGGGGGCCCATGGCTGTTCCCAGTAGAGGTTCTAGGCAGATCCTTGCCCTCTGCCACCTGACAAGCCATTCTTGCTCTTCATCTCTCGTTTATACAGCAGAGTTAAAAAAAAATGTTCACAAGTAAAGTGAAAATACTAGGAATTTAGCAGAGAGGTAGATATTCTTAACATGTGGTCAGAAGTCATGCTTTCAAAGCCCCTAGAAGTGTCTGAAGTAGCAGTTAGTGATAGCAATAACGCAGATGTAGGCAAAAATATGTGGGTCATCTTCTGTGGGCCTGTTGCGACGGTCACGATCTGGTTTTAATAAAAGGAGCTTCTGGAACTGGAGTGATGGCTTTGTGGTAAAGAACAGGCAGCACTCTTGTGGAGGACCTGAGTTTGGTTCTCAGCAGCCACGTTTGGCTGATGACACCTGCCTGTGACTCCTGATCCAGGGGACCAGACACCTTCCTTTGCACTCTGTGGCACTTGTGCTCATGTGTGCTCCCCCCAATTCAAAATAAAATAAAACTTAAAAAGCAAAAGCTCCTTTTAGGGAAGGAGCGAGAATGTAGCAGGAGCCTGAGACGCAAGAGTGATCCTTAGGGCTGCAGAACAGGAAGCGACATTGCCCTTTCGTCATGTATAGATAAGGGTTAGGTCAAGGCATTGAATGGGCTTTACTTTGTGTCATATTAGATTCCTGTCTGCTCCTCATCAGCCCGAGGATCCAAGGAAAGCAGGAAAGTATGGCTAAGTATCAAACAGACCAGAGCGGAATCCTGGCATTACCAGTTGCCAGCTCAGTGCTTGAATCTGTGAAATAGGGGGCTGAAGTTGGATCTACCTTACAGACTTACAATATGTACCTTACAGAGCTGTAAACTACAAGGGTAACTGAGCCAAGCATTTAGTCTCGGATTTTATACAGTTACTGCTAACGTAAAGATGGATGCTGTTACATCTTGGAGAGTGGTGTACCACTGCAAATGAGCTATCCTATGACTTGCTTCCCACTTAGGTAAAATAATTTCACTATTTCTTGATAAAGACATGGGTGTTTTAACCAGTTACATGAATGACAGTTACAATTTTGAAGGTAATTAAAATGAACATTTTTGATTTGGGGGTAGAGACTGAATGCAGGTTCCACTAAGATGTCTAGGCGGGAGCTGGTCAGAGCGATAATTACAGACAAGGAAGAGTACTGGAAGTGATTTTGAAGTGGAATATGGGTCCAGGGGCTAGAAAGATGGGCTCAGTGGTTGAGAGCACTTACTGCTCTTGCAGAGGACCGGGTTCAGGTCCCAGCACTTAGGAGAAGGCTCACAACCACCTGCAATTCCACTTCCAGGATGACACTTTGACCTCTGTGAACTCCTACGCATACATTCAGTGGTGCACATACATACGCTCAGACACACAGACAACACATACACACATTAAAGTAAAATAAAATAGAAAATGTTTAGAGGGGGCCTAGGTGAGTATCCATATGCAACCCTTGGACATGTTTCTTAAATCTTTCCTGTCACTCTTCTGACAGCCCAGCCAACCAGAAAAAAATGTCTGATCTAATGGGGCTTGTTTTTGCCGATGCTTTAGAGATAAATAAACTAAACTACCCTTTACACAGCTGGTTGCTAAACAAATAGAATTCATTGCCCCAAAGGGGACTGTGCCTAGCTTGAAGAAAGACTTTAAATAAATCCACAGATAATGAATATATTAAGGGTGAGTTAAGAGTGTTCAGTGCATACGCCTGAACTGTGAAGTTGCTTCATAATGAGGAAGTTGGCTCTTCCGGTGGCATTAGTTGCTGTGCTGACCTGGGTAGGCCCTTTAATTTGACACACCATGGAATTTCTCGTGTTCTATCCGAGGGCCAAGGAAGATTTGCGGAGCAGTGAGATGCGGCAGTACTTGCTCGGCTTATTAAATGGATTGCCTGTGGTTTTGAAAAGCTTCCTCCCCTTAATATTCATATTGGAATCCACTGGGTGGCATGAACACTACCTTAAGGGTCACTCTTGCATAAGATGTTAATGCATCAGAGTCCCTAATTTGGAAACCTGTGGTCACTCAGCAAGACGGAACCATCTCTCTCCCTTGGCATAACGATTTTTATCTTATCATCTCTCTTGGGGTAACCCCTCCAGGCTCCGCACACGGCAAGTCGGAGACCGCCTCTAACAACGTGGTTGTGATTCTCTGCTTGGCTGAGTTAGCTAAGTAACCGCTAATCTTCCGAAAGCACCGGGGTCTACTTAGAGAAATCCCTGTTGTCTGCAAGGATGGAAACGAAATCAGCACGGAGGAAGCATTAGTTACTAAACATAAATCAATCTCTTTCTCAACCATAGCATAGCTATACACTCTGCTTCTGTGAGAGATTTCAGGGCAACGAGTGAGAACACTGTATACTATATAGTATTTAGAACACTATATGTGCGCAAGACGGGCTTTTGTGATAGGCAGGGAAGATGAGACTGGGGAGTGGAAGGAATAAAGAACTCACTGAAGTCCCTCCATATAAATCAAGCCACCCTCTAATGGATGAATCCCACACACACTGAGCCAAACAGTTAATCTTTGACATGAGGCTCACATATAGGAAAAATTAACTCATGCTGGGGGCAGGAAGTGAGAGAAACTGGCTGGGAGTGAGGGAAGACTGTCATCAAATGCTGGAAACCTAAAAGCAAATTTCTCTCGTCAACACTGACTCACTTCTGAATGCAGACTATATATATGACTTCATAATTTGCCGGCTTTGCCAACCGTGTGCTACACAAAGGTTATTTTTAAACACTCATGCTAATAGTTCCCCCGTGATGTGAAAGAAAATTAGGTTGGCATTTTTCAATACTTATCACAATTCGTTTGGGTTACTCTTGTCTTGATTACCTTGATATTCTGGCTTAAGATTCATGGAATCTAAGCATCATAAAAATTTTCATTCACTTTACCAATACCAACCTGCCCTACCATAATATGGAAAAAAAAATCACTAAATCAACATCGGACTCAATAAAAATATTTCAGTTGAGAGTCAAACTCACATGGAAGTTTGAGTTTAGCTTTATGGAGATGGAAGTAGAAAACTTTTACTTCCAATACTTTTACTTTCATTTCTGCTGAGAACAAGATGTCCAGGCTAGAGCAGAAAAATACTGTATCTAAGGTTGGTGCCCAGGTGCCTCTTCCTAGCTTTGCAACATAGGAAAAAAAAAAGTTGCACGTCCTTTTTCTGTACTTTATTTCCCAGTGTACAAAATGAGGAGCATTTCACAGGATTTTGAAAGATGAAATGTGACATTATCATCATCAAAGCAAATACTGAAACACACCGCTGATAGAGACTATGAAAAGGACAGTCATTTGTACATGATAGACACACAATATATAGAAAAGGATCATGGATGACAGAAAGGACGAGGAGCCCGCTTTGTAAGGATCCCCCCAAAACAGACTCCAGTGAGTTGAAAGGATGATTCACAGGGAGGAAGTCTCGGCATCTTTGCCAGGGAATGGATTAAATGCACCTCTCAGCCATGAGAAGGAGAAAATGCTACCCCGAGGCTTGGGCGATCGCTCAGTGGGTAATGTGCTTGCTGCAAAGGCACAGGGACCTGAGTTGGGGCCCCTGGTACCCACAGAAAACCTGTGTCTGGTGGCCCATGTGTGTAACCCAAGCGCTGTGGTAGTGGGATGGGCAGAGACAAGTGGATCAGGGCAGCTTGCTGCCAGCTAGTCTGTCTGACGTGGTGAGTTCTGGTTTCAGTGAAGACACTATCAGAAAGTCAGATGGAAAACAACAGAGGAATACAATGCAGCATTGGCTTCTGCCTTCATATGTATGCATGAGCAAGTGTACCTGCATACATGCATACACACACACATACACACACACACACACACACACACACACACACACACAGTGGAGGGAGGATCCTACCTCTAGCTCTGGACTTGCCCTGTTAGGTAATCCTGACCTATTGTCATAGAAACAATCACATTTTAGTTTTTTTTTTTCTTTCTTTCACTCTTTTTTTTTTTTTTTTTTTTTTTTTTTGGTTTTTCGAGACAGGGTCTCTCTGTGTAGCTTTGGCCGTCCTGTACTCACTTTGTAGACCAGGCTGGCCTTGAACTCACAGCGATCCGCCTGCCTCTGCCTCCCGAGTGCTGGGATTAAAGGCATGTGCCACCACGCCCGGCCTTTCTTTCACTCTTACAAAGAGGGTGTCCTTCTCAAAAGACTCAAAATGCTGCTTCTGAAATTCTTAGGCACGTGTTGATCATAACCAGAGAATTCTCACTACTTGCTTCCCTTTAAGTTTAGATTTTTGTCTTTTAAATTGTTGCCAGGAATGTGAGCTTGAAGCTGGTTTCACTTGAGAGAAAGAAATATTTCGGTTTAGGGAAAGGCCAGATCACGATTCCCTGAACAGAAAGCCTCCATGGTCTGTATTCTCCTCAGTTGTGCTTGTGTGGACTGACTCACAGAATCAGATGGGGGAGACTTTTGGAAATAGCAGCTCAGATGGGAGAGACTTTTGGAAACAGCAGTGGTAATGACTTAATAACGACTGCTGACACTTCAGAGGGGCAGACAGACCCCTACAGAGAAAGAGGCGGAAGAGAGGACTTATCAATTATCGCTTTTAAAGCTCCACTAGAGAAGTTTTTAAGTTCAGAAGCTTGCCACAGCATTTCTGGGAAGCTCTTGTCCGAGCCTGGGACAATAGACACCTCTGAATTATACACAGAACACACAACTTTCCTCAATCCCTCAGGCTATTAGAATGAACGCCCAGCACTGGCAGGAGAAAACCGGCAATCTTACCTTTTAGCTTTTGCTGAGATGGGCGCCAAGCTTCTCTTTCCTGATCAAGCTTGCTGCATAGGGGATCTGGAAGACAGAAACAAACAAGACCATCAGGTGGAGGCAGATGCCGGTGCATCTTCCCTGCAGAGAGGAGAGCTGCTCCTGTTTAGCAGTGTGAGGCTGCTGGGGTACACAGCATCGGAAAGGCTGCCTGCAGAGCGTAGTAAGGACAGAACAGGCAATCACACACCGGTTGCTGTTACCGCTAATTGGTGAGGTTAACACGAGATGTTTTCCTTTTAAAAGGTTTTAAGGTCTTTGTATTTAATAGTATGGCACTATTGCTACCTGAAAACTGAATTACAATGTTAAAGTAGGTCCAAGGTCACAAAAAGATGAACGTGATTACAAACTAGTTCAAGGTAGCCAGCTTAATTAGAGTGTTTTCTTTATAAAACATGCTCTCATTGTGAATCACAAAAAGGCTAGACATAAATTATTACTGTGGTAAATTCTCAATTACTGATAAGAAGAACTAGAAATAACTGCACTGAATGACTCATTCTATGTGGATGGGCTTGAGAGTGCTTCTGAATAGTGGGTTGTGAATGAAGGCCTATCACATTTGATATGAGACTTTTCATTAGAAAATTCAAATGGCCGAGAGCAGACACATACATTATTTACATTTGCTTTTATCCTAACCCAGGTCAAGCAACTCTGCCATTGTGTCATTCTAACCCTGGTCAAACAGCTCTGTCATTGTGTTACCTGCCTGCATCATTATGAGGTTAAATTTAGGACTCTACATTTGCATCTCTGTTACACTTGAGGAAATAAATATCCAGCCCCCCCCCTTTTTTTGATATTTTATTTATTTTTATTTTGTGTGTATGTGTCTGTCTATGCACCAACTGCATGCAGTGCTGTGGGAAGCAAATGGGGATGTCAGATCCCCTGAGATTAGGGTTGGAGTTATAGACTATTGTAAGATACCCTGTGTGTGTGTGAGGTGGGGTGAGGTGGGAATTGAACCTGGGTCCTTTGGAAGAGCGGCCAGTGATCTTAAGAGCTGAGCCATTTCTCCAGCCCCAATAATCAGTCTTTTACAATGTAACCCAAAAGATGACTGCTATATACAAGCACTAAGAAGGAAAATACATTTTCTTTCAGTTAGATAATATTTTTCTCCCTCTCTCTTTCCCTCTCTCCCTCTCTCCTCCCCTCCCTCCTTCCCTCCATTTCTCATCTTTCTTCCTTTCTTTTCCTTATAGCTCAGGCTGAATTCAAATGTGTGATCCTCCTGCCTCAGCCTCCCAAGTACTAGAATTAGAAGTGTGCAGCACCATGCTTGGCTATGGGATATTTTAGTATTTAGTTAATGCATCTCTCCACTCCTAGCATTTTATGGGCATTGGATTTACTTTCTTGGCTCAGCACTCCACACATGAACTTTTATTAACGGAAAGAGACTGTGAGCTTACAACGCTGTGGGGACTAAGATAAGCGGGGCCATTTGCCTATAAAACTGGTCACTTGAATCAAGCAGTGTTTTAATGGACAAAAAAGAAGATAAAGATAAACACCTCACCATGTTGATACACAATGTATCTGATAAAACGCAAGTAGCAGCATTGAAATTAATGATTCACATGACAGCATGAAATGTTCAGTGCCTATTTTAGGATGTGGGCTGAGGGCATCTAGACAGCTGTGACAAGGCAGTTAGGTGGGGACCTACTCTAGTTACCTCTTCTTCTCGTGGGAGGTTATGTTATACCTGTTATTCACAAAGACACTCTTGAATGGAGGTTTTCCATTCTAGTGTAGGCTGTAAGTACCAAAGGATATGGGTAACCTTCTTGTTAGCTGCATAATATGAGAGTCTTGAATGGAATTTTATTATTTAGGCTAGCAAGATCCGATATAAGCCTCTGAGTGCAGTGAGTTCCCAGTAAGATGTGCTTGTTCCACTGTGCTGTTTACAAAGGGCATTTAAAATGTTGATTAGGTACTTCTGGGCTTTGTAGGTGTCTGTTACATGCTGAGCACTATAGGAGAGAAATTCATACCATCCTGGACCACTTACCAAAGTGAGTAAACCACATCCTAACCCAGAGAAAACCCCAGGAGTGATGCGACTTTCATAGCCAGGTCACATGTCTTCCTTTCACTTTCCCTCCATCCCACTTTCCTTCCCTTCCTTCTCTAGTTCATGTTTCATACAGCTAGAAAAGCGGGAGTATTTCTAAATAATATGCATCAGAGTCTCAGAGCTCCAGATTAGAACGTGACTTGCCACAGAGAGCTGTCCTCGTACAAATGCTGGGTTCCATGCCTGTTTCCTTAGAACAAGAATAAAATAAAAGCCAGGCAATAACAAAGACAGAGAGCAAGAGCATCCAGACCAACTGTTGTGTGTTTGAAACTCCAAGCCTCAGTTCATAAATGATAAATAACGATTATCATATGGCCCATTTGTTCCTGAAAACTACACTATTTCACTGGTTCCAAGTCACATTTTTCCCTGCACATTTTAACATCTCTGAAATTGGATGTATAGTAATTGATGGTATGTTAGAATTATAGTTGGAAGCTCTTTTATTTATTTATGAGTTGTTAGGCCATGGCTCCTTGTACAATTGGTGGTTTCTTAGAATCTATAAAACATAATATTGGATTTACAGATGTCAGGAAACACTTCTGACTTGGGAGCTTCATATTCTATAGGATCTGTTTAAGCTACTTATTCTCAAGGAAGTCTACTGCAGGACTTACTAAAGTTCTCTTTTCATTTTGACAAGTGTGGAAATCATGAAGGTGTGGATAGAGAACTTTGAAGTGTTACACAACTTATATCATGCCCATTGACCCCAATAGGTCGAAAGCATCGCTATCTCACCAAAAAGATAACGCTCCAGTTTGTGCCAAGGGAGAGTTGATTTGAGCTCAGACACTCAGGTTAGTCGATATCTCAAAGCTAGACATGTGAGGAGGATGCCCAGGATGGAGGGACAATAGAGTCATTGTCAAGACACCGGGCACTACTGGGAAAAGACTCGCAGTGGTCAAGGTCTTCCTACTGCTATAGAGTTTTACAAAGGTGTCTATGGAAGTTCAAATTTCCAGCAAGCTCAAAGGCCTGCAGGGACCCCATTGTCACACATATTTAGCCACAAAAGCAAAGCTGCATAATTGCTCTGGGAATCTTTTTGTAAAAAAAACAAAACAAACAAACAAACAAAAAAACCCGAACAAACAAAAACAAAACAAAACAAAAAACAAAACAGGAACAGTTCTACCTGCCTTTTAGAAAAAGCTTGACAATGCAATTTAAAGAACTTTCTGGTTTGAACTGTGGAAATTTAGCCAAGTTTCCCTCTGAAAGAATTCTGTACAATATCCGAGAAAAGATGGTTATTGCCAAGAGGCTGTGTCCTTGCTCAGGAGCTGGTGATAAAGGCTTACAGTTCCACTGCAAAGGGCTACTGTGCTCCCATCACAGGGAAGCAGCAAACTGATCTCACAAGTCTACCACAAATGAAACATCAACACCAACCATATTATTTGGACATTATTCTAATTGAGGCCTTTTAACGGGGATGTCTGGTTTCCCCAGCTGCAATGTGGCTGCAGCATTCTAGAACAACAGCAGAGGGCACTTCAAGATTGGCCTATTTGCTGCATCTCTGCTCCTCAGAGTAGCTGTCAGGCAAGTCCAGTGGCTGAGGCTGGTCTAGCCCTGGCTTGGGCACTCAGTACTGGTAGCTGACAGCATCTTTGAAGAGCTCAGAGGTTTGAAGAGTGGTACCTTAGGCAATCCTACAGTAATTGCTTGTACAGGTGTGCATTCTGAGGGAATGATTGTCAAATTAGCAATGAAAAAGAAAGCTCGCCACGTTCTATAAATTACTGTGTATTCTGGGACTTGGGTCAATTTCAATTGAAAGGTTCTGTGCTGAATAAAACATCTTCACTTTCTTTCCAACCTTAACAGACAATAGATTTTACTTTTAAAAACTGAACGTATTCTTCTGGAAGTCCTTTGCCTTTTAGTATACACTTAACCTTTTCACAAACTTGCTAAATTTTAAAACCTCTGAATTTGATTCCTAACTAGAGGAATATCTTTCTTTGTTTTGTAGAAATCAATCTGGCTTCATAAAGAAAACACTTTAAGCATTTTAAAACCCAGAAAAGGGATGGCAGAGTTTTTTTTCCCCCACACAAGTATTAGAAAATTCAAATTTTAAGTATTGTTTTGAGAGTTGGCTTGTGGCCATTTATAAATGTTAAGTAATCCAATTCTGCACCTGCCTTAATGTTAGCATCGCAACATATGCACACTCATTTATAAATGTACAGGGAGGCTCGGTCATTTGACTGTATAGCCATTACAAGTTTATATTCAACAAACTGGAGAAAGAAGGCACGGAAGCTATCATCAGCAGAGGATCTAAAAATGTAGGAGTCTAAGAAATTCACGAGTTTTCTTTTTACGGCAATGATACCCAAGATGCTTCCCATGTAAGTGTTTTGGATAGGAACATTGTGTAACAATACAGAATAAATGCGCTGTGCACCTACAGGAACCATTACCAAATATGATGGTTTTAATATATCTTTAACTCTCCAGGATTTCAAGATACGTTTAGGTTTTATTTCACTTAAAGAAAAAAGTGTGTACTCTGTGGTTCTGCTCTGTGTAGACTTTGAATATGAAACGCCTGGAGTGTTTTGCCTCATTACCAGAAGGCAAAGTTCAGAATGGTATTTATGGACAGAGAGATCATTCCACTAATATACTGTGAGAGCAAATAAAAGTGTAACCCTTTGCCACTCCTTGATATTCCCTGAAGGCATCCCCTCTGGTGCTTTTCATATATATAATGCTGACTAAGAAACTAGATAAGTTATTGTGTAAGCAACATTGGGTCTGTTGTCTCATTTCTAAAGTGAGTAGAAGAATTAAAAAACAAACAAACAAACAAACAAACAAACGTCCTTCCTACCCAAAAGCAACCCTGACACTGACACTATTTTGAGAAGCGCCGTGCTATTCTGCTGGTGTCAGTCATACTGGTGGCACACCGCATGGTTTCCAGTGTTCCACTCATGTGTACTCTCCACATGACTTTGGATTATAATATTCCTGCCAGGCTCGGCGGAAGGATAGCAGACTACCAAGAAGGGACTTGATACCCTAGCACCATATTCATGGGGAGGAGGTCCCCCTCAATCACAGTCATAGGGAAGGGGGATTGGGGTGAAAGTGGGAGGGAGGGAGGAATGGGAGGATGCATGGGATGGGATAGAAAATGAGATGTAATATGAATTATTTTATTTTTCAATAAAAATGTGTTTAAAAATATTCCTGCCAGGTTCAGCCTTACAGAACTGACACTCAGGGAATTGGCCTGGAGTCCAAGTTGGTAGACCTTATCGTGTTGTCTGCTAGTTGCAGGTAGGGCAATAATAAAGTGTGAGTTCTCCGTAGTTCAGTAGTGTGCCTCCCTTTACTGGTGTGTGAAAGGACATGTGAGGACATTAGGACCAACGCAGGAAAAAGTGAGAAAGAATGGAAAGGAATGGCTGGATTGTGTAGGGGCGGGATGGCATGGGGTGATTCATGCAACAAAATGCTTGTTGCAAGTGTTGAAGGGTACACCATTCTTTCCTCTTTTACTAAAGAAACTGTCAAAGCAGAGTGAGATGTTAAAATCAAACAACTAGCTTTAAAGGGCAGCCCTGAACTAAAAGCCTAACTCCTCTCCTATAGCCCATTTTGCTCTATTTATGGTCACCCTGAAATCTCAACTTTTGTTTGTTTCTTGCATGGCAATCTCTGTTTTAAAAGCCAGAAAAAAATGATACCTTATGTTAATTAAGTCAGGTCTTAATATTCTGCCCCACCTGCCTCAAATCTCATATTTATAGTCTTCCTCTGGGGGGAAAAACAATAACTATATTTGCTGTAAGGAATTTGAACTCTTACTAAAGAAATCAAAGGTGGAGAATGGTAGATACGTTCATTTTTACCCTCTTCATGGAACATATTATCAATAAATTAAGAATATCTTCAGCCTCCCACTGATTTTAGGTGCAAACAAAACCAACACACACACACACCACCACCACCACCACCACCACCAGCACCAGCACCACCACCACGAACAACAACAACAAAAACCCACAAGAAGACTCTTATCTAAGCAAACTCTGGTATAAAGGTTTTCCAAACCTAGAGTTGTTAATGAGCATTTGAGACTGGAGAAACCCCAGTGGGAGTGTCACAGTTATTATAAACTCCACTTTTAGCTGAGACCTCCCCCCACACAGAAGATGTATGAAATCCAAGATTGCTTTAAACTCTCTCAGGAGTCTCTGTGAACATGGGCATGCCTCCCACAGAAAGGGGACATTAGCAACCATCTTGTCCAAATAATCCCGACAGAGAACTACACGCTTGGCTCTTAAGACACTTTAGACATGCTCTGTGGTCTGAGGGTAGAACAGATCAACTAAAAACAAGATCAAAAGGCTAAAATTGTGACAACCATGCTTCCAGAGACACCACTATTAATCTTCACCCAGGTGCTGAAAAATAATCTCAAAAAATTACTGATTGTAAGTCATTTTCCCTGTTGTCTGCTCTTTGGAAAATGAAGAAGCCTTGGAGACTGATTTGAAAACATAGGGCTTATACCAGATGTGTCTTTTTTTTTGTTTTTTTCCAAGACAAGGTTTCTCTGTGTAGTCTTGGCTGTCCTGGACTCGCTTTGTAGACCAGGCTGGCCTCGAACTCACAGCGATCCTCTTGCCTCTGCCTCCCGAGTGCGGGGATTAAAGGCGTGCACTACCACGCCTGGCTATCAGATGTGTCTTCATGGGGTGGAGAAGAGAAGCAGTCAGAAAACAAAATCTCAAAACAAAATCCTTCTGTATATCAGCCATCTTCTTGACGGCTGTTATTTTCTATTCAAAGAGATCACTTTGAGACAAGATGAGGATAGAGAAGAAGGCTTCACCTGGAAATGATTTGCTTCTTTTCATCAACCCTCAAGTGTGTGTAATTGGCTAATCGTGTGTGTATACCTTTCTATTGACCTTGGAGGGCCTGGCTGGTGGGAGGTGCAGGGGGCCTGAGCTAGGGTGCTCTCTGCGATTCGCATCTCATCACCCCACAGTGCCTGCGAGTTTGCACAGTGAGAGAATGCTAGGTACCTGTGGTACACCATCTGTGTACTAACACATGGGAGGTAGTTACAGTTAGAAGAAACACACTGACACATCTGTTTACTCCCAGCCTATGTAAATCCCTTGGTAATTAGCATCTCAGCCAGCTGAGAGGTAAGTGGACCAAAGGAATGCCTGCATAATGGGATCGATGTGGCATGCATTGCATTGAGGGCTTTGAAAACAAATCAAGGATGCTGCATGTGTTTGTAAGCAGAAATGCATCTTACGATTTGTAACTGTTGCACCATTTCTTCTCGGTAAGCCAGTTCCCTTTTCATCTGGTCCTGAAAGTTATCTGGGGAAGAGAGAAACAGAAAGGAAACTAATGCAAATGCAAAACCCAGGCTTAGTGTGCATTTGGCCTTCCAAATCCCAGACTCCTGGCGCTGAGGATGGGACCAACCTTAGAATACCAGCAACTTGACACCGAATCTGTAATAAACACAATGGAGTACTTTCCACCCACACAGCATCCACCATCTGTATCAGTAGAGACACGGAGGGCAGGGCTTCTGAAACTCTTTCTACCCAGGACAAATACAGTTCGCCAACATACGTCTAACTTCACAATTTATCAATGACAAAGTCAAATCTGCTACTCAGGTAGATAAACCTAGCCTGCTTTAACTTTATGCAAACAGTTAAACATTGGCAGAATATTTGATCCTATACGACATCTTCGGCATTTGTCAGAGTTGATTGATATTCTGATCGTGTAATTATCAATACCGAGAATGTGGTTTTACATAAATATGTACCACAAAATGGCAGAAGTATGCTTAGGGCCATTTCAGAAATTGTTAGATTATTTTAGAAGATTCAAGTCAGCAACTCAAACAGCAAATTTTTAAAAAACCAAACAACCTAACACAATATAATCAATAGATATATTAAATTGATCCTTATATGCTGAAGAATGGTAATAGGGAGATTTAAAGAAGTATGTGTTCAGAACCCTGAAGAGATGTCTCAGAAGTAAGGAGCACTGGCTGCTCTTCTAGAGGCCCTGGGCCACCCACATGGCAGCTCATAGGGCATCCTACATCTTTTTCTGGCCTCCACTGGCACTGTGTGGGTGGCACTTTACACGTAGTACACAAACATATATGCAAGCAAAACACCCATACTCATAAACATAAAATAATTAAAAGAACAATTTCCTGTAACTTAACCACTATGTTTGAAGAGCACACAACTTTGTATGGTAATCATGATATTCAAAGCATGCAATTCTTGAGCTGAGGTGTTCCTCTAGCATTTCCTGGCACTGCAGGACTTGGTCTGTGTGCCGATGGTGGTCAGAGGTGGAACAGTGCCTCACAACAAACACAAGTGCTGCCCCAAACACCTTGGATTCATTTTGCTTTTGAGTTTCAAGTAACTCCTGGTCATTTAATGCCCAGAAACTTCTTACTGTTGCCCCAAATTGCATGACTTCCACATTCACTTATGTGACCCCATGTGGGGATTGTGGCCCATGGTGTTGGTTGTAGTGTAAAGCATGTGGGAGAACGTACATGGGCTTCAGGAAAACACTAAGCAATGTTATACGAGACTGACACATCCATGGAATTTTGTTATCTGCAGAGGGACCTGGAGCTAATCCCCATGGATACAGAAGGATGAGTACATCTGAAAAACAGGCTCACAGCACCCTAGAGTCTCCTACTTCTTTCAGGGATCCCCCAGCCCCCTGCCCTCCTCTTCTTTTTCCCTTTTATTTTTAAGACAGACCTCACTGTAAAGGCCTGGCTGGTCTGGAACTCTCCAATCAGGCTGACCTTAAATTATAGTTGATATTTTTGTCTGCTGAGTGCTGGGATTACAGGTACATGCCACTTGTTTGGCTTGTAGGTTTAGTTTAGTTATTTGAAGATGTGTTTACAACATTATAATTTTATTAGACTACACAGGACATTCTGAGCGGTAAGGCTGTGTTATTTCTTTGGCAGTATCTCATGCACCATCGAGTCTGTTCCCTTGCATGTAAGGACCAGCCCAGAAATGTGCATTGCAGTCACGGTCTCTACTTGTGCAAGTCACAGCATAGAGAGCTCCTACTGTCTGCAGTGCTACCAGTCGGGGGAGGGTGTAGCTCACACAGTGCTAACCACAGGGAATGCTGAGTTGTATGTGATGCCTTCTGGGTAAGACGAGGGTCTGAAAAATGCTTGCCTGGCTCCCTTGCTATTTAGTGCCCTTGTACTCCAGTCTGACTCTCCAAACAGCAAGCCTTCTCTGTAGCTTGTCTTTGTTACTTTATGGGTTCTTCTTTTTCCTACCCTTTATCACCCACCCCTGTTTCACCCCCTATCAGTAGATAGAAGAGAAAGGAGGAAAGAGGAGAGAGAGAGAGAGAGAGAGAGAGAGAGAGAGAGAGAGAGAGAGAGAGAGAGAGAGAGA
>OU015744.1:11750407-11765407 GCA_907169655.1 Acomys percivali
AGAGAGAGAGAGAGAGAGAGAGAGAGAGAGAGAGAGAGAGAGAGAGAACCATCCTTGAATCTAATTTCTTTCTTCTTGTTTTTTCTTTGAGCACAACTAACAAACTGCAACCCATGCCCCTCTCCAAATGACCAACAATCACCACCACCACCACCATCATCACGAGGCTCTGAAAAATCCCAGAATCTCAAACATCACACAATCCCAGAAACTATCTGTAGTTGTCAAAACCACATCTCTGCTAGACACACAGTCAGCTGCTGCAGACAGTCTGAAGCAACCCCATATACCCACTCCTGGGATTAAAATGAAAACATATTCTTATAATATTTCTGAGTTTTTAGAGAAATGAAAATTCCGAATTCTCACTACACTTCCCACCCCATGCTACCCCTGTTATGGTCTTTTTTTGGTGTCATGAATGCTATAAAGTTGGCCACAATCTGAGGAAAGAGGGTTTTAAAAAGGCACTGCTATGTAAAATAGTATTGATAATCTATGTGTTAATTATTTTAATTTTATCTAAATGCCTTCCAAACCTACAGCAGAGCGTGGCATGTTCTCCATGTAATTTTTAAGAAGTGAAGTCTTGGATAACATGTCTCTTTCCCCTTATGAGGGAAAAGAACATGGATTCACACTGCACTTGTGGCTGATAGGCAGAAGCTTGGAGAAGCCAGGAACATCACTTACAACACTTCCTTTCTTTTTTTTTTTCTTTTGCCTTAACAGTCAACTAGCTGGCAGTGGAACCCCTGGGCTTTCCCTCCACCACCCCTCTGTTCACCTCCCATGTGCAGGTGCCTCTTTCTGAACAGGTTTCTGACTGACCTCACACCTCTAGCTCCCTCTCCACAAATCCTTTTCATCTTCCTAAAATTCTGCCTGAAAATTTTTCAATGGCCTCCCAATATTTCCAAGGTAACAATTCCTAAGTCTCCAGGTAGTAGAAGTAAAAATAATTGGTCTTTTCTTTTTTCTTTTTCTTTTTTTTTTTTTGGTATTTGCCTTTCTATATGAATAGAATTCCTTCCCCAAACCCAAGGCATATAGTATCACTTATGTTTGAAAAGCATCCAACCCCTACCTCACAATACCTCCAAATGTGATGAGGAAGATTTTACAGTAGAGGGACCAGGGTGGGTCAGTGAGAGGGAGGGGGGGCAGTGATAGGGGGAGGGAGAAAGGAGGAAGGAGGAAGGGGCACTGCAGGGCAGGCTGCAGCAGAGGATGAGGAGGAAATTCCAAGAGCCCAGCTACCCATCAAACCGCTCTCCAGCTTTCAAACAGGCATTTTGCTTCTTGTGTCTGGGCCCCTATTCCTGCTGTGGTCTACCCGTACAGCAAGCATCCCAGCTCAAATCCCTATTTAAAAAAAAAGTCTTCCAATTCTCTTGATTCTCCTACCAGAATCAATTATCATCCTTTTGAGCTTTTCAGGCTAGCTGCTTACAGCCCTACTAACACATCTAACATGTCCATAATATGTGTTACTAGTTGGAGCACATCTGTCTCCAACTGTCACATCCAGCTAGGTATATAGTGAGGTCACAGGACAGGAAGGTAAGTTTTATCAAAAGCCTCTAGGCCCACAGCAGTCCTCAGTGGGCAGCGGTGGAGAGTGACAGATTGGAGAGTGGGAAGAACAAAGCCCTTCACCAGAGGATCAGGGCTTTGGCACCAAGGGTAAATGTCCTGCCTTGGGGCCTTGGGCCTTCCTCGGAAGGAGCAGGGTGGACACAATGCCCCTGAGAAACCTTCTCGCTCTAGCGTTTTAAGATCTGATGATGAAGCAAACTGATTTGGTTAGGAACAAATACCTTTCCTGCCTTTTCCATGCTGGGGAACAGGAGCGGCCTGATTCTGATGTGCTCTGATGAAAATTAGGAGAAAGGCGCTGTGTGAGGAGTTGGCAGCCATCCCACACCAGGAGACTCAGGTGGGTCAGCGTCCACTGTCTGGGCATCCACCACAAACTGACCTAGTCTTAACGCCTTCTCCCACGGCTGCCCCAGAACCTCCATAGAGCCACTGTATTTCCACGCACAGTAGTTTCTTATTTTAATCCAGTGATCTTCCCGGAGTGAAGTGGGAGGCATGAGGGTAGGGGGCATTCTGGGGCTGGTCACATAGCTGGGGTAGGTCCCCCTGGACCCTGGAAAGGAATCCAGGGAGTACGCTGGAGCAGCAAAGGGCGATTTAGAGTGGGCCGATGGCAGCTAGACTTTCCCTGTCCCTCCTGTTTCTATCCCCCCAGGGCTGAGAGTGCAAGCATGCAGTACCACATCCAAGGCTGATGGATTCCATGAGGCAGAAGCTGAAAACTTCAGTATTAAAACAAATTCACACCCAGGAAGTGGAAGTATGCAGAGGCAGAGGGTGCCAGATGGGGGCCCGTGACAGGCAGGAGTTAGTCTTGACTTTAAATAAGCAGTTGGGCTGAAGACAGATTCTTGGGTGTAGAATTTGATGTCAAAGGTGACATTTTAGGGGGGATGGCATGGGTTGGAGCACGGAAGGATGGGAGTGGACCAAGAGCATCCATTTACTGCTGTACAGTTGGAAAAGAGGCTGCGGAATGTGCCTTGGGAAAGCAAGAGGGCATGCTGCTGCCAAACCTGGAGCCCTCCTCAGAACCCCTGTTCTTGGCCTGTTTGCCTGGTGTTGGAGTCCTGTCCTCCTCCTGTGCTGTCCCAGCAGGGTCAGGCAGGTATGCTCAGGAAGCTTAGTTCTAGAAAGCCCTTTCTCAACACAGGCAGAGGTTAGCTTGCTGCCCCATCCCCAGACTTCTGCCTTCTAAGGCTGCAGGCTCCTCTTCCTCCCTCTCCCCCTTCCTCCTTTGCTTCTTTCTTCTCCTTCCTCCCTTCCTTCCTCCCCATTTTCTTTTCTTTCCCCTCCTCTCCCTCTGCTTCCTTTCTCCTTCACCTTCACCTTCTCATCTGCTCACTCTCGGTATCCTGGACTCATTTCCGTGACTCTGATCAGCCCTCAGAACCGCACAAAAACCCCAAGGCCCAATGATTTAGAAATCCTCCACGCAGCTAAGTGCTGAGTGTCCCCTCCTCACCCTGCTGCATCTTCACCACCTCAGACTACAGATGACAGCTGTTGAATGAACCTAACGTGAGTAAATTCACGCACAGCCCCTGGCCTGCTTGGGCTGTTTAGTTCTTTCATCCTGGGAGGCAGGAATTATCTGCCCCGGTGGGTGGGCAGTTTCCGAGGTCAAGCAGCCAATGAGGAGAAGCTCAGGTGTGATAGATTTTGGAACCTGGACTCCTAATGACCACACCGTGTATGTAGCTCCTCCCTTGCATCCTTGGGGAGTGGAGCAGGTTGCGGATTTCCAAAACTTGAGAATGTCGTTTATTGAAATGCTTCTTACGTGTGGCAGCCACAGACTGGCTCCCATCAACTCGGGTCAAGATGATCACTACTAGGTCTGGGTTTTTTCATTGCACAGTTTTTGTGGTGGTAAGGATCAAACTACTCAGGCCTGAGCTACACCCTAGCTTAGCCTAATATCGATTTAATGTACATGGTTTATGCTAGAAAGGGCAATGTATAAGAATATACATTATTGTGAGTTAATTCCTTAAATGAGTATTAATAGAACAAGTTATGAGCACACTGGCCTCCTGGGGAACCGAGAGAGCACTCTGGGGCTTACCTGGACGTGAGCTCACGCTGCCAGACCTACAGCAGTGATTCCCTGACTGAACAGCTAGATCAGCCTTGCTACGTGGGAACAAGCCATTAGCTGTCCTCTCTGCTGTTGGGGACCATGGGTTACATTCTTCCTTAACTTAGAGGGCTAGAGCTTCATGCAGTTCAGGTTTTGTGATGCCCAGATTACACAAAACATGATGGCATCCTAAAGACGTGTTTGCATAATTTAGAAAATAATGAGTTGGAGAGGTGGCTCAGCGGTTAGGAGTATGTTCTGCTCACAAAGGGGACCAGGGTTTGATTCTCAGCACCCATGCTGCGCAGCTCGAAACTGCCTACTAACTCCAGCTTCAGGAACGCATGGGAGTGGGTCACTGGGGGGCAGGGGGAGATACATACACAGACATACATACACACACACACAATTAAAAAATAAAATAAATTCTAAACAATGGTTTGCATGATATTTTTTTCTGACTTTCATTTCTCTGAAGAGGAGAATGTGACTAACTGAAATGCCTAGAAGCCTGAAAAATACTCCCAAGATGCATTTGTTCCTGTGCTCGCCCACCCCATGGCACGTGAATTTTTGAATTTTATGTGGACACCTACTATAAAGCCTTTCTGAAATTCTATGATTTGGGAGCAATGTGATAACCTGTTAGGTTTCCTGCTTTACATTGGAAGGGAGTTTTGCTTAAAATAGATTGATAGTGTAAAACTATTAAAATTAAATTGATTTAATTATGGTAGTGCCCCTTAACTCTGGTCTGCTTTCGTTGGTTCTGTTTTACACAAGGTCAAGTGTGGCCTAAAAATATTAAGTGGAAATTCTAGAAATAAACAATTATAAATATTATATAACCTTTATTATGGTGTAGATGGCCATAATTGTTCTATTTTTATCCTTGGTTATTTTTACTAATATCTCACAAATTAAACTTTGTCATAGGAATGTGATTATAGGGGAAAAGAGTACAGAAAGGGCTTGAAACTATCTATGAATTTCACGCATCCATTGGGCGCTGCCTGGACTATCCTGCTCCCCCCCCCCCCCTCCGCAAGAAAGAGGAGCTACTGTGATCAATTAGACTCATGGACACAAGCTTGTTTAAACGTTCATGTTTATACACATCTCCACACCAACAGCTAACCAGAGCTATCTGAGGATAAAGGATAATTAATTGTCCCTTTGTTCTTCCTACTTTGGGAAATATAAATACCAAGGAATTATTGTATATTAAAACATGTAATCTGGACGTATTTGAACATGAATACATTCATACTGAATGATGTGTTTATATACATATTTTAAGATGCACATGTGAGCGCGCGCGCGCACACACACACACACACACACAGAGCTACCCATATATCAGAGCATAAATAGCAAATGCTCTTGCGAGAAATTCTGTCTTTGAGTTAATTTTAAGCACAGAATAATGTGTATGACCACTTGGGCAGAGCTTGGGACGGCTGTGTGCTTAGCCGCTCTGGCTTAGCCTTACACTCTTGAACCTAATGGTAGAGATTCTAGCAAACGTCACACACAGAGTGAAAAGAAAAAGCTCCTTACTGAACACGGGGAAGGACGTATTTCCTTTTAACACTTGGAATTCTTGCTCCAGTCGTCTCCGTAAATCTATTTGCTCAAATAAAACCTTCTGAAGTTCCTCTAATGGGGGGGGGGGGAGGGATGGAAAGAAGAGCCGTTTTACTAATCTTTACAAATAACTCTCCAGAGAACTGTTATATCTGGCAATTTGTTATTATAAGACAAAATATTTTACCAGTTTAAAAAGTGTTGCATAGACATAGGATAGATTTTGTGCAGAAATCCATGAATATAAATCAATGTAATATATTATTTTAAAGTATTATATTACAGTGTCATGTATTGATTGATATGTATGCATTAATCTCAATTATATCCATCCAATGGTCCATATATTATTCATATGTTGCTTGTCAAGCTTAAAATATGGTGCAGAACGAAAATATCTTCTTATTATCTCTGTACTCTTTAATAGCTAAGAGAAGGATAGAGCATTAAGACTTGTCTTTACCTTTCCCCATATTTTCTACATCCTTTTTGAGTGAATGAGGTGAATTGGTTTCTTGAGTGTGTTCACCTTAAAAAAAAAAAAAAGGAAAAATATTAGTTTGCATAGACTACTTTCCAGAGCTTTAAAAAAGTATTTTTTACATCTAGAAAAAGTTTATTATTTAGCGTAACCCAACATTAGAAATTCACAGGACTAGACGCTGCTCCTGTGAATGAGTAGCTCCCCTTTGAGTCACAGTAGCACTAAAAGCAGGGTCTCTGACGTCAGGACGCATGCTCTCCCTGAAAGGCCCTTGACACTGGCAGAGGTGGGAGTGTCCTAAACTTCTGGTACCCCCAACATTTGGAACAGAGAAAAAGGAAGGAGGCCTTGTCTTGTCTTAGGAAAACAGTCATATGCGCAGAGGCTTTCCTAACCGTTGACAGCCAGCTGAAAGAAATGTACGCTACAGCCAAGATGTGAAATAAGTTAACCTGTTAGTTTGTAAATATTTACTTATTCAGTGGTAGCTTCTCATCTGGGACCAATAAAAATGGTTGTGGGAGCAGAGGGTGCAGCTCAGGAGCTAAGCACAGGTGTTGCTTCCTTGGTGAGTGGAGAGGGTTGCAGATTTCCAAAACTGGAGAATGTTGTTAATGGAAACGCTTCTTATGGGTGACAGCCACAGCTCACATCAGCTCGGGTCAAGATGATCACTACTAGGTCTAGTTTTTTCATTGCACAGTTTTCCTGGTAAGGAGCGAACCTGGGCCAGACTCAAAAAGCCAGCCATCTATATTATGAATAAAGATTAGACAGTCACTCCTGTGTGCTCACTGTTCACTGCGTGCTCGCTAGAACATGGAGAATTAAACAACGCATCTATCTACAGCAAAGTGTGTCTTCATGAGTCAGAGAGACCAAATATCCAGAGACTTAACCCATTCCTTCAGCTAATTAGATGATTGTGTTTTCAGATTTTCAAGCTAATCTCTGTGAGGACCACATGGCAGGACTGACCTCCTGGTTTTGTCTAGATAGGTATGGCAGTGCAGATGGTAGTTCTCGAGAAGGTTTAATGGATTCCCTACACTGGATCCAAGAGGTAAGGCCACTCCTCTGTGCCTGCAGCCCCTGGCCCAGGACTTTGCCTGCCTTTTTTCCCTCACCCACTAGGCCAGGCGCTACCAGAGGCAGGATCTCTGTCTCTTCTCTCCAGCCAGCCAGTGCCCACCACGGCACCGGACATATAGAACAAGCCCTCAGCAAAGGTCTTTGCTCTTACTAAAGGAATCCCAGGGGGACATAAGTCCTAAGTCATCGCTGCAGCCAGTACGTGTCACTTAGATCCCCTCTCTGCTATTTATTCCTTTCCCTCAGCAAGAATGGAGCGCAATGGCCCCTAGGCACCTGTTGGAATCCTGGGAGATCTCACTGCCAAGTTCAAATGTCTATAAAAAGAGAAACAGAATTTCTTCCCAAAGCAGCAACTTATACCATGGACAGGCATCTGTGTTCCATATGCCGACTGGAGTGTGCGAAGGGTTCACATGAATGTGCATCTGTCTCTTTAAGGAGTTATATGTAACTGATATATGCACTCATATATTCCCAAATATATGCATACTCAGGGGTAAAGCCTAATACATCCTTCACACTCCCACATCCCTGAATGGCAGGCATCCTCTTAACAAGTAGAGCATAGTCACATGACTTCGTTCCGGCACATCTGGAACTTGACCTCTCTCTCTAGTCTCAACTTGGTTTTCTTCTCCTTGTAGTGCAGAAAAAGCTCGTAATGTATCCCAGTTATAGATCTCTAGGGAATTAGATCCTCCACTAGAAAAGTAATAGGTTGATAACAAATCATTAATATGTACCAAGCGTGGTGGCGTTTTTGGAATGAAGGTAAATGTGTGTTAGGTGCAGGTCTGCATATGTAGTGCCAGTTGACCCGTACGGAAGTTCCCTATTGATGCACTGCCGAATCGCAACAGAGAAGAGCAAGCAGGTGCCTGCCTCTGTGCTTACTCACACACAGTGAGATGGCACTGTCCCAGTCTTCAGCTTTTGCACCCTAGCTTTCCAAGCATGACTTAGGTGAGATGTGAACGCATTTCTAGAAGCCGTGTTCTTACCATGTTGCAGACCAGACTTTTTGAGTCACTAAATATTTTGAGAACTGCTTATCTTGTATTACATTTCAATTGGATGAATACATTTAAAATTAAGATGTATAAAACTATGTTTCCTTTCCCCTTCATAATTCCTAGCATTATATGTATAGACTACCCCTAAATCAATAGCTAATAAATGGAAATGAACTGATTACAGGAAAATCTACGGTTGACGTTAACAATGGGCTTTTCATCAGCTCTGTGGAGGCTTTAGTAACATTTTGTGTCAGTGTCTACTGCAAATAGAGATTTTACTGCAATTTCTGAGCAAAAATGGCCAGTTTAGAGCTTAGAAGCTATAAATGTCTACTTTACTCTGAGGTTTTTAAGTGTCTGGTATTAGGTAAATAAGGACACAGAAGCAGTGTCGCCTCTGCTTTGTGCTGTCTTCCTGGACTGGTGCTTTCTGCATCACTGCTAATCTGTGAAGACCAGATTGTTAATGGTGGTTAAAAATGACCTCTGGGAGTGTGGATGTTTGCTCACTATCACCGCTAATGTTTTCCATCTGGTCAGAAAAAAAAGCAGTCTAATACTAGATTAAATAAAAGTGATTTAGTTGACAACGAGCCTCCAATTTTTATAAATATTCCATCAGGTTAGATGCATTCCACTTTTCAAAATTAATGAATGGCTTTGGAAGCATCCCAAAATTAAAATGCTTACTTTCTCTCTCCCTACATCCCTCTTTAAAAAAATATTTACAAGGCTAGAGGGTGGGGAAGCTTAGACACCTCATGGCTTAGAGACAGAAGATGGAACATTATGCATAGGAAGAATATCTTTCTTAGAGACCTGGCCTCAAACATACCAGACGGTAGAAGAACACAAGTGGTTTGAAGTGGAAAAGAAATGGATAATTAGAGTATAAATGCATTGGTGGAGGGATGAGACCCAAAGCTGCTGTTTAGGGACGTGTTGCCTTCTCACGGAGCCTTCATGATCCGTACTGGCAGAGGCAGCAGTGTGCCATGTAGGACAAACCTCACGGCAACCAGGTGCAACCAAAAGCCAAGGCCTGAGCACATGGCTTGCCTTCCTATTCTCTCTGGGGTCCTCTAGCACAGGTGGCCTCATGTTCCGGGAGATGTTCCATCCCACCCTTGGGTTTGCCCACACTCAGCCACTCAGAAAATAGGCAAAAGGGATAGATATGAGAAAGTGCCATGCTAAGGCGTACATCAGTAGTAAATAGCAAATGAGCAAGGTCTCAAATTCACACACACACACACACACACACACACACACTCACACAGACACACACACATACACACACACAAAGAGAGAGAGAGAGAGAGAGAGAGAGAGAGAGAGAATCAGTCAGGAAATTCATTAGCATAACTTTATAGGCTCAAGAGCAAGTGTTTTCTCTTAAATATTGTGGCATACTCTTATTCAAGAACCTGCAATGGATTCCCTGGTCTTTACAGGGAACAAAATTCACTCTAAACTCCTGTAGAGTTTCCAGGTCTTCTTATACCTGGGTTCCTGCTGCTTTACCCTCCAGCTCATCTGTTTTTATTACCAACATAAATCTTTTACTGTATTCAGGCCTGTATTTTTCATTGTGGATTATCTTGCCTCAGTTTTTGCAAATGCCCATGGTCACCCACTTCCTGGGCTGAAGTTCTAAGTACCTTTTCTTTACCCCTTTGCTTCCTGCCTAGGACATTTGCTTTCTGGAAGCAGCAACACCCACCACCCTACCCCAAGGTAGAAAAGTACATTTCACAGATGTCTGCTGTACTAATTTATTCTAGTTTGTGAAAGAAACATCAGCCATTGCTATTGTAAAATTGGCAGATTTGTTAAACTAATTCTTTTTTTTTTCTTATAGTTAAACCTAACTCTTACAAGAGAGAAAGTACATTTTGATTCATTTTATAATCAGACTAAATCAGGCTAACTATATTTTAGTCTCTTGAGAACTATCGTCAGTCTATTGGGAAGTTTGTGATGTCCCCTCCAAAAAAATTAGTTTTGTTCCTGTCTGACATTTTCAAAGTGTCTATGTGAAAACACATAGTCTAAATTCTAGCTAAAACATGAAATTATTAATTAGCACACATGTCTGCCATGGCTCCCAGTAAAAATATCAGGCTTATTAGGATTAATTTATTTTATTACAATAATAATTTTATTATAAAACTTTTCATTTTCTATCTATGTTCATGATTTATTTCTATTTTATTTGCTTGAGATGAAACCTAGGGCCCCCTGCATGTTAGGTACACTCCTTTCCCCAGGTTCAGTGACAAATAGATGAGATGCCATCTTCTGTTGGTGGCCATAGGACAGGAAAAGAAGCTAATAAAATAGGTGCCACTGAAGCTCTCCCTGGCAGCTCACTTCCATAATGGTGGAAAGTGCTCTGCAGGTGGAGAAGAACCATCAGTGGTCTGATCCACACAGGGCCTCCATACTGCTACACTGACCAAGGTGTGCCCATGGGTGTAGTAGTGGCAAGACTGGTGTAGTAAAGGCAACACATTTATTATTATTATTATTACTATTATTATTATTATTACTATTATTATTATTATTAATTATTATTATTATTATTATTATTATTTTGGCAACACATTTTTTATTGGATTTGAGGAGAGAATTCAAGGCTGGTATTGTAAATATGGTCCAAACCCTTGGCTATGGAACTCGCTGGCCCTTGGGGCTGGGGAAGAACTTATCGATGTTGACATGTTGTCAACTCGCTTCTAAACACTGATGTTTATGGATTGGTGCTGCTTCCAGGAAGCCTTGGTCAGAGAAGTTTCTTACTGATGCGGGTAGTGGTCAATGCAGAGACTCAAACCCGCTCCAAGTGCTGAGAAGAGTGAGTGTGGGTGCTCAGCCACCTGCCTGCACGGAGCAGCCTCCCCACCCAAGCCTCAGAGAGCACTGAGGAGTAAGATCTGGAAAAAATGTTAGGGGTCAGAGGACTTGGAGGAGCGCCGTGAATGCGGTCTTCTGGACGCGGCATGGCGATTGCGCACAGGAGCTCATGGTAGCTGTGTGTATCTGGATAAGATCTGTGTAAGATCCAGCTGGTTAAAAACTCCAGCATGGGTTGTGGGGGAGGGATCCCATGTTCCCCAGTGGAGAGGCTTTGGCAGTTACTGACTGTGAATAAGGGAAAGGCACATGCCTTTAGGGGTGTGGCCGCTGCGGGCCTCCCAAGGCCCAGTGGATGATCCTGTTGAACTCAGTGTGTTAAGCATAGCAATAAATAGACAAACAAATAAATAAATAGGACATGAAGTTGAGAGGAAGGCATGATGGAGGATTCTGGGAGTTGGGAGGGGATAGATATGTTCAAAGAACATTGTAGACGTGTATGAAAATTTCAAGGAAAGTACAACATTTAAAAATTTGAGTTCAATAAATAAAATTTAAACATTGTAATCTGAGTTTTCAGGTTATATGCCTTAGAATGTCGGGTGTCTTATGGGGCATAACGTCAGATGCCAGATCTTAAAAGAAGGAGTAAGAGAAATGTCTTTTTCCCATTCCTTCTACTATAAGCCACTCCTCTTGGTGTCCTACTCCGTGCCTTAGCTACCTCCTCAAATTCTTCCTTGAGCCACGAACAGCAAGGCTCATGGGCTCTGCTAGCCAGCAGCCACAGCAGCCAGCACATTGCTCCTCCCAATATTGTTACTGAGGACACTTGGCAAAGTTATTTTTTGTAGAACACATTTGCTTGTACAGGAAGAAAGCATGCATTCCCTGGAAGGTCTCTTCAAAACAGATAAACAATTTTTTGATTTGGGACAGTGTCTGTATGTGAGGTTGACATGTATTCTCACATTCAGATGATTGTGTCCAGCAAACAAATGCTTCAACAGCCCCTGGGGACTCGTGCACTCCCGTCTGTGTTTTGGTGCAGGGGAGCAGACGTCTCACACAGTCAGAGGTGCAGATGGGCCCTGCATGATGTTGCCAGCACACTGGCACAGGCCCTCCAGCTGCACGGATACTCTACCCTCTTACCTCCTGGCACCCTAACAGGGCCTGGCTTTGCCACACAGGCCTGTTGAATTCTCAAAATAAGCACTGTCTTTTAATAACTGGCCTTAGCTTTGTAATCTAGCGTAGGACTTTTCTGCACCTTTTCTCTTCTCTTATAATGCATCTTAGAGGTGCAAGTTAGACTGAGTCAAAATTGATCGGCAATTGGAATAATCAAAATTTCAATACAGCATGTGGCTCACAGGGTTCTTTTTAAGGATATTTAGCATCCAGGCGTAAGAAATCAATTCTGGAGGCCAGGGAGACTGCTTAGCACGTGAATTATGAAGACTGGAGTTGGGATCCCATGCATCTGCTTAAACAGGCAGATGTCATGGCTGGCCTGTATCCCAGACAGAGACCCCTCAACAAACTAGCTAGCTAGACTAGCAGAATCAGTGAGTTTTGAGTTCAGATGACAGAGAGTGAGAGAGAGAGAGAGAGAGAGAGAGAGAGAGAGCCTATCTCCTTGTGTAAGGTGGACAGTGATGAAGGAAGACACTCAGTAACAATCTCCTGTCTCCACACTCACACGCGTGAACCCACACACACACACGTGTGCACCCACATGCACAGGAATGTAGATACTCACACATAAACCTTACAAAATCAAACATGTAGGGAGCAAAGTTAAACAATGTTCTCTGTCAGCGGAAAAGAGTCCTGCTAACTTTCTGATGTTATATCTACACTAAACTACTTCTCTGTAATGCTTGACACTTTTGCAAGTTAACAAAACCAGAGGCGGAAAAAAAAAAAAAAAGTTACCAAAGAGGGTATGCTACAGAACAGGCTGGCTGAACACTACCTACCTCCATCGATGAAAAGACAGAGAAACGGTTGGAGTCTGTGATGCCAGGGATGTTACAATGAAAACTAGTGATGGTACACTGCGTGACTGATGCTCAGAATGTATTATTGATGCTGGCTGTGGCTACATATGCTTGTAGACCCAGCACTCAGGAGGCAAAGTCAGGAGGACCAAGAGTTTGAGGACAGTCTGACTATAGAGTGAGACCTTGGCTCAAAGAACAAACAAATCCCGTGTACATATGTTAATATATATATATATATATATATATATATATATATATATATATATATACATATTAGTGAGTATGGAGGTCATTCTAGGTTTCTCTTGAATTTTAGAATTGAGCTAATGCTATGTAAGTTAATGCTATGTGATATTTGTGTTTGTTTCACATTTATTTATTTGTGTATGTGTGTGTGCATGTGCACTCATAAATGTGACACATGGATGTGGAGGTCAGAGAACAACTTGCAGGAGGCGGTTTTCCCTTTCTACCACTTCAACAACTCTAATTTTTTTCTACAGGGCTTTTCAGTGTTTTCTATCTCTTTGAGTTTCACATAATTAAAAAAAAATCATTAGCATGAAGAAAAAAATCGTAAATAGAAAGTAGATGTGTGAAATACAGTGATCATTTAATTCTGGGTGCTTGTATTGAACAGCTTCAAAATGTGTTACCTGGAAGAATGTTCATAATAAATCAGAGGTTTTATTAAATTCTATAGGCAGAAAAACTTAGAAACAAACTTACACAAAGTTCCCTTACAAGTGAAAGAATTAAAACTCAGGCCTACTGCTCTGGTCTTTAAGTTTTAAGTTCTCTTTTGCTTTTTTTTTTTTTTTAAATCATAAGCATGTTCTAAAAGTGAATGGAATAATAAATCAGAGCGCCTCATCTGCTATATATTCATGAGAAGTGTAAGTGCTTCTTACTATTCTTGGAAATCCATCCACAGCATATTAAGTACACTAGAGAATCATACCCGTGGAAATCAAATTGATTTTAAAACTTCTATACATATAACAAGATGCAGCCGTGCCCGGAGTCTGCAGGTGCTGGTGTTTCTACACTGTCAGGGATTGGAGGGCAGGAGGATGCCTCTTTCCTTCATTTTTCTTGACCCGCAGTGGCTCTGAGCTGTCTCACCAGCTTACCACACTGCATTCAATTTCAAATCACTTAACTTCACTGAAGTTATTCAAAGCAGAGATGCAAAACGGCACTTTGGGATTGCAAGTGAAGTCCTGTCATCTGCAGCGTTGAGTTGGTAATAGTTTGACCAAGCTACTAGCTGTTTAATTCTGTCTGGCTTAGTGTACTTTTAAGGTTCTACTGCCTCCTGGGGAGTTTTGGTTGCTGAAGACTATCTTGTTTGGCCCCTTGAATTATACACAGTACAACATCTACTATGCACGATGCTTTCCCAGAGAGAAATTTTAAAAACTCAGTTGCGAATGTCAACAAATAACATCAATAAAGCTGAGGTCTTAGAATAAAGGTGATAGTGAACTAAAAGGGGAAACAACTGATCCACAGAAATAACTGCTTCAGATGAACTGAATTTATATGAGGGGCAAGTTAATGCCACCGAGGATAGACATATCTGTTTCTTTACGCAACTACTGAGACTTCCTGGTAATTACATTGGTGATTACCATGAGAATGAAAAATTCATATAAAAGCAAAAACTGCTTGCTGATTTACCAGGTAGTTTAAAAAAATGTGCTTTTGTTCTCCCATGCTCTGCTTATGTGAAGGAATTAAATATTGTACTGTAAGTCTTCACAAATGGTGATTGAGTTAAATGCTGGCTGAAGGAGCATATGTGTAATCCCCCCCCCAGATGGTGTTACTTTTTTTGATTTGGGTTTTGTTTTGGGGGCAAGTTCTTACTATACAGCATGGGCTTAGTTGAAATTTGTGGTCCTCCTGCCTAGGCCTCCTAAGTTCTAGGATTATGGGTGTGGCTTGGGTGGATATATGTGTGTGTGTGTGTGTGTGTGTGTGTGTGTGTGTGTGTGTATTCTAATCATATATGTGATGTAGTCTAGCTAGTTTGATATCTATCTATCTCTATGTATCTATGTATCTATCTGAATTCCCACAGTTTAGTGAACTACCTAGCATGCAGTGGGCATTCTAAGCTAAGTGTGGCGCTAATGAGTAAAGTGTATGGACTCATGCAGTCAGGAAAGCCAACAGTTGTCATATGGAGAGAAACATCTCCAGAGACTAGGTAGCACTGGGCTTGGCATTTGTCTGCTGCTACCCCAAGCAGCAGGCCAT
>OU015744.1:11770407-11797155 GCA_907169655.1 Acomys percivali
GTGCATTTAAATAATAATAATTAGCTTGAAGGAGCCTAAAGGGAATATTTACATCTTTGTATGAGGGCTCCTCCTCCAGTGATGGATGCTGGACAGGACTGCCTGGCCTGCTGCCTCCACCGCCGTTTGCTTTCTGGGGGGCCAGGGGCGGGGGCGGGGGCGCCGGCAGGTCCGAGCCTCCGGGGTCCCCCAGCTTCCCATCCTCCTGTAGCAGCCTGGAGGAATTCAGCGCTAGAGGGAAAGCACCTACGGCAGGCGCCGTGCGGTCCCGGCCGCTCCCCTTCTCCGACAGCCCCCGGCCCTGGAGGAACCGGCCACCGCCAACCAGGGAGTCTCCGAGAAGGACTCGGGTCTCCTCGTCTTCTTCCTCCTCGTCTTCCGGATCTCGAGCGTCTTCCTCTTCCTCGCCTTCCAGTGGCTTGTGGCTCTCCACATCCACCTCCTGCTCTTCCTCTTCGTCCTCCTCGTCTTCCGAGCTGTCCTCGCTGGGGTAGCTGCAGCTAGTGCCCTCGGGGGACAGAAGGCCTCGGTGATGCGGCTGCGGGGCCAGAGGGGGTGGCGGAGGTGGAGGCGGCGGGGCTGGGTGGTGGCGCTCCGACCCCGGTTCATCTGGCTGTGGCTGCAGCAGCAGCAGTGGCGACGGCGGCTGCGGAGGGTGATGGTGGTGGTGGTGCGGGTGGTGATGGTGATGGTGGTGGTGGTGGTGGTGCGCTGGGGCCGAGTGGGGCGCTCCAGCAGACGCCCCGTGTAGCTTGGCTAGGCTCTCCGCGTCGTCCTTGCCACCCACGGGTCGGAAGGCGCTGGAATGGTGGTAGCTGCCGCCGCTCGCTTTGCGCCCTTCCAGGAGGTGCGGGTGATGGGGTGCCGGCACCCGATTGCCCGTAGGGCCAGCTCCAGAGGCCGCAGCCCCGGTCCCAGACGTCACTCCTGACTCTGCGGGTGGCGTGGACCCGGCGCTGCAGTCCCCGCCGCTGCCGCCCGGGGGCGACTCGAAGAGCGTGTCGCGTGCTCCGGTGCCCCCCGCAGCGGGAGGACCCGAGCCAGGACCATTGGCTACGACTGGGGGAGGCTGACCCGGCGGGGGCGCTGCCTCGGCGCTGCCACCCGAACCGCCAGGTTCGGCTAGGTCCAGGAAGGCCTGGCGCAGCAGGGCTGGGCTGTCACCTAGCGCACAGCCGAGCGCAGACGGCGGCTGCGGCGGGGGCTGTAGGTAGGTGGGTACCGGCAGCCCGCCGGGGGTCCGCGGTGGCCAGAACATGCAGAAGGGCGGATAGAAGGCGTCCTTGCGGCCCGCGGGCCAGAACAGACCCGACAGACCGGCCTTGGGCGCCGCACCTGCGCTCCCCGCGCCCGCTCCCCCCAGGGCCTCGGCCGCGGCTCCCGTGTCCTCCTTCTTGTGGCACAAGCCAAAGGCTGCCGCAGCGGCCGGGAAGGTGTAAGGATGCGGGAAGAGGCCCCCGCATCCCGGGAACTTCTGCAGTACGCCCCCGAACGAGCCTTTGCTGGGCACTGGGATGACTGGGTAGCTGCGTGGGCCTTTGGTGCCAGCTGCTGCACCAGCCCCCGCACTGGCACCCACGCCCACACCAGTCACGCAGCCACCCCCGGCGCCACCTGTGCCAGGCCCGGCGCCGCCCGTGGCTGCAGCCACCGATAGGCTGGCAGCAGCGGCTGAAAGGCTGGCTGCAGCCACCACGGCCGCCTCCTGTAGGGAATCGTCGTCGTCGTCGAAGCGGGGCCTCTTGTGATGGGCATGCGGTGAGCCTGCCAGCTCAGCCAAGGGCGGTGGCGGCGGCGGCGGCGGCGGAGCCCCGAGCAGGTGCGGGCCCAGCAGGCCCCCGCCCCCGGCCACTGCTGCTGCGGCCGCAACCGCAGCTGCCTTGACGGAACTGAGAGGGTGGCAGGCCGGGTGCGCGCTGGGCTGAGGCAGGGCACGCTTGCGGCTGCCACCATTGAACATGGCCTTGACGTCCTCCCAGGCGAAGACTAGCTCGTCCTGAGGGCTCTTGTCGGTGAGCTTAAGGTGGCGGCGCCAGGAATTGAAGTTGGCTGCGTCTGGCTGCGTGTACTTGGCGTCTGGGGTGCGGTGGGAGTGGAAAATAAACTTGTTGGGTGAGAAGTACATGTTGCAGTAGCTGCACTTGATGCACTTGGCGCGAGAGCTATTGTAGCGCGCGGGGATGAAGCTACCACGGCAGCCCCAGGCGCACTCGTGCGACACGTCGAAGGCGAAGTTGTCTGGCAGCTTGGGCGGCCGGTTTTCGCCTAGGAATGACTTACAAAGACGCTCAGCCTCACGCTTGGTAATCATGCCACAGCGCCTCGAAGAGATGGGCATGGCCCCAGCGCGCCGCAGGATCTCCAGTTGGACAGGTGTGCACTGCACGCACGTGATACCCAGCGCCACGCGGCGGTTGTGGATCTCGTTGTAGCTAAAGTTCTTGAGAAGGGTATTGGAAATCTGCGCCAGGCACAGGCGCTCCTGCCCGTCGATCACCAAGGACACGATGGGAATGCCATACAGGATCACCTGGCCCACCTGGTTAGGTTTGAGGTTGGCGTGGCCTGGCCGTGGCTGGCTCAGTGCGTCGGGCTGGAAGGCGCTCGAAGGAGATGAGAGTAGGATGTCGTTGGGCCCTGGCAGTGGGCTGGAAGCCATCTCCTCCACCGAGGAACCGCGGGCTTAGCGCTCCGGGTTTGCCTTGGAGACTGGAAAGGAAAGGAGAACGTTGACTTGAACCTTCCGGGTCTTAAGACAGAGATGTGGGGTTGGGAACTAACTGAAAATTACAATAGCTTTCTTGCCTTGGTTAAGGCGAGGCTATTACTGGGAAACTGAGCAAGTTTCAGGTTCTCAAAGGGCATCTTTTAAAACCCACCTCTCTCAAGGTTGCCCTTGAGGAAGTTCAGCGATTTGTCTGGTGTCCTACTCGTCCCAAGGAAATTCTGTCTATCTAGCTGTCTGTCTGTCTGTCTGTTTATCTATTTCAGCAAAGTCCTAAGAAACGCAAGACATCCCGGATTTATGGAATAAAATGATTATTGGAACGATAGAAATGAGAAAGTGATGACTTGTCGCTAATGATTATACAAGTCACAAAGAGCTTGGGCTTGGCCACTAAAACCCAAATTTTAGGGGTGGGGGGAAGGGAGAGACGCTTGGAAAAAAACAAATTTGGTTAAAAAATTTAACCCAAACATTTTGAAAAGTGATTTTTGTGGTATTTGTGGGTTTTTTTGGGGGTGGTGGTGTTGGTAGATTCACTACTGATGGGAATGTTGCTCATTAAAACAAAACGAAATCTCTTCTTTCCCTTTCGTGATTTTAGGTGTTATTTTATTTACTTTAATTAGAAAATTTGAGGGATGGGGGTGAGGAAAAGCTATATGCATGAGTGCCCCAAAATAAAGTGTGTTGTTTTCAAATTTTCAAAGACCCATTTCATGAACTGAGAGTTTCTAGTTCCAGTTATGTGGACCAAGAAGTTGGAGACAAACTTTTTTTTTTTTTAAAGAGCTTTCCTGTCATTTTAATACAAGGTACAGATCTGTACAGGCAAATATGTTAAACCCAAAAGCGCACAAAGAAACAGTTCTTGGGGATCATGACTGGCAGAGGCTTAAAAAAAAGTATATGAGTTTAACACAAGCAAACTTTTGTGACATTTCCACCCTTAGCCATGCCGATATTGTTGAGAGTGTACCCAGAGGGAACCATAGTTCCAAGATCACTGGGTGCACTGAGAGTGGTTGCATGGGTTCCGTCAAAATAAAACCCCTATTTTCACCTGGTGCCAGCTGGATACCCCCAATGGGGGGGGGAAATAAATATCCATTAAGTTGAAAATATAGGAAATGGCAGAGGAAAGAAACCTGTGCGACAAAAAGCCGATAAGTCTAAACGAGTTAAATTGAGCATTCCCCAGGAAAACAAGCAATGCTCTTCCAGTAGCTACTTGCACTATGTGTAGGCCAAAGCTGTCCTTTGCCCTGGAAAGTCACCAATGGACATTGCCTGGCCGCAAACTGGATTTTATTACATCGACCACAGCTAATACACTAACCAATTCCCCCAACCAAGTGATTGCAGCAATGTTCCTCCTTTGGGTCCCGTGACATCTAGATGACCTCCTCTGCCCTGCTGCCCTGCCCAGGGATACTCAGCTCGCATTGCATTTCGCTATGCAACCTCCAAGAAGGCCTAACAAACCCGAACTCCATCGAAGGAGAGGGGGAGCTAGGCGTGTCCAGTCAGCCGCTTCATAGATAGATCAAAGGCCGTATTTTGATTTTGGGGGCGTTGGGACATTAAATGGCACTCAAGGTGTGGTGATACCTGAGCTTGACACAACCAGCTCTAGTTTTGTCTGATGACCCTTCCAAGCTCTTTTTTTTCCTCTCAGAGAAGACTGTCTTATCTCAGTATGACCCTGGGAGAACTCGAACTCTTAGAAACATGCGCCATGGTGATGCTGAGTTGGTTCCGTGTTAGGAACCGCAGTCTTCAAAGCGGAAGACCCGGCAGAAGTGCCTGCTCGGGGTGTCCCTTGCTTTTACCCCAAACCCTTCTAGAAACTCCATCAGCAGAGATAGAAATAAGATTTGGGTTGAGATATCTTTTGAGAGGTGAAAGGAAAGACAATTAAAAGTTACTTGAACTGAAAAAGGAACCTGACAAACTTCTCCATCTGCCTCAGAGGCAAGAACCCCTAAATTCATTCTCCTGGCTCTGATACCCATCATTTCCAAGGCCCGCGCCATCCTCCACCTTTTACAGAAACTCCTTCTCTGGGTTTCTCTAACCACCCAGGCGAGTCAAGACCGGCCTAGTTCGAGCAGTACCTGGTAACCCCTCGATGTCTTTAGGCGCGAGGCTGCCGGCCCATTTTCCGAGGGCGCTCGGAGGCGAAGCATCCAAGCGGGTCCTCGAAATACAGCGGGCGGGACTCAGGCGAGCTGAGAGAAGATCCCGGCGCAGGAGCGAGCTAATGGCACTCGAACCCCGGCGGGGGGCAGAGTAAGGGCCTGGATAGCGGCGGTGTGTCCCCTCCAACGCAGAAAGTGTGGGCGCGCGGAAACCCGCGGCAAGCGAGCCCCAAGTGGAGCGCAGTCTGACAGCGCCTTTCTCTGTCTCTGAACTCGTGTCCGATGGAGGGGACGCCACCCAGCGGGCAGGGTGACGTCACCGTCTCCCTGACACTCCACATTAAAGGGCTGGCATGTTACAGGGAGGGAGGGGGAGAGTGAAAGCCAGAAGGAGCTACATAGAGATCCTTTTCCAGCAGGCACGAAAGCCACCACCTAGCCAACTGCAACTGGCAGCTCCTCAACCTGGGAACAAAACACAGCAATGAGACTGGACCCCCTGATCTGGTTTAGGAGTCCAAAGCTGAATTGCTTGCGTGCATCCTAGGGAGATTCTAGAATGTCTAGCAATCTAAAGTCTGCCTGTCCATATTAGCCCCTTCTGATTTCTGGAAGTCACCCTCCTTCCTGAACGTATTCTCCGCTACAGGGAGCACACTAGCAGCCTCTGTGTCTCCGAAGATGCAAAATGCAGTCGTCTGGAGAGCGGATTACTCTCAGCACCTCCTTTGAAACACTGCAGAAATGAGAAAAAGGAGAGAAGTTTCTCCATTGGGTGCCCAATGTGATAACAGGACTGCAGGAAGAGGTCAGTGAGCCCAGGTTTGCACTTCCTTTTCAGGGCAAAGTAGCCACTGAGCCTTGCCTGGTCGACAGTGAGTACAACGGACTGAAGACAACTGTGGGTGCCAGTGTGCACTCCTCCACCAATGTCGATCAGAACGCCTCTCTAACTCATTTTTTATAAGATCTATGCAGGCCATTTCCACACAAGGAAAAGTAGGATGGTCTATTACAGAGGCTCTTGGACAAATTGCCAATTCCCCTGGAGAAATATATTTCTGCAGACTCCTGTAAAAAGACTGCAGAACCTCCCCAGAAAAAGGAGCCGGCTCGGAGGAGAAGGAATCTTTCCTCATAGTTCCCCCAAAGTGAGGCACACCCTGGGATATTAATGAAGTGTGCAAAGAGCCAGAGCAGCCACTGGCCAGTCCATCACGATGTAAAGAAGCCATTTGTTTGGAGGACATTCTAAGGCCAGCAAGTATGTTCTTCCAGTGCTATGCCGGATGAAGTCCAATTACTGCCGGGTGAGATAGACTTAGGGACAGACAGTTTATGTTGTAGAAATGACAGCCATCTCCACTAAACCCAAAGCCTGACCAGATCCCATGATAGCACAGACACTTGCCAAATACTAGCATGAACACGTGAAACCTTAACAGCTCTCCATAGCTTAACAAAGCCGAGGGGGAGCCAAGGAAGTCAAGGCCTTTGCTCAGGAGTTGGGGCTTTTTAGAAAACATGAAAAGGGTGGTGGGTTTTGCAGGAGGCAGAAGTGTCAAGTGGCAGTGAAAGGATTTATCAAGGATCGCCTTATATTTAAGGGCACCAAAAGCAAAACTTAGAGCCTAGCTGAAGGGCCTGAAGTCAGCCCAGTTCTTCCTGTCTAATTCTTCCTTTACAAGAAGGAAAACTTGGACTGCCCGGCTCATTTGTCTAAACAGCACCATTGTCATTTTCTAACCCCGCCACCAGGAAGACAAACACGGGTAGTCTTCTTGTCCAGCTGTCCATCCCTAAGCCTGTTTCCCACGGTTCCACCGTTCCACCGTTCCATGGTCAAGCCCACATCTTCTGCCTGCCTCCTTTTTGGAGTTGAGGGCTCCTGTAAAATAAGTTTAGATTTGCTCAGTCTGTCCCCAGAGCCCAGGATGCTGGAAGGAAAGAAAGCTCCAGCCACTCAGAAAGCCACAACATGGGCAGGCTCTGAGACTAGAATTGGGATAAAGGAAGTTGATCATCTCTAGCTGAGGTACCTCTGGGAACTGCCTGGGCAGTGCTGTGTGGAGGAAGTGCCCTAGGGTTTATGCTTTTACTGGGAAGCTCCCCTATTTACTAAAAAGGCAGACTCCTACTCTTAAAAAGGTGTCTTCTTCAAATGCATCTTTCATTGAAAAGAAATTTATCTGGCTAGCTCCTTGCCTTCTATCCTTCTGTCCTGGCACTGACTCCGCTCACAGTGGCATGAGCAGTTACTTCTTCCTTGCCTATCACAGTGCTTTGGAGATTGACTGAATAAAAGCCTGACACTGTGATTTTTTTTTTAAAGTTTCGCTAGAAAGAGAAATGTGCAGTATAAGGCTAAATATTTTTTATTTAAATGACTTTAAGAAGAGTAAGTATTTTATTTCCCTAGCGAGTCTGGATGTCCTGCTGGAACACCAGGCCAGTTGCATTCTTGGAATGTGTAGGCATAAAGTAGTTTCTTTTTTTCATCCCCAAAGTGTATTCTGCTCAGATTCTCAGAGAATCTTTTCTGGATGTCCAAGTTCGAGGAGTGGCAGCCCATTTGTGTTCTGTGAGCAACTGTGCTACCTCAGACCCTTTGTTTGCCTTGAACAAGTCCCTGCTGCTGCTGCTCAGGGCTATGCCAATCCTTGCCCTGGCATCTCGGACCCTGACAGGCCCAGGCAGGAAGAAGCCCATTGGAATGAGTTAATCAATGCTTTCCTATTTGAGCGGACATGCATTTTACACGTCGGGACTCTCCTCAGCCTACTAATTGATTCAAATAGTTTTATTGGTTAAACTGGTGTCACCCGCTTGCATGATCTATCACCGCACCAAGGAGAGCATTTCCACTCCCATCTCCATTCCGGGCGGCTGCGGTTCACCCAGGTCAAGGACAGGTAAAGGAGCCCGACGTCCGGACCCAAAGGAAAACCACAAACCGAGCTGCCCCCCTTGGAATTGGAGAGGCGAGAGGCGAGGCCTCCATGCAAGAGCACGCGGCTAGCTCTCCAGCGCTGATGGAGTCTTATAGCTAAGGCTATTAAGACCTGGTTGAAGGGAACCCAAACCAAGGCAGGACGGAGTCCTCCACTTTGGAAGCGGTTTGATTCCGAGCCGCAGCGGTTCGAGCTGAGCCACGGCGAAGGCGAGGGGAGGAGCTGTCCGTGGTGCTGACGCAATGCGCTACTCCCAGGCATAACAGATCCTAGACGGACCCTTCCAGCCTGTCGCCATGGGAGCATTAGATTCAGCTTTGGGCAGAGGCAGGACCCATTACATTTAAGAGGCAAGCAAGAGGTGATGCGGGAATCACACCTTTAACTTCTCATATCTGCCCCGTTTAGAAGATAAAGACCTTAATAAAGAAATCCATAACAACAAGAAACACCAGCTATCCTTTCTAGCCTCTCTTTGAACTCTCCTGAGGAACCCATGGTAGTTGCATATCAGAGACTCATCCCCACCCATATCCCTCCCTCTCACTCCTGTTCCTCTTTTGTTTATTTTCACTCTCAAGAAGGAATATTTCTGCTCCTCTCTTTGACATAGATGCTCCTGGCATGGTAGGGAAAGAGGATTTTCCTCTCACTCCCAGGGGTGCAAAAGGAGATCCATAAGGAAATTTGAAGCCTGGTGGGCAGATGTAGTCACCAAATTAAAGGGGGTTTGTAGTCACATGAAGCTGGTACAAATTGCTCTGCCACCATCTCTCAGCTGTGGAAACTTGCCCAAACACCTACATTTCCCAAGTTTCACCTGCAAAATGGGGAGATTGCTAAGTAGCACACTGGGCTGAAGTGAGAATTAAATTGTACACACACACACACACACACACACACACACACACACACACACACACACGATGTGCTTGACATATTTAATAGATGCTACTCTAAACTGCCCTTCCCTGGAGAATGAGAACAAGGGCTCTGTCCGTTCAAAGATGTGCTAGATAGCGCAAATGGCTCCATAATAAATGGCATCAATGATGCTTTAACTTATTGAGCAGAGATGAAGGCAAGTTACCTGCAGGAATATCAGTTTTTCTCTTTAAAACTGTATTTTGTCCTTAAGTGAGAAAGCATTTTAAAAAGATTTATTTTATCTTTAAGTGTGTGTGTGTGTGTGCTCATGTGCACACACATGCGCATGCATGTGCATGTACATAAGTATAGATGCTTGTGAATGCCAGAGGTATTGGAGTCCCCTGGAGTTGGAGTTAACAAACTTGATGAGCCACACCAATGTGAGTACTGAGAGTTGAACTCCAGTCATCACAAGAGTAGTATGTGTTCTCCAAGTAACATCAAGTTATCCTTCGGGCCCCAGGACAACTATAAGTTAATTATAATCCGCCTATCATCTATTTATCTATAGATGGGAAATCTCAAACTTTCAATTCTCTGGCATTAGCCTACCCACTGCTGGGATTACAATCACGTGCCACCACACCAAATTTTAGTGTTTGTTTTAGACACAGGTAGCTGAAATCTCAACAAGTGTTTGTCCACCCCACTTTGCAGAAACTAATAATAAAAATTATCAAGGATAATGGCCATAACGATGATTGCTGATGACTCTCACTTCTCAATTGCCATCCTTTCTGCATCTTGGTGAGCAAACCTAACACAAATTCCCCGATTTTCACTTCACTGACTCATTCAGAGCCATATTAAGTAAAACAAGGAAGCCAACCAAAGGTTTATTATTACGATGGAAATCATAAAGAAATGATGACGGCCCTGGAACTTTTGGGAGCAGATACAATCTTTGAGCCTTCTCTAAATACTGTCTATTGAAGAAGAAGACCCTCCCCCCAACACAAAGTTTCTTGAGGAAGAGAATGGGAGAGAATATGTGCCCCTGAAACTATGTACCCTTAAAGTCTTCGTGGGAATTAGTGATCCAGTCTTAAGCTTGAAGCACACACTGTTATAGGAAATAGAAACTCTGGGGGAGGAATCGAGTCTTAATTTTTCTTTACCAAAGGAAGCCATCATTGCAAGAAAACTTGAATTTGTGTAAATGGCAGAGAAAGCTCTTTATCTGTTTGCAGAGATTTAGGACATTTGCTGCTGGAATTATTTTTCCTTCTTTAAACAGGGGATGAACATTTATTCCCTCACAGTCCTCACACACCCATGAACACAGCGAGACATGTGTGTACATCATTTATAGGAAGCAATAAATCCAGCTGGGGGCATGAAGTTAGCATGTGTTCTGGCCACTTAACAAATATTAGTTGATCAAGATGAAATTCAGAGGCAACAAAAACACCTGAAGATGTGTGGGTGTACACTTCTCCCAGAATGTGCCTGCAAATGTGCATCAAGGATAAAAGGTAGCACAGGAACAAGCCTGTGCACCGGGCTGTCTTCCCTTCCCTGTCTTCTCCCTCCCTCTCCGGGAGCATGCATACACACATGACCCATCCCCTCCACTCCCCTTCCCTGCACACTGAAAAGGAGGGGGGTCCTTTGAAATGGAGGTGGTCCCAGCTGGAAAACCCCGGAGCTCATTTAGATCACATCACTTCAGGCTTTTGTCTCTGCTCCTGAATAACGTAGGCTGCTGCAACAAAAGGGTAGGCATCTACATGGAGTTTTTATTGGCAAAGACGCATCTCAAAGATGCTGCTATGCTATAATAATGAATAACAAGACAAGATGCCTGCTCTCTCTCTCTCTCTCTCTCTCTCTCTCTCTCTCTCTCTCTCTTGCTTTTATTTTATTTTATTTTTCATTGCCATTACTAAAGAAGGGAAAGGAGAAAAGGGGAGATGGGAGAGAGGGAGAGGGAGGGAGGGAGGGAGGGAGGGAGGGAGGGAGAGAGAGAGAGAGAGAGTAATGCAGGAAGCAGAGATTGTGAAAGAGAAAACTAAGGCAAGTATTATTTGGGTGCATTCTCACAAGAGTCTTTAATTGTATGAAGATTTCAACAACTACAAAGTATATAAAATGAAACCTGGGCTTATTTTATTTTATAAGTAGCTCTTTTATTTCAGGGAACTAGTTTAAGAAGCGACTGACACAGAAGATCTAGAACAAGGACCTTTTAAAGCTTGGAAAAGAGAGGGAGGGAGGTGGCTAGGGGGAGGGGCACAGCCTTCTGTTGATGTGTCACTGGAGAGAAAATGACATAGATACACATTTAACATTTCCCCAGATGACACTGCTAGATAGAACATTAGATTTTATTTTCCGGTGGTGGGGGAGGCATGTTGTTTTGTTTTGTTTTTCCTTTCCTGTTCTTCGCCCCAAATACTGCACACCTGGAAAATTTGCTTCGCCCTCAAGCTTGATCCTATTCGCTGTTACACTAATAAACTGCCATGTGCTTCCTGGGGTTCCAGTTAGAGCAAGCGTTTTCTTCTGTATGCAAACTTTAAGTTTGTGTTAGCAAAAGGTGGCATGACACATTAGTCAGACAGATCTCATAATTAGCTCCCCAAACTTTGAAGCCTTTAAGCACCAAGGTTGAAAGGATTTTTTTGTTGTTAAAAGAAATACCTTAAAACACACAAAAATGAAAAGTCCTTTCAGTATACTATCTGAATATTTGCTGGGTGTCATATTTTCAGGAATATCCCCAGACCAAAGGCAATAGCATCCCAAACTTTTTCAAAACATATTATGATATCACCGACAAACTCTTAATGTAGGCAAATAATTAAATTTTCCATCTTTTAGAACTGTGTAACCTTGGGTGTCTTAGAAACAAATTGCACAAACAAACCAGGGAGATGAGCACTGAGGGTTTCAGAGGAGATATAATGAAGCAACTTTAATTACTAACTTGAAATTAAAAATGTAATATACAGATTTAAATTTATTTTCACCTAAATTGTGTATAAAATTATATGGCTTTTGCAGGCTAAGAAATGCTTTGTAACCAGCCATGCTGCTAAAAAGTCTGAAGTAGTTTCCAAAAGCGAGTTCCCAGACTCACACAGTAATAATGACACATTTATCATTACTGATGACCACCTACTGGGTAATTATTGCTTTGTTACTACTATTACAATCAAGAGATTTCTTTATTTACTGTTAACATTCACTTAAAACTGAATGTTAATGACTGTTCTGAATTCACCAAAGAGAGTTTTCTGTTATATTTCAGAAGTACTTACGTTCTGGTTCAGAAATGGAAAACCATATCATAGCAGACTAGAAGGCGAGGCAAGTACTTCGTTTTTCACCCTCTCTTGAGAACATAAATGGCATTCTGAGGATTTCTGGAGCAAAATTCTCCAGCTCAGAATTGCCAAAAGGTCAGCATAATGCAACCACTTGACTTGTGCTAATTATGTAAGTATTTTATTACACGAGATCCATTCATTATTGATACTTGTTTGCAGTAACGTCCTACTTGGGAGACTTGTATTTTATATGAGAAGTAAACAACACACTGGCTCCAGGGCTAGCCTCTCCTATCTCATTTCTTCTTACTCCATTGTCTAGTTCCACGTTCCTCCTAGGTTTTGTCCCTATTGGTGCACATACAACCCCAGAAGACTCCCCTACTCCATTTCCCTTGCCTCCTCAGGGCTCCCAGTTCTTAAAAAATAAGCTCTGGGTTTGCAGAGTGGAGTGGAGTTGATGTGCGTGGGAAATATAACTCACTGTAGGTTTTCGTATAAAGCCTATACTCCTCGAGGCTTGGGCAACAATTTCCCTCTTCATAAACTGCCTGTAATTCCCACTTGGGAAATAAATTGGGCTTTGGAATGCTCAGAGATTAGGAGATGAACATTACAGAGGAGAGCATGATAGAAACTCTTTAGCGGTGGACAAACTCGGAGGGAGGCTACTGGAGTCCCTGGCAGGTCTGAGTCTTAGCCAGTGCTGGTACTGCAGTCTACAATAACTTCTTCAGAGTCCCAGCCAAATGCTACAGGGTCCAGGGACCCTGAAGAGTTTCATTCTAGAAGCTGTGTGGCTAGCTGTCCAGAGCTTCTCAGAGAAGCCAAAGTCCTCCAGCCTAAACATAGGAATTTCTTCTTGGGTTTCATCTCGGTTCTGAGATCCCTGCCAGTTTGGATGTAAGATCAGAAGTCAGCATGCTGGAGATGGAAGGGAGTCTTGAAGTGGAGGCGCTTAGGACACAGAATAGTGTGAAACGTGGGGGCAGTAAGACTGCAGGTGCTGAGGAGAAGGAACCAGCTGGAAGCTGCCGATCCAAGGCTTTGGATCACTTGAGAAGGATAAAATGGCGTGGGTTTGAATGAGGTAAAGATAACTTTGGGGGAAGAACCTGCAGATGAGCTGAGATTGAGCAGTTCTGGCCGAAGCCCTGAGCAGAACTGACAGAGCTCAAATCCCAGGTTTGCGCCCCCTCCCCGCCCCCAGAGTCTTTACTCTGCAACTTGGAACTTCCACACTTAGAGTTTTTTAGCACAGAGACGAAGGGAAGACTCAGGTCCCCAGGGCCCTGTAATGTGGGTGTTTCAGGGTTGGTCAGCGCCCCACCCTCACTCAGCTAGGCTCCTTGCCTCTTGCTTTTACCCCGTGCCAGGGCGAAACAGCTCCGTGTGATCTATGGAGGGATGCCATTCCCAGCAAGGCTTCTTTAATGGTTCTTTAACAAACTCTTCGATCTCTCTTTGGCCGCTCTGACTCTCACTCACCTCCTCTCTCTTCCCTTCTCCACTGTCTTCTTCAATTATTTATGAGCAGCATTAATTATTCAGGAAGAGAGAAAACTCCAGCTTTGGGAACTTTACAAGGGGGAGTTAGGGGTTCCTTTCCTGTACCCACGGTAGTTTTTAGGGTTAGTCTCGGGACTGCATTTGGCTTAATCCTGCTTTGAATCACAAGAGAAAGGGAACCCTGTAGTTGGACCGGAGGCGACGTGGGAGGGATATACTCATCTCGGTCCTTTCTGGCCTCTAACAGCCTCCAGAGACCAGAAGTTACGGAGCTCATCCGCAGGAGTCGCTGTCCGGACCAGACTGTGCTGAAACCTCCAGCCTAAGTCCTGAGGCTGCGGGGTTGGCGGGTGGTGGTGCACTAGAGGGTGGGTGGTGGTGTAGGGTGGAAGATCTGGATTTGACCCCAGGCAGGGGGACTCCTCTCCAAAAAAGTCTTGTTTGTTTTCTCTGCCTTCAACCGTCCCCCCTCATACCCTTCCCCCCGCCCCGCCTCCTGACAACAGGAACACTGTAACCAAAGATTAATTGCCTTAATCAAATAGACCCACCCTCTGCAATTAATCTTTTACCAACAAATTAGAAACAATTTACCTCAACCTCCTGGGTCAGGAGGAAAGAAGAGGTAGGGTGAGGCGGGCGGGGGCGGGGGCGGGGGGGGGTGGGCGGGCAGGAGGGGAGACTTTGACAAAACCTGCAAAAGGTGCGAGGCGGGCACTTGGGAGCCAGGTTGAGTTTAATGCCAAAGGGGAGGGAGGAGGTCGGGGTCAGCGGTAGGACTCCACTGGGGCCGGAAATTCCTAGAGTGCCTTTCAGCTCGGGTTCTCCAAAGGAGTGGAGGCGGAGGGCAGAGGGTGAGGCCACTTACCTGCCCGCGCTGCCCGCGCTGCCCGCGCGCGGTCTTCGGCCCTCAGTGTTAGATCCTCCCGCCCGCCTGGCGGTCGGCGGCTGCTCCGGCTCTGTCTCCCGCGGCGCTCGCCGCCTCCCTCGCGCGGGATCCGCCGCCGCCCGCAGCCCGCGTTCCTTTGCGTGCCAGCTTGCGGGCGGGTCCTCCTCCGAGTCCCAGTCGGGTCTCGCTCCTCCCTTGCTCTCCCTTCCCGGCAGCCCCTAAGCTCTTCCTACTCCCCTTCTTCACAAGTTTGTAAGTTTGGGGTAAGGGTCGATCTCCTCGCGCCCAGCTTCTCGGTTTAGCTAGCTCAAGATCCGCACCCCCACTTCCCAGCTCAGTCCTGGGCCTCTGTTGCCGCCTGTTGGTCAGGCAGAGCAGGGCAGGGCCATAGCGCAGAGACAGTCCTTCACCCCTCACCCTCTCAGTGCCCAGTAGTTAAAACAGCACGGAAAAGAAGGCGAGGTGGAGGGCGGGTAACTGCAGTGAGGCCTAGGGCAAAAAAGGTTGGCCGTGCACATCGGTGTGCATAGCCTGGGCTGAGTGTGAGCTCTTCACAGGAAAGGTTGGACCATGGCTTGCAGGTCTCCTGTGTTGCCCCCGGTTCACTAACAGCTACATCCCTTCTCCAGTTCTTGGGGAACAACCACCTGAGGGGAGGCTGGGCCAAGAGGCTGGCTGTGGATATCTATTGAGTATCTGTGGAACTAAGAGAAGACTGCTGGGAAGGCTAAAGTCCTAAGAGTGAGTCCTTCCAGTCTAAGGGGAGGGGAAGTTTTAGGGATGTCATTAGGGAGTGTCAAACTGGGGGGACGGACGGTTGGCATGTTTGGGCCAGAGGTTTCCAGGTAGAGTTCAGGGCTGTGGATGGGGGGGGGGGGGGGCGGGGCGGAGAAGGTTCTAGTGGTGAGGACAGAATTCAGGATGACTTAGGTGGCTTTTTGAAGGAAGGTTTTCTGCACTGGCCTAGTCCCTAAGTGACTACCCTGGTGCTGGTCTGACCCATGGGACAACCTTCCTCGCTTTGCACTTCTTAGGAAGTCTTGGCCTGGACCCTGATCCACCAAGGCATCAAGGAGTGGAGGTATGACACTCTCCCCGCCCGCACCCTGCCTGTCGTTTTCATTCAGAGAATTGATGTACTGCTTTTCGCTGCCCCGCCCCTTCTCTAATAAACGATTCCCATAGATTATTCGATGCAGAGAAGGAAAGACGGCTGCTTAAAAAACAAAAAGCCATAGCCCTAATGAGTTCAATTACAATGTGGTAAACACATTGCCTCTACGCTTTAATTAAGCCTGCTGCCCAATTTTAACTCATTAGTAATTCATTAAGAGAACAGCCCCGTGCTGGCGGGTGGAAGGCGTCATAGACGGATTATGCTGGGCGGAGTCCGCACACTGCTGGCCCCTCAGCGGCCCTCGGGCGAACCAGGTATGCAACCCAGTGGCTTCAGTGACTATTAAAGCCAGAATCCCCTCCCCAGACGCACCAGACTTAGCAACTCTGAGCTCCCAAGATCGCCTGTCTAATCTTTGTCCCTTGGGCTTGTAACAGTTTACAGACCTGTTGGGTAGGTAACGGTGATGTAGGGTGGAGCCTGGGCAGGGGAAAATGTCCTCGGATTAAACCAGGTGGCTAGGTTAAGTGCGTTTTCACTTTGTATTAGATTGGAAGGAAGGAAGGAAGGAAGGAAGGAAGGAAGGAAAGAAAGAAAGAAAGAAAGAAAGAAAGAAAGAAAGAAGCTACGTTTGTCTTTAGCTACTGCAGTTTGTACAGAGAAACTACATCATGCTTTTTTGGGCCAGGAATGAGGAAGGTGGCGGCAGAAGCAGATTGGCTGCAGAAGGGAAGATCTGAAGGTAGGAGCCCACAATCTCCTTTATCCTTTCCACTCTCTTGTGAGTGGCTAAGACTGGGGCTCTGCATCTGCTCAACTTTGCGGGTTGAGACCAGCACTTGAGACCATCCCATTGTGGACAGAAAGGGTAAGAGTGTGGTAGAGTGAACCATGCCTTGGCAACGTGTCAGCAAACTGATCCAATAGTGCCTTTTCCTAATGGAGAGAGAGCGTAAGACAGCCCCTCCCCCTTCCCTGGCCTTGGTAGGTTCCAGAAAGAAAGTGTCAGCAAGCATGTGCTGGGCGGTTCACAGTTTGGATAGGACTGAATTCACAGGTCCCCAGGTTCCAGCATGGAGTTTCCAAAGCAAAGGACATATATGGAGAGAGGGCTAGAGAGGGAAACTGGTTAAGCAAAGGACTTGGAGCGGCTTCCTGGCCCATTTCTGGGGCTTTCTTTGGTTTGAAGAATCCCTAGTCTCCCTGGCTGCTCACCGCGCCCTCTAGATGCCGCGGGAACTTGTCCTGGGCGGCGAGGGCCGGCTCCGCCTTCCGAGGGCGGGTGGGGACTCCCCGCGGTCAGTGCGGAGCCCCAGGCCGGGATTGTTTGCGCTCTTTCCAACCCTGAGCAATCCTCAGTCCGCGATTGTCCACTCCAGTCCGGCCGGCCGCTCCGTTCCTTCATCCGAGCTACTGCGGCTTCTAGAAGAGAGTGCACGGTTGGGATTTCCTAGCGGCGGAGGGTAAAGGTCTCGCGGCTAGGTGGCCAAGGCGGAGCGTTGGGCGCTCGCCTCACTCTTTCGTGCGTGGCTAGGGTGCGCTAGAGGGATGTCTTGAATTTTGGCCTACCCGCTCCTGGAGGCAGGAAATACTGCGGGTTCAGAGTGGGTACCCTGCGACCCGGGGTCCTGCCTGGCTTTGCACTCTTGGATTCTCTGGAGAGGATTCCGGAGAAATCTACCCGACCTCCCACCCCTTCCCGGAATTGAGTCTTTGCCCTGGAGTGGTAGATCCCTCCCAGGAGGGTGGCGGCGGGAGGAGTCTTCTGTCAGTTGGGGCACAGAGTGCATGGACCCCGGTCTCTGATGAGAGGGGGCCCTGGGTCTGGTGAGTGTCGTTTCTGGTTGCTTTTCCGGAGCCTCATGCTGACTTGGTGGGTCTTCCTCCCAAGGTTTGGCCTTGCCACAGCAGCATCTTCCCGCCCTCGGGAGACTGGCCTCCGGGAGCTCGCCGGTTGAAAGGCCCCATTCCAGCGCCTGGTGCATTCAAAACAGAAAAATGTGATCCCCGCCCGCAGGGGATCCGGGCGCTTATAATGCGGAGGGGCAGTGATGGAATCAGCAATGCGAACAAGTGGACAGCCTCGAAGGAAACACGCCTCTTTCTAAGAGTTTCCGGGTTTGTAATTCAGTTAGGTGTCTGTGGGGGAACTCAGAGGCAAGAGGGCATTTATTCACTCTGGGGAAAAAGTTACTGGGAACAACATTTCAGAGTAGTCCCTTGCGCCTGATGATAATTACAACTAAATAGACTGTCTTCCTTGTTTTTTCCTTCTCTAATTCAAGGACTGGGGGAGGGGTGGTGGGGATACTCTGCTGCTGTTGACACTAGAATAAATTAAGCAGTTTTTTGTGTGTGAGTTTTGGGGGAAGAGTCACTTCTCTATACTGTCAGGTGAAACCTTTAGAACTACCCCTGCCCCAGCAAAAAACAGGGCGGTCTTATTTGTCAGGTGCTACTATTCAAGCCCCACTCCAATCCTAGCCTGCTTTTTTCTAGCCCAGGATGCTGAGAACAGGACCAGAAGTCAGTTTAGAGATGCCAAATTTTCCCAAGGTGGGCTTTAAACAATCTGTGGGTTTCACGCAATCTGGCAATCTGCTTTCCTTTTCTTTCTTTTGTGACCCCTCACAAAAAGCTGTGGCGACAGATGCTTAGATATCAACCATTAAAATACTAAAAAATGTTGTTTGCTCTCTTGAAGTGTGTCTCTGGGGTCAAGGATGCCACCCCATAGTTTAATACTGTCAAATTAGAGAGAAGTTGAGTGGGAGGATGCGGAAGCGAATCACATCTTTGGTAAGGCACAGAAAGTAAAGATCCCAATTTATTAATCCCAAATAAGCATGCTAGTAACTGTTTACAAGCCTGTCTTAACAGAGCTAGCAGAGCATGGACAACAGCTTATGACAAACAAGCAGGGGACAAGTGAGAGGTTCTGGAGATGGTGTCTTGAGACTCACTGTAGAAATAAAACAGGAAAAGCCTGTTGACTCATTCTTGAGGCATTTCTTTCTTTCTTCCTTCCTTTCTTTCTTTCTTTCTTTCTTTCTTTCTTTCTTTCTTTCTTTCTTTCTAAGAAAGAAAAATGTGTTCACAATGAAAATACTTATATGCTAGCTGAAAGCAGAACCTTTCATTTAATTATCCTGTGACTCCCATGAGTTAGGGGTCATTGCCCACATTTTACAGATTTTGAAAACTGAAGCTCAGAGAGGGTATCCTTCCCTCAACACCACACAGCTTGGTAAGTAGCAAAACCTGTTTTCAAGTTAGTAGCTGTTTAGATTTTGAAGTATGCTCTTAACTAATAAACCGTACTGTGGACCACTTTACACTCATCATGTCATTCTACCCTGGCAACATTATCAAGTAGGTGAGCCTCCCCCCTCCACCCCCCATTAGCTGCATTTGAACTACGATTTTCAGTTCATCAGGCAGATCCGTGATAGCTCATTTGGAAACTGATATTTGGCAGAGTGTATCTGGAGAAATGCCACTGCTCTGGTTTGGCTGTGGGTTGCCACAAGCAAGGTTCATGTGTTGCATGTTGGTCCTTAATGCAGCAGGATTAAGAGGCAGCTGAGTCTCTAAGAGGCAGAACCTAGTTGGGGGGGGGGTAGCCTGGCCAGTGGGTGCTTGGCCTCAGAAGTGATTGATGTGATTGTTTGGGGACTCTGATTAGTTTTCTTGAGAACAAGTTGCTATGAATGAACAGGCCTCAAGGCTGGAGTTGTGGCTCAGTGGTAAGGCTTTGAGTTTGATTCCTGCGCGCGCGTGCAGACACACACACACACACACACACACACACACACACACACACACACACACCAAAAGGAAAGAAGAAAGCACTCAAGCAAGCCAATGCTGTGGCTGACCTCTAGATCTTTTTCTTGTGTCCTCTCTCCTTACCCTTTATGTGGTATTAAACCCTTACTGAAAGCCATTCAGATGCTGAGTCCTGAAGACTCAGTCTAAAGAAACCATTGTTCTTTTGTTTCCTTGTCTGTTTGCCTACCAGTCTGTCTGTTTGTCTATTGAGACAGGGTCTCATTAGGAATTCTTAGCTGGCCTCAAAATCAGAGATCCATCTGTCTCTGCCTCCTAAGGTCTGGGATTTACCACTTCCAGGTACTCTCTGTGTTTTGAACAGGATCTCTTGTAGCCCAGGCTGGCCTCAGGGCCACTATGACAGTGAGATTGACCTTAAAACCTTGATCTGATTTTCTGAGTACTGGACACCACCCCATCTGGAGAAGAAACCTTCTGTATTTACCTATCGCCTAATTTCAGGAAATTTTCTTATAGAAATAGAAAATGGACTAATAGAATGCCAACAGAAGATTATACTGTTCTCAAGGCTTTGGGTTTCAGACCTCTGTCCATTCCAATGTCAAAATTAACTTCCAACTTGGTGGAAGTTGATGACATCTTTATTTCATTCTATGAAGTTGGAACCAGAAATTTGGGACAGGGTGGGGTACTTTGCTTTCTACAGATGGTTATAACTTTCTTCTAGTTCCCAGAAGTCATTAACTTGGTGGTAGTCTGCCCTGACCTGCAGGGTTCACCTAAAACTCGGGAGGGAGATCACCTGTTGAGAATGCAAGACACAAGAAAGGAGAGCAAGTCTGATTGATCAAACTCTCAAACTTTATTAGTCAGACAGCAGCTTTTATAATTCAGAAGGCAGGGAAGCATATTGCTATAGCAACCCAGCTGCAGGCTTTTCTCAAAACACAGGGAATTTCAGGCAGGGTTATAATGTCCTGCCACACAGGGTATCTGGCTCCCTCTTTGTCTAGTCTAGCTGCTAAACCACAACAGGGTTGCTCCATCTCTATCTGTCTTTAGTCTAACTGCTGACCCACAACAGGGGCAGCTAGTTTCTGGTGAAAGGTAAGCTCTGGGAAAGACAGAGACTTAAAGGCACAGCCTCTGACAAGATGGCTGAACATTGGCCATATGGCCTATTGTCCCCAACAGTAGTTGGTATCCTGAAATTTCTCAAAATCATGTACATCTGGTCCTAGGGAGAAAACTCAGGTACTCCAGAGAGCTAAGCCAGCCAGTTTCTGGGACTCAGTTACATGCTCCAAAGGAAATATTGAGAAGAAGGCAATGGATCACTTCTCTGGAGGGTGTAACTTGAAAAGAGTGTGGTGCATGGTCAAAGCACACAAACTCCTACAGCCAGTGGGCACACAGAGCTAAGAGAGGCTCTCAATGGGGGTTTGACCAGCCTTATTCTAATAGATATCCAAGATCTAATAGACAGCAGCTTTGTTTTTGGGATACATGTGGGGCCTGAACTATGCCCAGAGCTGTGTATAGGTAAACAGACAGACCCTGGGCTCACTTGGATGACAGAAAAGCTAATAGTTGATGGCTTTTTTCTTCTTCTATCACATTAAACTCTGAATATTTCAACAGAAGTGTTCTCCTTGGAGCAATTCATCTAATTTTTTTCCTCTTCTTCTATTTGTAGGCCACTGCACAAGATCCAGCCAACTTATTCTTCTGAGCCTGACACATGGGAAAGTGAAAGGAGAGAGATCTTCACCTTCACAGTCATCCTGGGAAGCAACAGCAGGGACACAAGCACTCTAGACCCATCTTTGCCTTGGCCCTTGGCCTTTTAAGCTGTCTTTACTGTGAAAGATCATATCATAAGAAGTTAACTAGCAATCATTAACTGAATGGTATGCTTATCTGCTGCATTCTGGATGGCATATATACTGTATGTATCTGGATGGCCAGCAGCAGAAATGTATTTCATATCAGGAAAAGACCAGGTTTGCCAATACCCTATCGTTATGATACATATGGAGTAAGCTTGTTTCAGGGTTCATCTTTTCCATGGAGTGAGGCACTTGAAGGACGGGCTGTCTTAGTCTCTTTCTCTTTTTGGTTATCCAGGAAGGGAAAATAAAACATTCCGTAGAGTATTTTTTTTTCTTTTAAAGCCTGTTACAAGCAGGAAGTGAGAAGTACAAAAAAGAATCTATAGCTCAGGGCTGGAGAGATGGCTCGGCAATTAAGAGCGCATTCTGTCCTTCCAGTAGACTGAGCGCTGTTTCCTGGCCCACTTTAGTTGGGAACCTGACCTTAGTGGGACACCAGCCACATTTAGTCTCTTATTAGTGTTTTTAGATTGGGAACTGCTGTACACCCCTGAGGAAGTGGCAGATTGTTACTCCGTGAGATTTTGCTTCTTTTCTGCCCTGCAGTCACTTTCTTTGGGAACCTCATGAGTAGGTGACACATGTTCTCGGATGTTGCACGAGGAAGAGTTCCTCTCTTTTCTCCAGGTATTATCTGGGGTTTTCTTCTCTTCCTCCCTTCCCTCCTCTTTTCCCTTCTTCTTCCATGTATCTGCAAAAGTAGCCTCTTGCTCTGACGTCATCATTATTGCATTCGGTCATTAGCCATCATTTGGCTAATCCTTCACGCGAATGCTCTTTATATCTTATATATTTCTTTTGATGCTGTACCAGAATGATGTGCTTTTATTATGGACTTTCTGACTTTGAGGATTGATATTTTTCAACAGTTCTATAACACTGTCAGTGATTATCTCTCTAGACATCACTTCTTCCATGTTCTCTGTGTCACTGGAGCTGTGGTAGAAGTCTGCCTCATTCTACTAAGCAAGCCTTGAAAATTCTTTTCCTTCCGTGACTATTTAACTGACTATTTAACTGACTAACTTATTTAAATTTGATTTCCAATTTAATAAGTCTTTCTTCAACTGTATTTAAACTACTACTTTGGCAATTTATTAAATGTTCAATTACATATATACATATATGTATATATACTTATATATGTATGTATATAATACATACATATGCACAGACATAATCTGGAATATCTCTTGTAGTTTTCCAAATATGTCCAATTGTATTTAGTGCCTTGTGTTGTTTGCATGAATTTCTAAACATCTCACTTGTGTTATACTTATGATGAACAGAGTTAGGTTTCAGTTACTGTTTATTGAATGTCGGTGCTCTTAACCTCTGAGCCACCTCTCCAGCTCCCCTGTTTGTTGAATGCCAATTGATGGCATTATCCAAGTTCTTTCTTAGATGGTGATTTGCTGTCTATGAGTCTTACAGTTCTTTGTTTGTTGGTTGGAGTTTTCGAGACAGGGTTTCTCTGTGTAGCCTTGGCTGTCCTATACTCACTTTGTAGACCAGGCTGCCCTTGAACTCACAGCGATCTGCCTGCCTCTGCCTCTAGAGTACTGGGATTAAAGGTGTGTACCATCACTCCTGGTTCTGTGGAAATTATTTACAAAGTGATATTCCTTCCTCTAGGAAGGACTTCCATTACTTTTTATTAGCATCTATTAACTGTATAAGGTAATAGGTTTTGTTAGGGGGTTTCCATTCATGTATATAATGTGTACTTTCTATTTGTCCCGTTTCAATCACATTTATCTCATCTATGACCCTTTCTCCTCTTCTCCAGTTTAGGACTTGTTTTTTTCTATTATTATTAATAGATTATTAATCTATTATTATTAGATTATTAAAAAACAGCTCTCTTAAAGTATCATGCACATATAATAAATTTTACCCATTTAAAGTGAAATTTATTCACCTATTCAATTCTCAGTGTTGAACAACTACCATCATGATCAATTTAAAACTTTTCTGTAATTTCCAAAGTTCCTCTTATCTGTTTGTAGTTATCAAGTATTTTCACCCCTCAGCTCCAAGAACTCACAAGTCTATTCAATTCTTATATAGATTTAATGTTTGGATATCTCATATAAATAAAATCATATAATGTGTAGTTTAAAAATTAATTAATTTTTTCATATTTGGTTTCTTTTACTTATCCTAATGAGTTTGAGGTTTATCCATGTTCTCAGGATCATTTTAATTTGAAACTAGAAATTTATTGGGCTGTATAAGCAGCACAAAGTAAGACCAAAATCCTGTGTAAGGCCTAGGTTTTATATACATTCCCCTCTATACAATGATAACAATGAAATAGACAAATAAATAAACCTAAGAAAAGATTATTTGCCCCATAGGAAATAGCATAGTTCTCTGTGATCCTATCTCCATGTGAGGGTCCCCTGTAGGCTCTTGTCTTATGGACAATGCAGTCATCAAAGGCAGGGGGCCATTCCAGAGTTTGATGTTACCCTTTCTCTACCTGCATGTTCCAAGCCTGGTGCTGTTTGTAAACTGCTTTGTTCGCGGCAGCTGGCAGCTGTGCCCGCCCTCACTATTCTGTACACTTTTACCAACCCCTTTCTGTACCTGGTGGGTCAGTGAAAAAGCCCAGCTGTTCCTCAGACTGCTAGGGTCTCCACTCAGCTTCAGCCCTGCTGTATTTGTACAAGGAGAGGAAAGGGCAGGGGGGAGACACAGGAGGAGACGGAGGTCCTTGGACTCAGGTGCCAGGCTCACTGGGATGGTGTGCTCCCCTTGAGCCATTCTGTACCCCGTTGGTGACTAGGAAACTGGAGTGGGAAAGGGCGGCTCTGGTGTCCCTTCGGCATAGGAAGAAGGTTCTGGAGAGTCTGTGGATCATCTTCGGTTTCTCTGTCCCTTGTGCCTGTTGTTATGTGAGAGTCCCAGCTGAGGAAACCAAACCAAACCAACGAAACCTCAAACCACTGCTCAAAGCTTCTGCTTTTAAGCAACACAAATCAGTGCGCAGGAAGCGCGATGGCCTGTTAGAGATGGCCCGCTGATTTGATTGGTTAGCTGGAAGAAAGGGAGTTGGAGGCCCATCCTCAATCCTCCTGCTGTACTGCTTGAAAATGAGTTTTTTAAATCTCATTTTTGGGGAAAGATAATATCTGATAATGTTCTTTGTAGCAGTTTGATGATACAAAAATACCACTAGATGCATGTCTTGGTGTGCTTGCTCTGTCAGGCTTCTGGATCTGAGAAGTTATATTTGAGCCCTACACAGTATGGAGTTGGTAGCATCCTCAATAGTGTTTGCAGAAGACTGGGTAAATGGTTCCTCCTGCGTTGGGGAGAGAGGAGGGTGGGACAGAGAGGTGTCACTTGGCTACTTGCATTTGAAATTGAGGTGGTCCCAGTCAATACCTGCAGCTCCTGTTCTGATGCCATTATCAGGCACTGGTTGGGATCTGGTTAGAGCTGCATCTGTGTTGGTATCCACATGACTTCCTGCTGAGGACCAAAAGACAGTTTCAAGGACCCCAGAAAGAAGGGGTGGGGGTCACTGCTGTAGGAAAAGTCACAACCAAAAAGCCAGCCGTAAAAAACAAACGAACAAACCAAACCAAAACAAAAAAGCCAGCTGTTGGACTGAAGAAAGATTTAAAAAGTTTATAAGAAATGCAATGACACTGGTCATGGTGGCACATAGCTTTAATCCCAGCACTCTGGAGGCAGACACAGGCCGAACAGCTCAGGGCCAGCCTGGTTTGGATAGCAAATTTCAGGCTACCTAGACCCTGTCTTAAAAAAAAAAATGCAATGAAAGTTCCATGCTTGTTTTCTAAAAATATCTTCAGGGAAAATCAGAAAAAAAAAAGTATGTGCGCGCGCTGCCAACATTGGTTAAAAAATATCCAAAGCAATACATCTTTCCTTTATCTTAAGGAGCAGGCTCCCCAGGGGACGGTTTATGTGCAGGTGTGAACCTAACTAGAAGTGGTGCGCATCTAATTGGATGACACCTGAGTCTTTCTCTGACACTGTGGGAAAGAACAGGGCCCAGAAATGTGATAGAGTGTTCTTTAAGCCACAGAGATTCGAAACTGCTGCTCTGAGCACCCGCAGGAGTTTTCTACGGCAGTCTTCAAGGCCACCCTGCTGAACTGACACCCCCCCCCATCTTATATAAGTAACAAATGCAACAAATGGACATGTGTGTAGCAGTAAAAATCACGACGAATGATTGGAGGAGCTGTTACCAAGTCTCAGGACCGGATTTTGTTTGCACTCGATTTTCTCTGAAATGGTAAGATTTTAAAAAGCAAGTTGGAGGGGGAGGGGAAGTGCTCCTTGAAGGTCCCAGGTTGTTGGCAGTGCTGTGGGCACCCTGCTCAAACTGCACCCCAACTAACTGCTCAGGGTACACAGGGCACCTAAGCAGCTCCTCACAGGTGGAAGGTACTGAGCACTTCAGGCCCTGGGGAGCAGGCAATGGTTGATAGACGTAGGCATGGAGCTATCTGGCTCCCCATCCCTTGGACAGCTGGTCTGGTGTTCTGCCCCTCTCCCAGCACGGTGGAGCTCAACTTTCTATAGCGCTCACCTGGCCCACCACTCCCTATTCTGGCTTTCCTTCCCACCTTCCCTTCCCTGCTTCTCTTCCTCGCTTCCTGAAATCATCTCCCAGATAACTATCTGCTCTCAAGCTCTTGCTGGGGCACCTGTTTCAGGGAGAATCCGAACAAAACACACAGGGCTGCATTCTCTTAATTGAGCATTCTTTAAAACAACAACAACAACAACAACAACAACAGTTGTTTTTAATTTTATGTGTACGGCTACTTTGCTTGCATGTATGTCTCTGCCTTTGGAAGCCAGAAGAGGGCAATGGATCCCGAGACTGGAGTTACAAGCAGTTGTGAGCTGCTATGTGAATCATGGGACTTGAACCTGGGTCCTCTGGAAGAGCAGCCAGTGCTCTTAACTGGTGAGCCATCTCTCTGGATCCTTAATTGAACATTCTTTGTGACAGCTGACTCTTATTGATTTGGCCAAGATGCAAAGCATATTGAAGCTGAGAGTATAGAAACCACTACCCAGTGCTGGCAAAAGTGCATGCGTGTACACATGTGTGTGTGTGTGTGTGTGTGTGTGTGTGTGTGTGTGTGTGGTTGGGCCACGCAGCCTAGTGTTTAGAGATAGGTGCTGAGTCAAGCTGGTATTCCTCAGCTCCCAGGAGTCACTCTCCCGGGCATCCTTCAACTTTGATGTTTAGCAAAGAATCCTACTTTCAGGGTTGTAGCCTGAAAAAAAACCCCACAGATTTCATCTTTCCTCTGCCAGACAAAACTTCAGCTAAATAAATATTTCCCCTTTCCCTTTTCTTAATTTTAGCTGGGGAATCAAACCCAGGACCTCACACAGACTAGGACATCTCTCTCCCATTGGATTATATATTACTGCTCCTTCCCATATTCTTTAGTTATATTTCCTTGCCCTAAAAGACCTTGGCATGTGTGTGTGTGTGTGTGTGTGTGTGTGTGTGTGTGTGTGTGTGTGT
>OU015744.1:11797165-11816465 GCA_907169655.1 Acomys percivali
TGTGTGTGTGTGTGTGTGTGTGTGTGTGTGTGTGTGTGTGTGTGTGTGTGTATATATATATATATATATTTTTTTTTTTTTAAACTCACCTGACAACTAGGTATTCAGCACTACCAAGTAGCCAGTTGGACTCTGGATAATGTAGTCTAGATGCTTTCTCATGCTATCCTGCCCCTATCCTAAAAGCTGAGGGTGTGGCCTCTCTGGGAGGAGCGGAGAGAGGTACAGTCTGAGAGTAGCCTAATGTCAGGGTGATCAGATGGGGTCTTAGGGGAAGCCACAGCCTATGCATCAGGGACTTGGAAAGCACACAAGGAGACTGGATACCGTTTGGAGAGCAATAAGAAGCTGGTTGATATTTTAAGCAGGGAGTGACACACTTGCTTCCTTGTATCTGTCTCTCTTTGCTTCCTGGTTGTGATGGAGTGAGGTGGCTTCTTCCTGCTTTGCCATAGATCTGAGAACAATGGAGCCAGCTGACCATGGACGGAGAGTTCTGAGACTGTGAGCCAAAATAGACGTTTCTTCCTTTAAGTTGATTTGGTCTGGTATTTTGTCATAAGAACAGAAAGTCTGGAACACAGCAGAGGTTAGCTTTTCCAAGCAGGTCCTCTCACTGGTATCTGCAAGCATGGCTGAGCATTCTCCTGCCTCCAATGTGGCCTCGTTTACCAAGTTTACACATATTTAGTGACATTTACTAAAAGTTGGTTAGTAAACAAATAAACCATGTCTCCATGGACTCTGTTCTCTATCTGGGGCAGAAACATACAGGCACACACACACACACACACACACACACACTCACACACTCACACATATACACACACACACACTCACACACATACACACACTCACACACACCACACACTCACACAAACATACACACACCACACACCACACACAGACTCATACTCATACACACATATATACACACCATACACACATTCACACTCACACACACATATACTCAGTGAACCGTGTATATGGCTGTTTCTATGGTGACACATGCCCTGGATATGAAGGAGGAGAGGGATAAGGAGATGCTGACTGAGCATGGGATGGTTTTGCCTTTTGAATAGGATTGACTGGGAAGGCCTTCCTCAGCAAATGGACTTTGAACCATGAGGAGACTTGGGGTAAGAAGTTTGAGGCCAAGGAAAGGCCAGTTTTGAGGCTTCACTGGAAGCTGGCGTGGTGTCTTCAGGAAGGTAGTCCTGCCAGGACCCTGGCTTTGATAGTGGGTAAAAAGGGAGTACCTTCAAGGTGTGAGTTGGGGAGCACATGGTCTCTCATCCAAAGAATGATAGACAAAATTCTTTAGGGCAAAGTGAAGTATGCCCTTATTTTTAGACTTAAAATTATTTCATTTTTATTATTATGTTTCTTTTTAAATATATACATTTATAATATTACACATGAGTAAAATAAACTACATACAGCAGGAAGAACCACGAGACAATCAGGAATTATATAAATGTTACATTCATAGTGATTTGGCCATTTATGTTTGGCAAACTTGAAGTAAACATCTTTCCTATCTTGTTGGGTCTAATTTCAAGCCTGTACAACAGTGATAATACCATGTAACAGATCCTTGTGTGCTCATCAGCCTCAGGACTTGACACTCAAGGGAGTTTCATTCCATCCACTCCAGTCACCTACTGTAGAACCTCAACTATAGCTGTTTTAGGAAGGGCCTCAAAAACATATGCAAAATACACCCATAATAGGTTTATTATACCCCAAATATGGCATAATAATTTTTTAATAAGATCAAATGTCTGACTCTTTACTGTTAACATTTTTCATATATATGAATGCTATTAAAATGAAAATCCATATGCTGTATTTGTCTCTAACATTTTATAAAAACTGTTCCCTTTTTTCAGATGGCCATGGTGGCACACACTTTCAGTCCCAGCACTTGGGGAGCAAAGGCAGGTGGATCTCTGTGAGTTTGAGGCCTGTCTGATTTACATAGCAAATTCCAGGACAGCCAGAATTACCTGGTGAGGCCCTGATACCAAAGAACGAACAAAAATTTATTTTTTTTAAGGAAAAAAATTCAATTCATAGCAAAATTGAGAGTACAGAGATTTTTTTCCTGCACTTCTGCTCTCACAAACACAGTCTCCTCCTTTATGGCAAACTGCTCATTCCTCACAACCAGTCAACATCACTGACACCTAAGGATTGCAGTTCACACTAGGGTTCATTCTTGGCACTGAACGTACTGAGGATGTAGACAAACTGGAACCCACATCTCCTATATAGCATCATATAGAACAGTTTTGCTCTCCCCAAAGTCCCCTTCTCCCATATACTTACCCCTCCCTAAAGACTGAAAGTGACCAGTACTTTTACTGTCTATGGTTTTTCCCTTTGTAGAATACTATATAGTTGGAACCACACAATATGTGCCCCCTTGTAATATCTTCTTCCACTTTGAAATGTGCCCTTACGTTTTCTCGTCTTATGGCTTGATTCTTCATATTTTCCTGCTGAGTAATTTTCAGTTGTTTTGATGTGCCACAGTTCACCCAGTCATCTGCTGAAGGATACTCACAAGCTTTCCAGCAGCAAATAACGCTGCCATTATGTGCTTTTCAGCACATTTGGGGAATGCCAGAGACCATGGTTGGTTGTCCTTTCGCTTTGTAATCTATAGGTCTCCTGCACACATATATGTGTGAAGGATTGAACCCCTGGCCTCAGACACATGAGATGTGAAATCTATTACTGAGGTACATTCCTAGTATTTAAAAAAAAATCTTTACATTTTATTTGTTGAAAAAAAAAACTTGATTGCTTTCCCTAAGTGATTTTTTTAGCCTAGATTTTCCTACCTGAATCCATGTGGTATTAGTTTTTCCTAGAAACTGGCTAATAAAGCCAGAAGTGTGATCAAATTTAAGTCTGTTTGTTTGTTATGTAGCCCTGTTTATAGGGTCTGCTGTATTCTTCCATAAACTTTTTCATCAAAGAGGTCTGAAGACTGACATAAGACTTGTCCAGTGGTGAATCTCTATGAGTTTGAGGCCAGCCTGGTCTACATAGTAAGTTCCAGGCCAGCCTGACCTCACTTATGTATAAAGCCAGTTAGGGGCTGTGGTGGTTTGGATAAGAATGGCCCCATAGGCCCGTAGATTTGAATACTTGGTTATGAGGGTGTGGCACAATTTTAAAGATTAGGAGGTGTAGCTGTGATGGGAGAAGCATGTCACTTGGGGTGGGCTAAAGGCTCTTCCAAACCCTGAATCTCTCTTTTCCTGCTGCCTTTGGGTCCAGATGTAGAACTCTCACCTGCTTCCCCAGTGCCGTGCTGGCCTGCCTGCCATTATGTTCTTCTACCACGATGACAATAGATGAACCAAACCTCTGGAACTTGCAAGCAAACCCCAATGAAACGCTTTCCTTTCTAAGAGTGTCAGTGGTTACCATCTCTCTTCACAGCATGAGAACACTAAGACAGGGCCGTCGCGATAGCTCAGTGAGTAGAAGGCTTTCCACCAAGCCCAGTGATCCAAGTTCAGGCTCCAGAACCCCCAGGGTAGGAGCGAAGTAATGCTTGCAAGTTGTTCTCTGACCTCCTAGTGTGAGTCAAAGCATGGGAACACCCCCCCCAATAAATAATTAAATGTAAAAAAAATTAAACCTAGTTAATCCTAGGAAGTTAGAAGCATGTGTGTGCATTCATGTGCATATGTGTGTCTGTGTGTCTCCAGGCTGAGAAAACAATATGTGGTCCAGGTCTGCCAGATTTTTCTGGCTCCTCAAGGAAGTGGAGCCTGTTAATGAGGAATAAAATGTTCTGATACAGGCAGTAAAGGCTGTGTGAAAATGATATCACTATCCTATGATGAGGAGCTGTGGTCGCAAAGACCAAGAGAAATTTGTTTATGCTTCTGGCTGGCTCAGTTGTGGCAAGCATTTTCGCTTTCCAGCATCTCCCTGTTTAATTTTTCAGTCGGTGTGCAGCAATCACATTAGTTGTATTTAATACATGGTATATTTGTTCTTAGACTTTTATGACTCCTGCTAATTAACTGTACAGTCTTTTATTAGTGTTTGAGATCCTAATTACTGCACTCCTAGGAAGTTTGCTATTGTGTAGACTGCTCTGCCTCTTTATTGACTCTCAGGTTTGCCTCCAGGAACTTAAGTCAGGAGTCTCCAAGAGTCTGCGCTCACTGAAGAACTCTCTGGCTTAGCCAATCCACCTCCTTTGTGAGTGGACAAAACAGGCTCTTGGAACCGGGTTTCACGTTGAGTAGGTGCTGCCAGTTCTGTGGCATTCAAGCAGTTGGATGGTACTCCCATGGCTGGCCAGGAACTGCTCTCTGATGTGTACTTGAGCCTTTGAGGCATGTCCCAGAGCCCTGATCCTGAAGGCTTGGGTTTTCTCTTAGTCTTCCCATAGAGCATGCTCATTGCCCTGTCTTGGCTCTGTGTGCTTTTTCAGTGGGAACATCTTCCTTTCTGGCTGCCCATGCTTGTCTGCCCCTTCAGGTCTTATTCAGAGACTGTTTCCTCTACAAAGCCTTCTCAGCCCACCCCACTGCACTGTAGTCGAACCCCAAGTCTTGCAGGTACCTTTGTCTTGGGTCTTCATTTGTCACATCTAATGTGTCTCTGTCATGTATATAACCTGAAGTGTAAACTCTAGGAGCATAAAGAACTCTTGGCTGTCCTTGCACTACTGGGAACATTCAATCGCTACCTACAGATTGTTGATCTCTTATTATGGGAGGTGAGGGGTGCAGTGTGAATTTTCTGAGTTAAACCTATGATTTACATCGATAGCCTTACATGTAGAATAATAAAACAATTGACAATTAGATTATCTGACTGCATTAAGGTTTTTCTTGAAATCATGTTTTTCCTTTTACCCCACCAGTGACCTGGCACTTGTTATGTTGGGCAGCACATCAGTATGGGACTGAAGTACTGAGGCAGACACAGGACTATGGCTGAGAGGATGGACACACTTGAAAAGGGTGGCTATATTATGGCGCGGGCAGTACTATTCTAGAGCAAGCCACCGCTGGAACATTCGAAGAAAGGGTGGAAAAGTCCCTGTTAAGTGTCCCCGTCTTCTGTTGTCCTATTGACTTTGATGAGCAACTTTTCCCAAGAATGGAATTTTGTCACATTACTAGACAATGATTTTTGCCATGTTTACTCCTTAGAGGAGACCATGCTTCAGGACTTGCTCAGGCCCTGGAGTTAGACTGCTAACCTGCACTTCCTGTTTACTCAGGTAATTAATTTTATTCCTTCTCAAGTCTCTGATGGGGTTGAAGACCAGATAGTTTAGTCTTACAATTAAGCTTAGTTGTTTAGGGGTTAAGATGTTTTTAGGTCTAGATAGATGTTTTAAGTTGATAATGATGAGATATGATAGATATTGATTTACATTCTGAATTTTAGACGCACCAAGATAGGAAAGATGTTTTCTTCAAGGCTGCCAAATACAAATAGCCAAAACACTTAAGAATGTAACATTTATATAATTCCTGATTGTTTCATAGTTTTTCTTGCTGTAGGTAGTTTATTGTATATATGTGTAATAATATAAATGTATATATAAAAAGTAAAAAATATTTAATAAAAAAAAAAGAGTTGAGTCATAGTTTCAACGCTGCCATGACTACAGGTGGCCTTTGGAAAGCTGCCTGACTATCCTGATTAGGTTTTATCATCAGCTCAACACAACCTACGGTCATCTGGGAAGAGAAAACCTCAGTCAAAGAGTTTCCTTAGTCAGATTGGCCGATGGGCACATTTGTGTGGCACTGATTTAATGACTAATGGCTCGCCCACTGTGAGCGGCTCCATCTCTAGGCAGGTGATTCTAGATTGTTTAAGAGAGCTAGCCAAGCATTATAAGGCAGCGACAGAGCCAGGAAGCAGTGTTCCTCCGTGGTTTCTGCTTCAGGTCCCTGCCTTGGCTTGCCCCTACACTGGATTGTGGCTCGGAAGTGTAACTGGAAATAAACTCATTTCTTCCCTCAGAGTGGTTCAGTCACAGCGACAGAATGAAACTAGAGTACTTGCCCATACCCAGCGAAAAGGGCAGCAAACAATCACCATGAAATCATAAAGAAAAGTGGAGTATTTAGGGATCTGGTATATGGCGAATGCTCAGCTAGAGAGGGCTGTAATTCTCAGAAAACACGCATTCCTTATTCCCTTATTTTCTTCCTTTCTAGGACTTCCGTTCTTCTGCTGTGGTACCAGGCATGCTGTACAGCCTCAGAGAAATAGCTCATTAGGTTCTGGTCTTTCGACACCAGGAACCCCACCGCGTGGGTAGAAGACAGAGGAGGAGCAGCGGCATCTTGCCTCCTGCTCTGCTTTCCAGCAGGCTTGCTGTCTTTCCTGGGCTTCGCCTTTTACCAAGTGCAGAGCCAAGGGGTGAGGATTTCTGTAGGTCCCACTGGGACACAGGGGGTGAATGAGTTAACATTTACAAAGTGCTTTGAGCTCCTTGGAGAAAAGGCCCAATCTAAGTATTCTCATTAGTGCATGAATAATAGATGAGCCTGAAGCACTTTGTGAATAGGAAGTTCTTTAGCAACGCTAAATAATACTCCCACGGACCTACCTGCGAGCGGAGGGGCGGGGCAGGTTCATGAAGCTCTGATGGTTCTAGTCTGTACTGTCACTAAGACTGAGTGGGATGTTGGATAAAATAATTCCGTTCTTCTCTGCCTTTGAGAATGGAACCGATGGAACAGGTGACGTTAAAGGCGACTCAGTTAATTAGGTGCTTCTTCCCGGGACTTTTTGTTTAGAGTGATGTGGACGCAGGAGTCAGTCAGAGCAGCCATCCGTGGGAGGGTGGGCTGACCTCCAAAACAGGACTCCACTCTGGGCAGTGGCTGCACCAGCTGCCCCCTCCTCTTTGGCACCACAAGAGTAAGCTTGCCTTTTCTTCGGAGGCAGAGTACCAGAAGGGGGTGCTCCTCGAAGCCTGGGGTGTGGAGAAAAGAGCTCCTGAGTCTGCATCCTAGAAACCATTTAATGGCCATCTACAAGGACTGTGGGAAATACCCCTAATCTAGGGGTCATCTTGGAAGTATGGTTCTGTAGTGGTAATCGTGTTTTCGTGTTGTGCAATGGATCTTAGAACTCTCCCTTTTGCAGCTAAAACTTTATTCTCACAAAGTCACACTCCCCACCTTTACCTTCCTCAGATCTGGCCACCACCCTTCTGCTTCTGTTTCCTGAAGGAGTTTGCCTCCTTCAGGTCCCTCTTTGCCACTGGAACTGTGCACTATTTGTCTTTTTGTCACAAGTTTATTTCACTCAGTGTAATGTCTTTGAGGTTCATTCATTTTGTGGCCAGTTTAAGAACTCTCTCCCTCTCCCCCTCCCCCTCCCCCTCCCTCTCCCCCTCTCTCTCCCCTCCCCCTTTCTCACCCCTCCCCTTCCTCCCTCTGTGTGTGTGTGTGTGTGTGTGTGTGTACATGTGTGCCTGTGAGTACAAGTGCCCTCAGAATCCAGAGCTTGGTGTCTGATCACCTGGATCTGGAGGCACAGGTGACTGTGAACCAGCCAGCAAGGGTGCTTATACTCTGAACTTGGATCCCCCTGTAAGAGCAGTGTGACCCTAACATCTAAGCCATCTCTCCTGCTCTTCCACCTTAGTTTAGTTATTTTTGAGGCAGGGTCTCTCACTGAACCTGGAGCTCACTGATTCAGCTAGACTGGCTGGTCAGCAGGTCCCAGGAATCCCCCTGTCTCTGCCTCCCTAGCTCTAGGATCACAGGGGATAATGGTGGGTATTGAAAATTGAACTCGGGTGGTCAAACTTGTGTGTGGCAAGCACCTTGCTAACAAGTCATAGCTCTAGGACTTGCCTCCTTCCCCTCCCTTCTTTCTCCCTCCCTCCCTCTCTTCCTTTTTCCCTCCCTCCCAACCTCCTTCCCTCTCATATGACAGGGTCTTACTACTCAGTCTTGTCTGGCCTAGAACTTGATTTGTGGATCAAATTGGCCTTGGATTCACAGAGATCTGCCCGACTGTGCCTCCGGAGTGCTGGTATTAAAGGTGTGCACCACCATAGCTAGACTTCTTTCTTCTTTTTAAAGGCCAAATAATATTCCATCGCAGGTATATGCTTTTTTTTTTTTTTTGTTTATTCATTCATCCACTGGTGGACACTTAGGTTGCTTCTCATGAGCAAAGCTGTTATGAGCATGGATGTGCAAATGTGTTTCAGTGTGTGAGCCCACTCTTCTGGGAAAATACTCAAAGGCATGATTAGTGCATCACGCATTAATTCTGTTTACAGTTTTTAAAGGAATTTATCACATCCAACTGCTCTGTAACAAATAGGGTAATGGAAGAAAGCTTTAATGTTTATTTAAAAAATATTTATCACACACCTTTAATCCCAGCACTCAGGAGGCAGAGACAGGTAGATCTCTGAGTTTGAGGCCAGCCTGGTTTATAGAGTGAGTTCCAGGACTGCCAGGGCGACACAGACAAACCCTGTCTCAAAACAAAACCAACCAACCAACCAACCAAAACCAAAACAAACAAACAAAAAAAAGAAAGAAAGAAAGAAAGAAAGAAAGAAAAATTTTATGTGTATGAGTGTTTTACCGGCATGCATGTCTGTGTACTACATCCACACCAGGTACCAATAGAGGCTAAAAAAGGGCATCGGATCCTCTGGAACTGGAGTTACAGACAGTTGTTAGCTGCCATGTTGGTGCTGGGAATTGAACCTGGGTCCTCTGAAAGAGCAAGTGCTCTTAACCATTGAGCCATCTCCTCAACCCTGGAAGAGAATTGTTTAATGGCTTCAGATTCTCCAGGCTGCATGGCTCTTTGGCAGCACCTGTATACACTAAATAATGACCATGAAGACAATCTGCATAGTCATTTTAGTTTAGTAAGAGGGTTAATTCCACAATTTCACAATTGGGGCTTGGACGAGACATTGGAGATTTGCTTTTCAAAGAAGGCATTCTATTATTTTGTCACAGCAAGGGATCAGAAGCTCAACCCTACACAGCAAGTTGTTCTGATTAGGGTAACTCTAATGAGAAGCATCAGGTTAAAACTGACCCTCTTAACTTGAGACCATTGGCCCGGAAGGAGGACATAGATGAGTCCAATATCCTTTTCCGGTATTTTGAAGCAGTTGTCAGTCATATGGCTTCAAGTCTTCTCTCTAACCCACATCTTTCCTCACTGATATCTCTCAGAAGTAAAACTAGGTGTCTGGAACATTTTAATTCAAATTCTGCTTTATTTAATCTAGATTTGTGCCTCCCACCCCCACCCCGGGCCACTCACAATATGGACAAGTATCACCTCCTGTAAGCCATAGGTCTCTGCTTTTGTAGTCTTCTAGATACAGGGTTTAGGGGAACTACAAGCTGGGGGAGGGGACAGGTTTACTTACAGGACACGTGTGGGAAATGGAGAGCTCCTTCCAAGGACACATGGCAACATAGATAGGATATCAGCTGAGCTGTATATATGGTTGCAACACCTAACAGTAGCTGGCGTTAAAACAAAAATCTAGCTAAGGCACAGAGTTACACAACTGACAGGTTTTAGGTTTGGTGGGTTCCATGGAGTCAGTGAAGAACCAGCCTATTTCTATGTGACCCTGGCACAGTAGCTTGGTTGGTTCTTACACTTATTGCTTCATGGTCAGAAGTAGTAGCCTCAATTCCAAAGAGAGAATCTTCATTTTAAGAGAGGAGAAAACATGTCCAACTTGGAAAAGCATTCTCCACATTTTCCACGGAGCAGACTTCCAGTTACATTGCTTGCTGAACCACGTCTCAACCCCTCGCTACTTGTTGGCGCCCATGTTACCATGCTGGGTGATCAATTCCGGGGGACCCTCCAGCAGATACACGCTGCAGTCGGAACTATGGTGGGTGCTGTTTCTCTAGGAAAGCAGGGAGAGGCTGAGGCCAGACAAATGTCAGTGCTCACTGCAGTTACACAGCTTAGTGGAAGGATTAGAGTAGCCATGAGCTTTGGTTATGAACTTGAAATTTACAGAATCATATTTAGTGGACTTTAAACGCCTTTGCTGACTTTACTAAGACAGAAAGCGAGGACCCATTGCCATATTGCTCTACTATCTCCGTCCAGCTTTCCTGACATTTTCCTACCCATGCTAGGAAGATAAAGCAACAATGACATATTTGAACATTTCACAGTACACAAATAATCCTCACGCATACTATCCATTCGCCCTTATTGATAACTGTTCTTTCCTAATGGACTTAGGTTTAGAGGACAGAGCTAGTTCTACAGCTAGCTTCCACTGCACATGGAAGATGAGCACCGATGATTGGGTATAGCTGGCTGCTCTTGTAATAATCAATTGAACTATCCTTTCTTTTTTTATTATCATCATCTTCCACTCTCTTTTCTCTTGATCCACACTGGGACGCATTCTCAATATGTCCAAAGTTTATCTTGTAATTTGTGCACGTATTTGTAAAGATGTGTTTTGTTTGGTGTGTGCGCAGTTGTATGTACTCACATGACCGTGTGCTAGGATTTCATTCCGGTCTGTCCTTCCAGTGCCCACCTTTTGAGAGTGCCTCGCACTGGTGTGTGTATCTACTGTATTCCCTGCACAAGCTGCACTGTACCCCATCTGATGAATTTGCTCACCATCCTGGTATGCTTTGCTCATCCGTGTCCCTGTAGTGAAAATCTTGATTGCCTCCAACTCTTGAGAGAAAACATCTTCACGTGTGGGCACTAGTGTGGTCATAGGCTCTACTGGGATGCCACAGGGATACAGGCTCAAGATTGTAGTGGAAGAATCATAAAAGAGGCACCTGTTTGGTTAAGTACCACCTAGGTGGCTCTCCAGAAAGGCTACACCCATCTGCCAAACCAGAATGGTTCACACTTAACTGCAAAGTGGGTCTGGAGGGTGCCAAGTAACTTGTTCAAGCTTATACAGCAGGGACAGTGAGTCAGGTCCAGAGCCCAAGTCCAGATCCAACTCCAGAGACTAAGTCCAGGTCCAACTCCAGAGCCTTTTCTTTCCAGGAGTTTCACCCTGCAAGATGCTGAGTCATAAACTGAGCACTAGCAGAGAGATCTCCTGAGGTTCTTGCTTTTCAGGCAACACCTGGAATTTCAGGAATGGCTCCCAATACACATAGCAAATTTCAGACAGAAGAAAGTGAAAGTGAATGGAAAGTTCTGGGGCTGTGGTCTGATTCAGCCTGTTCTAGGGTGCTCTGGGTTGCCTTACCATAGTTGCTATTACACTATTCAGGAAAGTATTTGAAAAGCTCGTGCCAGGGATCCAAATGTCTCGCCTCAATGTTTGCCTAACCTGAGAGTAAAAGAGAGTTGTAGAATCAGACAGCATACAACTGGGACAGGCTTTAGAGAGTGTGCAGTCCTGAGAGAAGCCTGAGGTTACACAGCTAGGGGCAGGATAGGGCAGGCGTATAAAAAGAATTAATTATTATGTATACATTAATCAATACAGGAAATTATTACAGCAGCAGTTATTTCTAAAACCAGATATTTTCCAAATAAAAGACACAGAAACTTACTAGATTTATAATTAAAAGCTTTAAAGCACTAGAGCTGGGCAGATATTAACCCTCTAAGCTATCTTGTCTGCCTTCCGTCCAAAATCCAAAATATTTGCATGTGTTTCATTTGAGCTGCTTCTGCTCCATCAGGCCAGTCCTCCGAGCAAGCTGCTCTTGGCCACGTGCTGCTGGTCCATGTTACCTCCTGTATCCTCTCTGTCTCTGTCTTCCTTCTCCTTCTCCCTCATGGTCCTTCTCAGACCCCATGCCCAGGAATGTAAGGCCTGCCTCTTTCTCTTCTGCTCAGTCACAGGCTTCAGCATTTTTATTAACCAATCAGCTTTATATGGGATAGAACAAGGTTTACACAACACAGACAGGTATATGTAAGAATGAGCTTACCTGGGTAGCAACCAGATCTTGGGGGCTAGTAATTAGCATTAGAATACGTAGCACCTGACTGATCCCCAATGCAGGTAACTGGCAGTAGTCTGCTACCCAGCACCTGGCAGCTTTCCCCAGTCTTTTTATAAATCCATACTCTTGATTCTCAAAGGCCTGAAGTGTGCACCTGAAGATGCATGACAAGTACTTTTTTAAGTGTATGTGGGTGAGGGGACCAGATGAACTGTCTATAGTATTTGCTTGTTTCTACAAGGCAAGCCAACCTCAGACTGGAAGCACTGACACTGCCCATGGAGTTGGTAGAGCCAGGTGCCAGCACTGTGGACACCACCCAGAGCATTTTCACTCCCTGAGTATAAAAGTAAAGAAGTATCAGAGCACAGACAATGGCCAGAGGCTCTAAGTTTTGACTGTTTAGTATAACTTGGATGATGGTTAAGTCTACTGTCTTAGTTTCTTTTCTGTTGTAAAGATAAAAACAAAAAATGTGACAAGAGCAACTTAAGGGAGAAAGGTTTATTTTAGCTCACAGTTCAGTGCAGCGCATCTGGCAGGGAAGTCACACCAGTAGGAGTTCAAAGGAGCTGGTCACATGACACCATAAGGCGCGCATGTGAGTGCTCAGCTTCCCCTCCCTATTTCATACAGTCCAGGATCCCTCCACTCAGGGAATGCTCCCACTCACAGTTAAGATGGGCCTTCCCACCCCAACTAATACAGTCAGGGCAATCCCTTATAGGCATTCTCAGAGGCTAATCTTTTTAAAATTTTATTAATTTATTCAGATTACAACTCAATTGTTATCCCATCACTTGTATCCTCCCGCTCCTCCCTCCCTCCTGTTTTCACTCTATTCTCCTCCCCTAGGTCTATGACCAAGGGGGACCTCCTCCCCCACTATATGGTCATAGGCCATCAAGTCTCATCTTGGTAGCCTGCTTATTCTTTCTTTGAGTGTCATCAAGCCTCCCCACCAAAGGGAGGTGGTCAAATATGGGGCAGCATAGTTCATGTCAGAGTCAACCCCCACTCTCCACATAACTGTGGAGAATGTCCTGTCCATTGGGTAGATCAGAGTAGGGGTTCAATGTTTACTACTTGTATTGTCCTTGGTTAGTGCAATAGTTTGAGCAGACCCCCTGGGCCCTGATCCACCCATCAAGATGTTTATCTTATAGGTTTCTAGGACCCTCTGGGTCCTTCTATTTCCCCATCTCCTATATTTCTCTTACCTAGAGTCTCAGTAGGCTGTTCAGAGGCTAATCTTAATCCTAGACAATCCATCACACCCATGCCTGGAGGCTTGGCTCCTAGATGTTCAGTTGACAATACTAACCACCTCATTTATTGAATGCAAAGTCTAATCAAGGCTGTGCTCATTGCCAGCTCATGAAATCCCCCAGCATTGAACAATTGGCTAGTTTGAGCAAGGATAGGCCAGTGCTAGCTCATCCCAGGTTGCATAGGTATGAAACAAGTTTGTTTGTTTGTTTGTTTTGCTGGCTGCCTAGCTTTCCAGTTTATATATCCATCTCAATTTGTTTGACCACACTTTGATGGAAACATGAAATAGAAACTAGCGTAGGGTAAATGGGCTATTACGAAGATAAACTTTATGTATAGTGGCAGCATCAGCTCTATAAATGTCCAAACTATAAATGTTTTAACTCTTCTAGATAAACTTTAAAAAGAGTTGTATTGTGATCCTTCCTCCTTTATTACACACAAGACATTATAATTTAATACTTTTAAAAAATTGACAACTCATAGACTGTTGTGAGAAGCTGTGGACTTCTGGAGTGAATGGCCCCAGACTACTGTGGCAAATCCTTGGATTTGCTTTACCCTTGTAAAGTGTGGAGTGTCTGAAATACTCAAGTCTAAGAAGGAGGCTATGCACTGATTTCCCTCTGTTTTCCTCATTAGCTGTTTGAGATTCATTGAATGGGCCATTGCATAGAAGAGGGTCCAGAGCAGGGACAACTGCCAGGACACGTGTTCTTTCCGGCCTGGATGGTGCTAACACCATTTGGGCAACTTTTATGAAGTCACCGGGAGCTGGGGTCACCCCTCAAAAGGTAGCAGGGAACCCAGGAGTGAGGGCTCACTCCCCCATCCCACTGCCCTAATTAACAAGTTGGGTCCTTTCCAGGTCCTTTTGTGGCTCCCCTGGGGCTGGGTTCCCCTGGGGGCCCAGGCAGACAGTCTTACTTTAAGCAGTATATTGATCCTCAACGTGGTTGTAGGGCCCCTCTTGGGGGAGCACTCTCTGTTTTAAGTGCATGCAGTTACTCTCTTGACTGGCTTGTAAACAGGTTTTAATGGGGCTATTAGTGTAAAAGGACAGGAAACTTTCAAAAACAACCTCTTAAATATTCATGAGGATGTTAAATCTGGCGCTTAATCACCAGTGTTTGCACACAGCTAACAGGGAAGGAGGACAGCTAACAGGCTGCCTTCACTGGGGCAATGACAGGACATTAATAAACGCTCCTGCAGGCATGATGAATGGGACAGAGACTAGGGGAACTGTTATTTTTTGCCCCCATTTTCTAAAGAAAAGAGCCCCTTTTTCTTTAGGGATCTCAGTTCTGGGGAGGAGGTGTCAATGTGAAGGTGAGGGCAGGGTTCAGGGAGGATGGAGGATGATGTGTGTGTGTGTGTGTGTGTGTGTGTGTGTGTGTGTGTGTGTGTGTGCGCACGCATGCGTCTGCATGCACGCGCCCGCATGCACGCGCCTGTGTGTATGATGAATGAATGAATTCTTTCCCTTCAGAAATAACTGGACTCACCATCCGTTTGCTTCCAGGCTCCTGGTTCCTCTGGGGAAACTTCAAAAACTGTTGGAGGGAGTCTCCACAGAATCCCCCGACTGGAGGATTCTTTACTCAGCCTTTGGAGAGCCCAAGAGGGATGCTCAGGAGCCTTCAGGGTGGAGCTCCCTGGAGGGCCATGACCACACGCCTAGTCGGTCTCTAGACTCTTAGATTGGACTTAATGCTTGCAAAGATGGCTAACCGTGGCCCATAGCACTCTCTCTCCTTAGCCCTTCTGAATGACCTTTTAATTTATGCAGACACATCTTTCTACAAGTTCTCTGTCATGTTTAGGATTAAACTCTTCACTGGAGAGTGAATGGACAGATTGCCTTTAACTTATAAATGGTCTGCACTGTTCCGTTTCTAGAATGGACCTTGGGGACTGACTAGGCTCATCCTCACTGATACCAGATCAGAAAAGTGAGCTGTGTGGAGGGGAAATAACCTGCCTAAGGCCAAAGCCCGAGGGAGGGACAGGCTTCGGGTACCCAGAGTTCTGATTCCCTAGCTCTTTTCATGCCCATATCAGCCTGATGAGCCGATTCCGGGAGGCGTCAGCTAGTGCAGTACTCACTTTGTTTTTTGTTTTTTCACAAGACCTGCCCAGTCCCAGGTGTTGCTGGACTCCTGTTGGAAGCTCCAAAACCCAAGGAACACCTCACAGTTTCAATGTGGTGAGACATCCTATCCTCGTTATCTAAACCAAACTCAGGCCTCAAACCTCTCTTCTCACTTCCCCATTACGATTTTAAGAAGTCATTTTGTGTATGAGTGTTTTGCCGGCAATTATGTCTGTGTTCTAGGTGCCTGCAGTACCTGAGGAGGCCAGAAGAGGGCGTCAGATCCTCTGTGACTGGAGTTACAGAGTGCTGTTAGGGGCCTCTTGAGTGCTGGGAACTGAATCCTGGTCCTCTAGGAGAGGAGCCGGTGCTGTTAACAGCTAAGTCACGTCTCCGGCTCCGTATTAGGATTTTTGACTAACATGTGCTACTTAGAAGTGAGGGCCCCTGCTAGCATGCAGTTATACATAAAAACTGATTTTGTGGAGCTGGGAAAACCCTTCCTACGTTTTAGAATATCTCACTCAGCATCCTCCTTAGAAGCCATTGTAGGTGTCAGCCCTTTCTGTTGTATCCCACGTACTCCATCAAAGGCTTGAGAGACCCAAGCTACTGATGCAGGCCTTACGGAGAAGGAGCTCATCACAAAGATGGATTACACGATCCCTTTCTCAATGCACCCTTCCTCCAGCTAGTCACTGGACCCCTGGGCTGTGTTGGAAGAGCCAGTGCAATAGCAGAGTGAGGATATTTTCTTTTAAAAAAATCTCATCTTTATCATTCCTACCATGGTTCAAGACCCTACGGTGACCATACTTCATCTGTGTACAACCCAAACTGGCCCTTTTTAGTACCACCCCCACCCTGCAAGCCAAATGCAGTCTTCCTTTGGGAGTAAAGGTTCAGAAAACACCATGGATGGGGATGATACAGCTGTCACGGCCTGTTCCTGGCCTCAGTGGAATGGTTTTATTTATTTTATATTTAATTTTTTAATGGAATGTTTACCAGGAATTAAAAAAAAACCAGCCTCTTGCTAAAAAGTTTGCATTAATGACTTCCATAAGAGCCTATCTATTGATTTTTAAAAAAATAAAACAAAACTCCATTTGTCTCTTTCAGCTGGTTGTATAGCTAGCTCATAGGTGTGGTGGAGAAATAGTTTCCTTTCCACAACTGTGTTTGACAGTCTTTGCTGACGATCATTGCAGAATTTAGGACAAGTTCAAAGTACAAAGGAGATCAAGTCCACCGGAGCCGACTGATTTCTCAATGGAAGGCCAGCAGCCAGTTATATAAAGCGTAGTGGTGAGTCTGTGTGTCCTTCAGCATTGGACTTTGCAGAACACAGCTTTTGGTTGATTTGGCTCCTCTTACTATGTAATAGCATTTTTGCTCAGTGTGTTTAAACTGCGACTCCTTGTGCTTTTCCGAAGGCATGGACTTGGGTGTTAGAATTTAGGGCCTATTTAGAGGCACTCGGATAGAGTATTGTGTATGTCAGAAATTTCTCGTTCGGCTTGCCTGCAGACTGCATCGTAAACCTGCGCTATTGGTCGGATGCTGCAGGCGTTGCCTTATGTGCTGCCTCTCTTGATCCTTCCAAGCATCATAAAGTGAAACCTTCTCCCACTGAACCTGGAATTTCCTCTTGGAGCCTATTCTTCTCTGGTACTTTCAGACCAATTGGTGACATCACGAACTATGCAGGAGTTGGCACCAGAAGCTGGAATCTTCTTCCTCCCTCCCCCAGTGGAGATGACCAGTTCTCCTCAGTCTTAGTCTCAGATCTATTGACTGCACTGAGCAGCCTAGGCCAGGATGAGGAGGGAACCTCCTTGCTTTTCATGCCTCCAGTTTGTGCCTCAGGCAGAGTTATCTCTGGCAGAGTCATCGGTAGGCTTAAGCTTACTGTGTAACTCAAATGCTGATTTCTGTACGCCCCCATATCTGGTTGCAGTCCTTGTTCTGGGAATCTCCTCTCTGAATGTTGTGTAAACACTGATCCCCAGTTGTCCCTTGGTATGCCAATAAAGTAGCTACAGCCAATCTCTGAGCAGGTGAGAGAATAGGGCTGGACTTCCTGCCAACCAGGGGAGGAGGAGTTAGAGGAAGAAGTAGGGGATTCAGGCTTGGGAGAGGTCCAGATGGCATAGAGAGAGAGAGAGAGAGAGAGAGAGAGAGAGAGAGAGAGAGAGAGTAAGTGAGCTGAAATAAGTAAAGCTACAAAGTGCAAGTATTTCTGGGATGTAAACTGGGAGGAAGCCAAATTAGCTTAGAGGGTTACAAATAGAGTAGTAACTGCTCAGTTCTTGTGCCATGTGGCTTATTTAAAATAATATAAAAGAGTCTCAATTATTGATGTGATCCTGGTTAAAAGAGAAACCGAGAAACAGTTTTATAATATTAACTATAACGGCTTGCTCAGCCTGTTTTCTTATAGAACCCAGGACCACCAATCCAGGGACAGCACCACTCACAATGGGCTAGCCAACCCCACACCAATTACCAATTGAAAAAAGCTCCACAGGCTTGCCTGTAGTTTGACATTCTGAAGGCATTTTAAAAAATTGAGGTTCCCTCCTCTCAGATGATTCAAGCTTGTGTCAACTTGACAAAAAACTAGCCAGCACAATTGACTCTTTGTCAGCTTGACACACAAACACATCACTATTAAGCCACAATCTTTCCTTTCTCATTCATCCCCAAGATCGTTCATTAATATCAGTATTACAAATTAAACACTCCAACTTTTCTTTCATTTACTTTTAAAACTTATTTATTCACTTTATATCATGATCATAGCCCCCTCCATACTTTCCTTCTGGTCTCCCTCACTCCTTCTTTCCTCCTCCCCTTTATTTCTCAGAAAAGGGGAGTCCCTTCTACCCATCAAGTCACATCAGGACTGAGCACATCCTCTTCCCCTGTGGCCTTGTGAGGCAGCCCTGCCAGGGGAGGAGTGATCAAAATGCAGGCAACTGAGTCCATGCCAGAGGCAGCTTCCCTTACTAGGGGACCCACATGAAGCCAGAGCTGCCCATCGGCTACATCTGTGTAGGGGGCCTAGGTCCAGTCCACGCATGGTTCTTGCTTGGTGCTTCAGTCTCCATGAGCCCCTCTGTGCCCTGGTTAGTTGTCTCTGTTGGTTTTCTTGTGGAGCTCATGTCACCTCCATCCATCTGCCACCCCCCTCCCCTTTTCCACAGGATTCCTTAAGCTTTGCAGTGTTTGGCTGTGAGTCTCTGTATCTGTTTGGATCCACTGTTTGGTGTAGCCTCCTACACCAGCTACGCTAGGCTCCTGTCTGTGAGCATAGCAGAGCATCATTAATAGTGTCAGGGGTTGGCTCTTTGTAGGCAGGGTGTATTTTGGGTTGAAGTTTTTAATGGGTGGGTTGGTGTTCCCCTCCCTCCACTCCTGTCTAGTTAGAGGGTGTCCTCGTCAGTCTCCATATCACCTGCTACTAGGAGTCTCAGCTAGAGTCACCCCCATATCCTCCCAGTCACCCCCATGCCCTCCCAGAAGCCTGCCCTGTCCTGGGTCTCCAGCTTGTCACAGAGATGCCTCCACCCATGGTTTCTCTTCTCTCTGCAGGCCTCTGTCCTCCTGCCTCCCTTTCTCTCCCCAGACCTGATGCCCACCCTCACTTCTCTCTGCGTCTCTTCCCCTACCTTGTTCCCTCTCTTCAACAATTTCCATATATACATGTCATTACACATGCCACATACTACATGTAACACACACACACATACACACACACACACACACACACACACAGAGAGAGAGAGAGAGAGAGAGAGAGAGAGAGAGAGGAAATGACTGGTACTTATTCTATAGTTAGGTTCACTTACATAAGTGCTATGTCATGACTTGCCAAACAAGGTTGTGACTTCCCCCAAGAAGGTCAGGATCTTTCTTTCCCTTCCCTTCCCTTCCCTTCCCTTCCCTTCCCTTCCCTTCCCTT
>OU015744.1:11816475-11831066 GCA_907169655.1 Acomys percivali
TCCCTTCCCTTCCCTTCCCTTCCCTTCCCTTCCCTTCCCTTCCCTTCTCTTCTCTTCCCCTTTAGGTAAAGTCACACAGGTGTGAAGCATCTACTTGCCCCATAGTCTACTCAGCCTTTGACCAGTCAAGCCAGAGACAAGGCTGCAGCTCTGCAAAGCCCCACACTTGCCACAGGTTCACTGCTGTGTTTCCATTTGAAAGAAGAGGTAGAGGCCAGGAGTGCCAAAAATCTTTGCGTTTATCTTATGCACAGTGTGGTGGCCGTATCTCTTGAATCCCTGTTCTCTTTTGTAGAGAGATTTCCAGGAAGGTTAACGAATAAAATTTTAATGGTGAAATGCAACCCCAAAGATCCTGCCCTTTGCACAGAAGGTCATGTCCATGAAGGCAGCCTGTAAGAGGAGCATGCATTACCAACTCTTATGCTTTTGTATTAAGCATTAGGTCTCTTATCTTTACAGTCAGATTAACAGAGATTAGTGGTGCCACTAAAGAGTTTAAACATCGTGATGACCCAAATTGTTGGAGTATAATAATGTGGTGCTATATGTCCAAGGACTGGGCCAGCTGGCTGTCTAGAGAAGGGGGAGGAGAATTGTCCCAGAGTGATTTTATGAATTGTTCTGTATAAGATAGCTGGGGCGCCTCTCTTATACCAAATGCCTATGTAGCTCTCCCCACTTCATACACACTTAGCTGCCTATCAGACCGGTCTGGAGAAGCTCCTTAGCTAGGAGAGCATTTAATAATCAATGGTCACTCATATTTGCGTCCCTTTAGCTTTGATGGGTGGAGCCCAGCTCCTGAAGTCACGAATGGTTTCATTAATGTCTTTTATCCATGTCAAGGATAAAAATAAACTCCTCAAAAGATCTTAGAAACCTGCCATCCTGGATATAGGAGAAAAAAAGGAGAATATCTGCTAATTAACAGCCTTAAATCATCTCCACAGTGTCAGGTCCCAAAGAAACCCACACCAAGGCTCACTCAGTACCCGTGGCTCCTTCTAGCATGTCTCATCCCGCCTCCTACTCTAGCCCTCTCTAGCCTAGAACCTGGCTTTGCTTCCTTTTACTTTTGATTCCTATATAAACCTGCCATTTTAGCCATGTGCTCTCTTGGTTCTTGGCTCCTTTCTTGGTCTACTCGCCCTCTCTCCTTTTCTCTCCCTCTCTTCTCTTCTCTTGATCCCCTCTTTTCATGGCCTGGTTCAGTCTAGACCCTTCCAGATGCCTCTGGCTATACGCTCCCAAATATATACAATAAAAACCTTCTCCTCAACCATGCCTTGGGGTGGCCATGTCCTCATTCTCATTCACACAGGAACACACAGAAAGTGCAAGGCCAGGCAGCCATTCTTAATTTCAGAACAGCTTCCTAAATTCCTTTTTGGCCCCAAATCCAAAAGATCTGTGGAAGGTATTCATTATCTTTATGAGTTGTGGATCCTCACACTTGGACCATTTCTTTGCCGCGAAAGACACAAGAAAGCCAGGTAGATTATGATGTAGGGTGCCATGCTGGGTCAGCACTCTCAAAGATGGATCTACAAGGATGCGGGAACTGACAAAAGCAGTGTTTGTTGTATGGCTCATGGACTCTGCCTAAAGTGAATGTTCAAATCTCAATCCCAGGGTCCTTAGAATTGGAACTCTTTTGAAAATAAAGATTTTGTAGATGTGAGGTTAGGATGGCATCATATTGGATTAATTTGGGTCCTTTTTTAATGAATGATGTCTCTGAGAGAAGAGGGACATTTAGACACAGACACAGATGTGCATGGAAAGGACAGGCATCACCCCATGAAGCTAGGATCCAGGAATGGAACAGATTGTTTCAGAATTTCCAGAAGAAACCAAACACACTGACACAGCAAGTTTCAATTTACAGTCTTTGAAACTATGAGTATCAACTTCTATAATTTTATTTATTTTTTAAAATGTCTTAATTTTTTTCTTTAAAGTGCATATGCATACATGTGTTCATGTGTGGTTGCATGTGTGTGTGTGTGTGTGTGTGTGTGTGTGTGTGTGTACTGTGAGTGCAACACTTATAGAGGTAGGTCATCAGATCCCCTGGAGCTGGAGTTACAGGCAGCCATAAACATCATGATGTGGGTCCTTCTACAAGAACAGTACATGATCTTAACCCCTGACATATTATTTCTCCGTCCCCAACTTCTGACATTTTAAGCTTTCCAGTTTGTACTATGTTGTTTCTCTTCAGTGCTGGGTGTGGAACCCAGGGACTTGAATTTTGGGCACTCTACCACTGAATTACATCCTCAGCCCTGGCCCACATTATAAAGGGAGTCTTATTAACTGGTTACATCATCTCCCATGCTCTGCAAAAGGCATAAGTGAGCCAAGTTCTTTGCTAAAGATACTTTGCTAAAAACACTAAAGGACAATTCTCCATGTTTCAGTTAGCATTCCTAGTTTCTGTGTAAGACCTCATAAGAATGGCTCTAGCATCCAGATTTCTACCAGCATTCTCAACACAAATGTTATGCTGCTCTCTACTTCCAAGATGGCTTTTTGCATGACCTGGAGAGGTGCTCATTGCTTAAGAATACTGGCTGTTCTTCCAGAAGACCTTGTGTGGGTGGTTCCTAGCACCCACACTAGTGGTTCACATCCATCTGTAATTTCAGTTGCAGGGCACCCTATGTCCTCTTCTGGTCTCCTGAACACAAGGTATGCACATGGTACAGAGATATACATGCAGGCAAAACATTCATACACATTAAAAATAAACAAAAATGGCTCCTTGTTGCTGCCCTCTCACAGGACAGAAGGTCAACTACTGTGTCTTCAGATTGTAGAAGGCAAAGGATGAAAGGCCCTAAGGTGTGTCCTTCAATGCCTTTTATAAGAGCACTAATTTGCTCATGAGGTAGGAGCCTTCATGATGCAATACTTCCCCAAAGGCCTTTTCTGTTAGTCTCCCACCCTGGTTTAATGTTCTTAGTCCTGAGTATTAGAGTTGTATGCACATTCAAGCCACACCAATAACATTTATTTACCAGCTCATCTTGCCAAGGAGCCATTGGCTCATACAAAGAGTGAGGTCATGGCCAACTCATGCCTTCCAGTGTTAGGCTACGAGTCTAATGAGGGAAATGATAATTTTCCAACACTCATCTGGCACTGGACAGTAATTATTCTCTATGGGGTTGGCCTAAGCAGAAACCCATCCAAGAATCCTAGTTAAAACAGCAGGCGTCTTGGAAAACCATGTGTGTGGGATGGATATCTAAACGGGATATGTGCCCTATCAAATAAATGCCAGATTTAATTCCAATTCTCTTCCATTTTCTTCTGGGTTTGGTATTAAGCATGATCACATGCTTAGAGGCAGGGGTTGACTCTGTCTGGGGATACTCTTGCATTTCTCAGGAGTCTCCTTGGAGAGAGTAAAAAATGTGCTTTCTCATCTGCACTTGACCCTATGTTGACTGTGAACTGTCTCCAGAATCCCTGGTTAACGTCTATGACTCACTGTTGTCTCTGCTAAGGGTAGACTGGATGAATAGGTTAGCACTAACAAGGCAGAAAGGGAATGGCTTCGGATCACTGGAGAAAACTATTCTCAGCATCAGCAAATGATTTTGGTTTAAACAGCATGGTGGAAACCATCTGTATAGACACCCCAGGAGTACATATGGATTTGTAAAACTTTTCTTTAAAATTTTTTGTTTACTTTTGCGTGTGTGTGTGTGTGTGTGTGTGTGTGTGTGTGTGTGTGTGAGAGAGAGAGAGAGAGAGAGAGAGAGAGAGAGAGAGAGAGAGAGAGGCCTAGAGTGTTGGTCCTCACCTTCCAGGAATCACAACCTAGTTTTTTTTTGGGGGGGGTTGAGATACCAGAAGAACTAAAATTGGATTTCAGGGTTACAGGGCAAAGATTAAGAAATAGGCCTACAGGAGATAATCTGGTGAGCTGCAAAGAAGAGCCCCACAAGAGATAGCACTACCTAGTGACTGACCTAAAAGGTCCCACCAGGGATAGAGTTGATGAGAGACCCAGTTTTATGGCCACATTCGTTCCTGCCCACCTGAGGTAAGGTTACTAAGAAACCAGTCACTTCCCTGGACAAAGTAATGAAGAAAGAGAACAAAGAAAGCTAAGCTATGGGTGGTCTTGGAGCCTTTTTCTGTGCCCTGTCACCTTTGGATGTTAGGCCTCCTTATGTTACTCAACCAATAGGTGCTTGCCAGGCTGGAACTCTCCTGCTTTGGGGTGCTGGGAGGAATAGGAACCTATAAATTTACCCTCAGCTCAGAGATCGAGGCTCTTTCTGGATACCACCGAGCTGGTGACCATCAGAGCCCGTCTCTAGTTGAAAAAAATGAAAGGTCCTCATGTGTATTGCATTGCTATTGAGTCCTGGTGGTCTTTTTTTGGGTTTTCACAATCTGGGCACAGCAGGTTCATGTAGAAAATGTTAACTCACTGGGCCATCTCCCCAGCTCATCTTCTTTTCTGAGATAGGATCTCAGGTATCCTAGACTGGCCTTCAATTCCTGATCTTTCTGCCTCCCAAGTGCTAAGATTGCAGGTGTGAGCCACAATGCTCAGATCTCTAGCCAGTTTAAAGCAAAATAAACCTGGCATATTTGAACAGAAGAGAATTTACTAGAAATTCATGTGTTAGGAAACAGAAATTAAGAGAGACTAGGAGGGGGGAAAAGACCAGTCAATTCTTCCACAAAATAAACTGGGATGAGAGTAGACCAGCTTGTCTTGAACAAAATGCTTGAGACCTTATTACTCTGGCTACTGAGGGCACCTGCCTGTGTTCAACAGGTGCCGAACAGCCTCAGCCCTCAGCAGAGGAATGCAGCTTACATCTCCCCAGTGTTAATTACATGTGACATTGGTGTTCTCTGAAGAATTATCTACTTGAGTCCTTTGCTCACTTTGAAATGAGTCTATTTTGTTTTGTTTTGGTGTTGGGTTATAGGAGTTTTTATTTTTTGTTTTATAATTTGTCATCCTGTTATTATAGATGTTATTTCTTTCTCTACCTCTGTTTAATCAGTCAGTAATTCGACATCCCACACATCTCTTGAAAGTGTCCCAAATGCTATGTTTGTTACTAGGCAACGCTCATCTCTCTTTTACTCCATTTGTCTCCTAGCTCTTAGTGCCTAACGTCTCCTCCTTAAATTCATTCTTCATATCCAAGTAGAATGTCAAAAGTCCATCTTGTTACTTTACTGTCACTGTCCTGTTCAAAACCATTTAGTTGATCTCCAGTCCCTGAATTCATTTTAAGTTCCTTTCCGTAGTGTCAAGGCCCTATATAATTCACTTCCCATCTATTTATCCCATCTCTTCAAACTAACTTCTTACTATTCTCTCTTTGAAAATATAGAACAAGCATATGCCCATTTGTCTATCCATTTTTCTCCATGGCTTTGTAGAGAAAACCATTGTGTTGCTTTGTAAGAAACTGCTAATGTGTCTCTCTTGTTCAGCTAGGGCTTTGCATGACAGAGGTTCCTCTTCCTAGGATATTCCTGTCTTCCACCCACCCTCAGCCATTATCATCACCATCCAGATGACATCCTGTGGGGTTCTCAGCTGCTCAGAGTGTAGCATTCACACAGATTGTCATTGTCTCCTTACAGCCGCAATCTGCTTCCCCACCAAGGATGAGTGCTATTTGATTTTTCTCTTCTCATAGATTCCTTTGTGTTTTGTAGAAATTCATTATTTTAGGAAAGTTTGTTCTTACTTCTCCTCTAATGCTGGGCTCGGGTCCTGGAACCTGTTGTATATATTATGAATAAAGCTGTCATGGGTATTTGTGAACCTGTTGTGTGTGTTATGAATAAAGCTGCCATAGATATTTGTGAATGAGTCTTTTTTTTTAATGAACATGTTTTCATTTACCCTAGGAGGTATCTAGGAGCAAAATTTCTAGGGTCTATGTGTCATTTTCAAGTTTTATTCTTGTTTTTCAATACTTGCTAATTATCATCCCCCTTCCCTCTGGACCTCCCAGTCCCTCCTCACTTCCTCTCCCCTTTCTGTCTGTCACCAGAGAACAACAGGCTTCTAAGAGATAACAACCAAACATGACAAAATAAAATATAATAAGATGAAACAAAAACTATCATGTCAAAGTTGGACACAGAAATCCAACAGGAGGAAAAGAGTCCCAAGAGCAGGCACAAGAGTCAGAGACCCAATCATTCTTACAGTCAGGAGTTGCATAAAATAATAAGCTAAAAGCTGACACACACACACACACACACACACACACACACACACACACGCACGCACGCACGCACGCACGCACGCACGCACGCACGCACGCACACACACACATGACCCGGTACCTATACATGTATGCCCTGTGCATGCTGCCTCAGTCTGTGACTTCATATGTGCCTTGTAGTTGATCCAGAGGTCCTGTTTTCCTGGTGTCCTCCATTCCCTCTGGCTCTTACAATCTTTCTTTCTCCTGTTCTGAAGGATTCCCTGGGCTCCAAGGGGAGGGATTTGACGAAGATCTCCCATTTAGATTTTCTCTCTGTGCTATATCTGGCTGTGGGTCTCTGTATCTGTCCTCATCTGCTGCCAGAGGAAGCCTCCTCTGATAAGCCTCTGGGTAAAGGCACTGATCTATGAGTATAACAGAATACCATTAGGAATTATTTTATTGATATAATTTTTTTTAGACAAGTAATGCCTGGTTTGACCCTAGGCATCTGAGCTATCTAGACTGTGGTACTTGGTTATCCAAGTAGTGTAAGGTTAGGGTTTCTTCTTATAGAGTGGGCCTTGAGGCAATTCAGACGTTGGTTGACTACCCTCACAGGTTTTGTGGCACCATTGCCCTAGCATAGTTTGCAGGCAAGACAGATGGTAGGTCAAAGGTTTTGTGACTGGCTTGGTGTCCACATTTGCCGTTTGGTACCTTGCTGAGTACCTTCCTCCACCAAAGGACTAGAATGTAGGTTTGAAGACTCCATATAGGCACCAGCTCAACGTCTCCATGTTAAATGAGTTGTGTGGCTGTTGTTGTTGGCGATCGGGCCTTGATGTCAGTTTGCAGAGAGCAACCTTTGTTTTTAGCAACAGCCTGGGTTATTTGGGGATTTTCATGGGACCTCCTCAGCCAACAAGTCAAGTGAACGCAACCTACTCCCACTATTGGAAGCCACGACTAGTGACAAGAGATGGCGAGTGGTGACTCCCTATCCCACATCACGAGGAGTCCTCATTAGAGTCACCTTCATACATTCCAGAACGTGTTCACTGCACTAGATTTCTACCCCACAATGCCTCCCAATTCCAGCTGGCTCCACCTGCACTCTTTGCTTCCACTCTGTCTCTCCCCAACCTGATCTACCCCGACCCTGCTCTCACCCCCATCCACCCCAAGTAAACTTGTAAAATTTGTTTTTTTTCCTCCCAGGGAGATCTATGCATTGCCCCCCAGATCCCTCCTCTTTACCTAACTTGTTTGAGTCTATGGATTGTAGATAGGCTATCATATACTCAGCAGCTGATATCTACTTGTAAGTGAATACATACCATATTTGTCTTTCTGGGTCTCGGTTACCTCGCTTAGGATGATTTATTTCTAGTTCTACCCAATTGCTTACAAAGTTCATGATGCTATTTTTTAAAAAACAACATAGTAATATTCCATTGTATTAATGTACCACATTTACTCTATCCATTCCTCTGTGGAGGAACATCTAGTTTGTTTGTTTTTCAATTTCTGCCTTTAATAAGGTTTGACTTGTCAAGTATTTTTAAAAAACAATTATTTCTTTTTGAGCCCTGTGTAGGAAGCTACCACCTGCCCATAAATTATAAAGACATTCTTCGATGCTTTCTTAGGCACATTTTATTTATTTTTAAAGGATTTAATATTAATTTTATGCTCTATCTCAAATTATATCTGTGTATACTGTGAAGTCAAATTTTATGTTTTTCTCACCAGTCCCCAGTCAAATTCAGTCTTTCTTCTGTGCTATGTGACAGGCACTTGCTATTCTTCCTCAGGTGGACTGTAAGTGTGTGTGTGTGTGTGTGTGTGTGTGTGTGTGTGTGTGTGTGTGTATGTGAGCAGAGGCCACCCATTCTGTATCTGTAACAAATGAGACTGAACCCAGAACCAATTATACTCCAACAGCTTTGTGAGCCTGGGTAAATCTTAATGTCTCCTAATCTGCTTGGGAGGCACTTACTATGTACTGTGTGCCTGACACGGGGCTAGGTCATAAAGCTGAGTGCGACTTGTCTAGGACTTGAGAGATTCCACTCCTGCATTCATGGGGATTACAGAACTCACAGTGACTGAGCATTATTCTAAATGCTGTGACAGATTCATCAACAGCTGGCCCTGATCAGAGAGGTGAGGCACCGGCTCCTGGATAGAAGTAAAGGAATTATGCCTGAGTGTCAGTGGATGAGCTAGGTTAGGCAGGGAAGGTGGGAGAGCTGGGGCTTCTCCTCAGGATGGACAGTAGGGACAGATGCACGCTAAACCTCTTTGTTATCTGAGTTGAAATTAAGCAGGGTACCATGCACTTGTATTTGCTAATCTGTGGTCCAAATGCTGCTGTACTCAAGACGCCATTTGGGGCTATGGTAAAGTTAGGCAAAATCAACTTTAAACAGTTTGTTGCCGGAATGAGGGAGGTGGGAGAGAACCTTGAGAGAAAGGGGCTGATGACACAGTGCAGGCAGAGTTTGGGCTCTGGTATCTCAGTTTTGTGCTTAGCAAAGTCTTCCTTCACAGTGAGAAATGTTTCCAGACGGATGCTGTTGGATAAGTGGAGGTAGGGGTCCTTCCCTCATACAGTGGGCACAATTCTAATGAGAACAGTTTGCCCATCTTTGCTCCAGGGCATGCCATTTACATGACCCTTCCTCCTCCTCCTCCTCCTCCTCCTCCTCCTCCTCCTCCTCCTCCTCCTCCTCCTCCTCCTCCTATTTTTTGTCTTCTGAAGAGTTCTGAAAACCCAGGGGCCTCATGTAGGAAAAAAAAATCTGAGTACTTATGTGCCCCAAGGTCCTTGAGGGTCCCCTCTGCTGGCCCCACTCAGACCCTTGAGAGAGAGTCAGCATCACCTCCTTTGCCCCTCAGGACACCTCATGGAGCTCCCTCCCAAGACCAGCCTCCTGACCTGCTGTTGGAGGGGACCCTGGCACTTCCAGCCTTAGGTGATATGGCTCTGTCTAGATGTGCTTAACAAATTGCCTGCTCACTCAATTACATTTTATTTAATCATCTGTAATCATATAAATTATGCCTGATGGTAGTAAATGTTGGTGTCAGTTCCTAATTACAGGTTGATTAATTGGCTAGGGCGATCTGTACTACACTTATATAAGAATATAGGATGATGATGATAAATTAGGATGGGTAATCTGAGCCCAGGAACGTGGCCCGTGTCCAATTGCATCCCACTTTTGGGGGGTGGGGTGGGGAAGCCACTGCCCTTTCCCTGTCCTCTCCTCAGATGCCTCTAAGATGGTTTGTGGTGTTCTGACTGATTGATTCAGGCAACACCTGAGTCAAGAAATATTTATTATTGTTAGTGTGTGAGCGTGTGTGTGAAATTCTTGCCATGTAGTGCCTCTCCTTTTGGCTGTGGCAGAGATGAATAATGACAAGCTCATTAAGTTCAGTTGGGCTCATTACAGCCTGCTGGGTACAGAAAGTTTCAGGGCTGGATCTGGCCTGGAGAGCAGGAATCCTGAGGACAGTGAAGTAGGAGGGGTTGATGAGTATCTATAAAATCACTTATTAGGTCATTTTTGTTGCTTTCTTTAGAGTATTTTTTAATTAATTCTTTGATTATTTTATATAGTGTATGTTGATCATATTTAACCTCTCAAAGTCCTCCCAGGTCTATCTGTGACCTCACTGGGTCTAATTTGTAATGCCCGGATACTCTCTTGTGTGTGTGGCCATTCACTGGAGCCTGGTCCATCCACCAGCGGCCACACCCCTAAGGAAAACTGACTGTCCTTTCAGTTGTCAGTAGCTTTCAGCTAGGGCGAGACACTGTCTTTCTCTTTCCCCTCAGAGCTGGGCTTTTTTTTCAGGCTTCAGCTTGCCCAGGCCTTATGCACATTGTTACAACTGCTGTGAGTTCATTCAGGGGCTGACTGTTGTTAACTTCATGCAAACATAGACACACCTAAGAAGAGAGAATCTTAACTGAGGAGCCGTGTCCACCAGACTGGACATGTTCATGGGGTATTGATTATGAGCCGTTGTAGGAGGGCCCAGCCCATTGTGGGTGGCGCCATCTCTGGATAGGTGGGCTGGGACTGTATCAGGTGGCTGAGCAAGCCAGCAAACAGCCTTCCAACACGATCTCTGCTTTTGTTTTTACCTTCTTGAATTTCTTCCCTGACTTTCCTCATTGATGGACTATGACGTGAGAGTGTAAGGCAAATAAACGGGGTGTTAGCCGTGGATTTATTTTTTTATTACAGCTATGGAAACCAAACTAGAAAAGTTTATATGTGCAACTGCCATGTTGTGTCCAGAAAACACTGTTTCATTGCAGTTGTCTGCAGACCCCAGTTCTTACATTCTTTCTTCTCCTTCTTCTGCTATGGCCTTTGTGCCTTGGGAGGAGGGGGTATAGTGTAGATGTCCCATTTAGGGCTGAGATTTCTGAACTCTTTTATTTTCTGCACCTTGTCCAGTTGTGGGTCTCTGTGTTAAGCGCCATCTACTGCAAATAGAAGCTTTTCCGATGAGGGGTGAGATCTATGGGTAATCTATGGGCATAGCAATAACTAAGAGTTGGTTTAATACTAAGTTCATATAGCAAAATAATAGAAGTTGGTATTCCTTAGGTCCTATGACCTGCCTAGTCACAGGTTCTTGGCCTCAATAATCGTGCCAGGTAAGGGTTCCATCTTCTGGAGCAGGCCTTAAATTCCATCAGAAAGCAGTTGGTTACTCACATGACATTTCTGCCACTATTGTACAGTGGGCATAACTTGTCAGGCTGGTCAGCACTGTAGTTAGCTGGGTTCAGAACTGGGTAAGACTGATGATGACTTTTCCCTGGCTGTAGTGTGCACAGCACCTTCCAGCACTATGACAGTGAGCCAGTAAGAATGAAACTTCCAGGACCAGCTCCATGCTCTGTAACTCAGTTATGTGGTGTCTTCAGAAACAGGGTCTTATCAAATTCTGGAAGGTAACCAAGAGTACCGCTAATAGCCTGTAGTGTTTGGAATGTCTGTGGAACCCCTACTGGCCACCAACAACTCCAAAAGAGGTGGCCCATTCCTGGTCCTGAGCATTTAAATTGTTGTCTTGTAGTGTCTAGTAGGGAAACTGTTGCTCTGTTATAGAGTAACTCCATTTAAAATATTTCTATATGTGTGAGTACATGTTTCAGAAAGCTTCTATAGTAGTAGGCTTAAAAAAAATTCTTTAGTGCTGTTTATTCCTCCCATATTGCCTCCTGTACCCTGCCCTCCCACCCCACTGCATTTAGCTCTTTGTTCTTCTTTTATGTCACTTTATTTATTGTCCTTCCTTTCAAGGCCATCCCACCCCTGGTAGTCTCGGAATATTTTCCTGACCTCTGTGGGTGTTCCAAATGAAACGTGCAGATTTAAAGACTCAAAGCTAACATGCACATATGAGAGAAGATGTGTCTTTCTGAGCTGGGTTACTTTATTCAGGATGACCTTTTCTAGTTTCATCCATGTTCTGTAAATTTCTTAATTTTGTTTTTCTTGACAGTTGAATGATATTCTGTTTATTCTTTATCAGTAAGTAAGGAACACATTGATGGATATGAAATGCATTGAATGCAGCAACAATAAGCCTGCATGACAAGGTATCTCTGTAGTAGGATATAGTGTCCTTTGGGTATATATGCCCAAGAGTAATTTAGCTTGAATATGTGACAGATCTATTTTTAGTTTTCCAAGAAATATCCACATTGATTTCTATAGTGTTCATACCAGTTTACACTCCACCAGCAGAAAATATAAGTTCTTCCTTTCCCAAATTCATGCAAGCATTTTTTTGTGTATATATATATATATATATATATACACATAAGATATATATATATATATCTTAGCCATTCTGTTTTTTAATTTTGATTTGCATTTTTTGATGATGAAGAAAATTGAACACTTAGAAAATATTTCTCAGACATTTTTCTTTCTCCTTTTGAGAATTCTTTATTTAGTCCCATGCTCCATTTAAACTTATTTACTGCATTTTATGTGTATTAATGTTTGCCTGCACGTATGTATGTGTGCCACGTATATATCTGGAACCCAAGAAGGTGAGAAGAGAACATTGGATCCCATTACACTGACGTTACAGGCCGTTGTAAGCCACCACGTGGATGCTGGGAGCTGAACTGTGATCGTTCTCTCTTCAGTCCCTCCACGCCCTGTTTTTTTAATTGAGTTGTTTGTTTCCTTGGTATTTAGTATTTTAGTTCTTTGTATACTCTAGACACTAGCCCTCTGTCAGTTGTATAAAACTAGTATTCTATGAGGTCTCACTTATCTACTGTTCATTTTAATTCCTGGGCCACCAGAGCCCTGTTCAGAAAGTCACTTCCTTGTGCCTATAAGTCCAAGCATATTCCTGTCTTCATCCTCCACCAGATTCAGGGTATCAGCCCTTGTGTTGAGGCTCTTGATCCAGTCGGAGCTTTGTGCAGGGCGAGAGATAAGGGTCTGTTTTCATTATTCTACACGTAGCTAGCCAGTTTGAACAGAACCATTCGTTGAAGATGCTGTGTTTGCTCCAGTGCGTATTGTTGGCTTCCTTATCAAAGGTCAGAAGACAGTAGGAGTGTAGGCTTATATGTGGGTCCTCAATTCTAGTCCATCCATCTGTCTTATGCCAGTATCATGTTATTTTTGTTGCTCCGTAGTATAACTTGAAACATAGGATTGGGATAGTTGCCAGTGTTTATTTTTTTGTTGTTTGTTCAGGTTTGGTTTTGCTACCCTGAATCTTCTATGTTTCCATATAAAAATTAAGATTTTTTTCCCCCAATTTCTGTGAAGCATTACATTGGATGGAGATTGCGCTGAATCTGTAGGTTGGTTTTGGCAGGATGGCCATTTTCACAACACTAAGCCTACAAGCCCCTGAGCATGGATGGTGTCTTAGTTTGGGTTTTATTGCTGTAAAAGAGACACCATGACCTCCACAACTCTTATAAAGGAAAATATTTAATTGGGGCTGGCTTACAATTTCAGGGGTTTAGTCCATTATCATCATAACAGGAAGCATAGCAGCGTGCAGGCAGACATGATGCTCAGGAAGGAACTGAGAGGTCGACATCTTGATCTGAAGGCAGCCAGGGGGAGACTGGATTTGTGTTACACTGGCTAGCTTGAGAATTTAAGACCTTCCTCTACAGTGACACACTTCCTCTAACAAGGCCACACCTCCTCCAATAAGGCCACTCCTCCTAATATAGTGCGTTCTTGTGGCCAAGCATTCGAACACGTGACTCTATGGGTGTCATACCTATTGAAACCACTACAGATGGTTTTTACATCTTCTGGTATCTTCTTCAAAATTTCTTCAGTGTCTTAAAGCTGTCCTCACACAAGTATTTCACTTGTTTTGTTAAATTTATTTTGTTATATTTCATTTCTTTGAGGCGATTGTGAAAGGCTTGTTTCCCTGATATATTTCTTTGCACATGTGTCATTGGCAGATGGAAGGCTACTGGGTTTTCCATTTTGCATCCTCTCCTTGGCTTAGTGTGTTTTTCAGCTGTGGGAGTTTTCTGGTGGAATCTTTAGTTTTCTTTGTTTATTTTAATGTATGGAATCATATTATCTGTGACTCAGGACACTCTGTCTTCTTTTCTTATTTGTATTCCCTTTATCTTTTTCATTTGTATTACTGCTCTAGCTAATACTTGAAGCAGTATAAGAAGTATATTGAATAGCAGTGGAGAGATGGAATCCTTCTCTTATTCTAAATTTTAGTAGAATTTCTGTGAAATTATCTCCATTTAGCATAATGTTAGCTATGGGCTTGCTGTATATTGCCACCATTATGTTAAGATATGTTTCCTTCATTCCTAGATCCTCCAAGACTTTTATTATGAAGGGGTGTTGAGTTTTGTCAAAAGTTTGTTCTACATGAAATGATCTTGTGGTTTCTGTTTTTGAAGATTCAATGACATGTGATAGATTACCTTTATTGATTTATGTATGTGGAACCATGCCTACATCTCTGGCATAAAGCCAGCTTGACCACAATATTCTTGAACTTGGTTTGAAAGTACTTTATTGAGAAGTTTTGCATCTATGTTCAGAAGCGATATTGACCTGTAACTTCTCTCTCTCTCTCTCTCTCTCTCTCTCTCTCTCTCTCTGTGTGTGTGTGTGTGTGTGTGTGTGTGTACGCATGCGCATGTGTGTTCTGTCTTTGTCTGGCTATGGTATCAGACAAATTCTGGTTTCATAAAAAGAAATGTTTCTTTTCTATTTTATAGGATAATTTGAGGACTAACAGTGTTCTTCTGTGAAGGTCTGGTAGAATTTACTGCTTCTATAACATTGACTGTTATGATCTATTTAAGAAATTTACTTC
>OU015744.1:11831076-11846383 GCA_907169655.1 Acomys percivali
CAGTGCTAGGGGTATAGACACATACTACCGCACCAGGCTTTTTATGAGGATACTGGAAATCTGAATTTTCGTGTTCAGGCAAGCTTGCTTGGTGAGGCCTTTTCCAGCTGATCCATCATCTCAGCCCCCAGGCTACTATTTATTTCTCTTAATTTCTAATCTGTCTTTTCCAACATTGGCAGGATGATCTGCCTGCTTCCCTTGATAATACCCCATGAGCACAATTCAGGAGCCAAGCTGACTCCTCTGATCTCCTTTATAAGTTAATTCTCTGAGTGTTCCAGGGTTCCCTTGTGGGTCCCCATTGAGGTTGCTCATTTGTGGTGTGACTGAAAATAGGGATGAGGGAACCTGATACATAGTGCCTAGTTTTCATCAGTAGAACCTTTTGGCTGTAAGCAACTGTAAGTAGACTAAAGGAAATATGTTAAAGCTAACATTCAGAGGGTTTATTAGCTCCTGGGACAAGGGCTCCAGGGTTGGAGCAGTTTTGTGGTGGATAGTTGAGCAGCTCAATGACATTCCTGTCTCTACAGCTCCTTGAACACCCCTATCCCACTAGGTTTCCCAGGGCCACAGACACATCTATCTTTCCCGATGTAATGTCTAGATTAAATGACTGCCAGTGAGTGGTGCTTCTTTCCCCTTACTTTAAATTAGCTTAAGTTTCCCATCTGATGTTCTCTCAAGTCCCACTGGGGAAGACTGAGTCCCATGTCCACTCCAACCATCATCCAAAGGACTAAGAAAGCCGTGACTGTCCTAGACCTATCTCCCGAGACAGCCCAGGCATCAAGAAACAAATATCTCAGCAGACCACAAGGAAGGCATGCCTTGTGAGCACGGTGTGACAATGATGGCTCTCCAGGTTCTGGGTAGAAACAGTGAAGGGGCCAAGCCACAGGAGCTCAGTCACACATCAGTATTTGGGTTCTTTCCTACGTGAGGTTCCTTGTATGTTTGAAACCCCTCAGAAAAAAAGAGGAAGAGGCTTGTCTTTCTTTCATGCTGGGTGGAAATAAAGAAGCTCATAGCCTGATTTCCACTGGCAGTCACCTTGTAAACACAAGGGAGCAAGTATTAAATTGAATCTGACATGAGGAAGACAGAACTGAGCAAAGGGAAGACACCAGAGTCCCAGTGACATCATCACAGATGCAGATCTGCAACTGACACCTCTGACCATCCCGAGTCAAGTGCAAACTCCCCTGAATCCAGGCCTCTGAGTGAGCCTTAGTGGAACAGGCATCCAATGTTATGTTCTTTTACAAAGGAAGAAATAACAAGAGTGAGTGAGCTGTCTTGGGTCCTCTATGCAGCTGAGTGATGGATGAAAAGAGTACCAGTCTTCTGCTGGCTCAGCCTTCCTTCCCCCACCGCTCTCATCTAATTCCCACCTACCAGCAGGGACCTTTTGCCAGTGATCCAAAGCTACTCAGAGTAAACATGGGGAGTCTGGGGAAAAGGTGAAAGGTTTCCTAGCAAGTAGGGTCTGCTGGGGAAACTTAATTCCTTGACTTGGGGCTGGCTGCCATCTGGACACAGATATTATTACTCTGTCTTTTTTTTTTTTTTTTTTTTTTTGGCTCCGCAGTGGGAACAATGGTTTCCAGTGAATTGTGAAGTAACTGATGTCTTCTACTTCCTGGTAGGAAACTTAAAAAAAACAAACAAACAAACAAAAAAAAAAAAAACCAGCAATGGACCAGGGCCCCACTGAGATGGAGGAGCCAGGATGGAGAAGAGGAGTGTACTAGTGAGCCACGGCCACAGGCATCTTTGAGGTTGATCGTAGATGAAGGGAAGCGTGACGGATCACAGCCACTGTGTTGTCCTAGCTACACCACTTCATCTCTGCGACACTTTGTCTCAGAGTCCGGGTGGATTTTAGAAAGCTTTGTTGCAGAAGAGGCCATCTGTGAGGCTCACCACAGCCTGGCTGAGTCTGTACAGATCTTTGTGGTTGAAACAGTGTGTTGAGAATGCCTGACACTGCCTGGCCTTTATACTGTTGCCTTTACCAGTCACTGATGGTGGCCCCTGGAGGGCCTGGTGTCTTTCTGTAGCTGAGGCAGTCCTTCTGAGACCCACTCGAGAGAGGTGGCTGCTAACTGCCTTCTTGGTAGCCAGGGCACAAGTTCTTGAGTTGGGGTCTGGGCACTCCATCTCTTTGCCAAGACTTCTCCCTGCCACACCTGTCTCCATTGGCGACCCCTGATAGTCTCTCATCTTTAAACTTGTCTCCTTTCTAAGTGTTGTGAGAGTCGGCATCACCAACGTGTGCATCTTCCAAGGAATTCCAGGGATGGTGCTTTTACCTCCTTTTCAATCTGTGGTGATGCCATTTGTAGGGCTGTGTACAGGAAACTGTCACACCACCTCTAATGTTTTCTGTCTGCAGTCAGCTCAGGCCGTGTATGAGGCTTAGTACCTGTCAGTTAACTTAAAGCCTTAAGGCCACATTCCAGCTACAGGAGTGTCTATCAGGCTAACCTTTTGGGGATGGCTGTTTAAAGTGATATTAACTCAGAACAAAAGCGAGACCTGATATGGCCTGTGATGGAGGTCAAATGCAAGGAATGATTTATTTTGACCCATGTTTAGGAGACTTTTAGTTTATCATTGAAAGGAGGGAATGGCTGGGCAGCTCAGCTCATGTGGCCAGAGCTCACGGTGGAAGCTGATCACATTAGGGTACCAGGAAGCAGACTGATGCTGTACCAGGGTCTAAGCTGCCTTCACTGTCCCACTTAGTATCTTATTTCCACCAGCTGGGCCTCATCTCCTGGGGGTTCTGAAGCTTGGGAACAAGCATTGAAAACATAAGCCTGTAGAGGGACATTTCAGATTCAAAACACACACACACACACACACACACACACACACACACACACACACATGAATACACAGGCATACACACATATAGACAAAAGGCAAAAAGCAAAAGCCTGTGGGGTTGTGAACAGTGCAACCATCAGCTCTGCTGGTGGAAGCCATGCTTGATACACCGTGGCACTATTCCTGAAAGATAAGTGCCAACTGTGTGACTTGTGTAACACGACTGTGCCAATTTTCCTTCAGAGGGACCAGGTACCTTTGTCCTAAAGAAAAACCCAGCCATCTTGAGACCCTCCTCTGCTTGCTCTGGTGGGGTGCTTCTCAGACCTGTTTGTCTTGCCTTCCTTCTCCCATCCAGAGAGTTCTGGGGGTCATGGCAGTGTATAAGCCTGGGTGTGATCAGTCTGGGATGGCAGTTCTCTTCTGTCTTAACCTGCCTTGCTCAGGGTTGCCTGGGCAGGCTGTAACAGTGTCATTTTTCCTCACATTGGGTCACAGCTGGATGGAGCTGGAGCGGGTGCTAGTGAGTGCCTAGATGGATCCTTGTCACACTTTTCACTGGCATCAACCCAAGATTCAGCAAGTGTTTCCAGAGTATCTTAATATGCCAGACCTCTTCTAGAATCATGGTGATACAAGAATAATACAGACTAAAATATCTATCCTCATGGGGGCCATACACTGGTTGAAGGTGGAAAGCACATTATAAGTAAACCAGGTGGTTATACACACACACACACACACACACACACACACACACACACACACACACAGATGGCAGTAGCCATGAAAAGAACAACCAAGCAAGTAAGATAGATAGAAGGATGTGTTGCTTTGGGAGACTGGAAAAGGCACAGCCCTGTAGCATAGTGGGGTGTTGGGGGCAGAATTCACTCCCAGGGGAGCTGAGAGAATGCTCTGAGGTAGGCCCTGAACTGACAGGGTTGAGACAAGGTAACAAGACCCTGGGCTGGAGCAGGGAGGCGGAGATGAGGGGAGTGGTAGGTAGAAGATCATAGGGGTGATGGGGACCATGAGTGAAACACTAAGCAAGGCCTGGAGCAGGGGCTCTTGGGCTAAGTGGCATGATCTGATCTGGGTTTCAAAGGACCCTTGAGACTAGTGAGTAACTGGGCTCTAGGAGGGCAGCGATGGAGTAAGTAGATGAGGGAGGAGTCCTCTGCAACATCCTTGGATTGGGGCCAGGATGCAGCAGTAGAAGGGGTGGATTCATTGGCCTGGAGTGTCTTGAAGGAATATTGGCATGATTTATGACAAATGAGGAGACTGGGACAGAGGGTGGCTTGGAGTGAAAAATAATGATCTTGCTGACAGTGCACAGGCAGACAGGGCTGGGAGATACTGGGAGAACCTGGTTTCCAGGCCTAGCCTTTGCCTTCTCATGTGGGGTGTGTTCATGCATTAGTCAGACTTTTTCTGCCATGACAGAGCCCCTGATAGAACCAGCGTAAGGAAGGAAGGATCTGTTTGGCTTATAACCTCAGAGGTTTTGTTTCAGCATGGTGGGGGGCACACACAATGGCAGCCAGCAAGCAGGGTGAGACCAAGAGCATGCACCAGCTGGCTTTCCCCCTTTTTCTCTTATTCCATTGGATTCCCCTGTGCCTCCTACACTCAGGGCAGGTCTTTCCTCCCATAGTTACCCTTAGTTCCTGGAAACCCTTTCACTGACACTCCCCAATATGCACTTTTCTAAACTGCCTTTTCTAATGTGTACCTCTCAGTTCCACCAAGTCAAGAGCTATGCTGGACCATCACAGCCCCCTGGCTCAAGGCTGCATGCTTTTGTGTGTGCTTGTGTATTTGGGAGTGTGCTTGTGTTAGTGTGTTCTTGTATCTATGGGTGCATTTGGCTAGGTTGGGTAAAAGCAGCCATTGGAGGGGCTCTGTTTTCCTGCCTTTGGAGGCAGAACTAGTACATACTTGATGTTCGCTTCTAGTCTGCTTATGCCTCCCTTCCCATCCTCCCCCAGTCCTCCTCCCTCACTGGCCCAGGATGCAGCTAATCTGGTTTGCATGAAGCAGCCCTTCCCCCATCTGCTCTTTTTGTAGAGAGGAAAGATTGAGCCCTCAGGGTTTCATTCGGGCTCTTCTCTTTTTATGGGTAATTCTCTCAGCCCAAATCCCAGCTGACCAGCTCTGTGGCTGGGCATCCCTTTGTAGCTCAAATGGAGACAGGCTGCAACGGCAGCTGGGGTGGTCAGGAGGGGAGATGCAATCAGAACAGAGACAGAAAGAGTAACTTGATGTCATGTTTTTGCGCGCTTTCAGCAGGAGGTGGATGTCCAAACTCTACAGAAGGAATGTCAGTAAAAATGCTAAACCTACTCTGGCCATCCTGAGTCCTCCCAGGGCCTCTCCTGTCCTGGCTCTGACCAACTCTGCTGTGGGGCTTATGGGTCCTTCGTTTGGTTGGAAATCTTAGATGTGCTGCCCAGAGATGTATGCAGGCCTTTGTGAACACCCTTCATGTCTTAGCGTGTGTAGTATCTTGGGGTCGTGACTGCACAGAGAGGTCAGCTCCTGTTATCAATCAAGAGCCACTCACATGTTTACCCCAAACCAGTGCTTCCTAATTCAGTAGAATTATCTGGAGAGCTTTAAGAATTAATTTTAGGGATTAAATTTTAAATTAATCTGGAAGGATGCCTCGGCTGGTAAACGTCCTGCCACATAAACTTGAAGATCCTGAAGTTAGCTCCTCAGTACCCACGTTAACAAAACAAAACAAGAAAACCCTTGTGCGGTGGCATGTGTCTGTAACTCCAGCAGTGAGAGACAGAGACAGGCAGATCCCCAGACAGCCTGACCAACTGGGCGCTAGGTTCAGTGAGACCCTTCTGAAAAAAAACAAAGCAGAGACCAAACATGACTACATGTGCACTTGTATGTACTCACATCCACAAAGTTAAAAAAAATTAATATGGAAATGTAAACAACTAAAGGGTAGCAGAGATTTTTTACATGGATGTTGGTTACATGGCCATTGTTACTTTCACTAGTGATGACAGGAGGGTCCCAGGGGATTCAGGATCATGCTGACAGACCTGAATTAGCCTTCTGTGATGGCTGAAACAAATCATTACTGTGTTGGTGGCTTTAAAAAACAAGTTTATTTTTTACAGTTGGGGATGCACAGAAGTCTGAAATCACTGTGTATACAGGGCTGAATTTTCTCTGGAGGATGGAGTGGGGAAACTTCTTTGCCTCTTACTTGTTTTCCTTGGCTCATGGAAACATCATTCCTGTTTCTTTTTTCTTTTTTTCTCTTTCTCTTTTCTCTTTCTTCTCTCTCTCTCTCCTTCTCCCTCTTCCTCTTCCTCCTTCTCCTCCTCCTCCTCTTCCTCCTCCTCCTCTTCCTCTTCCTTTTGGTTTTTTGAGACAGGGTTTCTCTATGTAGCCTTGGCTCCTGGACCCAATTTGTAGACCAGGATGGCCTTGAACTCACAGAGATCCGCCTGCCTCTGCTTCTCTGAGTGCTGGGATTAAAGGCGTGCATCACCACACCCAGATACCATTCCAGTTTCTGTCTCTTCCATCCATGAGCGATCTCCTGTGCCTTCTGTATAAGATGCACAGATTGAGCTTCAGCCCCACTCAGGACCCCAGAGCTCGTAGTCAGAGAAGGTAGAGGATAAAGGAGAGAATGGACAAATGAGCAAGATCATTTCACACAGTGAGAGTGACGCGGGACAACAACATTGGTTCTAACATCCGTGAAGGAGTGCTGCAGCAGCAGAGTAGATGAACTTGCCAGTGAAAATAAGGGCAACCAGGCAAAAAGCAAAGCAAAATATCTTTCCTCTATGTTCTTTTATCTGTACTGTTAGCGGAAGGTGCCACTCACATTCAGTCTGAGTCTTCCCACTTCAAATAATCTGAATAGGAAAATCCTTCAAGGAGTAAAATGCTTCATAGGAGTAAAACCCTTCACAGAGTGGAAACCTTTCACAGAGTGGAAACCTTTCACAGGAGGGAAACCCTTAACAAGAGCGCCCAAATGGTTTGTGTTCCAGTAGATTCCAGATGCATCCAAGTTGGTAACCAAGATTGGCCATTCAATTGGCAAGCAACAGATCATGACGCCTTGTTTACAATTCAGAGTTAGCAGAGGACCCAAGTCTTACCCCTACAGGCTCCCTGATCTACTTGAGTCTTGGTCAGTTGATTCTGTGGACCATGTTCTTGTCATGTTCCTGATGCCTTTGGTTCCTTTAATCCTTCCTCCCCTCCCTCCACAGGACTCCACAAGCTCCACCTAATATTCGATTGTGGGACTCTGCATCTGCTCTCATCAGTTGCTGGATGAGGTCTCTCTGAAGAAGACCACATCTTTTAATGCTGGGGCTAACCTGCTAAATAACCTGTGCTGCTAGACTATGTTGTTGCTGTGTTTGATAATTTGGACTGACTTTGAACAGATGGATAGAAAATACTCACACCAGAAGGATGAAGTTGTGTGTTCGTTAACTGGGCACAGCACGTGAAAGAAGCAGAATATTACTGGCATGGGGTACCCCTATTATGCCCCCCTGCAGCCTTGAAGGTTCCGGAAGGAATCAAAATTCTACATCCCAAACATGTATGGGGACTTTGCTTTTGTGATGTATGTAAGTAGAATTATGCTTGCAGTTTTCTGTGTGTGGCTTTTCTTGCTCAGCATTATATCAAATGCATCTCTATGGCTGTGAGTTGTAAAGGCTATCCATTCTCACTGTTTCTTGGCCACCAGTCCTCAGGAACAAGCGAGCAAAAGCAATGAACTGGAGATTCAGATAGTCCACAAGTATGACAGAATGACCTCCGGGAACCTCTTCAGTGAGATAGCTCAACTTTATTCTGTGTGAATGAAGGCTATATAGTCCTTGGGGAGTAGGTGAGGGGTTCACAGGATAGGTGGACATAATTGGTTAAGGCTAGGGATTCCAAGGAAGCTTTTATTTGCATTTGGCAGTACACTACTATCATATGAATGGGAACACAGCACCTAATTATCCTATAGGTGCAGGGAGGGGACTGTGCCAAAGGCCACATACCAGATATGGTTAGAAGCATATATGCCTAAAGACACTCTTCAGACGAGGTCAGGAGAAGAGTGGGAGGCCCTACTGTGCAGAGGGAGTCCTCCATCTAGCACCAAGCTCAGACCAGGAGGACTGCAACCTCAAATAGCATGGTCCTCCAACACTCCAGTAAGACAGTCAACTATGGGGATATACTACAATGCATTTATTTATCAATTCTACAGCTGATGAGCATTTGAGTAGTCTCTGGTTTTGCTATTACAAACAGTGTAGCATCTTCTAGCCTGTGGCTTTTAACGAATACATGTGTGCTTTCTGTCTGGCCTTTGCTGGGTCACAAAATGTGTGTTTGCAGGTTTTGCTGGGTTTTCAAAACAAATAACTTTATGCCTTTACTAGCTACCTTCAGGGGTTGTGCTATTCTCCTTTAGCCTTGAGGCAAAGGAAGGGGTAGACACAGGGTGTCTCAGACTGGCCACGGAATTGTCAGAGAGAAAGGCTGTCTTGTGTTATATATATTGTCCTTGAGGTCAGAATATTTACGTCTTTCCAAAACTATGGAATAAAAGCTCTTTTTGTCTGCGTCTGGTTGGGGATGCTGTGCCCCATTACTAACCCTCTGGGTTTCCTGGTTACTCTGTTAAACACCGACAATGGAAATTTGCTCAGAGAAGGAGCCTGACACCGCAATGATATGGAACTCTAGTTCCTTCCTTGCACCAGGTATTTCCAAGCAATAAGCCAGCAAGTTGGGAGGAAGTTTGAGGCAGGGAGAATCAATCATACAGCTTTGGGAGCCGTGTTCGGAGGATGACAGGTGGAACTCAGCGGCAGCAGGAGCCTGCTCCATCAGAGGGCCGCTTGTGCAGAAGGGGCAGTGTCCTTGGAGTATGGCCTCTCACCCCCAGCAGCCCTGGCCATCACACAGCCCACCTCCAGTCCATCTCAGTGAAGTCTCCAGAAGCCATCGAGGAGTGATGAGGCTGGTGAGAGCCAAAGGAAGCTGCTCAATGAGGGAATATTGAAATTCCTGCAGGAATCCCAGAATGTCTAATTCCAGTATGGCTTAGGGAAGGAAGCCCCAGTGTCCCTCCCCCCCCCCCCCACCACCCCGCTCCAAATGTGTGTTGGATTCAATGCTCCTTTTAAACCAGCAAGGCCAGAAGAAGGCAAAAACAGGAATGTGGCCTCTCCAATGCACCGACCACACAGTGGGAGCTTCACCTTTTTCAATACAGAAGTTAAATTTGTATTAATGCCACATAAGGATTTTAATTAGTTTTGGGGGGGACAATTATATTACTTTATTAATTCATACTGAGTTTGCAATGAACTGGAAAACCTGTCCACCCCTGAATCTTTTTAATTTAAGTAGCTGATCTTGGGTAACTGTCCTCTTTAGGTGTTATTTTTTTCCTCAAAGCTCAATTGTAATACTTTTCATTTCTTTTTGTTGACTTCGGTCATGAAGAGTTTGGCCTGGGGCCTCAGTCTAACTTTCTTAGCAAGACAGCAAGTTCTCTTCTGCCCATCCCCTCCCAACTTCTCAAATCCTCTTACTTCAACATGGTGTGCTCTTTGCCTGCGATCTCTTTACCTAGAAAGCACTCTCTTTGTCACCAAACTCCACCCTCAGACTTACCTGAGATAGTCTCTACCCTAGCTCAGTCAAAGGGACCTACATCCCTAAGCCTCCGTGGCCAAGGCCAAGCATCCCCAGGAGAGCTGGTGGGAGGAGATCCTGAGCTGTCCATTACAAACTCCAGCTTCCCAAGCCACTCTCCCAGCCCGGGCATCCCAGCAGAAGGAAGGATGTATCCCTAAAGGCTACATCCATACTGCCTCCGGCCAGACAGTACCCTGGAGAATGAGCTGCTCCCTGAAGGAACATTGAGAAAAAGCAGTAACTGCTAGTAATGACGAGAGATTTAGGCCCACAGAAGAGAGAATCCAATTGGGAATTTTCTTGAAAAGGAGTGGAAAGACGTGATTGGATCATTTGGTTTTCCCTCTATCCCATCTTCCCTGCTCCCTCCATGCTACCTTTTTCTCTCATCCTTCTTCCTCCCCCTCCCTCCTCTTCCTCTCATCATCCCTTCCTCCATTCTTCTTTCCCTTTTTCCTGCCCAATGCCCTTTCTCTCCTTCCTTATGTACTGAGGATACACTAAGAATCATCATACATTTTGCTAAGCCCTGGGGACAAGGTCATAGGGAGTGAGAGAATCATAGCACAGAACCTATTGGGTTGGTAGACTGTAGAGAGATTCAGAAACGGAAAAGACTGCTCAAGGAATTGAGTGGAGCCAGTTGCTATGAGGAACCAAAGAAGCAGAGCATGCCCATTGGCATCTTCTGCCTTCTCCCTTGAAAACGGAGATCTATAGTGACAGCCTGGTGCTGTGAGATGAGTCATTGAGGATGCAGGGGATGCACGAAGGGGTAAATGAGAGATGGATTGTGCAATAGACTTAAGAACGTGATGATTACAGACTAGAGCGATACTGGGGACATGAATTCTAAGGAAAAAGAGGCTGCACAGATGCAGGCCAGAGGTGGTGGGCTTGGAGTTGAGGGTAGGAGAGAGAATACTGTATGAAGTGATTCTCTCATGAATTGTTAGAGAGATCAGTTGGTTCTTAGTCTTGGGAGATTAAGAGAAACTCTGCCTGAGGCAGAGGGTTGGACTAGATGACCTCTTAAGATCCTTTCTCTCCAGATGTTGCCAGGAAGGCATTTCTCATCATCTTGACAATTCTAAAATGTCTTTTCTTAATAGGGAATTTATTTGCTAGATTCAACTTAACTATTGCATTTGTATTTTGTACATGCACCTGCCCTGGGGCAATGGTTACATTTTAAATAAATCAAATAAATCAATAAATATGATATGCCTCACTTTAATCATTACATAATGCAAAAAAATATGATAATGCCACATTAAGTTGCAAATTAAGATACACAAAAGTAAGGAAATGTGGGGGGCCGGATGTTCTCCCGGCAACATTAGTTCTCTCTCCTTATGATGTGGTGTAATAAAGCCTGTATTTATATCTGCCTACCTAACACTCTCCCACTTAACATGGGACAATGTGGGGATTGTTGTCATTATGAACCTTAACTTCTGAGTCTGATAGCTTGCTGCAAATGTGCTATCTTAAATGAAGTATTAGACTAGTTTCTTTTCAGAAGACAAGAACATGCAAATGGCAGCATAACAGACTTCGAGGAAGATGCCATGCCGGGACTCAGCATCCCTGTTCAGCTTCTGGGTGGCTATATGCTGTGCCCAGCTCACTCAGTGCCCTAAACATCTGCTTCTTAATTGTAACATGGCAATTAAAGACCTTATCTGCAACATCTGGGCGTTTGCCCTCTCCACTAGTCACATCAGCATCAACCAGTAAGTCTCATTTTTCTTTTATTTGGCTCATTTATCTCATGTTGAAAAAAGGTCTCTGATGATATATATATATATATAATATATAGCAACACACACACACACACACACACACACACACATACACACACACACACACACACACATGCCAGGATGTTATTGAACTTGAGGCAATCCTCTTGTTTCAGTTTTTCAAGTGTTGAGATTACAGATATGAGTCAGCATGACTTTTTTTTTTTTTTTTAAAAAAGAAAGATGTTTAACTTTATGTGTATGTATAAGTGTTTTTCCTGCATGCATATATGTGCGCCACATGAATGACTTGTGCTTACCAAGGCCAGAAGAAGGCATCTAACCCCTTGGAACTAGACCTTCAGATGGTTGTGATTGTGATCTGTCACGTGGGTGCTGGGAACTAAAGTCAGGTCTTCTATAAGAGCAGCCAGTGCTCTTACCACTTGAGTCATCTTTCTAACCACACCATACTTGGTTTAAAAAAATAATTATCTTTTTAAAAATTCCATTTATTTATTTATTTATTTACTTGCTTTAGAGTATCTCTGTACCTATGTGTGGAACACAGGCATGTGGAAGTCAGAGGACCTTGCACCATATGGATTCTCAAGGTAGAAGTAGGAAGTAGGGTGGTCAGGCTTGGCTGCAAGCACTCTTACCTACCGAGCCATCTCACTGACACTCTAATAAATTTCTAATCACAGCTGAAGTTTTGGTTTTCTAGATGAAGAAAGTAACTTGGCCGAGGCCACACAGCTTGATGCTCTTGAGAGACCTCCGCATTAGGCCGTGACTATTTCTCTCCCTCAGAGCCTGTTTCCTAGCCGGTTCATGATGTAGAAAGTTAAGGTAGTGGAGGGCCAATGGGAAGGCCATAGGTGTTGGAGTAAGGGTGAATTGAGAATCCAGCTCCACCACATGCTGTGCTGTGGCTTTGGTATCTTTTGAACTTTGGGTTCTATAAAATGGTGTACGAAAACCCAAAGTCTTTAGGATCCAATGACACAATGGATGTAAAATGCCCACCACAGTTCTCTTACTTCTTGTAGGCCCCAAAGAAATGTTGGGTGAGCTTTAGAAGGTTAGTTTGGATTACAGCTCCTATATCTGTGGCTTAGGGAACGTCGGGGAAGAAGGACCAGAAAGACTGTAAGACCGGAATACTAAGAAGTCTGTTGTGACACAGTCTGTCCTGGTAACAGCTGCATAAACAAGACCGGAACAGTGGCAGTATCAATGGAAATGCTAAGGTGGAGGGGGAAAATTCCATGAAGTCCTACCCCTAGACAAAGAACAGTAGGCAACTAATGGCTGCTGAGAGAAGAATTAACTTCTCCCTGAAATGAGTCCCTTGTTGGCTGCCCAGTATTTATTGTCATTTCTGAAATAAAATACAAACAAAAAAGGACTCAGAGGCTTTCAACTTGAGGGAGGCGTAGAGGATATCTGTGAGGGAATGGGGGAAGAGGGGAGAAAGTGATACAATTCTATTTCAGTTAAAATATATTAATTTTCTTTTAAAAATGTTTCCCAGTTCTTTTTACAGTGTCCTGAAATTCCACCCATGGCAATAACATTAAAACAGATGGTGCGTTTTCCTCCCCATCAACTAACCTCAGCTCACTGAGGGCCTGGCACCTTTCCTGTCTGCAGCCTGCCTGCATCCCAGACAGCAAGGGCAGCTTCTGCCTGTCCTGCCCCATGTGCTCTTGGCTTTGGCTTTCTCAGCCTTCGCTCCCGCAACATCCTCTCCTTTGCCTTCTCTCTTGCACACTTGCACACCCTTCCACACTGACCTGTCTGTCCTTGTTCAAGCCATTTACTCACCACGGCCAAAGGCAAACAGCAGATCTCCTACTCTGATTCTCCTCAGGTTTCCCCAGAATAATATGTTTCTTCCAGCTGCTGCCTACACACGTCTTACGTTTCTTCTGTGGCTTTTGCCTGACTTTCCTGTCCTGCAGCGTTTGTCCCCCTGCCACCAGCTGATGGAGGACAGGAACCAGATCTTAACTCATGTTTACCACCCTTGCAGTACTGATGAACACAGGGCTTTTGATACTAGATAAACATAGGATTGAATGACAATTAAGCATTATTAGCTCACCCCTCTTTCCCATAATATGGGAGAGGCTGAGGCTGAGGAATGTGCTGCGTGCCCAAGGAGGAGGGGGTCAGAGAACTCAGGTAGGCTTATCAAGGCCAGAAGGAGTCCTGAGGCCCCTGCCTTGGGGTTTCAGTTCTGCCAAGGGTGGGATCCGCAAAACTGAAATAAGTACCTCACCAAAATCAGCAAGGCCCGCGAGGGAAGGATGCCGTGGGTTGTCGACAGCGTCATTACTTCTCTGCAATCTTCTGGAAGCTTGTCAACATAATTATCCCAGCTTCTCACCGGGGCCTAGAAGCTTCAAATCTCAGGGCTGGCATTATTTGTGCTCAAACTGGGGGAAAAGCAATTTGTTTTTCCTGTTGTCTTACTCAAAAACTACTGAATAGGGTTCATAATCACACTTGGGCTGCACCCCAAGGAGCCTGTGCCTTACAGTTTCCACTTCCCCAGAAGAAGGGGGGGAGGTGAAGATTGGGAAGGGAAGCTTCCTGGTTCCTGTAAGGCTTGTAGAAAGGGCATGAAGTTCCCAGCAACGCCTAGGCCTGAGACGTTTGTGGGTGGGGTCTTGTGCCAGGTACTGGAGGTGACAAGAGACCTAGTTCTGCCTTGGTTAGTCACACCCACAGCTGTGACAGCGCCCCCCCTTCCTTCTTCTCTCCTTCTCTCTCTCTTCAGTGATATTGAACCCAGGGCCTGTGTGAATTAGGCAAGTACATCCCGTAGCCCCCACTGCAGAGATTTATTGAGTACTAGTTGCGTGTCTGTAACTGTGCTGGAAGGAATTGATTATGACAAAATAACACAGCTGGTCTTCTGTCTCTAGCATTGGCAGCCTCTTCTTGTGGGCTTTCTCTCTCCCTTCCTCTTATCTCCAGGTTCCTAGAAAACCATCAGGTACACATAATCCTGGCCACAGACCAGACATTTGCATTACATTGTTTGATGTTTCAAGCACATGACCCAAGGGAGTGACCACAGCTATTGATGACTATTCAAGATCACTTATTATGTGAGGTTTTTTTGTCCTCAAATTTGGAAACATTTCAAAAATGAAGAAAGGTGAACTCTGTATCTACGCTGAGTTAACACGTGCTTGTGTTGGACCCTGTGGCTTCAGATCTTCCCATTTTTTTCTAAGAAGGAATTCAGAGCCCTTAGGAGACAATGGTAACGATATTGTAGTGTGTATTCAAAGTTGCTAATGGTAACGTTGGTACATTGTAACAAAATATTTGTATTACAAATATTTTATGTATGTGAGATTATAAATTAATTAGCTCAGTTTAACCATCCCATAATGTAGACTTACAAATATCAAAATGTCACTTTGATAAAAGTGTCACTTCACAAATCTGAAACTATTTGAAAAGAACATACAGGTTTCTGGGTACAGTTTACTATATGAGTGTCTGAGGGAATACAACCTTATTTACTGACTCCATCCCTATTCTGATGAGGAAGTGTGGAGCCTCTGCACTGCTTGGGGCTGAGAGTTGATGGTTCTAGGGCAGAGGAGCATTCTGGGGGCAGTGGGTGGGATGAGGAGGCCCAGCCTCAGCCCTGCCTATTGCATGCTGGGCTGCAGACAGGCCATCCAGCTTTGGTGTGTATGGTGACAACCTTGAAGCAGACATTGCCTGTCTTTCAAGGCTGCAAGCTCCCTATCTGTTTTATTTCATGTGTTTTTCCTTATCCTCCACTGGCCTGTTTCTTTCCTCCACTTCTTCCATCCACTCATCCACCAATCCCATCCATTCATCCTTCCATCCACCCACCCATCCATCCATCCATCCATCCATCCATCCATCCATCCATCCATCCAAAGCTATATTGGTTAGACTGTCTTTTTTCACTTCTTTCTTTCTTTCTTTCTTTCTTTCTTTCTTTCTTTCTTTCTTTC
>OU015744.1:11846393-11865562 GCA_907169655.1 Acomys percivali
TTCTTTCTTTCTTTCTTTCTTTCTTTCTTTCTTTCTTTCTTTCTTTCTTTCTTTCTATCTTTCCCTTCTAAAATTTTTGGATGACCCTGGTACCTCTCCTCCCAATCTTTCATGTTTTTAATTTAAACCCAGCAATAGCATCATCTTTATTTCATATCCAGCAACTCTTGATTGAGCATCTCCATTGCTCAGAGAATATTCTGGATTCTGTAAACCCAGAACAGCTAAGAGACACTTGACAGACCTCACCTCAGTACCTTATATTCTAGTCTTGATTTGACAAGTTTTTAATAGGAATGTTAAAACTTTGAAAAGTAATGCTGAGAAACCAAATTCTATTCTGCAAAGTGTTTAGACATTGCCACTCTATCTTACAGAAATATAAACGCTTACAACTCTTTGGGGTGGCCTTCCCCTATAGCAGAGCTTTTGCACATTCCCTGGCTGAAGTAGGACCATCAAAGCCACCCTCTGTTGGCTGCTTGCAGGATTCCACTGCATTGTGACAGGAGGCAGGGTTCAGCTGTGAAAGATGCAGGGGTCAGTTGACAGGGTGTTCGTTGGCAGCCTAGGAGGGAAGGCTAAGAGATGAAGAGGGAGCAAGGGGGTGGGGCAGGGATATCAGAGTGAGTGACGTGCAATGTGCAGGGGTCAGCACATTACAAAAGGTTTCTCCTTAATTATTTAGAACTGCCATCTACTGCCTGGCAGGTGGGGACTACCAGGAGGGGGTGGCTGCCTTGGTTTGCAACAATGGGGGATGGGATCATCTGGCACTACTCTGTGGATGGTGAGTCTGGGGTTGGCTCTGATATGGGGGTGTCTAAAGGAAGTAGGAGTAATTGAACAGAAAGCCTCACCTTTGAGAGTTGCGCCATTTGGTCTCAGGTGGCCCTGACTCTTGTGCTCTGTTGTAGGGATATGGCAAGGAGAAAACCCATGTCTAACAACAGTGTAGAGCAAGACACTGTGCAGGAGGCTATGGCTGTCGGTCCAGCTGTTGTCTCCGGGAGAAGAGGGAAAGCCTCTGACTTGCTCTGATGCTCTGTTATCTCCTTCTTACAAATCGAGTTTAACAGCTCATCGGTGCCCTGCTTGTTCCATGTGGCTTTGCCCATCTCACCCCCTAAGTCCAAGAAGAGGCCCTTTGATGTGGGGCCAGGCACACTGGAGGGCAGAGTAATCCCCTGCCACCCTCTCCTGGCTACAATGAAACTGATGAAATGGAAAGACTAGAGAAGATAAGGAGGAGAAAGCGGGACAAGAAGAAGAATAAAAAATGTTTGATCAAAGAGTTGAGGCAGTTGAGCTCAGCGGTCAGCTGTGTGGGTCTAAGGTTAAATGCTCTGGGCCTGCCCAAAGGAGAGCTGGTGACTCCAGGGGACTCACAGAGGACTATGCTGACCTTAGTAATCTACTCTGTAAATTGGGCCCCAAATGAGCAAGTGTGGTAAGGATGGAAGTCAGAGATGCTTGCAAATGGCTGGTACAGAGGCAGCATGCAGACAGGTGACTGACTACTCCTGTACATCCTGGTTGGGTGACATCTCATCCACGAAAAGTTCCCAACAGGAAGTGGTGCCAAGAGCTTTCCTCACCCCGACTCTGGTTAGATACAGAGGGTTGGTAGAAACCATGTTGGGACACCCCCCACCCCCGAGTGCTGGAGATAGCACTTGAGTGGCTGCTTGGTTGCTGTGGCTGAGCTCACAGCTTACTTCTTGTAGGCCACTTCTCAACTCCAGTCTACCCTGGGGCTGGGCATCTGGAAGAGGAAATGTTCAGGGCACCTACTCATCTTGCTGAGCCAACAGACCTTTGGCTGTGGAAGTCTGCAGACATACTTGGCTGGCCTTGGGGCTGCGAGCTGGGTGACCCACAGGCACTTTGTAAGCCTTGTCTTCATCTTTCAAACAGTGGACAGGTTGACACCTTATGTCTCTGATATTTACATAATCAATCAGCTATGTAAAAATACCATCCAGGTGAGAAGAAACAGCCACAATGTCCCCTGGACCCAGAGAAGCCACCGACGAGTGAGTGTCCACTGAGAGCAAGGTCTTCACATACCCTGTGTGGTTTCATTTGACATGGTCCCTCCATCTTGGGTCCCATGTACACTGATGGGAAAGAGAAAGGAAGATGTTCTGTTCCTTGTCTGTCATGCCTTGATTGTGCTTTCTCTGCTGTGTGGAATGACGGGTTAGTATCTCTGGTTCATGCTTTTGGTTGACATCAATTCAGATGCCAGTGCAGTTCCCAGGTATCTGTTCCCACCATACCTTGGGCTTGTGTGGAAACAGACAGTCTCTGTGGTTATTACAGGTGGCCGAGCTTACATGTTGCTGAGATTGAATCTAAGGAATGCCAAACACAGGTGTACCCCCCCCCCCTCCACGTCAAGTCCGCAGATTCCCAGGGGTGGACGTCCCACCTGGGGCCTCTTTTCCCTTCTGCCTTTTTGCAGTACTAGCAGGTCCCCTTTGCTCCACTCTAGGCCCTGCTTTTTGGAAAGCTGACTTTTCAGATTTATATGTCCTTAGCACCTGTCAGAGCACGAAGTGCCTAGTGGGTGCTGAACACATGCGTGTTCAAGAACAACTGAGGGATCGGTACTTGCAGCTTTCGGAACTCAGACTCAGCGAGGGACTAGGTGGTGAGACTCCTGCTGCTACGGGATATCAGTAAGTTGAAGGACATTTTCTAAGAGGAATTTATAATCTGTTCAGAAAGAGGAAGAGGCACAGAATGGTCCAAGAATTTGTCCAAAGTAGCGTAGTCAGTAAGTGGCTAAGATGAGCTTTCTGCTTAGGGCAGCCTGGCTCATCAGGGGTTTGTGTGTCTACCCCATGCGGTCTGGATGTGGGCCCAGACTTCATCTTCAGCAGGCATCTGAAGACGAGGAGGTTATATGAATGAGTAATTAGTACTCAGGGCCTTGAGAAGATGTCTGAGATCTTGGGCTGCTGAAATGGCTCCTTGGCTTTTCCCAGTCATGTGGCCCTTGTCACACACAGAGATGGTGACATATGACATGGATTCAAAGCTTCTCATTTGTTGTAATGTCTCGGTGGCGGCTTGGCTGAGACCTTCAAGGGTGGCAATAGATGCTAACTGCTTTTTCATCCTTCCTTTTCTTATGATGGGTCCCCAGGGTCTCTTCCCATGAACGTCTCCAAACTTCCTGGAGGGTTGGTGTACACACGGTCTTGTCAAACAGGACAGTGCCATCCCGGGCTCTGCTCGTCAGGGTTGGGCTCCAGTGCTGTCCCACAGGATGCCCAAAGTGTGGTTCTGGCACTTACCAGTTTCTTGACTTACTTGGACTAAAGAATGAGTGAGTGATGTGTGGGCATAAAAAACAAGCTGGTCTGTTGATATGGCTCCTGCATGTGTGAGAAGGAATTGAGAGAGGAGGGATGAAGGCACATTAGCAGTGGGAGTCAGGCATCTGGGGTCCAGTCCTAGAGACCCTTTACTCTGGACCTTGGGCCATCTACGCTCCTCTCCAGAATTAAGCTACTGAACAATAACACAGATTAATGTAAACCCTAATGTCATCTTTTCCAGGGATGAAGAGGGGCCTAAGATTTGTCCCCAAATGAGGAAGGCTTTGAAGGGCAATATGATGGCTGGAAGATCATATCCTGAAGCCTTCATGCAGAGCCCCTGGGCCTACCTCATCCCTGTCTCCTCTTTATGAAATTGATCTTCCTCAGTTCCATGCCAGGTCCCCAGGTTGGCCCCAGCCAGCCTGCATGCCCCATCCCCTCCCTCCCTCCCTTCCCTCCCTCCCTCCCTTCCTTCCCTCCCTCCCTCCCTTCCCTTCCCTCCCTCCCTCCCTCTCTTCCCTCCCTCCCTCCTTCCCTTCCCTCCTTCCCTCCCTCCTTCCCTTCCTCTCCACTTTTTCCATGTCTAAGTCTTTCCACATTCATCATTGGTTTTCTGCTTCTCTCAATGCCTACCTAGCTCAGTTCCTTCCCCTTGAGGCAGCTCTGCTTTTGGGCCTTCCCTCCACTACTAAGGACCCTTTCCTAGAACCCTGGCCCCAGCTCTTTCATCTTCCCCGAGTGTGTGACTGGGGCTGGCTCTCCCCTTCCAGTATGCTTGCGGACAGGTGCTGTCAGGCTATGCACATGGAGACAGTGTTATGGCCCTCTCTGGGCACGGGGAGGGAGGGTAATGATTGTGAATGCTTCCCTCCTAGGGCACGGTGAGAATTGGCGAGTTAATGCCATAAAGTATTCTAATTACTCCATGGAGTCATCTGATGAAGCAACGAGGAACTGGGCATCTGGCTCTCATTTACTTAGAGCTGGAGAATCCAGGCGGCGGCGGTGGCCTTGATTTATTTAATTTTCTTCCTGTATCAAGCACACACTCAATACAATACTAAATATCTAAACAGAGACTGACATCACCTAGTGAGGTATGAATATACAGATCCTTTGTCTCTGAGACCTCCATCTGGGGGGGGTCACCACAGATGAACCTCTTATACCCAACCCCCACCCCCACCTTCTTAAGCACCAGGCTCTGACCCTTTAAATGATGCATCTCGATTATCCAGTTAGCAGCGGGTTTCGGAGAAGATCTTCATGTTATTTCAACTATGGGCTGCTTTCTTCCTTTCCTACCCTTCCTCCCTGTCCCCTTTTCTACCCTTATGTATTTGTTGAAGTGCCTCTTACTCATGCAACTCCATGCTGAGAGTGTCACTGGCTGTCTTCTTTTGACTGTCCATTAACAGAGAGGAATTGCTACTGGATATGGTGCCGCGTGCCTGTTAACCACAGCTCTTGGGAGGCAGAGGCAGAGGCAGAGTCAGAGGCTGGAGCATTGCTGCAAGTTCAAGGCCAGTCTGGGCTACATTATGAATTCCAGGACAGCTGGGCATATGCGGAGGCACTCTCTCAAAACCAAACGGGCAGCAAACAAAAAGGAGAAATTTCCAACTTGGAGGTGGTGGCTGTGTTCACAGCACTGTGGAGGTAGGCGTGATGGCTGGTCCTCGAACACCCACCTCTCCATCTTCTCCCCTGCCCCACTCCCCAGCTTCTGACTTTACGTCATAGCGCTTGCCTGTTGTGTTTCTCCCCCTTCAGATCTGTTTCTTGTGCCCATCGGAGGAGACTGACATACTTCCTAAGTCCTTCTTCACGTGCACCCAGCGTCTCTCCACCCTACCGAGCCACCCAGGAGCCTTCATCCTGCCGACAGCTGCTCCCTCTCCCACTTCCCAGCCCCTTTCAGCTCACTGAAAACCCACACATGCAGGCAGGCGCATACACAGTTCTCAGGAGGCGGACTTGATGGGACGATCTCTTTGCCTCACTGGGTTAGCTCTGGCAGGCTGGCAGCAAACCCCTTTCCTGCCTTTGTCCCTGTGTTAGCCAAGTCTATTCTCACCTCTGCTGCTTCTTACAGCCATGAGCGGAGCCCTGGACTGTTACCCCCATCATAACAGAATCATGAGCAGAGCCCTGGACTGTTACCCCCATCATAACAGAATCATGAGGGGAGCCCTGGACTGTTACCCCCATCATAACAGAATCATGAGCGGAGCCCTGGACTGTTACCCCCATCATAACAGAAGCAAATCAGCTTTGACCTAGCTCAGTGCCTGCCTGCCTTGGAATCTGAGTCCTTCAGAAATGAACTAGACCATGGTCCTAATGGACTCCTCCTACTCTGACCGTTCTTTCCCCTCAGACCTCTGTCGAGCTCCTTACTTTGCCCCTTTAAAAATATTTAAACCTTACTTCTATCTTGAAAGCAGAGACAGCAGTTATAATATCATCTCAGCGAATGTTCTTTTGTTTTTTTTTTTGTTTGTTTCTTTTGTTGGTTAACTAACTTGCTGACGTCACTAGCCATGAATGTCTGGACTCTGGTGTGGCGCCTGCCTCCTATCCTTCGTCAGGTAACTGGGGTCCAGATCTGAGGATAGCTGGGAGAGGAAGAATTACTTGGCCACAGCCCAGAATGTAGGCAGCCTTGAGTCACTCCCCTTGTAGAAACCCTTTAATCCTCCTCCTGCTGTACTGTTTGGAGGAACGGTCATTTGTTAGGGGAAGTGAGCCTGGTGCTTCCTGGGACTGCCAGGCTGCTGAAATATGGAGCACACTTGTAAACTTAAGCACCTTCTCTCACTGGCGGCAGTAATGACTGTACGAGACAACGACTGGTTTCAATGTGTAAATGTTTCTCACTGATCACTGGCATCAAAATGTGACCCCTCCCCGCCCCCAATGGCCTCCCAAAGCATCTTCCTTGTTGGGCCTAACTGACTCATATTTGCTCTCATCTCTGTCCTCTGCTCTCCTGCCCACCTTGGCATCTTCTCTCTGGCTGTGGAAAACACATCCATTGGGTTCTCAGTGGTCCAGTGCTGCAAGAAATGAGCAGGCTTAGCCAGAGGACATCACCTTTACACACAGAGCCACCACCAAGGCAAGTCCCTAAAGATGAGACTGGGGTCAAGAGAAACTTGAATATTAAGGCCCCCTCTGCAAGGTTCTCTGGTCTATCCAGGGCCAGGCTTACCACTGGGCAAACTCCCAGCTGGAATGGAAGTCCACTCGCCATCACAGACTGCTGGTGCCTCGGATCACTTGGATATTGGCTGCCCTTTCTCCAGAGTTCGCTGTTAGTGTTCCCTTGGGCAGTGAAAGCTTGTGCGGACTCTCCTGGCCACCCACCTCAGCCTGGGAAGAGAGAGGCAGTTCTGGGGGCCCCAGCCACATCAAGCTTCCTGTCTCCTTTTCTTTTGTTAAAGCCAAATGAAACAATGTAATTAGCTTGTTACAATTAAAGTGACTCGACTGGATAAATTGTAATCACCCAGAATCAAGTCAGGCATCCCTGCAGGTCCCGGACATCGCAGCTGAGCTGCCTCATTTGCATAATTAAAATATACAAATGATAATGGATTTTGTACTCAATTTCCAGCGGCTGTGAATTTTGAGAAACTCTGAAATTAGAATAACAGAGATGAAGCCCGCCTAGAGGTAATGGGGATGACAAGTTTTGACAGTAGGGGTGTTTATAACGCTAGTTTCTCGCCACAAAATAAATAAGTACAAAAAAGATTAGAGAGCGATATTAGTTAATAGTTCCACGGGCAGTGGGAAGTGGAGATAGACTATGATTACCTCTGTGAATTTACACTGGCTTTTTTCTTTTCTTTTTTCTTTTTCCTGACAGGCTCTCGCCTAACCTTAGGGGATACCTTCCCCCTGATTATGAGAAATTGAGAATGAATTAAATGCATAAAAAGGGTTGTCACAGATCGACTCACCAAAGGAAAAGAAATGAAATTAGTCTTGCTGCTCTTCCTTCCAGCCAGGGGTGGGTTGAAGGCCAAGGGTGCAGGAGGGGCCTGACGGCAGGAGCATAGCCCAAGGCTGTGATGGCCGGAGGAGGGAGGGGCTGGGAGAGCAGGGAAGGGACCAGGAGGGAGACAGGGACAGATGTAAGCAGGGCTGAACACTGGGGATTACTTACAGAGATTAAGTCCTGGAAGGACCCTTCTGCTCAAGTCTCTTTTGCAGAGGCAGCCAAAAATTCTGGGGCTACACTTTCATAAAAATACTGTGTTCACTCCTGGACAGTGATGAACAAAATACAAGCAGGTCTGTTCTCATTCTTCCTATAAACTCCAGGAGGGCGGGGAGCAGATCTGACATCCCAGTACTCAGCACACAGTAGGTCCTTAAAGGTATTGTTGTGTAAAGAAATGAATGGATAAGAGACATTGAGAACCGTAAGAGGATATTGAGATTGGATAGGGAACATTGCTGGAGGATCAACTTCTTCTGGGAAGCCTTGCTTGGCCTTGGAGTCCTATTGTAGGATGGTGAAAATGTCAGAATGTCTTTTGGGGGTGGCTTGCCCTAGTCTGTGGTCTGTGCATTGTAGTGGAAGCTGGATGGACTCCTTTGCCAGGAGCTGATTGCCATAGTAGCACTGTGTGAGCCAGGTGCCTCGCTGCCTGGGAAGGAAAGCCAGAGTCAACACTTTGGGCCTCCTGTGGGCTCAGCAGCAAAGCTGACCACTATGGCAAAACTAAGAACTATCAACTGGGGAGAAATGGCAACTCTGGCTGATGCACTTTCTCACCTCACCAAGAAATGTTCGCAGGGTGGGGTGATCAGAAAGTCTATCACCTAGCCAGGCCACTGCTTATGCAGCGGGGATGGGGGTGGGGTAGGGGCAGAGGTGGGGTGGGGGGGATGGGGGAATGGGTGGGGTGGGCGGGCATAGGTGGAGTTTAAGACTGAGCAGGGAAAGAGGTCAGCCTCTCTGACACAGGTCTTAGGGATTCTTGGTCCTAGGAACCCACGAACTGTGTACCCATCTTCAGGAAGGGTGTGAGCCTTCTGAGGAGGGAGCAAAAGGGAGGAAGGGTTTTTTCTCACATGAGTTATGAACCAGAGTAAGTGAAAAGCCACTTCTTGTTGTGAACACGTATGTGCTATGCATTGTTGTTGTTGTTAGTGGTGTGTGTGTGTGTGTGTGTATGCATGCATGTGCACACATGCTCATGGCACATGAGCCAAGGATAGAGGATGTTGGGTGTCATGCTCTATCACTTTTTTACTCACTCCTTGAGCTCATCGAGTCTAGAGCTTTGCATATTTTTTCAGCTAGGCTGGCAGTCAGCAAGCCACAGGGATCCTCCTGTGTCCTTCACTTCCTCCAGTGCTGAGGTTACAGGTGTGTGCTACCATGCCTGGTTTTTATGTGAGTGCTGAGATTCGAACTCACGTTCTTACAGCAAGAATTCTCAACCACACAGCCACCCCCCCAGCTCTGCTATCTTCTTTTCAGGACCCTGTCTGTGGTAGGGGGATCTGTCTAATACCAAATCCTGAGACATAATTGGATGAGCAATGCCATGGTAAGGGTAAGGTTCCTCGGAGGAAGCACACATGCCCAGAAATGCACAGTCCCCACAGAACTGGTGAGCATAATCTTAGGTTGTGGTGAGGAAGCTCTACCGTGACCTCTTTGGATGGGTCACCGTTGGATGCCATTGTCCTGTGCACATCAAGATTACCACTATGGGGCTGTCTGCTGGCTCACCCAGTTTTGACATCTGCCCCTGCAAGAGGGCATTTGATGGCCATTCATTCAAGGCTTCAGAAACTCTCTTCTTCCTTCTCTTAGGGTTGAGAGGTCTCAGTGGTCGATTTCACTGCTGTCATCACTCTGATCCATGATCTCAGGCCCTGTCTCTCCAGATTCCATCCCTGGGATGTCTTCTGGGTCATTTTTTCTGTCCCTGGACTTCACTGCCACACAGCGGTTTCCAGCATATTTCACAAAAGCCATGGAAGTTGGCCATTAATCCAGTGTGCAGCAAACCATGGAGGTCTTTTAAGAGTGGGAGGCTCCTTTCTCAGCCTTCAGAGGGGCTGCAATACTGTGCTGGAGAGGCCAAATGCAGGCTGGATTATGTAGAGAGGGGGAGTTTTGACATTATGATACAGCCACTGTGACATTTTTTTTTTCCCAGCGAGAGAGGCCACTGTTTCTCCCAGGAGAAGGTCTGCTAGCCATGTGTTGACTGGACACTGAGGGGTGGATGGCAGTTGTTTCTCTCCTCCAGTTAGTATTTTCCTGGAAACGATGCTGTGTCAACAGAACAGTACAACATTTATGTTTCTTGGGTCCCAACACTGTTACAATTATTACATTTCTTCAGCCTATTGCACAGTGGCTGGTGAATAGTAGATGTTTAATACTCATCTTTAGGATAAGTTAATGAATGAGCAGGTGCCTTATTTTTTTTAAAGAGATATATTGTGGAACATTATAGAACATACGCTAGGTTCAAGTCTACCAGTTTATCACTAAATCTCATGAGTCTGTCTCTTCAGTTGGGTTCATTGCATTGCTTCCTTCCTCACCCCTACGTTCACTGTCTTGAGGCAGCCATCACTGTAATGTATCTGGAATATAGATGGATGACGTGTCTGCAGACCCCTGCCTGATATTTTCACACTGAGCCATTTTCACATGGACCTGCCCGCCTTCCTTTCTTGCTCACTGCCCACACTCATGACCGTTTAGCTCTGCCTCATGTCTGGCCCCAGCTCTCATCACTCTTGCCTCACAGTTCCTGCCTGGGCTGAGAGGGTCCCAGCTCTCTCCTGGCCTGAGCCTTGTCCTCACAAGTAAGTTTCTCCCCTTGGATCCTCCACACCGGGCCATGAGGGCTCCAGCCGGACCTCACAGCCTCTTCCAGGGGACTTACCTGTGTCCCCTGGCTTTGCGTCCTGTCTTCTCTTCATTCTGAACCCCCCTCCCCCCGCCCCACTTCCTTGGGACCACACATTTAAATCTGCTCTTCCTCCACTATAAAACTGGAGACTGCCAGAAACCGGGAGGGCTCCAGCGTCTCTATCTCCGACCACAGCACTTGGTGAGCAGCGCTGTTTGACGCAGGGTTTAATTGCCGAGTGAATGAATTTATGAAAGCTGGTAGCCAGAACGAAGAGACTGCTTAGGAAGAAAGGAAGCCGAGGGCAGAGGACTGGGAGGATCGTCGGCACCCAGAGGCTGGAAAGAGAACGAAATACAAGAGTAAACAGTGTCCAATGGGTCAAGCACAGCCAGCCACACGGCAAGGCTGGGCCTTCCTCAGGCGCCCAACCCCGCCTCCCCCACCCTCTTGCCCCCCTATCCCCTCGCCCCCCCCATCCTCGCCCCCAAGTTAGGCTCGACTGGCATCAGAGGACGGCTCAAGGTCTTATTTTTCTTCCCCTTGTTAGAGAGGTTCCTCAGTTGAGCTCAGCATGTTTGTTGTGATGTATAATGAACCAGCAGCAAGAAGGTACCACGGCAGCAGACCCATGCCAAGGTGTGCCCCTGAGAACCCAACAGACCTGGTACGAGGAACTTAATTAGGGAAGGAAAAGAGGGGCCTGAAGAAGGGGTAAAAGTAGGCAGTGATCCATGAGGGTAGAGAGAGGGGGGGTTAGGGAGGGAGAGAAAGGGGGCCCGCCTAGAACAGAGAGAGGAGGAGCTGGAACAGAAGGAACAGAGAGGAGCTGGAACAGAGAAAGAGAAAGAGCTGGGGTTGGGGGGGGGGGATCCTTTTATCAGGCGGACACCTAGCACACCTGGCAGTGTCAGGTGAAGATATAAGATGTTGCTAGGGCCCTGAGGACAGGTCTGCAAAATTGCCTGTAAGCTACCAATGTCGCCTTTCCATGTGCTGACTAAACCTAGGGCTTGTGCGCTGCAGGCAAACAGTACCAGGGAGTTACACCCACAGCCTTTCCTTTTCCATTAGGATGACTTCACACACTCTTTCCTTGGGACAAGTGACAGTAGGGACAGCCCTACTGTCTCCTGGACTGTGGGTCTGGGGATGATTTTTTTTTTTTTTTTTTGCTGTACTGCCCTGTCCTCTGGGTCTCACCTCCTAGAGGCAATGGGCATCTGCCCTGTGTCCGGAACCTTGGAGCAGCCAATTTGAGGGCTCATCTATTAGAGAATTAATTTTTAATGGGTTTTATAGCATGGCGGATAAATCAGTTAGGGAAAGACAAGGAGCTGGCAATGCCTAATGACTATCGATTGGGCCATTTAAAAGGGAAACCTTGCCAAAAGGGGACAGTGGCCCAGCAGAGTTCAGATGAGCCATGACCATGACCAAGAGGCATTTGGGGGACCCCTTCTTTATTGGTAACTTTTTTTGAACTAGTTGTCACAGATGCCAGACCATTTTAGGGTAAGAAGGACCATGCCCTTTGCTGATATGTACAACTCCTCTGAGGTGGGACAAGGAATTCATTCTTCACGTGGAATTTCTTTCATATTTAAACATCAATACAACAGTTTCCCAAAGGATGTGATAGAGAGGATGGAGGGGTTGAGACCTCAGAGTCATGGGCATTTTGTTGGCATTGGTTGGTTCTGGAACTTAGAAGACAGTGTCTTGCCAGAGACACAGACACTGTTAGTGCATCCGTGTTGGGGCCGGAGGAGGCAGAAATGAGAATGCACTTTTTTTTTTTCAATGTTGTTCGTACTCTAAGATTTGGTGATAACTCCTTTCTGCTGAACTGTATTTTCATGGAGGAAGAAACTCCCAAGTGCCTCCTGCTTTCTGCTGCTAAGGACGTCTCATGCAAGTGATGGCCAGGGAACTTACCCCAGGAGCAATAACTCTGGGTTCAAGGGTTAGTTCTCAGCCTAACAAATAGAACTAACAAATCACTTGTGATCCTACTAAAGACTATATAGTTAGCTGCCAAATAAAAAGCAGCTGAATAACCTCTGAGGACCTGTCTAACTAATACGCCACAATCATTGAGAGGATTCAATGTGTTTAGCATGACATTGTGCGATGAGTGAGTTTCTGGTATGCCGCATTTCCAAACAAAGATGTCCCTGGTACTTAAAAAGTCCCATGTCCTCAATGGTGTTATCCTGATAAAACCCACGTCAGAGGGGCTTCTTGGAGGACTACACTCTAGGCCAGACTGTGGACGTCATCCCATGGAACTCGTTCTCTTTCCTATTTACAGCTGTGTTGGGAGGTGTGGGAAGGTCAGATGACCACACAGGCAGCCTGGCTGGGGCAGTGGTGGGTACAACTGTGGGGCTGTGAGGAGGGGTGGGTTTACTCTAAAGCCCCCTTTCACCTGGTCTCTTTGTCTCATGGAATTTGCCTCGGTTCAGAATTCTCTTGCCTGATGAACAGCATTCCTTGCCACCCAAGGGGGTGGGAATTCAGCTCCCTCCCCAGCAGCCTCAGGCTTAGAGACACACCTCTCATCAAGCGGACACTTCAGAACCCTATGGGATGCGAAGGCGGTCCATCTTCAAGACAGAGTTTTGAGTCTCAGGCCCGGAGAACAGACTCTGAGAGAGGTGTCAGAGGAACCTGAGTCAGTTAATTTTTGTGTGGGTGTGTCCTCCTCTAGAGTCTCTGGAATGTCTAGATAATTGGATGACCATAATCTGGGCATGCAGCAGTGAGGGTGCCTCTGGTTGGGACTAATGCTTGAGGTGACGGCCCAGAGGATGCCAACGGTCCTTCACACTGTGGGATGGACCTCACTTACACCATCAATGGCACCACTGGACCACAAAGGCTGAAAGAGAAAGAGATCTGTGCTCTGCTGGGCTGCTCAAACTGAGACGCTGCTCCTCGGCTCTTAGGAAAACCTCACAGTTCTGGCATTCTGGTCCTCAGGGTTGTAAACCATATCACTTCCTTTCTCTCCCCCTCTCTCTTCCCCTTTTCCATTCTCTATTGGTTCTGTCCTCCCTCCTGGGAGTCTCAGTACGGCATTCCAGAAGTGAGGTGCCTGGGAAACAGGCAAGGCCTCGTCCCATGTTTCAAGTCACTCCGCTGATGTGGAAGCTCTGTGAATATCCACTGCTTTTACAGATGAGGTGCCCATGGAGTGATAGCCTGGGGTAGACACAGTTTTGAGTCATCATCTAAGTCAACTTTCTCTTCTTACCTGTGAAGAACCAGATCCAGGGACCTTAAGCATTGTGACAATTTCAAATCTAGCTGGTGACAGAAATAAGTACCATACACAAACCTTTACACCCTATCCCTGAGTGTAAACTCCCTGAGAACAGGCTCCCTGTATTCTCTAGAGCCCTGTAATGCATAGCACAGTTTTAGCATGAAAAATACTCAGGGAAATCTGAAGGGTTGATGCATATGCCCTTGAACTGGAGCCCGAAGCAGGATCCCTAGTCCCTGGTCTGGCTCAGGTCTGCTTTAGACTCTGAGAATCTGGGTTTCGAGTAAGATCCCAGGTGATGCTCGGCTTGGCGATCCATCCATCACACTCGGAAAAAGCACCCAGGCATGTGTTCTGAGGACCTATCCATTTCTAATATAATTTGAAACACTCATTCCCAGGAAGCCTGCTTTATTAGACACTAAGTGGCTACGTGAGAAATCCCAGACTTAAAAGATACTAGTTTAAAAGTATTTAATGTGAATAATTACCTTCAGGGTGGTCTAGGTAGAAAGATTAAATAAATTAAGTTGAGTCAATAGGAGTTTAAGCATCATTTGTTAAAGCAGTACCATTAGTTTTTCTTTTCCTGGTGGAAATTCTCTCCTTGTCACATAATCCTAATTAATTATTGTATAAAGACCTGAAAACTTAAATGCACAAGGGAGTAATAATCTAATGTTTCATTAACCAGCAGCTTTGAAAGCCAGAACCAAGTGAGAAAAAAGAGCAGAAACAAGGGCACAGAGCAAGTCCCTTCCAAGTAGCCCGACATCCACTGGAGAACCTCCATTTGTCACTGAGTGTGTTAACATGAGCACCCATTCACACTGGTAAATACACCATCTCTTTCAACATGATCTTTCGGCAGCTAGCCAATCAATGTGAATTTCAGGAGTATTTCATTGATTTTGCAATATGCTTTGTAATTACTGAATCAATATAAAATTCTCAACTCATTAGGAAATCAGCTTTCTTAAATCATTTATATTAATGTGTTTAACCAAAGGCATTGGAGTTCCTTTTTAAAAAAAAATCACTTATTTAATCACCTGCATTAAAAATGAACAAATGTGCTGGGCTGAAAGTTTATTGTTGTTGCTTTTTAAGGAGCACTTGCTTGGAGAGGATCTCAACAAACTGGGCTCCCTGTGCAGCTGAACGGAAATGTACATGTGAGCAGCCCAGGGAGAAGTGAAGGGAAATTTTTGCCTTGAAAGTGTTGCCTCTGGCTTACAGCTTGGACTCCAGCAGTCCTGAGGTGCTCTGGTAGCTTGTCAAAAGTCACCTCAGTAGAACATTAAAAGGGCTCCATTTAATGCTTCCATAGTCCTTGGCTGCTTAGAAAATTACAAGAGTTTTAGAAATCTGTGGCAAATACTAGGGACAAAGAATGACTATATATTTCTTACATCACAATAGGTTAAATACTTAGTCAGATTTGGCACCGTATAGTAACTCATCAGTGGGTTGGACAGATATTGTCTCCTTTATACATGAAACAGACACCTGGGGATGACCTGGCATGGCTCAATTCAATTCACACGTCTGTGTCTGTGTGGAAATACACAGTAGGTGGTGTAATTGTCACCTACAGTCACAGCACTGCTGGAAACGGTGCACTTTAGACATTCACAGTGACCTCAGAGGCAAATACAGGCTTTTTGTTCCTCCCTCAAGGGCCACACAGATCCAGGTTACTCTAGCTCCATTTGATGTTTGAAGTTTCGCTGCCAGGGCTTGAAGCTCAGTTCCAAGGTATGTATTCTGCTCAGCAGGATGCCATTGCTTCATTCCCCATCTCCAGAGAGATTCCCTCCATATACACAGAACCTAAGAGCCCAGAAAGGCCTCTCATGTCTCGCGTGACACAGCATCCCTGTGAGATAGGCTAATACTCACAGCCCATAAGCTAGAGAAATAATGGGTTGCTAGTGGAGAGGTTAATTGAAAACCTGTCCCCCACCTCTCATTACCCAGTGCTGTCTTCCTGGAGAGAGGAACTAAACAGAGTTAATCTGGGTCCACAATTCCCCCACTGACAGTTCCCCCTCAGTGGATCTCAGTGCCCATCTCATAGAGGTGGAGAGGTAGCTTCTACTCTTCCTGATCATGAACGAAGTCTAGATGGAAGGATGATGAATGATGGATGATGGTTTCCTCATTTTGACCTCTCATCCTGCCAAGCAGGACACTTAGCTACTGGAGGCCCCAGGGCATTGGCTAGCTAGCTGGTACATGAGAGATGCCAGTGAATATGTGGAAGAGGTGACAAGGACAGTGGCATGACTAACACCATGATACTAGTGTTCGTTGTGTCTGCACACTGCTGTTCTTGCTTCTCAGGGCCCTTCCTCCCACTGCAGTGGGCTTGCCTGTTACTCTAGTGCACTCCTAGTGTGCCATCTCAAGGGTTTAAAATGCTACCCAAACATCCTGGTGCTGGGCTCCGTCCCCACACCTGCCTCAGCTGGCTGAGTACAGAAAGTCCTCTACCCAGGGGTAAACATCACTGGTCGGGTATTAGTCTTTATCTTTCCAGCAGGAGAAGATGTGCATGTCTTCCAGACACAACCACACAAAGAATGGAGCCATGGAGTTCTAATTGTGACATTTTCAGTTGCCTGCATGGGAGCTGGGCCCTGATTGAGGGTGCACATCAGCTCACTGCTGGGCCCTGCTGCTCCTCTGGAAAGAGGGGCACATTGGCTGCCATCCCAGGATTTCTGTTAATAAATCAGACTTCTCTGCCACCAGCTGCTTGGCATATTGTTTTTGTACCAGTAACACAGTTGCCAAATTGTCATTGTGCTGGGTTGGGGGTAGTACCAGAGCTGGTGTAATTAACCCCCTCAATGCACCTCACCCAGGAGTTCATCCAGAGAAACTTGGCTTCAAGATGGCCCCCGTGGCAGGGGGTAGGGCACCATTGGCCTGGTCACCCTTGCCTGGGAGGATGGATTAATCTCAAAAGTGTGGTTGACAGGCTGGGGAGGGAGCAGCTGTTCTGAGGACTGGAGTGAGATGCTGAGAAATGGCTTGGTCTTTGTACAGACACCCTCAGTCTAAATGGGTACACCCAGCATTTAAGTAGGTACCGTGTGACTTTGGGAACTTGAAGTCTTTCTTCCATGCTTATCAGCTCATTTTGCCTCCCAATAGCCTTTTTGGATTATTACTAAAAAAAAATCATGTAACTAGACACAAAATTAAGAGTCAATTTTGATGCCACATCACAGAAAAAATTATATTTGCATGATGCCAAGAGCTTCAGTCCCCATATGCACTTGTTTCATGCTTCATAGCTGTCAGGTAAGGCATTCTAAGAATTCTGTGCTCTGTCTTTCATTGCAGGTTTTTAAGGATGAGGATGCAGGGGTGAGGTTCTGGAGCTGCCACTCTCTCAGCACAGATTGGTCCAGGAACATGCTTCCTGATCTAGCCCTGTGCTGCTGCTCTTTCTGGGAACTTGTGGAGGCAGGACCAGTGAGAGCTTCTGGGTATAGGCACGGAGACATGGCAGGGAGGCCTCTAGGGGCATCAGGAATGGCAGCAGTGGTCAGATTCTGGCTGGTATCTCTCTCTTGAATAGCCAAGGCTTGGGTATGTTAGGTGACAAACCACTACTTTCACTTGGTAGGCTGCAGGTGTCACGTAGGATCTCTAGAGGGACTGTAGCCTGACATCAACACTGTACAGGTGAAGGGATAGACTCGGAGGGCAGGAAGTAACCACTCTTTCTGTTTTTAAGGGGATGTTGTCCTGTGAGTGATGGATATGACAAAGGACAATTCAAGACCACAGAGAAAAGTCCAGGATGCACATGACGGGTGAGGTGTGCCAATTAAGTTAAACACAGCAAGTGAACAGGAACTTGTAATTTATACCAGTAGTCATTTCATATGCTGTAACCAGCTAGCCGGGGAGGGGAGCTGTCTGAAGGCGTCTTACAACAAAACAGCTAAAGAAGAATCCGAAAGGATTGTCAAAAAGCTGCTATAAGGCATTATCACTTAGTGGATGCAGTGACAGAGCTGTGTTCAGATTCATACTACAGTATAGTAACGGTATCGTTACCTGACACACAGCAGGTGCCCAATGCCACAGACACGTGAACAGTCACACATTTCACTCACGGCAATTCTTATAAAGGAAAACACTTCATTGGTGCTGGCTTATAGTTCAGAGGTTCCATTATTTGTAGTGAGAATTTTGGTTTCTTTAAAACCCAGCTACATTATGTGAATATGTTTTCATTTTAATGCCAGGTGTGGGATATGGGCTGCTTCAGATTGTCCATAGCCATTAACTATGATTGTCGTGTGCTCTAGGAGGGAGGGGGCATAATTTTTTTTGCCAGCTGTGGATTGTTTAATTCTGGGGACTCTGGAGAGAGTATAAATGGGAGAGCCCTGAGAAGGCCTGAGGCAGCTGCTGCTCCCCCTGCCACTGCTACCACTGCTTCTGTTTCCTGCTGTTGCTGCTATTTGCTGTTGCTGTTTTGTTGTTTTGCTGTATTGATGGGTTACTGGGTATTCTGACTATGGAGATTGGACTGGCCCTAGGGACCCACTGTCCCTGGTCAGCAGTAAGTAGTCCAAAGAGGTCAATGTCTCCTTTTCCCTCTAACCTTCTTTCTTTCCTGTCTATTGTTGTTGGGGGGGTGGGATGGGGGCATGGGGGTGGGGGTGGGGGGGTGAGAGGGTGGGTATAAGAGATTGTTGTGGAGAAGGGTGGTAGATATTAGAATCCAATAAAATAGCTTAAAAAGTGTGCATACAATTATTGCCATGCAGGAAGCGTGGTGGCACAGTGGCAGACATGGTGATGGAGAAGGAACTGAGAGTTCTACATCTTGTTCCACAGGCAGCAGTAAGAGACTGGGTCACTAGACCTGGCTTGAGCTTTTGAGCCCTCAAAACCCACCCCTTAGTGACTCACTTTCTCCAACAAAGCCACACCTACTTTAATAAAAGGCCACACCTCCTAATAATGTCACCCCCTTTGGACCTATGGGAGCCATTTTTATTCAGACCACCACATTCCATTCCCTGGCCCCCAAAGGCTTGTAGCCATATCATAATACAAAATACATTTAGTCTATCTTCGAAATACCCCATAGTCTCAAACTTATTTAAAAGTCCAAAGATCAAAGTCTCTTCTGAGACTCACACAATCTCTTAACTGTAATTCCTTGTAAAAATCAAAATTAAAAAACAGATCACATACTTCCAAGCATACAATGGTACAGGATATAAATTACCATTCCAAAAGGGAGCACAGTGAGGAAATGCAGGACCAAAGCAAGACAGAAAACCAGCTGGGCAAACTCCAAACTCTGCATCTGCATGATGTCAAAGTGTTCTTCAGATCTCCAACCCCTTTCATCTTTGTTGACTGCAACACATTTCTTTCTTTTGGACTGGCTCCATTACCTGTTAGCAGCTCTCCTTGGTAGGTATCCCATGACTCTGGCTTCTCCAACATCTTGGGGTCTCAAAGGTAATGGAGGCTTCACCTTTACAGCTTTAGGCAATGGCCTCTATGTGCCTTCATGCAGGGACACCTCTGCCACACACCTGGTCTCAGCAGCTTTCCTTGATTGTGAAGGGAGATGCCAACTCTAACCCTAACCCTAACCCTAACCCTAACCCTAACCCTAACCCTAAC